>BPLT01000010.1:4740000-5340000 GCA_019656295.1 Rhododendron mucronatum var. ripense
CTGCGCCATACCGTTCTGCAAGTAAGGTCGGTATACAGTTTTGACATTAACTGAACATGGTGATACATATAAACCTGGAGTTTTATCATAGAGGTAAAGCAGGAGCAACTGGTGTTTTCAGAGGGAGAAAATGTTGAAAAAAAGTTTTGTTTGAGAATGAAGAAACCGGGTGATTGAAGAGCCAAAAATGTAGAATATTTTTGTTTTGGGTGCTGTTTACCTCCAAATACTATATCAGTGTCAGTCCATGGAATTTTCTTGCCATTTCTCAGATATTTCAAATAAGGTGGTTTGGTTGAAGAGCGGTAACCACCAGATAACCCCTAGTTATAAAAGCAAAGCACCGGAGCATCTGATGCCGACTTTTCTCTACTGGGAGTATGCAGTAGGTGTACACAAGCAATACTAGCTATTTTTAGAAGTCTGGTAGTTTGTTTTTGCAATGTAAAGAGGGTTTGTATAGATTGCGTCATGGCCCCTTTGTTCGCCGTACTGGAACTTCTTGTATTGCGTCTCTCTCTCTCTCTCTCTCGCTCTTCCACCCCACCCCCCCCCCCCCCCCCCCCCCCCTGTTGTCCCCCTTATGAGTAGGTTGAGTGTTGTCAGGACTCCTGGTATGCCAAGGTAATGCTAATGGAAGAAATGAATTTTTGGCTCTTTATTCTTCCCCTGATATTTGGCTGTTTTAATTTCACCATTTTGCGATGCTTGTAACCGTTTGTTTGCGAAAGCCCCTTAGCGTATCAAGCACTTGCATATAATTCAGCACACAGTTGTATGATAGCGTTCCATTGCAAAATGAAAATGGTTTGAGTAGCAAAAATGGATTCATGTAGCTGACCCTAAGTGATTGGGACGTAAGGCTCGGTTTGGTTTGGTTAGGTTAGGTCATACGATATGGTTCGGACGTTGGATTGGTGGACACAATATGATCCAATGGTTGGAAGGCGACGTATTACGCGATGTGCTCATGTGAAGTCTGGTATTGTAATGCCATAAACAGGAAAAAGTCCGTGTGAGTCATTTTTCACGTGGCAAATTGTTGTATTTGGGGTATTTCCTCATGTGAAGTCTGGTATTGTAATGCCATAAACAGGAAAAAGTCCGTGTGAGTCATTTTTCACGTGGCAAATTGTTGTATTTGGGGTATTTCCGGTAGTGAAATTTGTAGATTTTTATTTGCAGTTGAATAGTTGTTAGAGGTTTTCGGTAATGAATAAGTTGTTGATGGATTTGTGAGTAGAGTTACTGTACCAAAAAAAAAGTTTGTTAGGGGTTTTCAATAGTGAAGTAAGTTATTGAGAAATATCCCTGTTATTTTTGGTGGTGAATAAGTTGTTGATGGGTTTATGATAAATGTGGCAAATGGGCGGATTTGGACAGGTTGAAATGGGTTGCGGGTCAAATATGGACGGGTTGAATACGGATCAAATAGTAAACAGGTTAAAATGGGTTAGATTTCCAACCCCCCCCCCCCCCCCAAAAAAAAAAAAAACACCTCCTTTTCTCCCTGTCATACATGTTCAAGTTCCCAGCCTAAACCCATCCCAGGAGGGTTTTTTTTTTTTTTTTTGCCCAATTTTCTTTCATGATTTGCAATAATGAAATACTGAGTCCACTTTACTTCGCTGTAATTATAGTATTATACGGTGAGTTTTGATTAAAAAGTAGTGAGTGACTTTTGTTTTTGGGGTCTTTATTCAAATTGTTTTTGCATTTGTTAATTTTGTGTCAAACTTTTGTGACTTATTGGTTTATTTCAACAACAGGAACCAGAAAGTATAAATTTTTTATCGGAACCCTTAATTTCTTTGAAAGAGACATTTTTGACTTATTTTGTTTTTTTTAAGAAAATTACTCCGTATGAGTTTCGATCAAACTTTTTTTTTTTTTTTTTTACTTTTTTGGTTCTGAATTTTGATCATAACTTTTTATTTTTCGATTCGTGTTGAGACGAATCAAAAAATCACAAACATTTGACACAATTTACAAAATGTGAAAATTTTATTGTCTTTTATTAGGGAATGTGAAGAGAATAATTGAATCAGTGTGTACCTGTGTGGTTTGTAAAGGTTTGGTTGGTTCCATTGCGTTTGAAAAAAAAAGGGTTGGCTGGTAAATGGGATACATGTGGATCCCATTTTTTTTTTTCTTGAAAATTCCTTTCCTGAGAGTAAAAGAACGAGAGCCGAGAGGGATAGAAAAGCCGACATACGGGAATAAATATCAGTATGTGAATGCAGACATTCGAAAATTTTAGATTTTATTTGGGTATTTTAATAGAGCTCTGCTAAATATCAGCCCATATTGAATTCATTTTTAACTCATTATATAATAAGGGGGGGTTGAATTGGGTTGAGTGAATTGAGCGGGTTAAAAAATATGGGTTAAGATTGTCACCTCTAATTTATAAGTATAGTTATTGTAGCAAAAAAAAATTTTGCTGACAATTTTTTTGTTAGTGGAAACGAAATGGTAAAATGCGTTAAGTTTTTTGTGATTTTTGTTAGTGGAAACACACCCTAAGAGAGAGAGAGAGAGAGAGAGAGAGAGGGAGAATTTGATTCAGTGTTAGTATCTCATAAGAGGGAGAGTAGGGGCTGGTAGGGATTGACCGTTAGATACGCTGGTGGGGGATTATACGGACGAGACTCAGGCGGAGGAGATCAAGTCGTTTCACTATTTTTTGTTAATGGGTTATGTTCATAACAAATTAGGTCATTTAAGTTGACTCAAGTGATGCCGAAATGAGACTCATTAATAGATGCGTTTAGATGAGTTGAGATTCATTCTAACCCAACTATTCTAACCCAACTTATAAATGGATTGAATTGGGTATATTTTTCAATTGATGAATTTGGGTTCAATTTGTCATCCTTACTTTCCTCAAGTAACATTTGTCGGCCTCCGGACTTCCGTATCCAAGTGTATAGTATTACAGTATTACTATGATGTTCTTGCATGCACACCCCCAAAGAAAGTGACCACTACGTCGTGTATAATGTCAGATTTGAGTCGCACTGTTGCAAAAATTACCCTAATCTAAAATGAGTGCGGACCCCAATTGTTTTTAATATTGGCCCGCACTTGTCCTAAAAAGTTTAAATTCATAACATTACTTATACTTTCTAGGTAAACTAATACTATTATTGGTTATGCTTTCTAACGCTAAGATTAGAGTAAAAAATTCACTAAATGATGATACCGTAACATTATGTACAAGTGACGACCTCACCACACTTGATCTTTATTCGTCTTCATAAATCTCTAGAGATTAGTTCTTTTTCTGAAAACGATTTTTAAAAAATACGAACGGATAACATTTGTCTCTAAAATGAACTCACATCTTTTCTTCCTTCTAATTCCCCTCTAGTTTCACCTTGATGGTAGCCTTATTTTTGATATGCTATAACAGATGCCTTTTTCGGCAGGCATGATCAACTTATTATTCACCATTATTGGATCTCCGAAGTCTCATCAACTGTGAATCCGATTCTTACAAATATTCAAAGCATAAAATATATGTTTACACAATATTCATTTTTAATGGATAATTGGGACAACTTCAATACTTTTGTAGGGTACTTTGAGTCGAGACAATACAACTTTAGTCATAAGTCATGTTAAAAAAGTTCAAAACCATGGCTCAAACTCGCAAGTGGACAGCAGAATTGGGCTCCCAGAATTAGTCCATGTGCGCGTAAACAAAAGTTTCAAATGTATACCACCAGGGGGAGCTTACAAATTTGGTGGGGATAAAAAAGGAATGGAAGGGATTGTAGTGCACCAGCCGCATTACACCGTGTAGTGCGATCGATCCGACCATCCATCTCAGTGCAAACGGTTTGGATTTAATCTGAGCTCCTATAAATTCTAACCGTCCATTGTTTGAATAAAAATCCGAGCCGTCCATTGCCGAGATGGATGGCCGAATTAGCCGCACTACACGGCGAATACACTACAGCACTCCCGGGTCCGGTAAAAAATTGTTAAGAGTCGATCTGAGTTCACATTCTTCTCCTCAATCACATTGGAATGTGGGAAGATTTTAGGCTAGCTTTAACCTCACGCGCGGAAAGACTATTTTTGTGTTTGGAACGCACGAGTCAACTCGACGCGCCCAAGTCACAGTGGAGCAACCTATCGTTTTACGTCGGGCCAAAAAAGCGCAACGTCGCCGCTTTACCAGAGGCCCAAAATAGGTGTATACTGTATAGTAATATATTTTGATGTAAAAAATACTCCTGCTATGGTTCCGGATAAGAGGGGAGCCAAAAGAGAATTTTTGGGGTGCGGGTGGTAGGATATTGTCCACGTGGTATCCATCGACAATCCGAACCGTTCAATTATGTTTTAGACGGTTCAAATTTAAGAAAGAGAGAGTGGTGGAGTGAGGGGAGAGAGGGATTTAAGGGGAGAGTGAGGGATAGAAAGAGAGAGTAGTGGGGTGACAGGAGAGAGGGATTTAAGGGGGAGAGAAAGGGATTTAATTCGAACCGTCTAAAACATGATTGGACGGTCCGGATCGCCAAAGAGTACCACCATGTGATATCTGCTCGGCACCCAAAAACTTCTCCAAAACCTAACAATGTACCAACTTTGTTATTAAAAGGATATGACAATAAACTGCTTCAAAAATCGAACTACAAAAACTCAAAAAGGAACAAACCATGAACTAACTAACTAAATACGGGTACACTGAGTACCTAGTTGTGTCCACAGGTGCCCCAAAAAATCAGGACTCTCCCTTCAAAATTCCAACATTTGTCCCTAACGGTCACATACTCAAAAAAAATTAAAAACAAAAAAAAAAACCATCTCCACTAAAATCGCTTCTCTCTTCAATCCTTTCTGTTTACTCAGTCTCCACTCCCCAGCATATCCGCTCTCAATACCAGACCCCTTCCCAAATCAATCCTTCCACATGGCCTTCTCCTTTTGGCCTCCCCAACAAGAACACAATCTCTCTCCTCTTTCTACAAGTTCTTCACCACCTTCTTCACATTGCCATACCACTGGTACTGCTATTCTCTCGAGACAAATATGACCCTGAAGGGCGGCACGAGCCAGGCTTGCGCCGCATGTAGGTTCCAGAGGAGGAAGTGCACGGACGAGTGTCAGCTCAAGCCGTACTTCCCTGCTGATAACCCCAAGATGTTCCAGAATGCGCACAAGTTGTTTGGCGTGTGCAACATAGTGAAGATTCTAAAGAAGCTCGACCAGGTACAAAAGATGGAGGCCATGAGGTCCATCATATTCCAAGCTGAGATCCGCGAAAAGTACCCTGTCCACGGGTGCTGCGGCGTAATTTCCCAACTCCAGTACCAGATACGCCACGCGGAGGAAGAACTCTACGCGGTCCTCGCGCAAATTGCATTTTTCCGACAACAGAGTAATCAGCAGAATGAGATCGAATCGGTCCATGATTCTACATCGCAGATACAAGCGCTGTCTCTCTTCCACCAGGAGGCTGCTCCACCCCAGCAGCAGCCTCCTATCAATGCATTGCCCATGGCATCACATCAGGCTTACCCAAATTGCAACAATGTTGTTGCTTATAATAACTCTGGGTACCTTGATAAGGACAACGTAGTCAATTCCCTTTGGGTCCAGAATCCATATAATGGGGATAACAACAGCATCAACAATCCAATGGCAATGCAATCTCAATTGGTACCCTCATCACAGTTAAATATCCAACAAGAGCCTGCCCAAGAGTATGACGAGATGCATCCGTTCTTTGACACCATCGATGACAGACAATCCTACATAGATTCCAAGGACGCTTATGATTCAAGGTGTATTACTGTACATATAATATGATGACAATTAAAATAACAATTTAGATTTGCACGAAGCAAGATTGGTCAAGATAAAAATATAAAACAGCCATCTGCATATTAGATTGCAGCAAACGCAAAATCCTCTGCATATTGTGCTGAATTCTCTTGAAGGTAGCTCCTAAATAATTTTTGTCATTTGGCATAACATAGTGATTTCACCAAGTGAAGTGATTTGTTGAAGGCTCTGATACATATAATAAGCACTATCTAATTCCAACATACTGCATGCTAAAATGAATCCATGAGAAGTGAAGAGTCCAGAAACTAAAACTACAATTTATCCTGAGTCATGCAATTACATCTTCTCATACTGATATATGTCAATTCATGTGCAGCTCTGACTCATCGTTGAAAGATACAACACAGTCCGTTGACCATGTCACTGACAACGAGCTAAAGAGTGCCGCTGCATGCTTCCGCCTTACGGCCCTTACCAGTGTCAACTGATGAAATACCCAGGAAAAAAAGATTACGGAGATGAGTAGCAGACTGGCCTTACTCCTATTCTGATTCAATTTTGTTTTCCTGTTTTCAAATTGATTTCCCAGATTTACTTTCCAATTTTTTAGTGCTTATTCCGTTCTATTATAGTCTTCTTTGTTTTTTCGTATCCCTTAGTATTGCAGAGTTGAGTCACTTACATATATTTCTTTTTGTTTCGAACACCTGCAATTTATAGTTTGAAAGAGTTCAATATCTTAATATGATATGCAATATAATGCTGCATTTTAATGTTTGTGTGAAGTATGTTCCATTATATTTTGTTCAGTGAATTTTGAATCATTGGTGCTCTTAGTGGAAATGAAGATTTAGCTCGACCTACCGAAAGTTACACCTTGTACCTGTCAGCTACCAAAATTTTCATCATCTTTGAAAAAAATTGCAACTGACCGTTATCTAGTTTCGTGTATGTGTTTCCACATAGAGTGCTGATTCCCATCGTACAACAATTGGGGGTGGGAGTGGCCGACGAACAATATTGAAAATTGAACTCAGAGAAAGTTACTGATCTCAACCTGGATGTCTCTAGCAACACATTGGAATACAAAGACTTTCATAATATCTACGTGCTCACCAATGGAATCCATTCTTCCATTGTTTTTGAAAGGCACCATTCTTCCATTGTTAGTTCCCTTTCATCATTTATGAGGTTTTCGATTAGCATACAACTTAAAACAGTATATTGGCCTCCAAAAAATGAAACTTCTTATTTGGAATACAAAGAAAAGATACGCAGATACCACTCTATTGGGGATTCTCAGTCTGCACAATTTTGAATCTATACCTACCACATATTGAAAATATGTTTCGAAGATAATGTCCCTCAACTGCAAATGAACCGCAAAAATTTCAGACAAGAAAATTTAAAACATATATGAATAAGAGACTGAAGACCCTCTGATGGAAAGCAAGAAGATAAGATTAGATTTAAGCATCTTATTCATGAGTTAACCAATGCGTTTCCATAAATTGTATTTAGTTACCATCTGTACTGGACAATTTTAATTCTAAAACAATTCATTTGAAAGAAAAGTTGGATTTTCCATGTATCGTTACGAACAAAACTATATTGGTTAAAGGAATAGAGATAGTTGTATCTTGTTTCACCCATTCACAAGTTTTCGGAACATTATCATTCTTATATGAAACTAGGTAATGAGACCTGTAAACTCACAAAGGCTGCAGGTCATAGAAGCCTGGTGTTGTATGAACCACAATGAGGGCATTTGTGATAAAGCCAGTGGAATGAAGCAGTTCCTCTCTTCTCACAATCATTGCATAGTATTATCTGAAAATTGCTCAAAGTGGCGAAATACAAAATGTTAGCACGTAAACACCAAGCGTGGGTCATATTTAAGAATCATAAGAAAGGAAAGAACAGTATCAACCTGAGTCTGGCCAGAATACTCATCTGGAATCTTCTCTTCTGCCAAATGTGCATCTAACATACCAAAATACACCTGATGTACAACATTTAAGAAATTGTGAAATGGCAATACCAAAACATACACTGAAAGATGATGCAACTTGATAAAGTAACTGAAGTAGATGAACATAAAATTTTTGGGCACTTGGCCTGTGCATGATTTTTCCAAGAGTTGGCAGAACCTCATGATTTTCTCTAGTTATTTTTGTCCTAAATTGAAATCTGCAGAATCAACAGAGTAGCAATACTGCAGCAAACGTCATTTTGCAATACCTTAAACTGATGGTGTTTTAACATGTGGAAAATGTTTCAGCCCCTTCAGGCATCCTGAGAAACTGAAACCATCCATCAGAAAAGTATAGACAGAGTTCCATCTAGGGTGACAAACTATTTATGCGGCAATTTTTATTATCAATTGAAAACACAACACTTAATTTCAATACGAAAAAAATGGTTAAATTGGACAGATAGTAGTGTGGGAGAATAAATTGTGGCTGACCTGCATGTCCCCAAGTGATTTGCTACATATTGGGCAGGTGTAGTGAGTACAAGTGTAGTCCTAATAGCAGCATGAGAGAGAATGTCTTAATTAGTTTGAAATCAGAAATTTACAAAAAGAAAAATATATATACTCGTTGAGGGAGTTACACATTAACCAAATACCTGAAAGCAAGCTGAGTGCATCAAATGTCCACATGCAAGGGCCTTAACCGGAGAGCTAGATGTGAAAATATACTCGTTGCATATCGGGCAGTTGTCCTCGAAACACTTCTCTCTGCATTTATGCACTGAAAGAGACCTTGACATGCAAGCATTACATGTCATGCAGTGAAAATAGTCGATGCCAAGTCCTTTCCCAACTCGGCAGAGGTTACAGTAAGGGCAGTGGTAGATATCCCTGATCAAAACTTTCCATGTCAGAAATCTATTTAAATCTGACCAAGACCATAGCCATCTTTTGGACAAGAGTGAAACCATCAAATGTCAAAGGTTGGAAGTATCAAGGCAGTACAATAATAGAACAAATCATTTACTTTGTGGAATTCTATGTTCATGTTGACTCACCCACGCGAATATTTTAAGATTTTTCTCAAGAGTGAGTCAGTGGAATGAATATTTATTAAACTTACAGTAACTGATGGTTTCCTTTTCATTTACAGCATTTTTCCTTCACCTGGATCATTTCCAGTCAGAATGTTACATGGAGTCTTGTTTCCTGTAAGCACATTAGTGTTCTGGCCCCAACTTTGAGATACAAACTCCAACATCCTTGAAATAAGGTTTAGCGAAGTCTGAAAACACAGCTTAAAGGGTACTCAGATTCCTAACAAGTCCAACCTATTACCAGAGACGAAGAATAAAGAGACACAAGCAGCCTATATTCATTGCCCAAGTGGACTTACTGACTTCACGGTGATGTCTGATAGATCTAGAAAAGAATACACTTGCTACAATCTCTAGCCAAGCAGAAGCCTCTGTTGAATTAAATTTCTTCTTGAATTGCATACTAAGACATCTATTTAAACGTAATTAACTGGAACAATAAAGTTGGTCAATTTGGGCACATTACCTCTCATCATCAAATAATTTGCAGATCCTGCAGTAGTATTTTGCCATGGATAAGTTGTGGCAAGCAGCAGTTGAGCATGTGGGGCCTATTGGCTGAATCACCAAGCATTCCATACACATCATCTTAGCAGTAGCTTTCCTGCATACATATTTTAAGCAGCAGAAAAATGTTAAGAAAAGGAACTGAAAACTTAGAAATGAGCTAGTGCAGAAGCAGGAAACATAAAAAAGCAGGGTCTATATACCTATCCATGGTGTGATCAGCCACATCATCATGACAATGTCTGCATGTGTAAAGACGGTTACAACAAGCAGCAACTAGCTTACAGTTCCTCTTGTAGTGTTCACAGCCAAAAACTAATTTGATTGGGTCCTTATAAGATGGGCACTGTCCTGGTGCTTCTTCCTCATTACTTGATACAGGAACTTCTATATGAGATTCCTGTTGTGTTGTAATCCAGCGGCTGAAGCACCAGAAAAGGTTCGGTCAGATTCAATATAGGCATTTTATGGACTTAACTTTCAGGCATCATGCACAAAAAGAAACCAAAATTGGGGTCCATGCATAATGATTTCTATTAGATTATCAGAGCGGCCTTTATGATGGATAGGATCCAGGAATTAGTAGGGACATATATTCACCGCTCGATTATGAAAACTTTAGCCAATTTTCTTCAGTTAAGTGACAAGTAATCTATCTACTCTGAAAGACATTTTATTACTGGATTCATGGATATGTGCCACATGACGGCCTTGTGAATGAGACATGGCATGTGTGGCGCTAGACAAACTCCTTTGCTAGCCTGCCAAATTCAAGCCAACTGGTGTTTGCAATGCAAGCAAGCAAGATCAAGTAAGTATTCCGGCCACAACGTTAAACGCAACCAGTAACGAAACCAAGTAACAAACTTTAAATAAGCAACACAAGTAGCACAACACTTGAATGGAATTAGCAAACAGTTGTATTGATTACTAGACTAAAGAGTACAAGCAGGAAGTTGAACTCACCTTAAGGTCCCCCTTGTACATTTTGAGACTTTACACTTGTGGCAGGAAGAAACATGGGGTATGCTTGAGGAGTCATAATGAAAATACAAGGACCAAAAGTGTAATAAAAAACTATTTACGACACTTTTACATGACTCAAGCTACATTGATTGACCCTCCAAAAATTACACAAGTGACCCTCCAAATTAAGCCTTGAAGTTGCTTGTTGTTGGCATTTACAGTATATTGAACGACGGCAACTCCAATGGCATGCATGGCTCGCTCGAAAGGGACAAATGTGTATGGTGCCATGAGTCATGACTCATCTGATTTTGTGTCATGTTTTAGTTGAACTTGAAAGGAACGAGTTGGTTGGATAGAGAGGATCATCTTGATTATGCATTATGCTACAGAAATTGCTAGGTACAAAGCACATAAGCAAATTAAGGATGTCCAATGGTCATGCTGTTGATAGTCTGGTAGAATTCCTTTTGTGGAACTCAATATTTCCTACGACAACAGAAAACACTAATAAAAGATGAGAGTATTTACCACCCACCTCATAAGAAGGTTCTGGAGGATGTATGATTTCTTTTGAGGATCCATAGTGGAGTCACGTGATATTCTTCGAATTGTAGCCTCCAGTTCTTCCTGCCTCACTGCAGGAAGATGCTCCTGATGACTGACTTGAACATGTTGGCTTGGTTTATCAGCTTGTTTGATCTCTGATGGTTCCTTGCATTTCTTCCTTTCAACCCCACCAGAAAATGCATAAAGATCTGAAAACTGGTGATTATTCTTGCCAGTGGAGACCTGTCCTTTATCCAACACATTGACAGTTGCACTTTTTTCACGCACTGTTGGGTCTCGATCATCAAAGCCTTTGTTCAAAAGATAAGAGGACACAATTTTCAGTGGGTCTGCACTCCAAGATGGGGAAATATCTTTTGGCTCGTCTTCCACATTAGCTGTATCATACCTCTTCATACCTTCCCACCATTCTTTTAACCAATCATCGAACATTGTATTCCTAGTAGCTCTACGCCATAAGGACATCATTGCCTGCTGTTCTTCTGTTGTCAAAGATGCCATGAGCCATGGTATCATTTCCTGCAGAATTTCAGCCCTTGTTCTTCCAAGCATACATCCTATAATCCTTTCTTGCTCTTCGGTGGAAAGACATTCCCTAAATAAGGGCCAAAGTTCAACTTCTTCACGGTTGATGTGGTCGCAGACTACTTTATTCATTGATTTACAGATATCATGGAGCTTCAAACAAAGCTGCTGGTAGTTTAGCATTCTCTGATCCAGTACATCCATCTCAATTCCATAAACTGAAACGTGCAACCCAGAGATCTCATCTAAGATGAGTGAAATCTTACTGAAGAGATCAACTTCCAGTTTGTGGTCAATGGTATAGGATTGGCTAATATTTGTGGCCTTTCCCTTTGCCTCCAGAGCTGGAAAAGCAATCTCATCCTCTGAGGCACTGTGAATTTGGTATAGAAATCGGACAAGTCTGAAGCGCCTACAGAAATCCGCAAGGTCCCCGACATTTTCACCTAACTTAGCTGAAACATCGACAAGGTACTCCAAATCTTTCTTGAGAGCTTTGTGGAAGAAAAATATGTGGTCCACTGGTCTTGGCTCAAGATTGAAAATGGAACTAGTACCGCTTCTTTCATAAGAAATTTTGGGGAAAGGCAATACAATCATTGATGTTTGAGGAGAGAAAATATGTATATTGATGATATTAGAATATGGTGTGCCATATTTCTGAGGAGGGCTACTGTTAGAAGACGAAGAATTTGACGTCCATTCCTTGGTCTTGATGGCTGTGTGTGGTTTTGGTGCTCCAGGTTTAGAGCTATTACAAGGGTTTATATTCGAAACTTGGGTCGAAAATGTGCCATCTTCCTTTGCATGCTCGGTGAGAAAAAAGCTTCTGCTCTTGAACATCTCCAACAACTCTTTTCTGAATTGGTCAATAGAGGTTTTACCTGAGTAGCCTCTGCGTATCCACTCACACAATAGAAATGTGAAATTTTTATTGTCAGCTAGGGGACCTTCTGGCTTTAAGTTATGCAGAATGGAGTTGCATTCGTCCTCAGACAAATGAGCAGAGAACCAAGTAACCATGCACTTCAGCAGCCCAAGTGGCATAGAACGAACACTTGTGTATAGGAGCAATTGCTGGAATTCATGTGCGAATTTCTTGCTAATGAATGGGAAAACCTGATAGAAACTGAAAATGCCTGTGACTAAAATAAAAGGTGAACTTCTTGTTGACAAATGACAAACGACGAGAGTTACAAATGCATCCTCCATTTGGCTAGATTTGGATTTCAAATGAAACGGGTTTAGCAATACTATCAAAATGATAGTAGCTTAAATTTAGATTTGATAGCTCACACTGCAATATCTTAACATGAAAGCTTTCTAATCGACGCATTAAGTAAATATTTCGAATTCATTAGACTAAAGCTCTCAAACTCAATGTCACTAAAGGAAAGCAGCAAAATATTCCCAGTCATTTTTTTGCCGATTTTCGCGGGTACCCTTAAAATCACGTTCTGATCACATTGAGCGGCTTGGATCATCAAAATTTGATCGGAAAATGAGAGGTGCGGACCGTAAGAGGGTCTGGACTTGAAAATTTCTGTGTGTGTGTGTGTGTGTGTGTGTGTATATATATATATATTTAGATTTTATTTAACTCCACATTTAGAATCCACATCTATCGAAACGGATCCTAAAAGTTTTTAAAGGAAATTTTACAGTTGCAACTGGCAGTAATATCAGCGTCAATAATGGATAGAGTCTTAAAGTGCAAGTTTGAAAGGGTTACTGTCCCCCTTCATAATTATTATCAACCTCATGCACTGAAAGAACTATGACGTAAAGAACAGTGCACCTCTTTTTCTAATGAAGACAAGTGTTCGCTGATTCCTGTTGCAAATAACTCCAGTTCCCCACAAAGCTTCTCCACATAGTTGCACAAAGGCATCCCATTTTGGTCCTTATGGTAAAGCAACCTCTGTAATCCTTCTATTTGACTATCAACTTGGAATCTTTCAAGGTATTGAGATAGAATGCCATCGGCAAGTTCATTCACTACAGGGTTAAACGTTTTATCCCATGCCGTGCTGCAGAAGAAAAAAGAAAATGGAAGACTCAACGAAAGGATGTAAAAATACAGTGGAATATGGTCTCCATGACACCTCAACCAAGAAGGACGGCCTTAACTAAATTAAGTGCTTCTTTGCTTCTTCTTCTTCTTTTTTTTAAAGTAAAAAAAGGGTAACTGCTTCTGAAGAGCCCTGGAAAGTACCTGTAGAAGAGGAGGACATCTGTGAAAAACTTTAGCAGGACAATTGCCGAATCTAAGGTTGAAAATTCTTGTGATCTCCTTATCTGATGTAGGTCCTTCAAAATGCCTTTCAAATCGTTTCTGATCACACTATGCCAAAGTCGAAGACCATCAATAGGATAGTGTTGAACAGTTGTCTCGCAATAAGCTTTCTTCAACCACCATTTTTCTCCATGAAAGCTCTTAGATGCACACACTTTAATCAGATGATTCAGATCCTTCGAACTTGCTAGCGAATTAGGAAGATCAGCTCCTTTCCCAAATTCATTGTAAGCCACATAGGAAAATGACTTCTTGTTATGAAGCCAGGAAATTACAACCTTCAAGGTAGAGTTTAACCCATTAAAACCAGATGTTAATCAAAATAGAGAAAGGATCTAGGTCAGCATATACCTCTTGCAGTAGTTTTTCCTCAGGTACGACTTCTTTGATACAATGCAGAATATCCTCTTGTTCAAGCGGGGAAAGAAAAGAAGTCAACCACGGCAAAAAGTCCTCCAACAGCATAATAGGAACATTACAAAGAAACTGCCAAATAAGTGAAGCCTGTTCTTTAGTAGAAAATTGCTGCATCAGCAAAGGGAAAACCTGCACAAGAATTGGAATACAGTAATGAGACAGGTGTAATCTTGAATTCTTGATAAAGTGACAAAAAAGAAGAAAAATAAAGGGAAAGAAGAAGAGTAAACAAAGGTACCTGCTTTTCTTCTTTCAGCATATGCTGGCAAATGAGAGCCTGGATCATCCCAATACAAAAGACAAGTTCTTGAAGTTGCTTAGAAGTACTTTCCTCTTTCTCCATTACAACATTCAAGCAATCAGAAATAGAGTCGAAAAGGTCATCTATGCTTTTATGCTCAAGCGTGTATGTACAGGTCACATTGTTTACGTGGAAATCGAGTGCCATAAAGACAACCTGCAAAAGAGTAATGAGATCAACCAATGAATCCTCAATGTGTATGGATTCACATTATATAATCTAGCAAACTAAGATAGATTATAAGGAAGGTTAATCATGCTTTTTGATGCTAAAACTGTTTATATAGCAGACTAGCGGCTTTATGCATCCCCATGGTTATGTAAGTGCTAGGCTTTAATAATGAGGAATGGGCCCTAGGTACGCTTCAACTAGAACGGAACCAAAAAATTCCTAAGTTAACTAACATATGGAATTCTTGGCTCAGAGGCTCAGACACACCAACACGCTTACAAAATTACCATGATAAGTGTTAGCATCTATTGTGTGCTAAATTGCAGTAATTCCAAATTCATACCAAATATGAAAAAAATAAACGAATGGACGAATAGATAGAGAGGCAAACTTCTCTTTGATCCCTCGTGGTGTGGATGAGGAGTAGTTTTACCCCCTTTTATTTGGAAACTAGCATATAACCACGTGAACAAAGGAGCACAGTTATCAATTCCGATCAATTGATAGAATTTGTACAATACACACATATTTTGAGAGTAAAAAAGGGTGGGAAATATTTAAAAAAATACATTTTTGCCCTCATCTTCATCCTCCTTACCCTAAATAGGGACTCTAAACCTACTCACCCCCAACCACCTCCTCTGCAAAACCCACCACATTAATGCAACGGACAAGGTTGCTAAGGCCGCATGGTCAAATCCATTAACCAAGTTAGACAGAGTACCTCATGAATTTGCCATACTAAACAATGAAATCATCAGCGAATACTTGTTTCTAAGACCATTGGGTCTCCTCTTCGGTGAATACTTCTTTCAAGACAACTGAATACTTTTTCAAGACCAGCAGCTTCAACTGATTTCAGTAGTGGTCAAATCTAAACCAAGGTTCAATATAAACTGATCAACCTATGATCCGAACATTGAAGCAGCTACATGTTCGAATTCATAAATGGGTTGAAGCTTTAAGAGCATCTCCATCCATACCTTCATTTTTTCAGAACTATTCTTTGAATCTTCAAAAATAAGAATAAAAGCCCTCCAATCACACTTCATTTATATTCTTCAAAAATTAAGAATAAGTTTGATTTTCCGTAGATCGAGACCTAACAATATTTTGAAGAGTCATTCCTCAAAATAAAGGATTTCAAAATTTCTCTTTCACCCTTTTTAACCTTTTACATCGTTTTGCTTATGATATTCATATATAAAAACCATAGAACTTTTAGTTATACATAGTTCCAATTATCACAAACTTTGTTCCATTGAAAAGATATGGACACCATCTTCAAAATAAGACCAATATTAAGTATGTTTTATGTAAACATATAATTTAGTAATCTACTAGTCTAACTTTCACTGGGAAACTCATTATATAAAAGAAATCTTTGAAAATCCAAATGTGTAAATTTGGAGTAGAAATGAGATTTGAAGAGAAATGACAAGCGTTTTTGAAATCTGGGATTAAAATGAAGATTCATGATTGGAGTAAGAACAAATAGTAAAATTCTTACTCCTAAAATAAAACATACTCTGTATCTTGTAACTCTACAAATTGAAGAATTGGGTTGCGATGCTCTAACCTTTTCGTACGTATATGTGTACAAGTGTTTAACAGTACCCACGCCATTGACTGTGGCCTATATGTGTCTAAAGGTTCAATTGAACCCATGACAATTCAAATGGTAACCTCTACGGAGATAAACACACTTGCATATATAGATGTAGAAAACTGCAACAAATTCGGAAATTAGGGGGGAAAAAACTTAGATGTTAGGTTAACAAATTATAATTGATTTTTGCTTTAATTAGGTTAGTAAGTGATTTTATTGGTAATTTGGCATATATATGCGTCTATAATTATCTACATGTGGTCAGAGGAGGAGAAGGGAGAGGAAAACAAGAAGACAATAGGGGCATTTGCTGTTTTATATCAACGGATATAACTATACAATTTTGTCCACACACCATACGATCATGAGCTAATTTTCAAATGAGAGATAAATCTGCACCACGTTCAAACCACAGCAACCGGAGGTCAAACTGAGGTTAGCCCTAAATAGAGATGAATTATTATTAGGTTTGTGAAGCCTGATTCGATTTGGTTTGCGCTTCACTAGTCTTTGGAATTCGGCTGGTCCGCTTAGGTCGCATGGTTCATGAGTCCGTTTAATTGCAGGGGAAGAATGGAAAAATCA
Organism: Rhododendron mucronatum var. ripense; assembly: GCA_019656295.1. Lineage (NCBI taxonomy): Eukaryota > Viridiplantae > Streptophyta > Magnoliopsida > Ericales > Ericaceae > Rhododendron > Rhododendron mucronatum. Next base: position 4,756,822 of record BPLT01000010.1, read on the forward strand.
ACTTTCCTATAGTTAAAGTATGTTCAGAGGAAAATTGTAGGAGTTGCGGCTTCAACTTTTCCACTAAAAAAACTGGAAAATAGGTCTTGCCAAGAAATTTACGGCTTCAACTTTTTCATTTTCCTTTCTTAACTAGTATGTGTTGCGGTTCGATCAATTTATCGACAACGACCAAGACTAACCTCGTCCTCAGCAGTGCAGTGATACTTATAAACAATCTTCAAGAACTCAAACCTCCCACGGAAGTCAACGAGGATGAGGTCGCGGCCGCCGGAGCCCCTCTCCTCCGACGCCTCCACCGCCACCCGCCGGAGCTCCTCCAGCTCCGCCAGCATCGCCTTGTGGAAGAACACCAGTAACAGAATTGGACAATCGACGAGTTTGACGCCACCCAGAGAGTCCTCCTTCGAAAGCGTTGTCGGGGACGGCGGCGGTTCCAGTTCCTTTTCCGGCACGCATTTTGGTTCGCGGCCGCCCATTGAACGCCGGACCACCACCAACCACCATCAACAGCGAATTAGATAAAGGGGAAGAAGCTTAGGATTGGAGATTGCAATGAATATAACGACGACTGTCTTGGTTCTGACTCTGACTCTCTCTCTCTCTCTCTCTCTCTCTCTCTCTCTCTCTCTCACTGTTCCTTCGCCTTCGAATTCAGAATTTTTTTTGTTGACACGTTGGCAGATTGGGACGTTATACCGAACGTTCAGAGGACAGGATGAGTGTGTTGAGACCAACCGTTGTGTTTGTGTTTGTGTTTTTTTTTCATTTATAACCTGACGTGCAGAGTAGCTTTGGCGCATCTCAATTAATCCGGAGCCATACTGCTAATCATCAGATAAACTTTTCAATGGATTCAAGGTTTGAAATGTATAAACTTCGTGAGATTCGAACTTGAAATCTCATACAGAACAAATACTTATTTGTTTTGTCCTACCTACTTGGCCAAGCGCTTGGAGTTACCATTTTGTTTGTGTTTCGGTCATGGATTATTTCCTCTTAATAAAAAAACCAAGGTATGTACCGTCACAACTTAAGTCACCTAAAACGCATGAATATAGCGTTTTTTTTGTACTAATAAAAAATAAGGATTTTTATGTATTGTCACATAAAACGCATGAATACTAACGTTTTTTGGAATTACTATAACTTATTTCAACTTGTGATAGTTGGGATTTCGAGCGAAAGTGTAGAGCGAGAATAAAAGTGAGGCAAAGAGTCATACCGAAAACTATATGACCTAGGTCACGAGCCTTTGAAGGATTAATTATTGGGTATTCCCAGGCATCGCTTGGGGGACATTTTTTGGTCAATGAGTTACTTAACAAACCAACACACTACATGGATTACTCATTGGCCGTTAACAATCTATAATACAAGTAAATGCTGATATTGTAATTGTATAGTTTTTTAGTACATGATTTATAAAAAGTAGCATGTGATAATGCCACATGGTATTTCGAGAATGTTGAATAACTAGGGCGACCATTTTTGCAGTAATCCCAATTTTACTTTGGCCTAGCACACTTGAAACATATATCAACAGAAGAGAGGGTCTCTATTCAAAAGAAGCGGGATGATGTGAATTACTTCTTGTTTCCTTCTTCTGGCTTTGTAATAGTGATACAAAATCTGGAGAACAATTTGAAATGGAAATCAAGGAAAAAAAAAAAAAATCCTGATCATAAAAACATAAATGCATGAATTGTACAAGTCCAGATACCACTCTGGCACTCTGAAAGAGCTAGAACTTAGAAGATAAACTCATTGGTAACTCCAACCCAGTACCTGACTGTAGAATGACATTGAAACATGTTTTTAAAGCTCTTGAAGCTACCTTATCTCATGAAACGATTGTAGAATGGTCCGTAAGAATTCATCCTATATTTGTATAAGTTGACCTATGACACCCTACGTTACCACAAGAGTGAGAACAAGCAACATATTACCACAAATTCTTCCATGCATGTAGAGCGCATTGGTCCCTAACATAAGTGTGGGATTCACACACCTCATATATACGCAGAAAGCAATATTGTGCCAGTGTTTGGCGTCTTGTGGCACAAATGTAGACCTAATAATGTGTGGGATTCACACACCTCATATATACGGAGAAAACAATATTGTGCTAGTGTTTGGGGTCTTGTGGCACAAATGTAGAGTTAATAATTTTGTTTATCTTCCTTCAAAGAGGATGAACATTACATTCTCTGTAATTGGTGAAAATTGTGTAAGGTCCATAGAATCAATACACTTTTTCATAATAATGAGTTAGTTTGTGATGGGACCCACACAATTTCCACCGATCCACTGTGTCTTTCAAGAAAGAAGACTGCCATGGCTACCCAATTATGCATGGTGACTCATCTTGTGGTGTTCATTGGCGGAGCTATATTAGGGCCGGCCCTAGTCATAATGGAGCTAGCCAACCTCTCCCAAATCAAGAAAATTTCGTAATGTGAAGTAGTATAATTTTGTCTGCTTTCCATATATTCATATTTTAGTCTCTTATAATTTAAATATCTTGCCGAGCAAAATATATATATATATATATATATATATATATATATATCTTAGTATGGTATATATTTTAAGCTCAGTTCTTGACCGTATTCGTGAACTTTGTGGCATTGAAAATATTGATTAGAACCTTCTAATATTTAAACATCTGAAAATTTCCAATTTACTTAATTAATCTTGTCAAATTATAATTAGTTCTTTGTTTATTAGCCTTTCAATTAAAAATCGATTACTAGAATAATTTGTGCCCGATTTGAGGGTTTGATGGGTTATTCAGGCTATAACCATCAGCCTAGCTAGGACACGTGCTTCTGTGTGAAGCTTCTGCCTTGCTCGTGGTAACCGCTTCCCTCCACGTGCCCCGCCTATGTTTTTCAAAGAGAGAAGATTGTCATACGTGGCCCGGCTCGGCATCATGCCTCATCTTGTGGTATTAATGGACCCGGCCTATCCCAAAATCTTAAAGAATTAATTTAGTAATATCTATAATACAATTTGCGACACTGTAGTGGCCCACATATTTTCCCTGCATAAATCCTGACCGTTGAACTTAGGACACATTTTCCTGCATAAATCATAACCCTTTATTCATTTTCATTCTAATACCCGGCAATAAACAGTTTTCCAGTTATTCATTTCCTATACGGCAATGCAAAGTGGGCAAGGCAAAGTTGAAAATGGCAACAATTGCTATTCTATTCCTAAACCATAAATTGGCAAACATTAAAAATGGCACCAATTTCAAACCATAAATTGGCACTTTATAATTTATGGTAAGAAGGCAAATCAAAGTGCCAATCAAAGGCAATTCAAAATTTACGGCAAATAAATTACTTTTCCATGTGATGGTTGCTTTGATTGGGTGAATTCTAATATCAGTTTTGGTAATTAATTTACGGTGAATTCAACTTGGTAGTGATCTATTTTTTCAGTTTTGGTAGTAATTATTTTTTCAGTTTTGGAAAATATATAATTGCTTGAGATTCACTCTAAACAATCCAAGAGCTAGAACTTCTTTGAGGATTTGAAATCTCACGATTAAGCCATCAATTACACCCGTTGCCCAAAAAGAAAAACAAGAATCTATAATACAAGCGGTAAATCAGTTTTCTGTTTCCAAATATAGAGTACAGATCAGTTTTGGTAGATTACTTTTCCATGTGATGGTTGCTTTGATTAGGTGAATTCTAATATCAGTTTTGGTAATTAATTTACGGTGAATTCAACTTGGTAGTGATTTATGAAATTGGGTGACATTGCCGGTGATTGGTGTTGAAAGACACAAATTGGGTGAATTGCATTGATTGGGTGAATTCTCATATCAGTTTTTGGTAATTAATTTACGGTGAATGAATTATACTCCCTAAGCATTTTGGTGAATGAATTACTCTCTCTATCTCTCTCACACTCTCCCTAATTATTTTCTGAACAAGTCCTCTTTCTTGTTCTCCCTGATCGACTCTCACCCTCTCTCCAGTTGTCTCTCCAGAGGTATGTCTCTTTGTTCTCTCTTTTTATTTTTAAACGATTGTGATAGCTATTAATCGGAAAATGATGTGTTGTGCAAAGTCATGAGAGAAGTATGTTACTCCATTTTTTTTCTCATGTTTTGAAATTTGATCAGTTGTTAAAGTACCGGGTACTATTTTATATTTCTCATTTATAGAGTTCTTTTTTTAGTTACACTGCCTGCATCAATGGTTAGTGTTGGTTTTTAGCACGGTTTCATCTGTCATTATAGATGACTGATTATGGAGAGAATTCAATGAATCGTCTCTTGCACGAAGAAGTTGATTATGGAAAGTTTAAACAAAATTAAAAATTAGTTTCTTATTCGATTGTTGACACCATTTGTTCGACTCCTTTTTTTTGTTTTTGTGTCCAGAATTTCAGGATGAATAGTGAGAATAAAATTAAGATGGTTCAAGCGACTGAACGAGTGGATACACATGAGGATGCTCAAGTTGTAGCCGAAGAGCAACATATACAAATTGACCCACAGATTGGTAAGCATTCTAGCTACAAAGACTATACTGTGATTTTAAGTTTACATTTTTCGAATAAACTGCAATATTTTTATAGATGAAGAGTTATTTTAAGTCTACTTATATTGAAAAAAACATGGTTTCAGTGAGTGAGCAAGTAGAGATGCACAAGGATGCTAAAGTTGTAGTTGAAGAACAAAATATAAAAATTGACCCACAGATTGGTAAGCATTCTAGCTACAAAGACTAAACTGTGATTTTTAGTCTATATTTTTTGAATAAACTACAATCTTTTTATAGATGAAGAATTGAATGAGCCTCACGTGTCAAAAAAAGTTCGCTTGCATGAAGATGCCGAAGAAGCAAGTGAAGAACAATTTGTGGGTATTAACACCTCTCACGTGTCAAAAAAGTTTGTCTGCATGAAAATGCACAAGAAGCAAATGAAGGTCAAACTGGTATGAATTTATATTAATAGGGCCATGCATTAAATAGACTTTATTACCAATTTCAAGTTGCTTTGCACATAGGTGTATTAGAAGTTGATATGCTTCCACTGATTGAACAAGTCAAAACACATGAGGATGCTCAAGTATCGCTTCAAGAGCAAAATATAGAAATTGAGCCACCAAAGACTACACTTGGTAAGCATTCGAATTAACATGCCTCAATTCCAATACGATTGCATTTTTTTGCACCCTGGTAAGCAAAATATATGTCCCTCATCCCAATTTACCATTTTTGTTAATTCTTTAAATATTTATAGGTGTATATGTCCCTTATCCCTATTTTGCGGATTTGCATCCAAATGGAAGTAAACGGAAAGTCAAAGCTCGACTGGTGAGGATGGTAGAAGTGATGAATCCGCTTTTACCTAGTGTGACACTCAGATTGGTATGTCTTGATGAACAAGTGCGAGCTTTAATATTTTAGGAGTATGCAATTAATAAATAGTAAATATATCATTTAATGTGTATAATTTTTTTAACCTTCCATTGTAGGGTGATGCTATGGAGGCCGTTGTATGGCTCGAAGAAGTAGATTACTTTAGGCATCATCTTTACGAGGGGCATGTTTATCTTTTTAGAGGAGTGGATGTTGTACCAGCTGACGATAAATATAATTTTGTCCCGTACTGTTTTAAAATGTCTTTCACTGATGATATAAGAGTTGAACTCGTCTTTATCAAATGTGATAAGACTCCTCTTCACTGGGATTTCTTGATACGATTAAGAGACATCCATCATTTTACACACAAATATGTGCAATTAATAGGTACGTTGTTCTATGAAACTTATACGTTGAGCAAAGCATCGTACAATATGTTCTCATAATTTTCTTTTTGTAACTATATATGTTATTATGCAGATGTGGTTGGATTGGTTGTTTGTGTCACTGAAAGTCGACAAACTCAAAACTTCGCGACAAACATTGTGTATCCTGAGGTTTTGCTACAGTAGAGGTACAACTATTTTATGTATTCACACTTTATTTATCTTGATCAAATAATTTATTCATTTGTACGTAGTATATTAAAATTTGTAGGATTGGAATGAAAAGAGAAGATACAAGAAGACTACTTGGATAATTTTCCGTTGTCACGGTTTGCCGTTGTTTACTTATTCTTTTGACAGGTTGTATGACATTAAATTTTCTTAATTGATGATTGAAATGGTGTATGAGCTGAAGTGTCATCTGTTTTTTTAGTAGGTTGCATCGGCTAACCAGTAACAGATACCAAGTTGGTTGGAGCTTGAAGCTTAGAAAGTCTACAACTGTGTTATCAGTGAATCAGTAGAAGTGGAATTACATTTTCATATTCAATTCAAGGGCTGATTATGTTTTGTCTTTTCTTCATGATTTTACAAAACTTGATGAATAAAAGCTAGATGTTGCTATATTATCATTAAGTTTAATTACTGATTTATTAAGTTTAATTACTGGTTTTGTATTCTTACATTCTGAAGCTAGATTTTTTTAAGGACATAAAGTGGATTTTGTGATTCCAGTTTGGTTTTGCCAATTGTGATACTTAGTTTGTAGTGTGAATTTAAATGGTTGACGATAAGTGCCTTCAGGTATGGGCTCAGGCGCTACAGCTATTAGTTTTTTAGTTTTTTTATGTGCTGATTCAAGTAAACTGGTGGATATACTTGGCCTCCAAAATTGGATATTAGTTGAATACCAATTTCGAGTCGTGCCTTCAGGCACGGACAATTTCTAGTCAAGTAAAATTTTGTACATTCCAATATACTCACGCTCAAACATTTTTTTTTTTGGGTTCGAGACAAAATCATACGCTAAGGCATATCCTCATATTTGATTTTATTTCACATTTTTAAACTAAAAAATAATGTAAATTAAAAATATTTTTTTTGATTTTTTTGTACCGTATTAAAGATCTCAATGAGGTCTTTCAAATAAGATCCATATTGCATATTTTTAAATTTCAATAACCCCATCATTTTTTGAGCTTGAAATTGCCTTCGTAAAAATTAAGTACTTATGTCACGTTCCGAAATGGGGCCTAAGAACATAACTTTTAATTTAGAGTGTTTCCACTAACTAACAAATTGTGAATCACAACTTTTTGTTTTTGTTTTTATTCAATTTTTTTCTTGTTTGTTAGTTTCATGCCAAACTTTCATGTAATATTTGTTCGTCTCGACGAAAGAAATAAAAAAAGTAAAAAAACATGACTTTTATACCAATTTTTTTTTGGAGAATATCCATAGAAAAGCTCAAAAAATCAAATTTTTGGACTTAAAAAATCTTATAGTCGTGGCGACATATTCTCTTTCGCCACCAACTACAGAATTGATGGGTGAATGATCTTTTCCTTGTGCTTAATCAAAATCCACAGCCACAAGAATCATTATAAAAAGGAAAGGAAAAGGCCAGATCGAACTGTTAACTGCATTTTCGACTAGAGAATAGTATGTAATGGGAAATGATATTGTCACACCATTTTTTGATAATGCCACACCCTGCAAGTGTATTTTTGCACCAAAAAATGCACTTGCAGAATGTGACATTATCAAAACAGGGTGTGGCAAAATCACTACCCTATGTAATTTACACTGATATCCCCCTTGAGACTAATAAAGCCACAATCGAAAATCACTCTACCAATAGCCTACACTCCGAAACCCACAAGCCAGTGGATTCCTTTTCAACTCCAATAGCTAGCCCAGAAGGAATCAGATGCCAGCCAAAACCAATTATCCCTTGTAGAGCTTTCAAAGGTGCGAGCGCAAGGCTCGTGAGACAAGGCGTAAACCTCCTGCATTAAGGCTTAAGGATGACATGCTTCGGACAAATTAAAAAGCTGTTTTTATTCACTTCTATTGACCTGCTTAAGCACCAACATATAATACATAGAACTGCTAGGGTTGTACTGGCTCTCTTCTAGTCAGCCATTACTCAAACAGGAGTCAAATGAAATAAACAGCTTCAGGTCTAACACACCTTAGATGCTTAATGAGTGGTGCATTGCATCTAAAAGCACCTCAATTAGTGTTTTTTTATTTATTTATTTATTTATAAGTATATAAAAGATTATAGCTTGCAAAGGCTCAAACCCAGAGCACGGACCTTGGGGACATGGACACACGACTAGGTGCACACTCCCGTCAGTCCCGTGGGTGGTAAAATGGGCCAAAGCCCACTTACCCTGGGTTGTCCCCCTCAGGAAATTTGGGTGCATCCAAGGGGCCCTAAAAGCAAGTCAATTAATCTGAAATGCAAACTCATGCTAACAGTCTAGATACAGGCGCTTTGATAAGCCAATGGGTGTGTAGCGGCAGAGGTAGGAATCGGCGTTAGTTGGGGCACCTTTTAAAAAAAGAAGAAGCATGAGTAGCAACAATAAAAAATAAAATAAAAAATTTTAGCGTATTTTTAAGAAAGTTAAATAAATTATCAATAAAAAGTTAACTTATCAAAAAAAAAAATTCAATAAAAAGTTACGAACCAATTGCTTGAATTGTCTGAGTGGATCTTTCATCTTGCTCCAATTAGAAATAATATCATTTTGTCAAATTTTATTCCTAAATCTCTGAATTCGAATTGCGCTATGAGTACTAGTGACAGAGAGGGAAAGAAACAAGACTGTCATAAAAAAATTGTGAATAATTGCTAGAGTATGATGTGTGTGTGTATATATATACAGCCCATGGTAACTTTTGAATTTTTGGACATTATGTTTTATGCATTAGAGAATTTCAAATAGAAAGTGGTGGCTGTTTTTTTTTTTTTTCCCATAAGGCATCTCATTTAGCAAGGGTAGTGAAATTGTTCTAATATTTGAAATAAAAAATTGAGAACGAAAAAATACAAAATGTATTAGAGTGATTACAAGAAAAATACTTATCAAAGGAAATTAAAATAGAGAGGAAAAAAAAAAGAGAGCAACTGAGTGGGTACGTGGGCCACCACTGGCCCTACGTTCCCTCCGCCACTGATGGTGTGATTACATTGCACAAAAATATGCCTACTACGTACCTTATCATTCGTAATTGTAGGTCCGAGGTAAATCGATGGGAAGCTTACGTGTGAATTCTCGTGAGTTGGAGAAGTGCGATTGGTTGACGATTAGTGGTGGAAAAAAGGGAATAAATCTTGTAGGGTGAGGGATAGAGCGGGAGGTACAAAAGGGACAAAGGCAGCGTATCCCTGTTGTTTTGCGTGGGTGTCTGGCTTTCCTCTGGGTCCGAATACGTGAGGTCACCCTCTTTTTTTTTGAGAAGAATGTTCTCCTTCCTCAAATTTAGTGTCCTCGCACTCATTCCTAGAAAAAAGTCATCATTAATCATTGGGAATATCAGGGGTATTTATAGAGCACTTGGACCTAGGTCAGACCTAGGACAACGCTCCTATTAAATCCCGACACATGTCCCCTTTGTACCTCCAGGCATTGGAGAAACTTGCCCTCCCGCGGACACTTTTCCGTGGGAGAGCTCGAATTTCCGTGGCGATACCTCCACCCCAAGCCACCAAGCCACAAGAGGTTCCCTAATTTTCGCTGGAGCAAGGTCGCGACCTGCGGCGATCGTACTTTCTCCACAGGCTCTGCCCGAGCTCTGCCCTTTAGGTCGCGACAGAACCCCGAGAACTCTTTGATGTAACTTTTTTGAGATTATAAGTACCCAGCGACTCACGGGTTCCAAATGCGGTCTCTCACTGCCAAAACCACCCTGGGGGGCGCAACTTCAACTCTGCGGGACTTGCGGAAATATTGTGGTAGCTTCCCTTCCCACAGACATCTTCCGTGGGGGCATTCTTCGGCTTTTATCTATACACGCGTCATTTTCCCGTTGGATGGTCAACTATTCTTCTTTGAGCAAAGACTTGACCAAGGCCCCCCTTTTCCACGGGCCCTGCTGCCACGAGCCTGTTCATAATTGAGGGGTCAAATAGTCTCCCATTCACTGTGGTTTAATAATTTTGACCGTACCTACAGTAATCATTCCTCAGTCTTGCATCGAGTATCAGGTACTGGAATCTTCTTCAACTGTTTCTTCCAATCTTGTGAACTGAGAGAAAACAAGACAAGCAAGAGAGTTGAGATCACATTTTAGATCGATATATACACCAATATATAGAAGCACAATGAAAAGCCAAGAAATGCAACATCGATCTTTCACCATAGGACATATATATCTGAGCACCACCACCTTTTGAAGTACTCCATGCATAATATATATATAGCTTTCCAAAAATTATAAAGAAACAAATCTAAGATGTTTGTTGCATATATGGCAACTTTGCACTGAAGTATGTTGTTCGATCTACAAATTGCATAGTGTACATGTTTTTAAAAGCATTTTTGCCACACAACGTACTAACACATTTGAACACTACTCAACGACTTAAAGACAAAACGGCCCCTTTCTAAACCTGCTTCAGCTAGCTCTAGTTAGTTTCACAAAAATTTACCATCATAAACAAATTAATCTTGTTCTAGTGCGGAATACATTCTAAATAATCCTCTAACTTAGAGGTTAATTATGGGTATCTATCGTCACTATAATAAAGGGAACACCCCTCTTGGTCTGATTGACGGTTTCGAAGCTGGCTCACATTTTTAATTTCCTAAACCACCTTTAACTGCATAAAAAACTGCAGAGAAGAAATAAAATTGGCAGCCTAGTTTTTCTTTCCCCCTCTCCTCTACTTTCACATCTCAAATTTTATTAGATTAGAGACTAATCTCAATTGAAGATTTTCCTCTTTCTTTTTTTGCATAGTATAAAATGCAAATGCAACCCGGGCACCCAGTAATGAAAAATATCTAGAGGTCAGAACAGGTACCGAAGCCAAAACAACACACACAAAAAAAAACCAAAAATAAAACAAAGAAAGTGGCTCATTAAATGTAACCTGTAACTCCTCTTACCAAGTAAATGATCCTACCAGTTGGCAAAACAAAAACACGGAAGAGATTTTTTGTGCTTGAAGTCTGATTCGATTTGGGTCGCACTTCGCTGAGTATTACGGTAATTGATGGTTTTAACCCTAGCTAATTACCCAGCAGCCAATGGAACTTATACTATATTTATTGATGATGATTAGTTTTTGCGTTGTAATTGTTGGTTTGGCCGAATATCCGACAAGATTAACAATATAAACCCTACCTCGAATCCACGGCCTCCGACCGTATGGTCTCCTCGACTTCGTCACTCGACTCGGCCGCCCCCAATTGGTTCCTCCTCAACCACTGTTGCTGCTGTTGTTGTTGCTGCTGCTGCTGTTGTTGTTGACTCTGAAACTGTTTGGTTCTGCATTGGACCACTCTGCACGTTGCTGATAGTTTCTCTACTGAAAATTATGGTTCCCGCAGCATCCGCCATTTCCTCAGCAGCGCAGTGATACCTATAAACAATCCGATGCCTCCACCGCCAGCCGCCGGAGCCCCTCCAGCTCCGCCAGCATCGCCTTGTGGAAGGAAACCAGTGACAGAATCGGACAATTGACGAGTTTGACGCCACACAGAGAGTCCTCTTTCGAAAGTGTTGTTGGCGGCATAGTTTTAAATCGCGGTATCGGTCGCGGTATATCGGTATCGGGACGTATCGGTGATACGTCGTGGGAATCCGATGTCGCGGTCGTGAATTTTTAAAAATCATCAGCAACATGAATAAAACTTGAAAAATATAGTTTTGCCCCCAACATTGACTTAAATTACCACATTTTAATTAATTTAAGACATGTAATAGCACTTTCTCTTCATGTGAAATATCCGATAATTTATCAAAATTCACAAGTCAATAAAATTTTCCATTTCAAGTCACTAACGTAGTAAACTACTTGTTTTTAAAAGAAATTATATAATAGTTGCTCCGGTCCTTAACAGAGGTGATGAATAAAAAATTTGGTTTTTGTAACTTTTACTCTCGTGAGTCGTGCCACGCAAAATATCATCCGCACCAGTATCTTTAAATTTTGGACCAAATTATAGAGCAAAAAGTCATTTTATTATATTAGCTACTCACTTTTAAAATATCTACTGTACCAAACTCTCTACATTTTAAATTATCTCATTAAAATATTATTTCTTTTATTTTCAAAAAAAAAAAGATAAAACAGCAAAAAGTTGACTATCCCCCCAATGCACCCACCGTCCCACCCACCCTCACTCTTACACTCTCTCTCTCTCTCTACCTTTACTCTTCTTCTCAAGTTCCGAAGGCCCCCATGGCGGTATTGCAGCTGCTAATCAACGTGGGGCCGTGGGGGCGAAACAAGCTGAAAGCAGCGGAAGCGGGCGCGGTGAGCTGTGAGCGTACTGGTCGATCTTCTGCTTGATTCTTCCAAGAAGAGGGCTTGCGAGATGATACTTACGGCGCTGGACCAGCTGTGCCAGTGCGCGAAGGGGAGGGCCGAGCTGTTGAAGCACGGGGCCGGGTTGGTGATCGTTTCGAAGAAGATACTCAGTGTTTCAAAGGTGGGGACTTTCAACTTTCAATTGCTATGTTATTTACTTATTTTTCAAGACAAGATCCAAAATTTTAGGAAAAAACTGTGAAAAATGGAAGGAATTGATGGTTTGGTGCTCTGTTTTTGCAGATCAAAAAAAAAAAACAGCTCTGTTTTTTTGATAGTTTGATGCTCTGTTTTTTTTTTTTTGGCCGAACCGGCCTGAACCGGACGAACCGGCCGATAAATCCGTTACATACCGATACGTATCGCGAATCGGCCGGTTCATCTGTGATTTTCAGTCTCCCCGTTATACCGGTCTATATCCGAACCGGAACCCTCAAATTCCGGTACGAACCGGCCGATACAGTTCATACCGGCCGATATTAAAAACTATGGTTGGCGGCCATCAAGAATGGAACCAGGATTTGACCCTAGTAGTGGTGAAATGTATACTAAAAAATATTCTAGTGACGGCGGAACTATATAAGTTGGGCATAATTTTTTTTTTTACATATCATAATTGTTTTTTTTTTAAATTCTTGTCCCATCTTTGACGGCCGTGATTCCAGTTCCTTTTCCGGCATGCATTTTGGTTCGCGGCCGCCCGTTAAACGCCAAACCACCACCAACCACCATCAACGGCGAATTAGAGAAAGGGGGAGAAGCTTAGGATTGGAGATTGCATTGAATATAACGACGACTCTGTCTTGGTTTTCACTCCCTCTCTGTTCCTTCGGCTTTGTTTGGAACTTGTGGAAGAGAAAGGAAAAGAAGAGAAAATGTTTAAGAGGAAAATTATGAAGAAAATGTGACTCTTTTCCTTGTTTGGTTATAGAAAGAAAATGGGAGAAAATAGTTTATCTTGTTTGATTCCAAAAGAAAAATAAAGCAAGGAAGAGGAAAATAGAGAAGAAAGTTCTTGAGAGGAAAACATTTCTCTTTGGCAGTAGAAGTAGAAAAGAAAAGAGTTTTTTTTTTTTTATTTCTATTTTGGCAATAGGTGAGTTGATAGATGAAATTATCCTCTTGACCTTTATAAAAAAAAAAGTTTTTCATTTTGAATTTCACGGTATTTTTTTCTTTCCATCCTAAACCAGGAACTAAACAACTTAGAGGGAAAAATTTCTTATTTTTCATTTTTTCTCCTCATTTTCTCTTAGTTCCAAACAGACCCTTCGCCTTCGAATTTAAAATTTTTATTGTTGTTGACACGTTGGCGCATTGGGACGTTATACTGAGCGGCCATAGGACAAGATGAGTGTGTGGACTCTTACCGTTAGTTTTACACCAAAATTTCATGTAATATTGGTTCGTCTCGATAGAGAAATTGAAAAAGTAAAAAAAAAACATGATTTTTACACAAATATTTTGCAAAATTTCAAAGGAAAAGCTCAAAAAATTAACTTTTTGACTTTTTCTTGGATGTTTCCAAAAAAATACTTGTGTAAAAGTCATAAAATTTTTACTTTTTCAATTACTCTCGTCGAGATAAACCAATAATACATATAAACTTGGCATAAAACTGACAAACGCAGAAAAAAATTAAATAAAGACAAAATCAAAAAATGTGGTCCGCAACTTGTGAAGATCAAAACAGAAAACAATGGAAAGCTAAGAACAAGAGAAGGTATAGATAGAGGGAGAAAGTTCTCGATGATCTATTTCATTTCTTGACCCGGTACATATTGTGATCTCAGAGATAAATTTCGTTCACCCTTATTTAAAGAGGGTGGAGATTACCTTTCATTTAATTGTTGAAAGTTATTTAGGGTCCACGAAATCAATACATTTTTTTAGAATAATGAATTAATTTGTGGTGGGACTCATACAATTTTTTATCAATCACGGAGAGAGTAATGAACCCTCTTTTAAAGAGGGTGAACAAAATTATTCTCGTGATCTCAGCTTACTCATATACGGAGTACATCTCAACTGCAAACTAACCATGATTAACAGAAAACCACAGTCACTAACTATAGTCACTGACCGACTAACTACCAGCTAGATCAAAGTACTAAGTGTAACGCCCCGATTTTTCAAGAAATTTCGGGTGCATTATTCTTAAAATACGCTGAATTTTACAAACTTCTAGGCCCCTATTTATCCTTATACAAAAATTACAACTTCAAAATAATACAAAAATCTATGTACATTTATTTAACAAAAGCAACTCCAGAGCGACTCTAGTTTTGTCACGAATTCCAAGCAATGTTGGCCCAGACTCCGTTCCAAGGATTCCATCTATATCAACTGCTCCAATGTGGAATCCTGCACACTCTGGCAAATTGAATGCCGAAGCAAACGATTTGCCAGAATACAAACGTATCCGTGAGTGATAATTCACCCAGTAGAATAATCCCAATCCTACCAACCCCTTACTTTACAATTAGCAAATCAACAATATAATAATTCATAATTCACAGAAAATACAGAATAATAACACATCGTCTTTTTCTTTACTATCCATCATCTTACATGTAATCTAAGGATCATCTCCACGAGATCCTTTCCTCCCACATCCACTAACTACAACCGTCTCATGGGTCCACCCTTCCTCTTGCTTATCCTGTACCAAGACCCTAGGTGAGCGCATCTAAGTTATGTACCGAATATATTCTCACTTAAGACCATAACAGGAGGATTGAGTCATCCCATGACGTATCGTACATTAGGGTCGGACATCCACTACCCCACGCTAACTATAACCGTCTCATGGGACCCATTCTCTTTCTCAAGAGAAACTTCCCATGACGTGTCATACATTAACGTCTCACTAACTACAATCGTCTCATGGGACCCATTCTCTTTCTCGAGAAACTTCCCATGACGTATCGTACATTAGCGTTTCACTAACTATAATCGTCTCATGGGACCCATTCTCTTCCTCGAAGAGAAACTTCTCATGACGTATCATACATTAGCGTCACAACATATCTCATCACTGGGCCCCGCAGGTCACCCATTTCAACATAGGGCCCCATAGGTTACCCTTGCCATCACTATGGCTCAAATCACAATCCACACACTCACACTTCCAACACTTTACCAATTTCCGTTTACTTAACATTGTCTACATGAGTCAGTACTCGTAACCACCCAGTAGATCTAGGTCCATTCTAGCACATACAACATGATACGATCAATAACAGCTCAATTCACAGCATGATATATTTCAATGAGATAACAATATAACAATCAATATGTGCAAATAATTAAACACGTAAGGGATTCGGATTTGGCCAATGGCTTTTTGGTTTGCTTAAAATTTTTATCGAACAAACATGTTTATCAGTAATTCTATCAAATTTCGTAAGCCTTGGGATAATTTAGAGTAAGTCTACGGTAATGGTACTAATAAGTGAATTTAGAATATAATCTGTTATAATTAAATTTGTTAAGGTCTATATTTAAATTTTGTTGCACTACAGCTACAACCTTTAACCGTTTATAGATTTAACTTTGATAATAGTATTTTCACTTAATCAATTTCTTAGCTAATGCAACACCTTATTTAAAAAGAATTCAAAAGTGTTCTAATGATTATTTAAGAAACTTTTATTTTATACATTGTTTCATTCATAAACAAATAGGTCTAGTATTATTTATCATAACAAAATATAATTATTAAGCACGCTAGACAACAATCATAGATCATAAAAATATTACTATTATTATTTTATTCAAATTTGTTATTAGCACTTATTCTAGCATATACTTTATTATACTCCCTCCGTTCCAAATTGAGAGTCCCTCTTGGGGATTCCAACTATTTTAGGGGACAGCAATGATTACACCTATATTACCTATTATTTCCACTATTACCCCTATATTTTACTTACTTATAACACTTATATTCAATTGTGAGGGACATTTTTGGAAAATCACCAAAATTTTCCTTCCATTTTTGGAAAATGACTATCATTTTGGAACAACCCAAAAAGGAATAATGGACTCTCAAATTGGAACGGAGGGAGTATTCATTAGTTTACTAAAAAATAATATTTACTTATTTTGTTCACCGTATTAGAATAACATCATTTTAGGCAAGGTAAATGATCATAAGCATATATCCATAGCGTCTAGGAATTTGTTTTCACATTTTGAGTTCAAACAATTGAATACTAATTAAACATATTTGGGCTAAATCTGCAGGCATACAAATTTCAGGATTTAAAGTGTAATATCAGTGCAAATTTCCTACAAACTACCACATACCACATGTAGTATACACGAAAAAAAAAAGAAAGGAATAAGGAAACAGAGTATAGGATCTAATCTTTTCGTTTCAACATGGATGTTGATTCTCGACACTTTTAAGTAATAGAACTAATATATATAGGGGTAAAAATATACTTAGGGGAAAGTAGGGTAAAGATTAATCTACCTTAAATCCGGCCGAAAAAGCGGGTAATAACTTGCGACGATTTCGGTAAAATGAAAAAGACGGCGGCGGCGGCGGCGGTGGGGAACTCGGGGCTGACTCGAAATGATTGGAAGGTGGTTTGTGGATGCTTGGTGATATAGTAATTGATTGGGAACCTGAATATGATGTACAGGGTGGTGTTATGTAAAAATCTGTCTCTCTCTCTCTCTAAAGTCAACAATAGAATTGTGAGTAAAATAATATACTGGTGTTCAATTATCAGATTTATGTGGGTATGTATAATGAGAGAGAATAAGGTGGTGAGAAGATGAAGGATAAGTGTGGAAGTGGTGGAATGGAAAATGAGAGTGAAGGAGATGGATACTGATAATGATAAGAGGTATAAGGGACAAATGCCACATTTGGTGGGGTTTTCTTTAATTCTAATGTATGTGGACGCGTTTATGTATAGGGTGAGAATGAATGTGGACACGTTTATGTATAGGATGAGTGAGAGAGAAACAGGGGAACAAGATCCCTTAAATGCGGGGGGTAGTTTGAAGGATAAAGATGGAGGGGATAGAGTTTGAATGGGAAGTGGAGACTTGGTTTGAATACAGTTCTAGTTAGGATTTAGATAGGAAAGATAAGAGATAATATGAATCCTTGTATATCTAAAGTAAAAGTATATATCTTATACAATAGTGTAAATAATATAAATTGTACACATAATAATATATATTTTTTATTCAATCTAATTAATTATTGAATTAAGAATTTAACAATATGAATTTATGTTAAAAAAAAATTGGATCGAAAATCCGGATCGTTACACTAAGAACATCCACAATGGGTGTACTAACTAGTGTGTTTAATTGTGTGTGTTAAGACTTAATAAACAAAAATATATTTTGTGTCACAATGCTTGCATTAGTTTGTAGAGTGTGTTAAATTTGTAGTGTGCTAATATGTGTGCCAAGTTAATTTGACAACTATGCTGGCAAACATTAAGTGAGTCCCACCTCTATAATTCAAACTCCAACCATAAAATATAAATGTCCATTATTCTTAATATACACTTGTGTGACCCATTTTTTATCCTAACAAATATTTTAACAAATAAATTTATTATACTCATTGTGGATGTTCTAACACTCCTATGTTAATAATGTCTAACACATACTTGTTATGGGACCTACTTTTACCCTAATACACATTTTAATAAACAAATATAGCAAACCCCCATTGTGGATGCTCTAACTAACTAACAACTAGATTAACTGCTGACGTCCCCCTAAAAAATGGGAGGCTCTGAGACCATGATCAGTTTGGTCTTTAGACGTTGAAATCGAGCAACAGAGAGGGCTCTGGTAACATCAAGAGTCTGAGATTCTGAACCAATATGATACTCTCTCTATTCTGATTTGTTTATCATTTTTTATTATTTTGGACCTCTTATAAAACTGTCTACATGTTTTAATATATAATTTTTTTTATGTAATATAGATATTATTTGATAGATCTCAGTTAATTAGTTCTATAATATGGTATTTCGAAATTATATAAAGCCATATAGATTGTGAAATATATATAAAACCTTATGTTAAAATAATCTGATGCTTAAGCACTTCTTGTTCTCTCTCGGCTCTTGCCACCTACAGAATTGATGGGTGAACGATCTTTTCCTTGTGCTTGTTCTAACTATCGTATCATGTGGGACTCAAACTCCGGTGGTTTCTCCATGCATCTTTGTTTAAAAACCCCAACGTGGAATCCCACAAATTCCCTAAACCCTTTTCACACAAAAAAAAAACCCCCAATTTGGGCCAACTGGCGATTGGCCCTTCTTTTTTTTTTTTTTTTTTGTATATGTAATAAAATAAAGTTCTACCCGAGAAAGTTCTAACCCTCGGAGTTAGGCCTAATGATTAAGGTATGAGGTTAAGGATTTGCTCTCTTTTAAGATTTCAGGTTCGAAATCTCTCAGCTGTTATCAACTCCTTTAGGGATAGTCCATATAAAGCCATTTGCCCTGACTTCAAGTGCGGTTATCGAGAGTGGATGGTGGATTTATGGTCTTCTAAGTCTAAGTCAAGATATGTGTAAACTGACACATACATTTGGTTATGAAAAAAAAAGGGAGTTGTGCTTACGACATTGTATACAAGAAAGAGGGCCATTTCTATCCACATTGATTGTTAGAATATTATATTGGTTACATACGATTCGATATCAACTTAATTTTTTCATAGAATTTTACTTGAAAATCTGTTATAAATTTTATTTTTTTTGACAAATCTGTTATAATTTGACAATACTCACAATAGTCTTCATTCTTTTTCTCTCATGATAGAATTCCATCTACATTTGGGGCCCCAAATCTTGTAAATGGTTACCACCCAGTTTGGGCTCCCAAAGTTTAAGCTGGCTCGGTGTTGTTGTTTTCGGCCTTTTCAAACCCAAGAAGGGAATTCAAACCCAAGGTGGCGTGGCTAGGTTTTTTTTTTTTTTTTTTTTTAAAACATCAAAGTTGGTGGGAAAGGTAGTAAACTACTCCGTCCATCCCAAATTCTATGTCCGGTTCGTAAAACGGAGTGTTAAAAAAATACAATTTTTACAAGAAAAAATCAAAAGTTTTTCAACAACTTACAAGATATCAATGAGTTTTTTTAATTTGTGAAAAAAGTTTGAATTTTTTCTTGAAAAAATTGCATTATTTTTAACACTCCGTTTTTACGAATTGGACAAAGAATTTGGAATGAAAGGAGTATTACGAGAATCAATTATATACACCGGCGATGTAAACATTTGTTTCTTTCAAACCACTGCCTTTCCTCCAAACCACCATTGCCCAGTCTGTTATTTATACCATTAATTCCCAGGCCCTATAGCTACTCAATGCAAACCACTGCCTTACCTACTTGAGTTAATGTTTTGTGAAAAATTTATCTATAAAGCTGAAAATAAATATTTATAAAATAAGAATCTTAGTAGAACGGGGCCTGATAATAGAAAAAGCACCTCGGTCAATTGGGATATTGTTTGTACCCATAAATTTCCTTTTGTGATTTGCCCACCATTTAGATATCAAGGGTGTGTTTGGAACTTACGAAAAAATATGGAAAGGAAGAGGGTTCTAAAAATTTCCGTTCCATTGTTTGATTTCTAGAGAAAGAGAAAGAAAAGTTCAACAAACAAGTTTCATTTTATTTCCAATATCTTCTCAACTTTCCCTCTTTATTATTTTCTATTCCCTTCCCCAAGTTCCAGATAAATGCTAACCATGGTTAAATTGTAAATTGTTGAGACCTAGTAATTAAAGACAACCAATAACTGTGAAGATAATGTTTATCCTTTTTTAGTAAATTAAGATGAACACAATCGGACTTGAAAAAATGGAAGATGAGAGTCCCATGTGAGGGACTCGCAGAGAATCATAAAAGTAGTTGTGGCACATGCAAATCTAATATGATCGTGCAAGTAGACGGTGAGATTAGTTTTTCAGAATTAGTCAAGATGCACCCAAATTGACCCGAACACGAGTTTAAAAAAAAAAAAAGAAAAATTTTCAAAGTCACCCAGACCTTTCACAAAAATCACACGAAGACCACTTACTTTTATAAAATGTCACATAAACACCTATAATATTTAAAAACTCAAACAATTTTATCACAGTCGTACTCTCCATCTAAAAGCAAACGAAATGGATGACATGGACAATTGGACAAAAACGTGGCATTATTGTGGTGACTGGACAAAAACGTGGTGTATAAAATTGCATGGGGTAGGGTTATTTGGCGCTTAAAAAATCCCCACTCTTATACCTAAAAATTCGTACTCCCTTCGTCCCTTATTTGTAGTCCGGTATTCCATTTTGGACTGTCCCTTAATAAGTATCCATTTTGTAAAGTTAGTGGGTAAAAATTGGTTAATTGTCTATTTTGTCCCTAAAAGTAAATTCATTTTTGAAAAGTAAGTGAGTAAAAGTGTAATGATGATTGGTAAGTAGGGAAAATGGAGAAAAAAATTGATGTGAAAGATATATTGATGATGTCTTTTTAATAAGTTGGAATTACGAAGCAGGACATTTAAAAAGGGACGGAGGGAGTATTAAGATTCCAGGAGTGAGAGATTCAGGGTTTCATTGTTTGGACAAGCCTTGAACCTTCACCTTGGATTTGTATCGGTCTAGGAGGTACAAATGACACGTCCGCAGCAGCAATTGATGCACAAGTTGTCGTCCAAGGAGCTTGAGATGCTCTTGGATGCAAGGGATGCAATGGTTGTATTTCAACTTGGGAGGGATTGTTGTGCGTCAAAAAAGGAGCTCTGATGCGTCTTATAAGAGGAGGGATGGCATTTTGGCGCCTAATTGGACAACAAGGGATGACATTTTCTTTCCAAAGCCAATTAGGATTACCCTCCAAGAGTACATAGATTTCCTTCCAAGTCCATGTCATCCATTCTGTCTATTTTATGTGATACTAGTGCTTGTTCGTGCCTATGGCATTACACACCCCGGTAGTACCGTAGGCACGTGCATTTTTGTAATATATTTTTATTTTTTTATGCTAACGTCAGAAGCCAAGCAGTAGGTAAAAAGAACTAATGGCATTTTTGTATATATTTGTAAGAGTGTGAGTGTTTTCTTAAAAGAGTCGGAGAACACATATCAGCCGTTGGATCAAATAAATCTCAACTCTTCTTTCAACTTGTATTTCTGTGATCCATACACTCTTGTGTTTTATTATGTAGATTTTATAAAGGTCAAAAATCTTTATATGTGATTTTGATGAAAAGGTCAGGGTTATTTTGAAACTTTTCAAAAAAAAAAGAAGAAAGAAACATGCAAAATCTAAAGGGACGTTTTGGTAATTTTATTATTTTCAGTTTTTGGTTATCAATGATTAGTATTATTTCATTTAAAAAAAAAAAAAAGCACACATGTATAAGTGTATAGAGCCAGCACATAGGAGTAACCCCAGACAGACGCGATAGGAAAAATCAGCAAATGGAGGGCAGCAAATGGATCGCCACGGTGGCGAGCATATGGATCCAGTGCAGCTGCGGCGCATCCTACGCCTTCGGAATCTACTCCTCCGTGCTCAAGTCCAGCCAAGGCTACGACCAATCCACCCTCGACACCGTCTCCGTCTTCAAGGACATCGGCGCCAACGCCGGCGTACTCTCCGGCCTCCTCTACTCCGCCGTCGCAGTCCGCCGCGGCCGATCATGCTTCTCCGTCGGGCCGTGGGTGGTCCAGGTCTGCGGCGCGATCCAGTGCTTCGCGGGCTACTTCCTCATGTGGCTCTCCGTCGTCGGAGTCATATACAGGCCGCCGGTTGCGGCCATGTGCTTGTTTATGTTGATGGCGGCCCACGCGCAGACGTTCTTCAACACTGCGAATGTCGTCACCGCCGTGCATAATTTCCCTGATTATAGTGGGACCAGCGTCGGCATCATGAAGGTAATTAAGCTTCGATTGATCAATCAGAAACGTTCGTATTGCTCGACTCTGTTTGTGCTAGGGACGCAATATTTCATCACAATTCCAACCGCATTCGTATCTATTTACTTGGCACTGCATAATTGATGGTTGCAAAATGGTTGTTATTTTTCCATTACCAATCATTTCATGCGGGTGTGATTAGTATTGATGTGAAATGTTATGTCCATAGCATTTTTTTTTTCCTTCTGTTCATTGTCTTTTTATTTTGCCTACCTACTTTTTTGATTCCACCCACAACAACCTCGCTATTATTTCTCTATACTATATTAAATTACACAATATTATACATACATGTGTATACATGTGGGTTTGTGAGGGAGAGATAGAAAGGATATCAATCATGCTCCAACACGTTTCTCTCGGCCACTTCTTAGACACTTTTCTGTTACGAGCAATGGAGCTCTCAAATGTGTAGAATCCATTGCTTGTGAAAAACAAATGTTTGGGAAGTGATCGAGAGGTGTGTTCTCAGCCTTTTTGAACGGATATTAAAAGAAAATAAGACAAGCGGGTTGGATGAGAGAGAAGATAATACAAGCGGTTATTGTCGTCGGCCTGCAACCCTTTATTTAGTGGTCTTGGGCTAGATAACACATTTTTCTCAACGGATGCTTATTTTGACTCTTTATTTTTATACGCACATGCTTTATTTTGTACTGTATATGGAATTACCAATTAAAATGCTTGCGTACGAAATTCTATTTTATCGCGACCCACTTTTCCTTTTTTATAGGGTCTATGCACTCTATTCAAAATATCGTAGAAACATTACGCGGTGGTGTGGGAGGAGCATCGATAAAAGGAATAAATTTTGTCAGTGGCATTTACGGCATCCACGTACCCCGTCGAGTACATGTACGCTGTAGCAGTGTGGTTTTCCGTTGGATACATGTCTCGTATTTTTATTGACCAAAGGTAAAGGTTGCGTGATGGGTCGTCCTAAATGATGAAAGATTGTGAGTGTGACCCATTTGGCCTTTATGATGACTGCCAACTTTTGGCTCAACCACTGGAATCTGGATGCATGTATTTTGTTTTTTTTTTTTTTCAAAGCGAAACACACTACGGGGACAGACGGTAGAGGGGAACCGATCAATTGTGGGTCTCACTTCAGGATCCCGTGCGAATGATACAGTTTGATTAGTTTTTAATTGCCTTTTGTATAATTGTAAGATTTCAGGTCAATTGCTTGATCCAACGTTCACTTTCTGTTTTAAGGTTTAGGATATTGAATTCTGAAGGAAACATTTGACATGCGGATCACGTACTTACATTTATCCAAATGACCTGGAAATTTGTCAGAATTAATCAAAAATATATATTTGAAACATAATTAACGGGTTAGATCATTTGCTTGGACTCAGAAATGGGCTTCACAATTGGTCGGTTCCTATCTATGAAGCACCGACACTCCAAAAGGGCGTCGTACCCACGTATTGGACACGGGGATACGGCGGGGACACGCCTAAATACGTATTGGACACGCCACGTGGCGTGTCCAATAATTTATATTATTTTTTGTAGGGGACACGGCTGGGACACGGCGGGGACACGGCTAGGGACACGGCGGGGACACGGCTGGGGGTTAAAATGTAATTTTTTTAAAATTTTAGGGGTTAATATGAAATTATTGAAAACTTTTGGACTAAACTGTAATTATTCCTTTAAAACCTATATTATGTTCTGACTGGTTCATTTTCTCATTACCTTTCAAATTCCAAGCCCAAGGAGACGACAAGCACAGACTCGGATGTCTATCTCTCGTTCCTCTCTGTCTCTATATGTCTCTGTATATGTGTGTATATTTAGGTGTGTGTATATATATGTATTTTTATTTGAACCATGTGAATCTCATACATTAATCGTTATTAATAGGACATGTCTACCTCAACGGGTGCAATGTAATGGTTAGTATTTATGATGAAATATGAATGTTAACTGTTACTCCCTCCGTCCCTTATTTTGTGTCCAGTATTCCATTTTGGGCTGTCCCTTAATAAGTGTCCATTTTATAAAGTTAGAGGGTAAAAGTTGGTGCATTGTCTATTTTGTCCCTAAAAGTATATTTCATTTTGAAAAGTTAGTGAGTAAAAGTGTAATGATGATGGGTAAGTAAGAAAAGTGGAGGAAAAAGTTAATGTGAAAGGTGTAATGATGATGTCTTTTTAATAAGTTGGAGTTACGAAGCAGGACACTTAAAAAGGGACGGAGGGAGTAGTATTTATAATCTATTATGTTAAAACTATTAATGGTCAGTATTTATGACGAAATATGAATGTTAACTAATAAGTTGTTCATAATTTACGTTTTGCAATGTAAGCATGGAGAAAAGGAAAAAATATAAATAAAATATATATATATATATATATTATATACACGTGGCGTGTCCCCCGCCGTGTCCGTATTTTCATTTTTTTAGAATTGCCGTATCCCGTATTCGTGTCCGTGTCCGTATCCGTGCTACTTAGGTTCCTATCGCTTCCCTTTTCCGTAGGTACCCGTAGAAGGTCTCTTTTCTTTTTTTAAGAAGTAAACTTTTCCATCCATTTATGGCTATACGTAACTTACAAAGAATTACACCAAAAATGCAAAAAATAAAATTATAATATAACACTTCTAAAGCACCGAAATGAAACTAATTCCTATGTGCTAGACTTGAGACTTTTAATACGAAAAATGGGAAAAGCACTGGATGCAATGGCGGACTGAGGGGTGTGAGCAGGGGCCAGACCCCTACACACCTCTCAATTATCTCACTAGTTATACTATATTTTCAGGTTAATTTGTAAAAGTTTTATATGAT
This sequence comes from Rhododendron mucronatum var. ripense, assembly GCA_019656295.1. NCBI lineage: Eukaryota > Viridiplantae > Streptophyta > Magnoliopsida > Ericales > Ericaceae > Rhododendron > Rhododendron mucronatum. The sequence goes on from BPLT01000010.1 coordinate 4,781,922, forward strand.
TGCCTCTGCAAGTTTCTTCAATGAATTTTTTCTGATAAAGTTTATATATATGTGGTTGAAATAATCCCCCTAAAAAAAAGTTATCAACCACATTTCATTGGTGGTTATAAAATTAAATGTGATTATGCTTATGTACACAATCTCGTCTCCTCAGAACTAGGAAGTAGTAATATTATATAATAGACTGTAGTTTTGTTATAAGTGAAAAAACACATGTGATTCGGGTCCCTATAGAGTAAAAATCCTGCGTCCGCCACTGACTGGATGCACATCTTTTTTCTTTAAGAAAGTAAACTTTTCCATTCATTAATGCATAGCAGCGGTATTTACAAAGAATTCCGCCAAAAATCGCAAACTAAGATTACACAACACTCCTACTAAGTGAAACACACCAAAATGATCAGAGTAAGAAACTAATTCCTATGTTCCAGATCGACTCAAGGCTCAAGTTCTTAATACTGAAAAGCACCAGATGCGTGTTTCTTCTTCTTCTTCTTCTTCTTTTTTCTTTCTTTAAGAAGTAAACTTTTCCATTCATTAATGCCTAGCGGTTTTTACAAAGAATTCCACAAAAAATCTTAAAATAAGATTTCACAACACTTCTGCTAAACAAAACACCGAAATGATCAAAGTAAGAGACTAATTCCTATGTTCCAGACGTGAGGCTCAAGTTCTTACTTCTTAATACTGAAAGCACCAGATGCACGTTTTTTTTTTTTTTTTTTTGTAAGAAGTAAAATTTTCCATTCATTAATGCCTGGCGGTATTTACAACGAATCCCACCAAAAATCCTAAAATAAGATTATACGACACAGAAACTAAATAAACCGAAATGAAAGTAAGAAACTAATTCCTAAGTTCTAGATTCGAGACTCGTGTTTTTAATACCTACGAAGTACTGGATGCATGTTTATTGTTTGAACCGGAGAGGTTTCCCCATTCACTCTTATTAGTGCATTGTCACAGACTCACAATTGATAAAATGAAAGGGGATTTTAATTGTAAAAGGCATGCTCAAGGCAAACCCAAACCCAAACCAATTGTTGCAACATGTGGGACTTAATTTTCAGTGTATGACTAATCAAGTATTGTCTCTTCTAGTAATTGTCATACAAATTCTCCACTTCCTAGTGGGCTGACGACCGCATTTTAGTCTGGACGCCATTGCCAAAGTTCGTTTTTTACCTTGAGCTGTGATCTTTGAGTTGTCAATTCTATATCCTTTACGACTTTAGTCCTAATACTTGGTAAAAATATTTTCTTCTTTTGCCTTACTCTTTGGCCAGGGCTTTCTTGGTTTGAGTGGAGCAGTACTGGTACAGGTGTATCAAACATTTCTTTATGGCAATCCAAGCTCTTTCATATTGATGCTGGCACTGTTGCCAACTATTGTTTCCTTATTGCTCATGTGTATCGTAAGAATCTACCCTGCAAAAGTTAACGGGGATGACAAGAAGCACTTGAATGGTTTCTCAGCAGTTGCTCTTACTGTTGCTGCATATCTTTTGATCTTGATAATCCTGGAAAACGTCTTTACTTTGCCAGTATGGGCTCATGTTATTACATTTATAGTGCTTTTGCTTCTTCTTGCTTGGCCTCTTAGGATTATGGTCAATGCCCAAAGAGATGAGTCGGAGAAATTACCACAAATACCCTCGGAGGAGAGGAGCCAATTAATAGATCACTCTACAGCACAGGAGTCTGAAATATTCTTGCCACTGGAAGATTCTATTGAGTATCATGAGGTTTCAGCTGATGATGACATTTCAGTTGTTGGAAAAAACACGAATCTATTGCAAGCCATACGTACCATGAACTTTTGGTTGTTATTTATCGCCATGTTATGTGGAATGGGTACCGGATTGGCCACGATTAACAACATAAGCCAAATTGGAGAATCTCTGAACTACACAACTGTGGAGATCAACACATTAGTCTCTTTATGGAGCATATGGAACTTTCTTGGTCGTTTCGGAGCTGGATATATATCTGACATATTCCTTCACACAAGAGGATGGGGGAGGCCACTGTTTATGGTCCTCACCCTAGCCACCATGACTGCTGGCCACGTCATCATTGCCTCTGGTTTTTCTGGGAATTTGTATGTGGGTTCAATACTTGTGGGTATTTGTTATGGTTCACAGTGGTCATTGATGCCCGTTATCACATCGGACATCTATGGTGTCCTGCACATGGGTACTATTTTCAATACCATTGCGATAGCCAGTCCTGTTGGATCTAGTATATTTTCTGTATTTGTGATTGGCGATATCTATGATGAAGAAGCATCGGGTGAGGGGAATTCTTGTTACGGCACCAGGTGCTTCATGTTATCGTTCTTTATCTTGGCAGCCGTTAGTCTTTGTGGCTCTCTAGTTTCCTTGATATTGTTTTTCCAGACAAGGAGGTTCTACATGCAGATTTTACTTAGACGCCTGCGGCATTTGACCAGACAGTGAGAAGGAAAAAATTCCATTTCTTTTCCTTTTGTTGGGTTTTCCTTTCGTGAGCGAATTTTGAGTTGCGCTGAGGAAGTAAGGCAGAACATTAGGCATTTCTTGTTTTGTGATTGTAAGTAGGCCATATGGTTGTAATTTAGATGGTTGGAGGCATTTGGGATTCTTTTGTGTAAATGTCAATAAAAGGTTTCCTTGTTTTCTTAGAAGATGTCAACCTGCCAAAAGTTTCTGTGCTTTATGTAGTAGAATCTATTCTTCTGTTCTCAAAATATTCGTGGACCGTGGTAAGTTGAGCCTTGATAAGTACTCCTTCCGTTCCAAAATCTTTGGTCTTTTTCGATATTAGTGCCGTAGATTTTGGGACTGAAGGAGTACTTGAAGAAGCAAAGGGTAGGTCATGATGTTCAAATCTCATGAACGCTTGACCTCTTAGTCAACATCTTACTCGGACAGCATTACTTGGTCAGAGGATCCGAGTCCGTGAAGGAACTGGAGATTCAATTTGCAGAGAACACAAGGGACACATATCATTACCAAAAGCAAGGATACCTCTGCTGCACACAACACAAATGGATCTTCTTGCTATTCTATTTTGGACTGCTTCTGTGAAACAACTTCAATTTTTGGGTGACAGTAAGTTCCAAACCACACTACGCCACCCATTTTGATTCGGTAAATGGTTTTGCATTTCTGCATAGGCTGAGCTTACTGAGAAAGTTCTGTTGGAGCTCCACTTCCATTCCCATAATGTCGTCCCTGGAGCTGTCCATCAGGTGTCTCTGAAGTTTCACTAGCATCCTCTGTTTCTGCTCTTCTTCCCACCCAAACAAACGCCTTCTGACCCCCGATAGTATCAAACTTAAACAATGCTGGAGGTGTTAGTCTACACAGACTTAAAAAGCGTGCAACCCGACAAACTACAGACTACAGTAGGGGCCGTATTTTAGGCGAAAGCTAGATGAAAGACCGTTAATTATAAGACATCAAATTCCATGCAATTAGGGGAGAGAAGGTGGAGGGGAAATGCATAAACCGATAAATACCCTCTCTAAATGTTATCAGCAACAAATTTTCAAATTCAATGATCACCTAACGGAAATATTATACTACAAATAAATAACTGATCAATCGAGCACAACAAGATGCTTGTATTTCTCTCCAGATATGGCCCATCTCATTACATCCTCCGGTCTCATTCTTCCACCTTCCCCCAAGAAGTATTATGCCCGTTCAGAATAGTAACCCCCTTCTTCATGCTCAGCATGGGATAGTGCCGCGAACCAGAGATTTTCCAAAACACTAACTCTGGCAGAATATACCCTTTCTCTTCGTACTTGTTTCTCATAACTTCGTAGTCCTTTTCCCAACTGTCTCCACCCCATACCAAATCATCGTATCCGAATGCTTCACCAAAGTACGAATCATAGAATACAGAAAGCCTTTTTATCATTTTATCTTGGCTCAATTTATTCTCAATGGCGAATTACAAGATCACATCAGCAATCTTACGAAACTCCAGTTTTTTTTGGGAAAGAAATTTTCAAATATGCAAATCTTTCCCAAAGACTGCATAAATAACTACCATCAGAGTCAAGAAGTTTAGAGAGGTCAAACTTAACAAGCTCAGGCTCAGAGTTGAATACCAAGATATATTTTCTCCACGGTTCTTCAGCCACATCTGAAACTAAAAGGCCTAATGAAGCAATAATATCCATCTGCAAATGATTATTTCCTCGGAAGCATACAGCAAGACAGCTGCCAAATTTCCCCTTCTTTATGTGGCCTTCGACCATTTCACGCCATTGCTGATCAACTATTTTCGCAAATCGTTCCCAATCCCAGCAGTTAAGGCTGCTGTAGTATAAGCTAATCAAATTGTGGGGAAACTGAAAAACCCTCCCCTCAACGAGTTTATCCAATACTTTAGAAGTTTTGCAAAAATATCAGCGACTAAATTGTGTAAGAGCTGATAGTTTGGGTCGTTTTTGTACTTTTCTACAGCTTCTTTGGCCATCAAAATTGTTCTCTTCCTCCTCCTCTTCATATTTATGGCATCTGTCTTTCTGTACGGTTTTGATCAGATTCTTCTCCACTGTTAGTCTTCCTAGCACCTCTCCAAAAGCAGATAATTTTCAGGGTGGATGATATGGTTGTAAGATGGGGAAATTGAGTGCTTTGGCAGTTCCCATCTATACAATAAGTCTCTTAAACCTTTCCACTTAGGAGAAGTAACAGCCCGAATCATATTGATCTCGATCGTGCAAAAAAAAATTAACGGACTAGAAGCGTGTAAACCACAGGCAGAACCAGACCTGTAAAAAAACGAAAGAAAACAATTACTGTAGTACGTACTGAAGAACACAACTTGGAATCTAAATCTCTTTTAAAATGAAAAGTAGTACCATCGTAGGGACTCCTACCATACCTAGGGTCCATTCTCGTTGTTCATGTGATTTGCAAACCGCAGTAACAGCGAGTATGTTTTCCCTCATCAAATACACACACCCTTCGAATTCTAGGTTGATCATCGTTAGCTTTAGTAAGATTTTAGTATTTGGAATAAATCACGAGGAATACAACTTTTCCCAAAAGAAATTCCTGGATTTGATAAGTAAATTATTGAGAGAATATAAAGGCTGTTTATTGAGGAGGAGATCATACTCGCGGTTTCTAGGGTTTGATCGGACCACAGGAAAAATCAAAACAAACTAATGTTCAAATGGGCATGGAATTCATGAACTGCAGCTGTTTTTTAACATTTCCTGGATTAAAAAAGACCTAACTCATACGTTATAGTAAGGAAATTTGAGGCCTAATCTGTGATTAAATTAAGAATCTAGTGAATTAATTCGTGCAAATGGCAGATTAAAAAAAAAAAAAAAAAGAATTAGTGCGAATCACCACAGAGAGATGCCACGAATTACTGCGTAATAAAAAGCTTAGATATACATTGCAAAATAATCCGAAGAACTAGAAGCTCTGTCTCAGATTTTTTATTTTATCTTGAAAAGGGCAACAGTTTATCACTATGAGAGGGTTTAAGATGATTCTTTCAACATAATTAACCAAAATTCATCCCACATAACTAATTAAAATCGCCCCTTTGGAACTGAAGAACCCAATTTCCAAACCAAATTGAGTCCATATCCTGATATCCGAAGCAAAAAATATACATTCGAAATTTTCAGGGTGCCTCAAAAACTCAGATTAGAGAACATCAACGAAACGAATGGACGAAAAAGATTATTCTTTTCAACATAATAAACCAACGTTATCCAACAAAAATAATAAAAATTACCCTTTTTAACTGAAGAACCCAATTTCCAAAGCAAATTGATGGTGTAAAAGAAGACATTTAGTCCAAATCCGAAGCGCAAAAAAGAAACCCCAAAATAATTAAAGTACCTCAAAAACTCATATTAGAGAGCATCAACGAAAGGAATGGAAGAAAAATATGATTTTTCCTACATAATTATCCATATTCATTAACAAAAATAATAAAAATTACACCTTTTTACTCCAGCCAAAAGCAGCGTAGGAATCTTAATCACGTGCATTCTTAGAGCATCTACTCTCCTTCACCAAATTTAGACTCAAAACTCAAATTTAAAAATATCCAAATCCCTCCTCCACTCCTTCACCAAATCAAGAACCAAATCCTTATCTAAATTTCTTGATGTAGGACAAGAATAGAGAATTTCTATATTTTATTAAAATAAAATTTTAATTCTTGTAGATCAAGAATCTTAATAAATATTAAAATCAAAATCAAACCAAATACGAAAAGATAATAAATCTAACCTAAATGAAAATATTCCAAGTCAAAATTTTATTCTAAAATAATTAAAATAAAATATAAAAATTCTCCCTTTTGTCCTACATCATCCCCACAATTTGGCAACTCTAACCAAGAATCTCATGGTGGTTCAGGTTGAAAAACCATCAAAACCCCTCTCACAATCTCTCTGCTCGAAAACAAATGGGTGGTGAACTAGCTGACGCTGGTGGCTCCGGCACCAAGGATGTTCCTCCTGGACCTCCTTTGAACAGAACCCTCCGCGTGGGATCCACCACTCCATCTCCATCCCTCCTTTGGACGGATCCACCCCAGTCTCTAACGTCTCTCCAACCAAAATTAGGAATTGGAGAAACACTTGGAGGACAACAACGCAGCCCTCGTTGCCATAAAGAAGGAAATGGCAAGATTGAAGGGACCTACCCACAAGACAACCTCCTCCGCCTCCAGATTTGGTGGAGGAAGGAGGCGTACACCATCTCATACGATGGAGCGGCGAGGCAAACAGACAACAAATCCCTCAATTAAAGACCGAATGGCCCCCCTCCCCTGGACGAACACTCAGATAGTGTAACCGCCCCGATTTTTAATAAATAAAAATTTTGTCAAATATTTAAATTTTTCTTTTAATTACTTAGACTGCTTTTAATTCCTATAGTTCGTCATAATTAGATTTTAGCCTCTTAAAATTCGTTTCTTGATTAAAGACTCTGTTTGGCAAGCCTAGTTAGCTTCTAATCGACTAGTTGGAGAAATCAAATTACCAATTCACCTAGTTACAATTCCATAACCCTAGATGGATCTTTTTGATCATCTTTGAGCCTTGTGAACCTTTCCAACCATAGACTAGAAAATTGTTATATGTTTTCTTTTATTTTCTTTACCCATTGGACGGTAAAAGTTGGACAATAGACTTTCCATTTCTATGCTAGATTGCAAGGTACAATTATATAGTTAAATATAGGTATATATACATATGCCTAAAAGGACATATATGTATTATTTAAGTAGATATTACTTCACCCTATTAACCATTGGTCAATAACCGCTAGGAAAAACATTATCCATTGGATAATAGAGCTAGTCATACCAACAAGTACTAGGGTTTATTAAACAAATCTTTTCCTAAATCCATCATGTGATTATATATTAGATTATATATGTATATATATGTACCATGGATTTACTATCTAGTTTTTCCATCAAAGATATTTTGTACTAGATTTGATGAAGTACTCATATATAGTTGTATATAGACTTATATTCACATGCCTAAAAGACATTTGGTTATTTTAAATATTATTCAAGTATATATTACATTTTATCCATCGGTCAATAAATGCAAGGGAAATTTTTATCCATTGGATAATAAGTTAGTCTTACTAGCCAGTACTAAGATTTATTAAATAATCACTTCCTAGATTTTCCCCATGTGTTTATATGCATTAAAAATATGAGTATATCTAATTTCCTAGATTTTAAGTATACTAATAAATATATTAGTACTAGTACTTCTTGAATTATCCTAATAAGAGAATCTTGGCCATATATTTTAATTGACACTTGAAAATCTTGCTAGATTATATGGAACCAATATTATAATAAAAACATGTGCCAATTTAGACTATTTTAATAAGAAATTTGACCTTTTAATTTTTTTTATTGGATACTTGAAAATCTTAAAAGATTATATAGTACCTTGTAAAGTATTTTACTAGATTTTCTAAGTACACAAATATATTTATATATGAATACATGTACTTTTTGGCCTATTATTTTTCTAGAAAAATCTTTACCCATTGGATAATAATTGCTAGGGAAAATTTTATTCATTGGATAATAACCAAGACTTTTGCTATAAATAACACCTCATTCTTGTCAATTAACTCATACCTGCCAATCTTTCAACTTCTCTCTCTAGAAAGTTTGTGTTTTGTTCTTGTTCTTGGTGTTCTTGAGTTCTCCTTATGTTTTTCAAGAAACTCAACCAAGACCACCACTAAACCGCCACTAAACCACCCTCCCGACCCAAAAAAACTTAAGTTGTTTAGTCAAGACTTAGTTTCAAGAGAAATCTTTCTCTTTCGAAGCTATCGTAAGCATTTCGTAGGAGGTTACTCCGCCCGACCACCGACGTACTTTCCATAGCCGCCCTACCGCTAAGAAGTAAGGTAGAGTCCCTAGTCCACTAACTCTACGTATAGTATAGAACCATATCTTGAAAAGTAGAATACTTCTAACCACTTTCTCTAAGTATAAAATTCGTATAAGTAGATTCTCTTGATTGTAAGTATTCGTAGTTTAATCTTAAGAATGGTTATGAGAATGCATACATGTTTGCTAGGTTTTTCTTGCATTACTTGTAGTTGTGTGATAAAGCATAAGTGGTCTCCACTCCAAGGGCGTCCGTACATGTGGTGTTATACTTTAAGTTGTGATTTGAGTATGCCAAATAACATAGAATTGGATGATCTTATTAGTTTAGTTTCAAGATTATAATGAATGATTTATATATACGTGAAAAGTCCTACCGCGAAGTCTATGCATGTGACGAGACACAAAAATCAAGGAAGATATAAACATGACACCTAGGATGTGTTAATGACAAGGTGTGTTTTGAAACCGCAATGTGGCCGGACTTGGTAGCCCATTGTGTGTATGGAAAGCCGCGATGTGGCCGGACCTGGTAGCCCATCGGGTGGATTGCGAAAACCGCAGCGTGGCCGGACTTGGTAGCCCGTTGTGCAAATAAAAAATCGCAATGTAGCCGGACTTGGTAGCCCATTGCGTGGATTGCGAAAACCGCAATGTGGCCGGACTTGGTAGCCCATTGTGAAGATTGCCAATGGGGCCGGACTTGGTAGCCTCATAGATAATATGGCTTGGTTATCCGCGGAAAGGAGCCAATACAAATTTTGTGTGCCAATGGGAACCCGGCGCGGCGGAACCATTGTGAGAATACTCTGGAGACCAGCGCGGCGAAACCGAGGTTGGGTGTGTTAAAAATGATTTTGGAAATATTGATTTGGAAAAAGAAAAGTGAAAATGATGACACGGTCTACGATGAGTCGCATAGGAGAAACACAGAAAATCATGGACACAAACGTTAGTTTGGATATTGAATGTGGATGTGTCATTGTTAACTGTTTTGTTATATATGCATGTACTATGTGGAAATCGTTAACCTTATTGTCTATTGCTTGTAAGTTATGAGTTAGTGGATTTAGATTATTCTATTGAGCTCTTGTAACTCATGGTGTTACCTTTGGTGACCCTGATATATTATATTGGTAGCGACGCCGGTATAATGTGTCAGACCTTATAGATGAACATGGTGAGCTGTACACCTTGGAGGCTTTTGGAGCCGAAGAGCTGGTTAGGATGGAAGAGCATGCGGAGCTATAGTTAGGAACCTTAAATTTCCCTCCATTTGTTTAATTATAATGTAATAATGAGTCAGACTCTATTTAGATTTTCAATAAAAGGCTTATTTAACGTATCCAAAATTCGGGCGTTACAGGTAGAGTGGTCATTTACACAGAACCACCATCCTAATTGTGGTTTGAACCATTTTTTACCCCTAAAGTTTGAAACAAACCCCAAAACCACCCAAACAGCATGTGTATTTTACAGTGCAAAATGGATCTGAAGAGTGTTTTTCATTTCTCATTTGGTCCTCCATGAGAATCAAACATGTTCCTTCATTTTAAAGAATGTAATTAAAGCATGGTTGGAGGGGTTCAACTCTTCATCTAAAAGATTTTAAGAATTGAAGTCTGGTTGCAGATGCTTCCAAGACCTGATTCAAGTGTTGTGTTCTCTACCTTTTTTTTTTGCTAAATGATGCGTTTTATAGCCAACCAAACAAGAATTTCAGGGGAGAACCCCCCTATACAAACAATCTATACAAAGAGAACCTACTACACACTACTAGAATCAATCAATCTAGCAAACTAGCAGAAATGCGCCAAAGATCACATAATCTTTGGTTCGTTACAGTTTTAGGAATGTTCCTCTATGTACAAATTCTAAGTCTCATATTTTCCGTTATACAAGCTAAAATACGATCTGGATTCTTTGGGCTCCCTCCAAAAACACGAGAGTTCCTCTCAAGCCAGATGAAGTATACCCCAGCAGCAAGTGAAAGCTTGAACACAAGAGCATGGAATGAATTCCCTTTGCAGAGGCTAATGGCATAATTCAGCTCTTTCTCCCATTCACAAGCTGGTCTAAGAATCTGAAAATTGGTAAGAATAGATTCCCATATTTGTGTTCTCTACCTTACTTCTTTCATTCAAAATTTAAAGCATCAATAATGCACAATTGTTCCCGGCTGTTACCCAAAAGATTTAAAAAAAAACGAGGATTTATTAAAACTTAAATATCTTGCAGAAGGAAAGAAATTGCTAATTCAGAAAAAGTTTCGGTTAAAAAATTAGGAAAAAGTTGACTTGTTACGCACCCCGACTTTTCTGCCGTTCAGCAGTAGAAAAGTTTATACAGTTCAATTATTGCAATTTATCTTGATAATCAAAGGTTCAAGTTAGTTAAAGTATCTTAATACCTTATCGGTTTAAATATTATCCACTCTTTTTCTTTTTAAATATTCATTACGGTTCTGCGTTAAATTTTTAATCGTCTAAATCTCTCAATGTATATTATTAAACATATACACTACGGATCTTGTTTAATACTAAATCTTAATTATTTATCTAGGGCAATGATTTAAAAGCATAACCTAATTAAAATAACACGCAAGAAAAACACTAAAAATAGGAACAGAAAAATTATTAATAGTAAATTTGAACAATCAAAATTACATTTACATTGTTTGATTTTCATTTTTGAAATTTATTTTTGATGTAATGAGAGGATAGAGATAGAGAAAAAAAAATATTGAGAAACATGTGAAAAAAAAAATGAGATGAGATTGGATAAGATGGAATCAAACAAGGCGAGTGTGACGGTTGCGACCGCTTGAACGGCTGTGCGACAAGCCATTTTTCCTAATAATAAAACAACGGAAGAAGTTGGGGGTAGTGAGATAAGAATGGGCTGGAAATATACATATTCAACTCAACGCCCTTTTGGTCTCGCTAGGGTTTCCTTCCGTATTCTTCACAGACATCCAGATCCGGCCAAATCCAAGCCAGCCTCCTAAACCTCATACAATCCATTCTCTCAGAATTAGGGTTTCCAAATCTACACACTCAGATTTAGAGAGGATACCAGATCACAGTCGAAAATGGAGGAGCAGCCCCCAGTCCCAACATGCGACGGCGGAGGCGGCGGTGGTGGCGGAGCCTCTCTAATAAGAGATTTAGCCTCATGCAACAAAACCACCAGAGACAGAGCCCTCAGGATGGTCCTCAAAACCTGGCTCCCGTCCAACGGCGACCAACTCTCCGACGACGAGATGAAGAAGCTCTGGAAAGGCCTCTTCTACTGCCTCTGGCACGCCGACAAAGCCCCGGTCCAGTCGAACCTCATCGACCGCCTCTCCGCCCTCCTCCTGACCCTCCCCTCCTCCCTCTCCCTCCGCTACCTCTCCGTCTTCTTCCTCACCCTCCGCCGCGAGTGGCCCGGCATCGACTCCCTCAGGTTAGACAAGTTCTACCTCCTCATTCGCCGATTCCTGCATTTTTCTTTCCTCATGCTTAAGAATAACCACGCCTGGGACCTGGACGCCTCTCGCCGCGTAATGGACCTTATTGAAGAGAGAGCGTTATTACCTGATGATGATAAAGTAGTTACTGGGAATGGCGTTAGTTACCACGTTGCTTCGATTTTTCTCGACGAACTTAAGCCGTTCCTTCCGCTTAGGGCCGAAGTGGTTGATGTGGCATTTAAGCCTTTTTTGATTGTAATGAGCAAGTGCCCTGATAAAGTGTTGATAGGTAAGGTTAAGTCTAGTCTATTTAATGTGTTGTTGAGAATGGGGAGGAATCTGCTAGAGATCAAGAAATCGGGGGATAAGAGCAACTCTGGTGATAACAATGAAGTTGTAGTTTTGGGGACTGTAGGATTGACGATGGGGTTTTCTGCAAAGTTATATGATTTGGGTACGGTGTCTGATTGTGTTCAAGGGAATCGGAAGGTTTTATTCAGTTTGCACGAAGATTTCTTGAGGTTGGAGAAGGATTTGGCGTCATCTGGAATTAAAGCTTTGATTCCTGATGCTATGGTTGATGATGAAGATGAGGTGCCTAAATTGATCCCTATTGCTACAGAGGTGGAAGGAAGTACTTCTGAGGTGGTTTTGGAGTCGGGCATTAAGAAGAGGAAGAAGAACAAGAAGACCAATACAGCATCTGATGTTCAGTTGGATGGAGCAAATAAGAAGACATCGAAGAAGAAGGAAAAGAATCAGCGGGTTCTTGAACAGTGCTCTACATTAGCGGAGAAAGCGAATGCAACTGTTGCCAATGGGATCGAGAGTTCCGGTAATGAGTCTAATTTGATTTTTAATGAGTCTGTCATTGCAAATCTTCGAATGCAGTTTGAGAAGGTTGCTGAAGAAGTTGCCTTGGGTATTGATGGTGCGGCTTCATTTGATTCGCCTGAGGCTACTATTGGAATTACAGAGTCGAAGAAGAGAAAGAGAGGGAGAAGTATGGCTGCTAAGGACACCCACAATCAGGATGTAAGTGATGATAAAGACGGATTTGAACATGCTAGTGCTGCAGTGAAGGGTTCTGAAAAGAGTTCGAAGAAGGTGAGGTTTGCAATGAAGAATAATTTGGTGTGGAAGCCACAGACTCCATTGCCACCCCAGGATCTGAGGTTGCCACCCTCTGCTACTCCTAGAGGCAGTGCACTAAAAAAAGGAGTACCTCCGGGTCCCATAAGGGAGATTCCTCCTGCAACAAAAAAGGTGAAGCCAAAGAAGGGCAGGAAGGGAGTAAAAACAGTCTCCCCGGCCATCAAACGACTCAGGAAGCTAAGAACTCTTTCGGTTTAATACATTCAATCGTTTCAACATTTGTGTTTCATATTTGCAGTGGGTGGGGATTTTAATTTCCAGTACTCAGTACTCATTTTTCTCTAAGCCAGCTTGTTCGGATTGTAGTTGTTAACCTCATTGCTTTGCAAGACCTTGAAGAAAGAATTCTTTGAGTTCTTTTTTTTTTTTGATAAGTCAATTCTTTGAGTTCTTAGTTCTTTTATCTATGGTTTTGTTTGTTTTCCTTATGAAATCTACTTGTGCTCGTCAGTGTTGTTATCATTGGTTGCAAATTGGAAAATCTGAGAGGTGATTGAGGCCGTGCCTCTACTGTATTGTAGTTGAACCTGCTACAGCTTGTGTGAATACCTTTTCAAGTAAGTACTGGAGTAAGTTGGAAGGGCTTGTCCTTGTAAGAAAACACGATGGGTTCTTGTGTCGTGTATGAAGAGTCTTAAGACACTAGTATTTTGTTGATTATTTATTTGCAATATTAGCTGACATTGTGGTCTTTAGCCGTTATGTATATTGTTGTTGCAAAGTTTTGATGGTCTCTGATATGTATCTGTTACTATAAAACATTCTCTGTACCCTTATGAGCCCTGAAAAAAAGTTCACAAAATGTCGAGACGTATAGCGATCATGTTGATACTTGATGTGTGCTTTTTCCATTATTTCAAGGTTCTTTGAATCTTAAAACGTGGAGAGAAACCATTGTTTTCTGCACAAGTACTTATATTGTATTGTACTCCCACTTTTTTTGTTCATTCAGCTTAAGCTGTAAAGCATCATTAAGAACGAACACGCAATTAGCTTGACACGGGTGGGTACACCATGGTTATTACCTTAGGGATATGTAACATGGATACCGACATGGACACGGGAATGGGACACAGCCATTCGAAAAAAGGACATGGACACGGCAAGGGATACATCAATTTTGTTTAGATAATTCTTTTAGTTATGCAAACTTACTTTGTAACCACCAAATATTTAGATTAGGTCTCCTATTGAATGCATTTGACCAAGGATGCATGCCTAAACACATTCACATTGTTTTATATTATAATATTTGGTTTAATACTTCTGAAGTTTTTATTTCAAAAAAAGCTTTTAAAGCACTGTGCCCTTTCCCCATTAATGACAACCTGCCGTGTCCCCATATATGCCTCCGGAGTGGCCCTGGGGTGTCCCACCAATAAATATATTACAATCGAATAGACAAGCAACATGGCGTGTACCACACGTGTCCTTGCGTGTCCCTGGAGCGTTGCTTGTCCCAGGAGTGTCCGACCCGGATACACCAGTCTCTAGGAGTGTTGGTGCTTTATAGCCTTACGGGTTGTTAAAAACTCTGGGAAAATGAAATTTGTATGGCAACCAAAACTGACATGGGGGGAGGTCAATTTTATGGAGGGTAGGGTTGATGAAAACAGTGAAAAGATGGGTTCCCAAAATATTGCTTCGATATTTTGAAGAATTCTTTCATCAGACTATATTCTACATTCAAGGAAGAGTGGTTAACAGTATCAAAGCTTCACACGGCTATTTTCGATTAAAATCAAAGTCCTGTTTGGTCCTTCAAGATGAGATTGTATATGATTACACGGCACACTGTCGTTTGTTGTTGTTCGCAAACTATCCTTCAATTGCATTTGATCAACTGCTGGATTCTGTTTTCTCCCTTTGTGAAAACTAGGCTTTGTTTGGGGAGTAACTGAAAATGTTACGATCTCATTGACCATATGAAATCTGTTGCATGTCCGCGTCTGATTGTGTATATGGGTTTTGTTGCCTTAGTTGATTGGATGATGGTTAGAAGTGCGGAACCAAGATCATATCCCTGATGGTCGACTTGTTGAACAACACTCCATTGTTGCACCACTGCGAGCAATTCCATCATGTCAAATTGTCAACCATCCTGTCATCTCCGTTGATGGAAGCAGCAACAGAGCAGCACAACCACCTGTAAGTGTCCCCGCCGCTAATTGCTCTGCCTTAGCCACGGTTGTTACCTGCACAAAGAGGTTGGAGTGATCCTTGAAGCAAATAACCTATAACCATGTCCCGACTCACTTTGTTCTTCAAACCCTGCACCAAATATAACCCACAAGTTTGTAAGAACTTTTTTTTTCATGGCTTTCCGACTTATTTCGTCAAGACGAATTAATAATTCACAAAAACTTGACACGAAACAATCAAATGCAAAAATAAAAAATTGCCAAAAATAAAATAAAATGCCAACTTTCTTAATGGTCCAAAAAGGCCCATGATCTCTTCACATTCAGCTCCTCTCGAGCTTGAATGAGAGACAAGTCAATATTATTAGGTAAATTTATAGTCTCCATATACTGATGAAACTTCAGAAAAACTCTCTTTACCATTCTTGAAGTTCTTCAAACTTAGTTATTGTCGGTAAAAGTTGAGTCAACTACCAATTTTTTTTTTCAAATAGGGTGAATTAACTACAAAATCTACCGTGCTTCAATTTTCACAATTAAAACTCCACAAATATTATACATCTTTCTGAGTGAAACTTCTGTTAAAAATGTGATGCTTGATATTTTGTATACCCGCGTTTGGTGATGATAAAAAAGCTTACCACCCACCATAACTAAAAAGAGGTGGTTAGTCAATTTACCAATAGTGATAAATATACAAAAACTTTTAACTTCATCAAAATGATAATCATGGAACAACAAATAGAAGTGAAGAACAATAGAGACAACGGCGGAGCCAGGATTTTCGATAAGTGGAGTCGGAAATTTGAACTATCTATTAGTCACTTTTGTAATTGCTAATTGAAAGAAACAATTAAGATTAACAAGTTAATCAAAAAGTAGATATATATTAATAACAAAATGTAGTTTCGATTTATAATTGACCTCGACGACTTTTTGTACTTTGAAAACGATGGATGATAGCCACGTTTGTAATGGTTTCAAAAACATCTTTTTCTATATACACAACCAAACTATCATGCATCTATTGGTCACACATACGATTATGGTGCAGAGCAGTCAACAGAGATTAGGAGAACTGGAGAAGAGTCTGAAGAGTGATCGTTGAACGAAACCCTTTTGTTAGTGCTATGTTGGGAATTTTGATCGTCGAATGAAACCATTTTGTTAGGGCTATGTTTGTGAATTTTGTGAGTAAAGATTTTATTGTGACTCCTTTATTTTTTCTAAGTACAAAATCTTTATATGGATTGGGACAAAAATAAATTTTAAAGTGGAGTCAAATTAGTAAAAATGAGATAAAAATTATACCTATTCCTATGAAAATTTGGCAGCCAATGAGGTCGGCCGCCCTCCCTTACTTCCATGTGCCTACACCCTTGAATAGAGAACTTTCGTTGGTTTTTGACGAACAGAGAGCATGGGAAAAAGAAATATATGCCCGAAGAAGAGCCCATAGCAAAATGAACTTCTTATAAAAGTCAGTCAAAACGAAAGGTTTTGTCAATTCGAAGACTATAAATTTAGTAAAACAGAACTTTCTAGAATATTTCAGATTGAAAAATTGTCAAACAGGGTGAGATATGTATCATATTCATGTGAGTGATGATTAATTTACCCACTTGATGGTCGTAGCCTTTTAATAATCGGGGTGGGGGGGGGGGGGGGGGGGGTGGGGTCGTAGTCGTAGTCCGACGGGCCTTAATCACATCATCTTTATAATGTTCTGCACTTTCATTTTCAATCATTGCTCTCGCAATTTCAGTAATTTGGGATATGTTTCGAAGACATTTTAACGATTACGTTTTTGCTCACACACGTGTGTGATTAAGGGCGGGTCGCAAATGGGAAGATCTAACAAAAGGGCTGGGCCCCGTTCCATATTCCAAAATAAGTACTTTAAAATGACCTATTTTCAAACTTAAAAATAATAGGTTTACAAAAATAATTTTTCAAATTTTTTTTGCAGGGTTTGATAGATCTTGATTGCATATTTTTTTTTGTTTTAGTAAGCCTACTATTTTTAAACTTGAAAATTGCAAATACATAGTTATTTTTAAGGGGGTAAACCAGAACACTACTTTGATACTTTTAAAGCCCCAAAAAGGTCAATCAATTGAGAGGGGTCTAACGCAGTATGACGCCATGGTCACGTTGTAGAGCATCTCCAACCCAATTCTCTTAAATAGAGACTCAAATATACTTTTTTATTCACAAGCAATTATAGAGATTTTTACTATTCATTTCAACTCCAATCCTAAATCTCTATTTTCATCTCTATATTGGCTTGGTTGGTCATAAATGGCTTGGTTAGTGACAATACACAAGTTTTCAAGGGTAAAGTGGTGATTTCACCAAGGGAAAAAAAATTAGAGATCATTCTCTAGATGTTTGGAACATCTCTATATATAGAGAACTAAATTTGGGTCCCTAAATAGAGACCCAACATAGAACTTGATTGGAGTAATTTTGTTCCCTTATACATCTCCAATCCACCTCTATTCTTTTAAAATAGAATATGAATGTGACATATTGAAGGGGAATTTTGTAATTTATTCTTTTTCTTTACTTTTGTACTTTTAAGGAAAATCTTTGAGGGACTTATTGTCCTATTTAGAGTTTGGAAGAATTTTGTACTCCAAATTTACTTTTGGTTCTCTATTTTTAGAGGACCAAACTCTAAAAAGAACGGTGGGTCTCTCAAGGATTCTCCTAAAAAGTACAAAAAAGGTAGTAAGAAGAAAAAGAATAAATTACAAAATCTTCTCTCAATTTACTTTTGGAGAACCAAACTCTAAGAATAACGATGGATTTCTCAAAAATTCTCCAAAAAGTACAAAAAAGGTAAGAAGAAAAAAGAATACATTACAAAATATTCCCTCAATGTATCACATCCATTCTCTATTTTGGAGGAATAGAAGTGAATTATAGATGTCTTAATCCTCCATATATACAGACTTGAGACTACACATCTATGAGAGAGACATCAAGTAAAGTTGATGGGTTCATCCATTCAATGTGAGAAGTGCATATAGGTAGTGGCGACTCCAGAAAGTTATAATTACGGGGTCAATTACAAGGTTAATATTAATGAACTATTTTTGTCTCGGAATAACAAAATTGCAATTCCACGGCGTCCAAGTGTTCATTAATTACCATATATTCCTTTTGTCCCAAGTTGTTTGCCCGCTTCAAAGTTGTGTAATTTTTCTCAAAATTATTTGATTGTCATGCTTAATTTTTTGAAATTCTTGGCACCAAGTTAAATAACGAGTTCTTTAATTTGGTGTAAAAATAAAAGGGTTAATTCCAGATACATCCCCTGTACTTAGGTCATTTTTCAACTATACCCCCTCTACTTCATTTTTAATCACTCGCACCCCTTGTACTTAAGACTAGTTTGGAACTATTAGTGTTTCCGTCCAAAGTAACGAAAAGACTGAAATATACCCATTCGTATTTCCTTTCTTTGAAAAATCATAACTTATTCATATAAGGTCCAAAAATACTCAAACCAGCGCCCAAACTTGCGTAACATCCATATGTATCTACTGTAAAAATTGAAAGATTAGTTATCAACCAAATATTGTCCAAATTTCAAAAGAACAAGCTGTTCTACAGAAAAACATGGCAGCCAATCATGTCTTCGTAGAAAATCCATAACTAATTCATTTCAACTCCAAAAATATTGAAACCAACTCTCAAAGTTTCGTAACGTAAATTATTATTCTCAGTAAAAATATCAGATTCATAACTTAATAGGATAGTTCCCAGAAATAAAAAGAAGATGGCTCTGCCCAGATTTCGAAACATATGTATCAATTCATATTCCGAAAATCATAACTAATTCTGTGTTGATTGGTTTTGCATGTTCTTGGTAACAAAAATTTTCGTCTTTAAACGTACTTTAAAAGTTATGAAGACTTCAAAAATTGAATCATAGCAGAAGGTTTCTCAAAATATGAATTTGTGATGGTCCAGAAAGCTGTCAAGAAAGTTTAAGAAGTTACCGGCAAGAAAATAAGTTTTCAGATGAGAGAATGGTGACGGGAGGTGGTGGCTCATGGTGGAACTGAGGTGGGGGCGTGGAAGAACACCATCCTCCTCCTCTTTCTTCAAATTTCGTAGCTTCCTCCCTAAAAAATTAAAATACATGTTTGAATAGTTTTTACCAAGATGATAAAAAAAATGTTATAACCAAATATATTTACAGATGCATGAGTGTAATTCTAGGTGTCAAATTGGCCATGCCATGTGTCTATAAGCGTGACATGTGTACTTGCATGCACAAGTGGTCCCAGAAGCCCGAGCACACGCGTAGCCGAGAAGCTGTCCGAATTTCGGTCTCAGAAAAATATGAAATTTACACAGTACCCTAAATAAATTATTCTTAGAATAAATCCATTCTCGAAATTTCAAGAAAAAATCCAGAACATAGATTTGAAATGTCTGGCCAATTAACTTGTAAAATACTATGTTAGTGACTCCGTCCTCGACCAATAATTAATGGTAGTGATGAATTATCATTGTAAATGGGTTTTGGGATCAATTTGGTCTTAGAGAAGATGTTTTAGAAGGGAAAATTCCCGCCAACAAGCCATTTACGTGCTTTTCCGTTATTTTGGACGGAAATACTAACAGTTCCAAACTAGTCTTAAGTACAAGGGGTGCGAGTGATTAAAAATGAAGTAGAGGGGGTGCAGTTGAAAAATGACCTAAGTACAGGGGGTGAATTTGGAATTTACCCAAAATAAAAATTAGACATGGAAGTATTCTATCTTTATTTTAAAAATCACACGATTTTTTGTAGGGAGCTAGCAATTTTGCTTCACTTGACTAAAATTTTCTCGAAAATAATTTCCCAGGACCAAACTTTAACAAGAGAATAGAGCCATTGTGGTGTCATTTAAGTACTACTAGTACTATTCTTGGATGGGGTCATTTGTTGACTAGGGTCCGGAATGAAGTATTCAACTGAATTTAGTCAGTATAATTAGAACTTATTTTTCCACTTCCATGGGGTCGGACGACCTCACTAATATGAATATGTATGTATCGTCACCGGTGCATATAGGTAGAATCAATTTTGAAGAACAAACATTGATGATATAACAGTTTAAAAAGGGATCTTGGAAGGGATAGACGAAGGGGACAGATGAGTCCAAGCGACCACTCTACTCGCGTTTCAAATATCTACTAAATTTATAAGAGTTTTCATCTCAAAAAAGTTAAGATCATGCCTATCAGCATTGTAAAACTTGACTTTAAAATGAAGAACGACACTCGTCAAATATGGATTATGGGCATTATTGTCTACTAGTAATAAAATTATTTTTAGCTAGAGACATGATTTATCCTAGATTCACCCTCGAATTCAAGATGGAGTAGCTTTTTCAAAGCATATTTTATATCTTTCAATGTACTTTGACTTGCGTCGATAGACTTTTCATGCATGAGTTTTTTTCTTTTTATCCCCTAAACTATGCACATTTTCTCTACTTAATCTCTGAACTATCAATTTGGCAATTTCATCCCCTCAACTATCATTCCGTTACCTACTTAGTTCAATAGATAACGGAAATTAAGAATTTGGACGGAAAATGTCACATAAGGCCCTGTTTGAAACCCTATAGAGCAGATACTTGATGATGACGCCCTAGAGATAAAAATAATTATGACCCTTTAGAATAAAATGATTAAAAAAATAAGACCTTCGCACCGGTTCAAACGGATTGAAAATTGGAGCACTTAATTTTTTTAGAAGGTTTAAGTGCTCCAATTTTCAATCCGTTTGGACCAGTGTGAAAATCTTATTTTTTATCATATTATTCTAAAGGGTTATCATTAATTTTTTTCTCTAGGGTTTTCATAGTTAATTATTATTTTTTATTTCGGTTCCTTTAGAGCAGATACTTGATTATGAGAGCTCTACAGACAAAATTAACTATGACCTTTTAGGATAAAATGATAAAAAAAAAAGATCTTCGCACCAATTCACATGGATTGAAAATTAGAGCGCTTACTTTTTAACCATATTTTTAATATATAAATAGTCTAAATTCTATATAAGGAGGTCAGTCTTTTTGGAAAAAATATATAAAGTGCCACGTAAGATCTTGATATATGAACCTTGTAAAAAAAATTAAATGCTCTAATTTTCAATCTGTTTGAACCGGTGTGAATGTCTTATTTTTCTGATTATTTTATCCTAAAGGGTCATAATTAATTTTTATCTCTAGGGTTGTTATAATCAAATATCTACTCTACAGGGTCTCAAATAAGGCATTACGTGGCATTTTCCGTCCAAATTCTTAATTTCCATTATCTATTGGACTAAGTAGGTAACGGAATGATAGTTGAAGGGATGAAATCGCCAAATTAATAGTTCATGGACTAAGTAGAGAAAGTGTGCATAGTTTAGGGGATAAAAAAAAAAAAAAAACTCTTTCGAATTTGCCCGGCGCCCGCGACATGATAAGACTATAAGAGTATCGACCAAATGACTATCGATGGGGTACCGACGGTCCTGCGGGGCCCACTACTGGTCCTGCCTGACATCTGAATGAAAATATGGTAGATTGAATCGAGTACGTACGCATATTGGATTAAGCTAATTTTTCGTAGGCCCACTTTTGATAATTAAAATGTGCAAAAGACATGCTGAACAGGCCCACGACCTTTTCCTCTTTGCCCTTCTCTCGTACCAACCTATGGGTGTTAAACGGGCCCAGAGGCTTGAAGCCCGTCGAGCCCATTGGGCTGTAGCACAGCCCGAGCTCGAGAAGACTATAATTCCGACAACAAATTGCGGTTTTTTTAACCAAAAAGAAACAATCATTCAATATAGTTTGGCGTCACAGGCTTCATCCGAGCAGTTTTTGTTTGTTTTTTATCTAATGGTTCAAATAAAAACTGTTCAAATTAAGCCCTTCCCGGTCATTTTTTTTGTCGATTTCTCGCGGGTACCATTAAAATCACATTCTGAATACATTGAGCGGCTCGGATCATCGAAATTCGATCGGAAAATGGAAGAAATGGATAAGTTCTTATTTTAACTAAAATAGTTAAAATAAGGACCTCATCATTTGAAAATGACTGTGTGTATATGTTGATTAGGTAATGATTACTGATTTCAAAACACATTTAATGAGAAACAAATTAATAATTTAACACACTAGATCGGAACCATTTTTTTAAAGATAAATATATTCGAAAATCATATTAACCAATATGGGTTCCACGTAATCTCTGGTATAGTTACGAATTCTAAAAAAAGACCAATGTCAATCATCATGAGCTCGGAAAAAGTCAAATTCAAAATGGTAGTACTACTATATATCTGGAGAAGTTCCTTTTCCGAGTGAGGCTGTGAAGTCTTTATAAGAGAGAGGTGAGAGAGGGAGGGATAGCATACAGGTATTCATGGATTTCTCAAGTTCTATAGCATGCCTTGTGCTTACTTCGATTCTCATTGTCCTCCTCTATTCATCCATTTTTCAAAGAACCAAAACCAGCCATGCCAAACTTCCACCTGGACCAAACCCTATTCCAGTTCTCGGAAACCTCCTTAGCCTCGATAACAAGCCACACAAATCACTAGCCAGGCTCGCCAAGATCCACGGCCCCGTCATGACTCTAAAACTCGGCTCTGTAACCACGATAGTCATTTCGTCTCCCACCGCAGCGAAAGAAGTCCTCCAGAAGCACGACGTCTCCTTTTGCAGCCGCACGATCCCAGAAGCCGTCCGCGCTCACAACCACCACGAGCTCGGAATGCCTTGGATCCCGGTCTCGCCCCTCTGGCGAAGCCTCCGGAAGATTTGCAACTCCCAGATGTTCGCTGGCCAGAGCCTCGCCGCCGAGCAGAACACCCGGTCCTCGAAAGTACGACAGCTACTCTCGTTCGTTCGCGAAAGCTGTGACAATGGGGTTGCCATCGATATCGGTAAAGCGGCCTTTAGTACTACTCTCAACATGCTATCGAACGCGATTTTCTCGGTCGATATGATCGATCCCGGCTCCAACTCGGCGAACGAGTTTAAGGAGCTGGTGTGGAATATGATGGAGGAGGTCGGAAAACCGAATCTGGCTGATTATTTTCCGGCCCTTAAAATGATCGATCCGCAAGGGAGACGGCGTCGTTTGACGGGGTATGCTGGGAGGATGATCGGTGTGTTTGATGAACTGATCAAGACACGGTTGCTTGCGAGGAAAACAGCAGCTGGTTCGGTCGAGACGAAGGAGGATTTGCTCGATACTCTTCTCGGCATTGAAGAGAGCAGTCACGAGATTGATCGCCGGCATACCGAGCATTTGTTCTTGGTTAGTACTCATCGTATACCGCTATTCTCTTCTTGAATATTCTCGCATCAACTCTAACCGAACCAAACAGCTCGAGCTTAGTTCGACTTTTGGCTTCTTTAAACGAGTTCAAACAATATGGTATAAGCCCCGCTAAGTAATTTTTTATTGTTTGATTAATATAAATTCAAGCCAATCTTGAAAATACGAGTGTTTGGCTTGATAAGCTCGTGAACATGAGAATCATTTCGTATATTGCCAATTATCAATACGTGATACGTTATGAGCTTAAAATTAAAGCTTAGGTTTGATAGTTCGAAAATTTACGAACATAAGTTCAAGATTGAAAACTCGAGGACCTGTATATTTCATGAGCTGGGTCGAGCCGAGCAAAGCTTATCAAATTAAATCACAAAACTTCAACCTTGTGCCGAGCTTGAACAGTTATTCTTCAAAAATTCTCAAACTCGAGCAAAGCTTGAACACGTATAATAAGAATTGATAAACTAAGTTTCATGGATCGGGTAATGTACAATTAAATTTTGGTTTAAAAAGCATATTGTGGGCTGTTAGATTTGGGTAAGGATGTGATGATCCTAGGTTCTTTTTTTCTTTTTATTTTTTATTTTTATCGTCAATGATCCTAGGCTAGCTCTTACAAGTTAAAATTGCTCCCATTCAGAATTTCGAGTTCGGTTCGGTCATTTTAGGCAAAATATATTCCGATTCCGAGACCAACCCAAAAAACGGAAAAAACTATACTAAAAAACTGAAACAAGCGAACCCAACTTTGGATCGACGGAACTCGATTTTTTTTCGGTTTTTCTGGTAATAGTTTCAACCGGCATTGTTAATACAAATAACGTTGAATAAAATTCCATTGATTTGGAAGCTTTTAATACTCTATATATCTACACGTTACGCTCGTATATTCCCGTTCAAAAAAGATACTCCTATATAAAAAATAAAGTAGTAGTAGTAGTCCTAGGTGTTTAAAATTGGGAAAAACAAAAAGCCTACAGATAGAAACTTTAAATTTTGGTACCTAATTAGTTTTTTTGAAAATGGTACCTAATTAGTTAGGCACACCTAATCCTAGTTTGCATGTGCCATTACCTGCGCAAATAAAACACGATTGAGAGAATATTATAATTCAACTCGTTATTATAAAAAGATATATACATTATAAAAAACAATAGTTCCAGGTAGCTGTGGGCTGCCCGTCCTTGGATTTATTAAAAATTTGAAAGATTCACCACCCGAATTTTTATAAAATGGTTTGTCACCCAAGAAAACCTCGAACTTGAAAATGATATTTGAGTTTGAAAATAAACTAGAGATTTTGGATTTGGAAGCCTAGTTACGGGAAGGGAAGGCTTTTATTTGGCACCATTCTCGCCCGATACGGGGATCGGTCTCTACTAAATACTCGTGGGATTTTGAAAAATGTTTTTTCCTAAACTTTTAAACACATAGCAAGTTGAATGTGTGGTGTAGGCATAAACTGGAGTGTACAGTATATACAAGGATGAACAGAAAATTAAATGTTATGGATGAAATGAATGTGAAATGTCGAAAATCTGCAGAAAGTGGAGATGAGTCCTTTGCGCTGGGGAATAAATGCCCAGCGCGAAGCACCTTCTGGGACAACTCCTTTGTGCTGGGGTCTTAGTGCCCAGCGCAAAGCAGTTGTCCATATCAATTTCTAAAAATATTTTATATTTTTATCCAAACAGTGGATTAATTAGTAAAATCAATGAATAATAGCTTTTTGATGTTATTTTGGAGTATTTCTAGATGAGACAGTTTGAAAATAGCATTGAAAAGCATTAAAAATGAATAATGAATACTGAAAATAGACGTAAAAGCCCATGGACTCCACTGATATTGAAATGATCAGCAAGCCCTAGAGGAAGGGCTTTGTGCTGAGAAGTGAGTGCTCAGCACAAAGCAGTCAGCAAGCCCATAAACAGGTGCTTTGTGCTGGGGAGTGAATGCCCAGCGCAAAGCACAAGCAATCACATTTTTTCGTAACAAAAACTCATGATCGCGTTAGCTAGCTAGTATCTCTGATTTGGTTTCTTGGTTTCCTCAAATGGATAGTTTTCTACCTTTTGAGTGCTTGAATGAGACTTTGAGCTTTGATTTGGATGATTTGGGGGTCGTTTGGTGGTTGATGGACGACAAAGAAGAATTGTTGTTGTGGAGTGTTGAAGAAATGTAAGTTTTTAGGATGAAAATGAGATTTTTCTCTTCAAATATAAATCATTTCTAATTATTCCTGAAGAAAATTAGAATATATGTATATTTTAGAAAGAGAAAGAGGTATATTGTGGAGGGGGATAGAGCGGGGATGTATATGGTTGTTGTATGTATGTGTGTGTGTGTATTGAAATGGCTCTAAGCACCTCTATTTATAGTAAAAAACGGAGGGGGGATATCTGTGTAGGCTTAGAATCGACTAGATGTTTTATAGGGTCATGATGAGATTCCTGCAGCAATCAGAGCTGTCAATAACAGAATTTGATTCCCAGCGCTGAAGAGTGAGTGTTTGGCGCTAGAGAATGTACTAGACTCTTTTGTGCTGGGCAATTGGTTCTTTGCGCTGGGCACATGATGCCTTGTGCTAGGCAGTTGATGGGTTCAGGTTTTGGGATGCTTAAAAGTCATCGATCAAGCATTTGAATTCATGGTTTTATCCCGTATCATCATTGGAGATCTAAAGTAGTTTAGGGAGTCTCGAATTGGGGTGTCTACGGTACCCGAACAATTACCTGAAAAATGCCCCAAAAAGAGAAATCTTATTCTAAGAACGACACTCCACAATAAAATAATAAATTTTATTTTGATATAATGTATAATTTTTTGTTTGGCGACTAATACTTTTGTCACCAATCGGTCGTCTTTGACGACAAAATTACCTTTGGCAGCCAATGGTAGTCTTTTGTGACAAAACTTTTTGTTGCCAAAGATTTAGAGATATAAAATAAAATAATTAAGTTTAATATGATATGATATATAATTTTTCTCTTTAGTGACCAACAAAGCTTTAGTCACCAATGTGTCTCCTGCCAAAACTATTCCTTGGCGTCAACGATTTCGCGACTAATAAGTCTATGTTTCAATTGCCTAAGGTCCGCATAGTGGGCAACAAAAAAGGTTTTTGGTCGCCAAGTTTCTACATTCGACAACAAAAAATAATTTGGTTGCCAAATGTTCTACAAACGGCGACCAAGAATATTTTGTCGCCAAATGCTCGACAATCGGCAACAAAAGTTGGTTTGGTAGCCAAATTTGGTCACCAAATGTATTTTTTTCTTGTAGTGAGCCAAGTCTGAGTAATATTGTGTTTGGCTCATTTCGCTTGATTAACACCCCTACCTATCACCCAACGGAGGTTGTCTCTAACCAAGGGGTTTGCTCCCACCCTGGAGAGAGTTCGATTCTTGAGAGTAGGCCAACCAGTTGGGAGGTGAAAATCCAAGTGGGACACCTCATAAGCACGTCTGATGGTCCCCTTTCTAGCTGCCCCTAGGTTGATTAGTTTCATCCCGTTTGAGTGTGAGAATACCTTCTATTTTGTCCCCCCAAAAAAGGAATAATCTCCGGTCGATAAATTTATGGTTATCATTTTTATATTGTTCGCAAGTTCAATAGCTATAGGTAAAAAAATAGGGTTTTTTTTTCCAAGCGGAATACATTAGTAAGGATTAGAGGTACGTATTTAGTAAATTAGCACACAGGGGGTTCAAAGGATGTTCATAGCTCCCTTACGGTTACAAGGGCTCAAACCTTGGCCTACCACATGGAATGAACCAGGGAATAGGGGTGATAAACAAGCCAAACATGTAGTTGATCAATCTTGGTTTGAAAACATAATAAGCTTCAAAAATATATTTGGACTTAGCTTATTTATGAGATGAGCCGGTCTCAAACGTGCTTTAATCAAGTCAAACACGAATTGATTTCAAGTAGCTTGAAATTTTAATGCATAATTAGATGAACGAGCAAAGTAGTGGCTTGTTCAAGCTTAGGTTGAAATCTTAACGAATTTCCAGAAAAATGTTCAAGCTTGGTTCTGGAACAAACTTTTAACTAACAAACATGAGTTCAAACTCGAGTAGTTTGGTTCATTTAGAAACCCTACCATAAAATGCCATTGGGCTACAAGACCTTTAGCTGTAAAAAATAGTTTACATTTTGAAATTTGTGAAGATATTGTATGTGGATGATGTTATGGTGTCTCCCTTTTATCGAGGAGACACGGTATCCCCTTATAATATAATCATTTGAAAGCATAACATTAACCAGTTGAAGGCGTAACACTTTTCAAAATGATATTGTTATTATTATTTTATTTTAGGGCACAACACTTTTCAAAAATAGAATAATATAACCACTCAAAGGTATAACACTTTTCAAAAATAGCATAACATTTTTATTATTTTGGTGTCCCTTAAATTAAAAAATTAGAGCATCTCTAACCTTCACCCATTTTTCCCCCAAATTTCAATTAAATTTTTTGTAAAAATCCATTTTGGGCAGGTGCATCGCCAACCATCAAACTTAAATTCACTCTCCCTCAGACCCAAATCTCTCTCTCGACTCCCTCTCTCTTCCTTTTCTGACCTACCACCACCAACCCATCCCTACTGCACCCTTCCATCTCCCATCACTCTCCCTCCAACCAACCACCACTGACCCACCACCTTTACTACAATGACACTCCAATGACTCCGATTGCACTCCGGCAACGAATTCGACTTCGATGCAGTGGCGAATCCAAGAAATAAGAGTTAGAAATCGCAGTGAAGGTTTTGTTTCAAACCTTCTGGTTGAAGTTCAGGAATGTGGGTGAAAGTGATCGCCGGAGCAAGAGTTGAGTCGCCGAAAACTATGGCTGCAATACTAGAAATGGCAGAAAGGTAAATAACGAATGAAGTTAATATAGCTGTTGGAAATATGGGGAAGGGTTTGAGTTGTCCAAGATTTGGGGAAAAAAATGGGTAAAATCCAAAATGGAAAAGGGTTTGAGTAAAGGATTAGAGAGAGATTTTTAAGGATTTTGCCCAAAATTTAAATTTGGGGAAGGGTTTGGGTCAATATTGGAGATGCTTTTACGCCATTATTATGGTGCCCCTCTAAAATGACATAACATAACTGCTCAAAGGCATGACACCATAGTTTTTCCCATTGTGTCTAGTTGGTCGTTTGGTAAGTGTCTTTTATAGGATTTGAGTCGGTGATTTATAACATCATCAAAGTGGGTCCATTAAATATTAAGATCCAATAAGTGACGAAAGACGCCCCCCCCCCCTCTCTCTAACCCTCCCCCTCCTCTACTGACCGCGGTTAGGTTTTTCCCTACTTTGGGGGGTTGTGGAAGCCTTCAATTCTCTTCCCCCTAATTGTATCTCTTCTCTCCCCTTCTCTCTCCCTAACCTCTTTTTATTCCATGCTCACTATTACACCGGGGGGGAAGCCTTCTCTTCTCCCTAAGTGTATCTCTTCTCTCCCTAACCTCTTTTTATTCCATGCTCACTGTTACACCTTGTGTTGGTTCACCTTCTTTTGGCCTTTGTCGGCTGTATGTTTGTTGGATGCCCGACGGTACATCTTTTGGGAGTATCCGATTTTGCTTAATAGCAAGGTGTGTCTTGGTGGCTAGGGTTTGGCATGATTTGCTTCTCTTGCCGGCTATTTCTGCTCGAGAATATCTGGATCTACTTAACAACGAGTGGAGGTCGGCAGCTGGCATGGGTTTCTCTGCTCAAGGCAATGAAGATCGAGTGATGTCCTATGGAGGCATGGAAGGATCTAGTATTGCTCGGAGTGGCGGTGCGTTTTTTGGGGTCATCGATGTTCGCAAAGGCACAATAGAGCTTCGGCAGACAGTTTCTCAGGCCATTTACGAGGCTCGAATTAGCGATTTCTTGGCAGTCAGCGACAATGTCTATTTACTCGTTTGGGTTCGCGGTGACACGAGTTACCAGTATCTTCCCAGGTGGTGTTGGTGGTATGCTAGCGGGATGGAGGCGATCGGCGAAAGGGTGGCTGCCGTGGTTATAGAATAACTTTTGGTTAGGGTTATGTTTTGAGGCTTTCTTGGGTTGGGCTTGGCCCATTGTATGGGCATTACCCTTCTAGGTTTTCGGGGCTTGGGCCATTTGGTATTTTTTGGGTATTGTCTCGTTGGCTATTTTTTGTTTGCATACAACCCTTGGTTAGATTCTCCTTCTCTCTCCCCATAGTTGATGCACCCTTATCAAGTTTCTTCAATAAATTTTTTTCCGTTTCAAAAAAAAAAAGTGATGAAAGACTTAGGTTCCATTTTCTTGACTTTTTTTTTCTGTTTTGTGTGTTTTGTTAATTCTTTTTTTTTTTGTGAATTTGTTAGATTTGCTTGATATTTCTTGAATTATTCATTTCGACAATAGAAGTCTAAAAAGTAAAAATTTATGACAAAAACGGAAAAAGTCCTGAAGACAAAAAAAAAATGCAAAACAACCGTCTTTATTTTGCCCAAATTGTTTTCTTATATGAATTTTTTTAAACGTCGGTCTACATTGTGATACTTTTTCGATTTCTCTCTTCAAGAAGAATGATTAATTCCACAAATTACGATGAAAATCTTAAAAAATGGTACGAAAATTGAAAAATCCCCAAAAAAGTTCTTAACAGAAAAAATCAAGAAGAATGGAGCGAAATGACTCTCTTCATACCCTTGAAGATTAACATATATATATATAAGCTAAATTTGGTATAGAAATTAATTTGTTATCACCTTTGAAGATTCTCTAAGAAGTTAATATAAGATAAACAATACATACACCAACTTTATGAAAATTCCCCAATTCTAGCTTTCCCCATGCTCTCAATCATCTCTAACCCTTCTTTCGACGTAATTGAGGGTTTGAAATATATATATATTTTTTTTCAATTTACTAGGCAAAAGTGTTGACAATGCCATGTTCGGAACTCAAGACCTATATGATTAAACCGAACATCCCAACCACTAGGACGGATTATAATTCGAGGGTTAAAATGTTGGTTAGCCTACACATGCATTTCTTTATTGCTTGTGAAATACTACTAATCACACTACCTATTCTCCATGATATTGGCACATGCAGGACCTATTTGTGGCAGGAACTGATACAACTTCAAACACTCTAGAATGGGCAGTGGCAGAACTACTTCACAACCCCACAATTCTTTCGAAAGCCCGAGAAGAGATGGATCAGATCATCGGCAAAGGCCGCCCTGTTGAAGAAGTAGATCTCGCCAGGCTACCTTATTTGCACGCAATAATAAAGGAGACCTTCCGTCTCCACCCACCAACCCCTCTCCTACTCCCTCGAAAAGCAGAAGAAGATGTCGACATCTGTGGCTTCAGAGTTCCAAAGGGCGCACAGGTGCTCGTGAACGCATGGGCTATCGGGCGAGATCCGAGCACGTGGGACAACCCCGAGTTGTTTTGGCCGGAGCGATTTCTGGGGTCGGACGTCGATGTGAAGGGACAAGATTTCGAGCTGATTCCGTTTGGAGCCGGGAGGAGAATATGTCCCGCGGTCGGTTTGGCGAATCGGATGCTTCAATTGATGTTGGCTTCTCTCGTGCATTCGTTTGAGTGGAAGCTTGAGGATGGGATTGGTGCAGAGGATATGAATATGGAGGATGAGTTTGGGATTACTCTGCGAAAGGCTCAGCGTCTGCGTGCTATTCCGGTGCACCGAATAAATTGTTGTTAGATGATCAAAAAAAATGATAGTAGTTTTAGCAAACAAGTACCAGACACTATAGACTATATATAGTAAGCCCAAAAAACAAAAGTGCACTGGTGCAAACTTGTTTCATTATAGTGCTATATATAGATATTGCTACCCGTATGTATGCCCAAAGCACTTCACCTTAAAAGTAGGAGGTTCGACTCTTGTTGTGAAGCCTTTTCTATATTTGTGGAGTTGTATTTGTGATTGCTGGGGTGATTGCAATGTCTGCGAAATGCGTCGTTCTATATACCTTGTTGTTTAGGTCAAGTGCGTAGTTTGATGTCGTTACTAGTACATTCGTAATCATCGATCGGTTGCCAAGGGCAAACAGGGAAAGTAAATGGCTGTGAGTTATTTCTAATGAGTTACTGTTTACACCCGTTTTTGGCACCCAGTCCTGGGCAAGCGTTGGAAGGCCATTTAATTATCTTTTAATTAAATTGGGCCAAAAAATAGAGATGTATTGGATCAAAATTATTGGGCCAAACCCATGTTGACTGGGCCCAATTAATTCTAGTTCGATTCGGGCTCAGATTTAGAAAGTCGTGGGCCTATTTGCATAAAAATTCAGCCGGCCCATGACCTAGTTAAATTCGAGAAGTGTTTTTATGGGCTAAAAATGTTAGAAGGCCATTTAAATTAATTAGATGACCCATTACCTAAGTGGCCCATGAAAAGTGGAGGAAAAGAAAGACATGGATACCGGACATGGATACCGGGCAAGTCAAATGACTAGTGATTTTTGCAAACCCACGGAAATAGGGGTGATGTGGCCAACTACCCATGGAAATAGGAAATGGGGAGAGAAGTACATGGCTCATGATTCTCTCAACCACCCATGATTAAAACCAACATGTGGATAATTGTTGGTTCACCTTCAGTAAATTCCCCACGATTGGGAAAAACACATGGGCAATTTACATCAACTACCCATTATCTCATGTAATGCATAAATGGAGGAGCTACATGGGACACGTGTCATCACGGGAAGGAGGACAACAAAGCCTTTGCATGCAAAAGTCACGGATGCTCTTTGGCCTATAAATACTAGAAGACAAGAAGAAAAAAGGGTCCACACACCAATCAAGCTCAACGCTTAAAAACTAAAGCCTTCCCAGCGAAACAATTATCTCATTTTCTCACCTTCACTCAATTACTTCTCCAAGTAGTTCGAGTCTCTATCTCTCTTGTATCCCAATTTTATTACTACGATGTAATAAAATTATTCATATCTCTCTTTTACCCCAACTTTGTTATTACGATATATCAAAGTTATTCTACATTGCTACTTCTTTTCCTACACGGTTAGGAAATTATTAAGTCTTCGCTCGTAGAGGCAAAACCACGAACCAACACTGCAATCTAGCCCTTAGGTTTGCAGCACTATCGCCCTCACAGATTTGAAGTCAGAAAAGGGACGCCCAGCCCTTACGTTAGACGCGACAAGTCTTGGCACGCCCGCACGCTCAGTCCTTGAGCATTTTCGAGCCGAACAGTTACGTTTTGCAAAAATATTTACATTTGTTTGGAGAAGAGAAGTCGAAACTGGCTAGAGAGAGAGGAAATAGAGGCGGCATTTAGGAGAGAAGTCGTCCGGCAAAAATGACACAGTGGTAGTAGGGCTTTATGCGAAATTTTTTATTTCTCAAGATTATATATATACATTGAAACATTCGCATTTTAAACGTGACGAACCCGTAACTTTTATTAATAATAACACACGGACATTCTTGGGCTTAGAAATTAAGTTTAGACCTGCACATCTCCCCCTATACACAAAATGGGGAGTGCAACGAAATAGTGTTTCGTCCTCGTATTGAACACAATTTTTTACTCTAAATTAAACAGTATTTTGGCCAATTAGTTAGCAACCGAATAGAATCACTGACTTCTTCGTGAACTTCGTTTACGAATTTGCCCGGCGCTTGCGATATGATAAGAGTACCAACCAAATGACTACCGATGGGATATCGAGCGTCCCGCGGAGCCCACTACGGATCGTGCCTGAAATCTGAATGAAAATATGGTAAATTAAAAATCGAGTACCTATACATATTGGATTAAATTGATTTTTCGTAGGTTCATTTCTATTGAAAAGATCTGATCATCCGTACAGGACCCATAATGAGTCTCGCTGGGCTATCGGTACCCCATCGGTATCAAAACTCGTCGGTACCACTACTAGTCCTCTCAAGAATGAACCATGGGCTTAGGCTAAATGAATAGTTATGGACTTCCATAAGTTTTTCCCCCTCACTTTTTCCTCTTTGCCCTTCTCTTGTACCAACCTATGGGTTAAGGGTCATCATTTAGCCCTACCAACCTATGGGTTAAGGGTCATCATTTAGCCCGACGGCCCACTACCCGCCCAAAGCCCGGCCCGGCCCGCCGGGCTTTTACCCGACCCGAGCCCGTAAAACGGGCGGGCTAGCCCGGCCCGTAGTTTGCAATGGGCGGGCTCGGACTTATGAATTTTTACTCGACCTGCCCGTGAGCCTGCCCGGTAGCCCGCCCGTGGTACCCATCCAAAAGCCCGCCAAAGGGCCCGCCTATTAGCCCAAAATCCCACAAAATCCTTTCTTTTTTCCCTTGGTTTAGTTTTGCCCAAGGAAATTTAAGCCCGCCCGTTGGACCGCCTAGCTTTTGGCCCTCCGGCCCGCCAATTGGGCTAGCCCGTGGGCGGGCCTTGGGCTTCAATTTATGGTAGGTGGCCCGGCCCGCCAAAAAGAAAATGCCCGGTTGGCCCATCCCGTGAACGGGCTTGGGCAGCGACTTGGCGGGCCGGGCTGGCCTGGCCCGACCCGATGATGACCCTTACTATGGGTGTTAAACAAGCCCAGAGGCTTGAAGCCCGTCGAGCCCATTGGGCTATAGTACAGCCCGAGCTCGAGAAGACTATAATCCCGACAACAAATTACGGCGTTTTTAACAAAAAAAAAATTAAAAAATCATTCAATATATTTCGGGGGAACTAAGAAGAGGATTTCATCACAAATAGTATTCATAAGAACTCAAATAACCGCTCAGAAGGCGAGCCTCGTGCTTTATTAACTCAAACTTCTAAGGGCATCCACATCAGGGTCGCCACTCACCCCTGAAAACTATAGTAACGAGCAAAACTAAAAAAAACTCCTAAAACCTACGTTTACCAGCCTCGTTGGAATAACCAGAAGAATAGCCGGAGCTACAGTCCCTCGTTGAAACACACGAGGGACTGTTCACGGGCTACTTATTATTTTATTGTTCTCGATCTGGAGCAAACAGTAATATAGGTTGCGTACTAGTCGTATGTGGGAGAGCTTGATGTACTCCCAAATCTTCTTGACGGCGTCGATGCCAGAGGCCGAGGAACTGCCGGAGCGCCGGCGAGACCTTGAGAATACCAGTGGGTCAGGTCGGTTCCGGGGCTCCGAAGACAGTGACAGAGGCTTCTTCTTGGGAGGTGACCACGGTGGCTGGGGGTTGATTGGCAGAGAGGGGCTTGGGTGTTGATCAACGGAGAGGAGCTTGATGAAGTGGTTTGGTTTGCTAATTGCTGGTGAAGTTGTCGAGTTCAGTGAATACCAGGGGAAAGAGAGTAAAGTTAAAGACAGAGAAAAAAATGGTTAAGTTTTGCTCTTTTGTTTTTTTAAGAATAAAAAAACAATATTTTTAATGGAATATTTTTTATATAGAGAGTCTGATGCAGAAGACATTTTTAAAATGAGTAGCTAAAGTAATAAAGTGATTTTTTAAGGTATAATTTGGTCCAAAATATAGAGATCTTGATGCGGATGCTCTAAGAGCATCTCCAATGGCCTCGTCAAACATTCATCCTCGTCTGATTCTTGCCTAAGAGGCGAGCATTCCGTCAAATTCCATGACCCAGCAACCTCGGTACAATCCTCGTCTCTTTCTAGTTTGCTACAGTAACTCGTTGGGGCAAACGAGCTACTGTAGCACCCGGTAATGTCCCATCAACGTCGTCTTCTTCTTCTTCTTCTTCTCCTTCTTCTTCTTCTTCTTCTCCTTCTTCTTCTTCT
The DNA here is from genome assembly GCA_019656295.1 of Rhododendron mucronatum var. ripense. Classification (NCBI taxonomy): domain Eukaryota; kingdom Viridiplantae; phylum Streptophyta; class Magnoliopsida; order Ericales; family Ericaceae; genus Rhododendron; species Rhododendron mucronatum. The sequence continues at coordinate 4,817,176 of BPLT01000010.1, forward strand.
TCTCTCTCTCTCTCTCTCTCTCTCTCTCTCTCTCTCTCTCTATCCCCGTCGTCCGCTGTCTGCTTCTGGGTGTTCGCCGTCGTCCGTCGTTTGCCGTCATCATCCGTCGATTTTTGCGTTCGGTTTCTGGGTTTAAGTTTTACAGAGAATGGGTTCTATTTTAGAGAGAAACAGAGATGTATTTTGGTATTGAGGGAGAGAGAGATGTATTAAGAAATTTTTTGGGGGTTCAGATCTGTTTCTGGCAAAAAGAAGTACGGTGTTGCCGGCATCCTCTCACGTCATTGTGGGTTTGAAGTTTAATTTATGGTATTTAGTTTGTGGTTGAGTTCAATTTGTGGGTCTTCTAATGTCCGATTTCAGTTTGTGGGTGGTGGTTGGGTTTTCAATCTGATTTTGATTTATCATTTTTCAGTTTGTGTTTGATTTCTGATTTCAACTTCCAACAGCGCATGGTGATTTGCTAGGTCTGATTTCCATTTGGGTTTTCCGATGAGGGAGAGAAAGCGAGGAGAGGTGGATACCGTTCTGTGATTTTGATTTTTTTTTTTTTTTCCAAAAAAAGTTTTGGGATTTGAATAGGCATTTGCTTAGGTTGTTGGAAGAGGGATGTATTTTGTAACTAGTCAAAGTAGAATTTTGGTGTTTTGGATAGGCAATTTGCTTAGAATCCCCTTAAGGCTGTTGGAGAGGCTGTTGGAGATGCTCTAAGGAGACTGAAATTGATCGAGTTTCGAGGTAGTGTCAGTCGAAAGTTACACAATAATGAACTCAAAAATAGAATACTCAAGCGATTGATCTCCCATATCTCTCTTACTATAATCTTTTGATTATGAGGTCACAAATTACTCAGTGGAGTGTTGGGGATTCGAGCACGCAAACGCACAATCAACACATACACAATCGAAGAACAAACCAACGAAGAGAAGACAATCACAAACAGAGAGAAGAGAGACACATAGATTTTACATAGTTCCGACTTGAGCGATGAACTCATTCGTACGTCCACGGGGTGCTGGAGTGTTTCACTATGATGTAAAATATGTCAGAGTTACAAAAGGAGGCAGCCCTAGTTTTGCTTTTATATCATAAGCATACAATAGACTGAAACCCTAAAAAGGCTGGCCCACGCGCATCTCGGTTCGCGTTCAGCTTAAATAGATTTCATCCCAACAATTCTCCCACTTGAAAACTGTTTACAGCGGCACCCCCAAATATCAACTGTCATCTTCAAACATCACCAATCATAAACACCACCAGCACTCAGTCTCCCACTCAAGCTTGGAGACCCACAGAAGTTGAACAAGCCTTCAGCTTCCCCACAGTAACCACCTTTGTGAACATGTCTGCCGGATTTTCACTTGTGTGAATTTTCTCCAAAGTGAACTGTCCTTCCTCCAACAGAGAGCAAATAAAGTGATACTTTATGTCGATATGTTTGGTCCTCGAATGAAAGGCTGCATTCTTTGCCAATTGTATAGCACTCTGACTGTCACTGAACAATCTGCATTCGTCTTGCACTTTACCCAACTCTTTCATGAAGCTCCTCAACCATACCATCTCTTTGCACGCCTCTGTGGCTGCAACATACTCTGCCTCTGTCGTGGAAATAGTCACTATTCTCTGTAGCCGTGAGACCCAACTGACTGCTGCACTCCCCAAAGTAAACATATACCCAGTAGTGCTCTTCCTGCTGTCAATGTCCCCTGCTAAATCTGAATCCACAAAACCTTGCAGACAAATATCAAAACCCCCATAACACAAAGCCAAATCCGTAGTACCTTTCAGATAACGCAGAATCCACTTGACTACTTCTCAATGCTCCTTGTTCGGATTTGCCATGAACCTACTGACAACTCCCACTGCATGAGCAATGTCTGGCCTTGTATTAACCATGGCATATGTCACGCCCCAAATCCGGGAGCATGACCGGCCGTGTACCATGAAGCAATCATGGGACACGAAGCCTAATTAAAAATATTTTTACAATTCGAACTAATAAGAGAAAAGCTGGATATTTTATTAAAGCAAAATGTGCAACTTAAACCAATATTTTCCTTAAGCAAATGACACAATATCTCATATTCTCCAACTCCAAATTCCATAATGAACTGTCAATAAATAAAATTGCGAAAGCTAATAAATAAAAGTACGGAAGCTTTTTGACCATAGAAAATAAATAAAGATGCAGACGCCCTAAAGGTCCAAACACAATGTCCTGACAATGCCACAGAGTCCACTGTAATGCTCCATGAACTAACCTGAAAAATAATATGGAATAAATCCGTCAGCTGACGAGCTCAGTGAGTAGTTAAGCATGCTAAGGGTGATAATACAAAGTGGCATACTTTTGAACGAACGATAACAAGAGTTCCAAGAAGTGGTTTCAAATTAATAAGGGAGATAGATGGTTCAACGAATACTAACAACAAACCAAATACTGAACAAAATGATCAACAACTCAACAAAGAGTATCCACCAGATGAATAACAGATTAATGAATATTATGAACAATCATCGAATCACCAAAATAATTATACCAAACAATGAGTTCAATAATATCCAAAAGATGAACAACAATTAACTGGAGTCTAAACCAAAGTGGGAACCATATCTTCCAATCACCAAGTACCAAATGCCAAATATTTTCTCAGGGCTTAGCCCGTTGGATCCAACACCGTATTTAGAGTCTCCACAGGATGGCGCCTGGGACCTTTTCCCTAAACCGATCCGGAATAGGGTCACAGGGTATTTCACAAGTCTTTTTCCTATCCGTTGAGCACTAGAGTCACAGGGTATTTCACAAGTCTTTTCCCTAGCGGCCAAAGTCACCACGATATTTCACGGGTCTATTCCTTGGACTTTAATAAATATAAACATAATCCATGGTCCCAAACACATAAGAACAACGGCGAACCGGAGTCACCCGACCGGCCAGGATTATTCCCCGTGTCGTTGCAGAGTCACAATAATAATATGGAGTCAACGAAATAGATATCAACAAGATAAGGGAATCAATCAATCAGAATTATTATCAGTGAACCTTGTATGCCAAAGGGTACGTCAATCGTTTATAAATATGAGAGCAACGAATAAGAGTATCGTTTATCGGATCACAACAAATAATGAATTGTCAATAATAGATTGGCTCAAGAGGATTTCAAAAAAGGGATCACATGCTTAACCACTCACCTTGATCGGAGCGATAGATCACCAAAATGCAATGCTCGCGTACTCTACTAATCTGAATTACAAGAAGGCACGGGACTGAAATCAATTTAACGAAAAAACTATTGATTTGATTAGCACTAAAACTATGAATACCATTATGGTTACTACCCTTTAGCCTTTACTTCCTTACCAATTCCACTCACACGCGCACACAGCTACACACACGAATGCACCTCTCTCTCTCTCTCTCTCTCTCTCTCTCTCTCAAATAATAACCCAATCAAACCTATACCGATACCAAGAAAAGAAAAGGAATTTATAAAATACAATATAAAGGATTACCAGTTCTTCAGAAGTCAACTAGAAGATTTGTAAAACCATCATGGTATCTCCGACTGCCGCAGCTCTCTTGTTATCTCACTAGCTTGAATAAAACCCTAGTTGTCCATATTTATAAAATAGAGGAACCCTCTCTTCTTTAACCAAACTTCCGGCCCATCCGACAACTTAAAAATTAAGCCTAACCCAAATAATACTAAGCAGCCCAATGATATAATATATACACATACACATAAAAATATATGTTACTATTCGAGATTAGAAGTATTTCGAAATAAATGCAGTTTATAATAATCAATATCTCTTTTTGTTATTAGACAGAAGTTTGAAAAAGAAAAATGAAAGAATTAAATATCTGTGTTAAAAATATTTCTTTTTTTTTTCTTTAGAAAAAGCGGGATGTCACAGCATACATCAAACTGCCTACTGCCGAGGCATATGGAACACTTGTCAGGTAGCTCTTTTCTTCATCAGTTACTGCATTCTTTTCACTTGAAAGCTTGAAGTGACTTGCCAAAGGTGTGCTAACTGGCTTACCATTCTCCATGTTAAAACGTTTCAGCACTTTTTTAACATACTCTTCTTGTGACAACTTCAACTGTCCCCTTACTCTGTCCCTACTAATTCGCATCCCAAGGATTTTCTTCGCAGAACCCAAATCCTTCATTGCAAATTCTTTGGACAGTTGTGCCTTGAGATTCACAATCTCATCCATGCTTGAACCTGCAACAAGCATATCATCTACATACAACAAAAGTATGAGATACGACGTACCAAGCTTTTTAAAGTAACAGCAGTGATCCCCATGACACCTACTAAAACCCGTATTAGTCATAAAAGTATCAAACTTTTTATACCACTGTCTGGGAGCCTATTTCAACCCATACAGGCTTTTCTTAAGCTTGCACAGTTGATTCTCCTTTCCTTCCACAACATAACCTTCTGGCTGATACATATAGATGTCCTCCTCCAAGTCCCCATGAAGGAAAGCAGTTTTGACATCTAACTGCTCTAAGTGTAAGTTCTCAACAGCCACAATATTAAAAACATATCTGATAGTACAAATCTTCACAACAGGTGAAAAAATTTCAGTGAAGTCAATACCTGGTTTCTGCTCAAAACCCTTCACTACCAACCTTGCCTTGAACCGTTTGCTAGCATCAGATTCTTCCTTAATCTTGTAAACCCACTTGTTGTGCAAAGCTCGCTTCCCTTTGGGCAACCGAATCAATTCCCAAGTCTGGTTCGATGAGAGAGAATCCATCTCATCATCCATGGCGTGCTCCCACTCCTTACTGGTCTCAACCTATAATGCTTCTTTAAAACATTCTGGTTCACCACTATCTGTTAGCAACAAATAATGTAAAGATGGAGAATAACGTATTGGAGGTTTAGCAACACATGTAGACCTCCTGGGAGGGGGAGTCACTGGATTTTCCTGTGGAATGGATTCGGTATTAGTATCCTGAGGCTGCAAGATTTTGCTATTTGGGATCCCTTCAAACTCTACCAAGTCTGAATTTTCCTCAGCCTCCTCGGGTTGATTGTTCCTGTTTCTACACAGAGCACATTCATTAAATACGACATCCACACTCCTACGTATTTTCTGATTTTCAAAGTCATATATATGCATATAAGCAATGCAACCAAAAACTCGTAAATGGGATAAATTTACCTCGTTACCTGTTCAAGCCTCTTCTGGTAATCCACAATTCAAAGGAACTGAAGGTCCCTTGTTGATCAAGTACACGGCCGTATCTACTGCATGAGCCCAGAACTGTTTAGGCAACCCAGCATGTAACCTCATGCTCCTCGCACACTCTAGGATCGTCCTATTCATGCGTTCAGCAACTTCGTTCGGCCTCGGCTTTCTTGGGACTGTTTATCCTACGAATCCCTTCAATGAGCCTCAAACTCATCACTACAATACTCGCCACCGTTATCTGATTTCAGGCACTTCAATTTCTTTCTTGTTTCATTCTCAACTAGTGCTCTCCAATTCTTAAAGACACTAAACACATCAGACTTATGTTTAAGAAAATAAACCCACAATTTTCTAGTAGCGTCATCAATGAAAGTAACAAAATAATTAGCACCACCACGAGAGGTTACCTTACAAGGACCAGCTTCTTTGTTTTCAGGGTCCTAGCCACCTTCGTAAAGCTAACTTTCCTCTGTTTCCCGAGAACACAGTCCTCACAGAACTCCAAGTCCAGCGACTTACAACTTGGCAATTTCCCCTTTGACAACATTACTTTCATCCCTTTTTTGCTCATGTGACCCAGCCTACGATGCCACGTAGTGCAATCAATCCCTTTTGCTGCCACCGCGATGCTACTATATGTACCTATAGATACATAGAGGGTTCCATCTTTCTTACCACGAGCAAGAGTCAAGGCCCCTTGCTCATCTTCCATATGTCTGAAGAAAATGATGTAACAACTCCACCCTCTGACAATTGACCCACTGAAATAAGATTCCGTGTTAGACTAGGCACATGTCTAACATTCTTCAATTTCAAAATTGTCCCGTCTATCTGAGTAATCTGTACATCTCCTTTCCCAACTATGCTACAAGCTTCATCATCTCCCAAATACACTTTGCCGAAATTTCCTTGCACATAATTTTGTAACACATCCATGCGTGGAGTAGCATGGAATGAGGCTCTAGAGTCTACAATCCAAGACTCACTGCAAGAATCTAGCGAACAAATCAAGCAATCATTATCAGACTCATCAAATACATAGGCAGTGTTCTTACCCCCTTGATTTTTCCCGTTCTGCTGCTTTACCGATGCCTTACAATCTCGCCTCCAGTGCCCCTTCTGACCACAATTGAAGCACTCCTCAGTCTTCGTATCTCCTCCTCGAGATTTATTACAGCCCTTGCTCTTTGAAGCCGTTTTACCCTTGCTTTTGTTCTTGTTGTTTCCCCTATTCGCAGACCTGCCCCTATCCTCTGTACTCAATGCTGAACCCGAAGTAGTATCCTCACCCGATACCCTCCTCCGAGCCTCTTCGCCTAATATTAAACCAGCAACATCCTTCTGTTTTATCTTTTCAGACCCGAAAGAATTGCTTACTGCCACGACAAGTCCATTCCAACTTTCCGGCAAACTTGATAGTAAAACAAGAGCTCTAATTTCATCATCGAAATTAATACTCACGGATTCTAGCTGATTCGTGACCGTATTAAATTCATTGAGATGTTCAGCAACATTAGAATTTTCAGGCATCTTTAGGTTAAACAATTTTTTCATAAGATATACCATATTCACCGCTGAAGGCTTTTCGTACATCTTTTCTAGGGCTTTGAACAAATCTGCTGTAGTATTTTCTTTGGCAATATTTGACGCAACCGACGGCGCGAGAGTTAATCACACAGTCCCCAAAGCTTTGCGAGCCTAAATATCCCAATATGCTTGTTTTATGCTTTTTGGCTTAACACCGCTGATCGGATGATATAGATCCTTCTGATACAGAATATCCTCCATCTGCATCTTCCAGAAAGCATATAGTTCGTACCATTGAACTTCTCGATCTTGAATTTGTCTTCTGCCATTGCATGAAACGCTAAATCTCCTAACCCGGAGCTCTGATACCAGTTGTTGGGGATTCGAGCGCGCAAACCCATAATCAACACACACACAATCGAAGAACAAACCAACGAAGAGAAAACAATCACAAACAGAGAGAAAAGAGACACAGAGATTTTACGTGGTTCCGACTTGAGCGATGAACTCAATCGTACGTCCACGGGGTGCTGGGGTGTTTCACTATGATGTAAAATATGTCAGAGTTACAAAAGGAGGCAGCCCTAGTTTTGCTTTTATATCATAAGCATACAATAGACTGAAACCCTAAAAAGGCCGGCCCACGTGCATCTCGGTTCACATTCAGCTTAAATAGATTTCATCCCAACATGGAGAATTGTTTTGTGCAAGTGTTGATTTATTAATATGGGTTGACCAAAAGTTTTGGCAAATCATAGAGTGCTTTAATATTGCGGTTGGACTTCAATGAATTCGATGTAGTCCATCCAAGAATCAACTAAGTTTAGGAAGGTCATGTAAAACTCGCAACAGCGAAGGCAACTATGGTTCAGTGAAGTCCATGACTAGTTTGGCGGCGGCACTTACAAGAGGATTTCATCATCACAAATACTAAAAAGACCTCAAATCACTGGCCACCTAAAAGGCTAAAAGGCGAGCCTTATGCTCTATTAACCCAAAATACTAGTACTAGGTAAACCGAAATCAAGTTTGGAGGTGGTGTCTATCAATACTCAAAAGTAAAACGATGACGAACTCCGTACGCACGCCTCACCCCACCCCACCTCGATTATGGAGCATATATATATTCCCATCCACAGGCTAGCTTACCTCATGAGTTACTTACCCCTTGTTGGGAGAAATTTTTCAGTGCCGGGTGGGCACGGGACACGTGGTGCCCGGCACCATCTCGGCCGTCCAATGAAATTTTGAACGGCCCAAATCTGTTCGGCTGTTTTAAAGTGTGAAATGACTAAAATGTCCCTCGACAGCCGAACAGATCTGGACCGTCCAAAACTTCATTGGACAGCCGAGATAGGGCACGGACACCACGTGTCCCGTGTCCACCCGACACTGAAAAATTTTCTCCCTTGTTGGGCCCGTCGAAGTAAATGCCGCTGATGTTGATCTATTTTAGAAGTATTAGGTTTGAATAGTACAGTAGATTCCTAATAGTTCCCTTGCCTTTCCCATAATGGATAATGACGGCCCAGAATGTGTGTTGATAATTAATACCCGTTAAGAACAAGCTAAGAATATTTGTTAATACTGAAAATGTTCTTAGCAGGTATTAATTATCAAAACACGTCATTGGCCGTCATTTTCCCAATTAATTTTTGCTAAGATGTCCGGACAAAAAAAGTGCTATATACACTACATTTCATGTGGGGCTCATTTTGGGTACCAAAAAATTTCAGAAAAATATTAATAAATTTTAAAATATTTGTTTTATGGAGCCCTGCAAAAAATTAGCTACAACGGATATCGGTAAGTATTATTTCTTGATTCGTAAGGGCGAAACTGCGTAGTTGAGCAGTTTTATCCCTACGAATCCAAAAATAATATTTACCAATATCTGTTGGAACTAATTTTTACAGGACCCTATAAAATAATATTTTAAAATTTATGGGCATTTTTTAGGATTTTTGTGAGATCCGAAATGGGTCCCACATAGATATAGTGTAATTAGATAGTATAAAAATGTAATGTACCTAGCATTGATCTGGGTTCTCCTGAACCACCGTCACGTAGTGCGTACTATATGAATATATGACTAGTGTGTTGAAACACCTTACGATGACATTCCAAGAGCATTTTCTAGGTGATGGTCGGAATACAACAGTCCATGTACTGTACTAGATAACTTCAATCGCATACCAAAAGCAAATAAGAACACGAGACACAACGTAAAAATTCCTAAATGGGTATAAACCACTGGAATGAATTATGAACCATAACCATTGTATGATTACAAGTATTCTTACTAACTATGTGTGTCCTCATCACAAGTCGTAATAACTAAACTACTTGTCAAATCACCACGTTTATCATATTCTTGCATGATCGCCAAATCTTGAATCCTCAAAGTCTTTTAGAAATTTTTTCGAACTCCACAAAGGACAAAGAAAGGCACACTTTTTCTTTTGTGGAGTCTATTTTGTATCTGAACTTCCTTTTGCGAGGATTAAAATTCATTAATACCTTGTACTATATATATGTAAGAAAAGAGGTGGCACATTTTACGAGATTAGTTGGGCTAGAGTGGACTTTGTTCACTTAGAACATCCGCATCACCCTCTTTATATTTTGGACCAAATTATAACTTAAAAAGTCACTTTATTACTTTAGCTACTTACTTTTGCCTTCTATGGGTTTTGGTTGGTGGTTTGTTTCGAGTGCTTTGGCAAATCATAGAGATGTTTTATTATTGCAGTTTGATGTTAATAAATGCATTTTTTTTGCTAAGCAAAAAGATTTTATTAATCTTTGAAGAGATTACAAAGATTAAACGGATCATGGGCACAACGGTGGAAAAACGCCACCCGATAACCAAAACCCATAGAAGGCAAAATTCCAACCAAAAACACCACAAAAAGAGCCAAAACATGCACCTGAAACAAACCACCAACCAAAACCCCCAAAACAACCTAAACAACACCAAGAAATACAGAGAAACAACCCAAATGAAACAAAACCGAAAAAACCTCCAAAATGACGGAATTAAAAAGCCAACAAAGGTGAACCACCTTCCTCGAAATCATTAACTTTCCTCCAGAAAATGAATATATGCAATTTGCAACATGATCAATATAAGAGTTCATTACGGAAAAGGAAGGAAGGTAAGGTAAAACTCCCAACGGCAAAGTCGCGCAATTAAGGCCCAGTGGAGTCCGTGACTAGTTTGGCAACAGTACAAATTACAAGAGGATTCCATCATATTGAGAAGAACGAACATTAAATCACCATATATCCAGAAGGCGAGCCTCATGCTCATACTAAAAAGTAGTAAAACGAAAGAGAGCCCAAAAAATAGAAAGCTGAAGCTAGTGATCTCCCACGTACGTCTCTCTTACTATAACCTTTTGATTAATTATGAGGTAACAAATCAATGGAGAATTGTTTTGTGCAAGTGTTGATTTAATATGGGTTGACAAAAAATTTTTGGTTAATCATAGAGATGCTTTAATATTGCATTGACTTTAATGAATACAACGTAATTAGTTTTAGCAAATCATAGAGATGCTTTAATATTGCTTTGACTTTAATGAATACAACGTTGTCAATCTTGTCAATCAAAAAAAAAAAAAAGCAGATTAAAAAAAAAAAAAAAAAAAAAAACGCTTTCAATCCAAGAATCGATTATGGAAAAGGAAGGTCATTTATAACTCTCAATGGCAGAGGCATCCAGTGGAATGTGTCCCTAGCATTATTGCTCAGGGAAGCCCGTGACCCTACTGTTGGATTTCAGTGTGTTTTTGGTGTGGCTTTTAGTTTGACGCTTTGACATATAAAATAGCCTCTTTAGATGTATTGATCTCAAATTCTCAGCACAATACGTGTACTACTCCATCAATCTACTGAAAATATAATTTATTTTGGTTGCGAATCGTATATTGGAAACTTGTTTCTTAATTGGAAGCTAATTGAGACTTGCTAAAAGTGCAATAAAAGTAAGTGGGGTAGTCAAATAACTTTTTTCTGTTTTCATGAACATTAATACTTCAAATTAGCAAATTGTATGTGAAAAAAATCTTGAAAAAAAAAAAAAAAAGCAGAAAAAATTGTTCCTCAAAACGATGTAACATGTGTAAATGTTGCCCTCGCTGATATCATTTCCTGACTACACCACTCAGCCACTGAAAACTCATATAGTCAAACTTCGTGTCTATAGAAACGATGAAATGGAATGCAATGGAAACAAAGACAGGGAAGCGGTTGCCAACTCTTAACATTCAAAGTTACTTTAGGGATAACAGGCTGATCTTCCCCAAGAGCTCACATCAACGGGAAGGTTGGACATATTATCTATATCATTTTCTAAATTTTAGTTTTTGTTAACAGATTCTAATTATTAGTATTATTTTTGGCTTAACTGAACTGGATTCCAATTTTAGTTGAGAAATAATGTCTGCACTCCCTTTATATCTTTATATATATATGCTTTGACAATAACATAAGCCAAACGAGATAAGTCACAAATTGTTCAAAATGTATTCAAGCTTGATATTTTACCTACCAAGCTAGCGATCTCAAATGAGATTTAATTGACCAATCACGAGTAACTTAATTTTTCTATACATAAATGGAAAAGCTAGCCCAACCCATAACTTGTCTAATCTTGGTTTGAAAACTTAGCAGCTTAAAAAATACATTCAAACTTGGGCTCCGTTTATTTAGGTGTAAAAATATTTTTCTGCAAAATATTTTACTTATTTTTTGGTATTTGGTTATGCAAAAAACAAGAAAATATTTTACGAGGCAAAACATTTTACTTTGTATGGCTAAAAATGTTTTTTCTTGAAAAGGTGGTAAGTCATTTTCCAAACTTAGCTTCGCTGCTTGATAAATAATTACGTTACTTTACTGAGCTCCCCATAGCCCCAATCTTATCCACTTTTGACCTATCTTTGTGCTTTCTCATCAAAGACACAAAAATTTTGTATGTAATACATACATGCATACATGATTTTACAATTATCAACCAAACACTAGAAAATAGAAACGAAACTTTTATTTTTTGCAAAATCATTTTATATGAAAAAAAATTACATCGAAAAATATTTTACTTTGAAACAAACAGAGCCTTGGTTATGTAACAAGTCACTTGTGAGAACCCATTGTCCCACATCAGGGATATGGGAGAAATATTTGATGTGAAATATAAGGATTCGCCCACCAACTACTGTATAACTTAAGTTTATCTTTTTAGCCACGTGGTCAAGTAAATGGTTAGAATGTCAGCTGGGGCGGGTCGTTACAAGTGGTATCAGAGCTTGCACCAACCGGAAGTGTGAGATGGGTCCCGCTAGGAGACATGCTTGGGTTGGCCCGACAAGAGAGGAGCTTGTCGTGCTTGGACTGGTCCCATATGAGACGAGCTTGAGGTGCTTGTTGTGCTTAAGTGAATACTTGTCTTACATCGCTTAGTGGGTGGACCATGTGGTGCAATGGGGACGTGGAAAATTGTGAGAACCCATTGTCCCATATCGGAGAAATGATATTCATAAGGATTCACCCACCAGCTACAGTATAACTTGAGGTTAACCTTTTGAGCCACGTGATTATGCAAATAGTTAATATGTCAGTTGGGGCAAGATTATTACATCAATTTTGAACGAGCTTTTATGGAGCGAACACGAATTTAACTTCGAATAGCTTGGTTCATTTTTTAACTCCTGATTTTCGGTGTAATACCAAATATACTAAAGTAACGAAATTTAGAATCCATACTTAAACAAACATAAGTAGAGTGTGAGGAATCATCTTTCAATTTTGTTAAGCCAACAATGTGAGTGGACTTTAATTTAGAACTCCATGTTGACTCTTAAAAACAAAATTTGTGTGGGGTCGTGGACAGGCAATTCCTACGGAACAAATAACAACACAGCACAATAGGAATGGTTGACCAACCAAGAATAGGAGATCTCGATTTATCACTGTTTGGGTTCAAGTGGATAATATACAAATGCCATAGATTATACATATAATATTTTTGATAGAATTATTCGCTTCCGCTCTTAATTTCTGCTTTTTATATGCTCCGTTGATACGTACTCCTTGTTTTCAAAAATTTTATTTTAGAATTTTTCTTCGAAAGACGTTGTCACGCTCTCATTTTCACTCGCACTAAGGCGTAACTTAGTACATGGATAAACATGGCTTACGTAAAGAGAGCTCTGACTTTAGCTTAATTGTTCATTTTTTTCTAAAGAAATGTCTCTACAGAACACTACTACTCACTATAATACTTGGTAAAATTTTGGAGAGATGAGCGATTTGAACTTGTGGAGCGCTAAAATAAAACAGACCCCTAAACCAACTAACAACGCTCAACACAAAAGTAATTGTGTACAAAGTACCCCTTCCCCCAACTTGAAATGTGCATGGTCCCCAAAGCATGAAGACCAAGAAAAGTAAGAATAAAGAGAAGGAAAAAGTGAACCTGGGGTGGCAGCCAACCACCATGACCTCGGCCGATGTTCGAGGAATTTGTCGCTTTTGCATTCCTCGTCATTGCAGCTGCTCCAGGGCTTGCTCCTTCGGACCCAAATAGTGGGACCACAGCTAGTCACACAAGGCCGCGCTGGGGGCTTCGGGCTGACAACCGCCACACGTAATGGCACTCATGACTTAGAGCTCCTGAATGCCTCCATCTCCCCAGCAGTGAGGCATAATCTACCAAGGCTGGTGTGGTAGCACGCGTACCCTGCCAAAAGACTGAAACCACAACTACCGAGAACATGCAATTGGCATTAGTCCTGCCCGGCGCGTGGTATCCGAGCTCCCAAAACAAAAACAAAAATAAATAACTCCACCAAATCGTCACGCGATCAACGTGTCATACTTTTCTCCCCATCCCTCGCCGGTAGGCAAGAAACGGGTGGCTATACAAGACCATGATGCGAATTTTTTCCTCTTTTCAATTTCATTTTTTTTTTTTAAAAATGAGATAAACAAAAACAATTAAACAAGAGACAAGAACTAAATAACTAAGAAATAAAAGACAAGAATACATAGATTGTGCCCAAAACCCAAGTCAATGATGGATACCCCTATCGCTAGGAGCCGGGTCCACTTCTCAATGAAGAGAGTGGTACGCAAAAGCTACCCGTCGGAACTTAAAACAATGGGGCACCCAGCGGCTCAAGAACTGGATCCCAATCGGCGCCACGCACATCCTTTACTGCAAGCACCTTCATCAAACTCCCTAGTTCCGGAGAATCTAAGAATGCCGAATCGTTGGCTATCTCCAGCAGATCATTATACAAAATATTATCGACATGCTCTTGCACCAGCGTGTCGATCAAACTCACCTCCTCACCCTTGACTCGGCTATCCGCATTAAACACTTTCACCTCCATTTTCAAGTCCCCAAACGACAATTGGACTTGTCCAGTTTTGCAATCCATGATAGCACTGGAGGTGGCTAGAAATGGACGGCCAAGGATGATAGGAGTCTTCTCAAAGACCTCCAGTTTTTGGCAAGTGTCTAGAACAATGAAATCCGCAGGAAATCGGAACTCACCTACTTGAACCATCACATCCACTACAAGTCCCTTAGGTACTCTCACACTCCTGTCCGCCAATTGCAGCGTGACCGGAGTAGCTCTCAGATCGCCTAGACCTAGCCTCAGGTATACTGAATAGGGGAGCAAGTTAACACTCGCTCCTAAGTCCAGCAATGCCTTATCGAATGTCTGGCCTGCGATATCTATAGTAATGGTGGGACACCCAGGATCCTTGCACTTTGCAGGAATCTCAGTTTGCAGAATGGAGCTCACCTGCTCAGTCAGAACTATATTGTTTGGATTCTTGTGCTTTTTCGTGCAAAGGTTTTTCAATACCTTCGCACACTGGGGAAAAGACTCAATTGCCTCCATCAAAGAGATAGGGAATTGCACCTTCTTGAAAAGTTCTACCATCTTGTGGTTCATGTTCTGCTTAGGTTTCACCGCTAGCCTTTGGGGATATGGAGCTACTGGCACTGCTGGTGTTGTTGGAGTCGTGGGGGCTGCAGCTGCAGGCACCACCACCTCAGGTGACTCCTCATCATCCTCTACCTCTTTCCTAGGGACATCATCAACATCAGGAGTTGCTCTTGGTGCATCAACCGGCTCCGGGGGTGGAGCTAGTTTCTGCTTAGGTTCTATGGACTTATCGATCTCCTTTCCACTCCTAAGAATGGTGACCGACTTAGCCTCCTCCTGATTGGGGTTATGAACATTAGAACCTAAAGAATTGTCCAAATAATGGGCCCCCGCTGTACTACCCTGGGCCGGAAACCTACCTTTCTCCTGCTGCAGTTGACCGATAACCGCAGTGAGTTGTGACATTTGGGTTGTAAGGGCCCCAATTTGCTGTCTCGTTTCCGTCTGAAATGTCATCTGTGACTGCATCAGGGAATTGACAGTATCATCTAACTTATGATCACGCGCGGTCATCTGTGAATAACCTGGGGGAGGACCACGAGTGGATGGACCTGCCCCCCTACCAAGTTGTGGCTGGTAGTGAAATGGAATGATCTGGCCTTGAGGAGGCCTGGACGATTGGGCCTGTTGAAAATGCTGCGGCGGAGGTAGCGCAAGTGGTTGAGCTTGGCCTCCACCTGCGGGTCTGGAGTCTGACCACCCAAAATTGGGGTGATCCCTCCATCCCGAATTATACGTGTTAGAATAAGGATCCCAGGCCCTAATTGCATTAACTTCCTCTTGATTGAATTGACTCGCCCCCTTGGCGGCAATAAACCCAGGACAAACGGTCGCGGTGTGCCCTTTACATTCACACCACACGCATACTTCCTCATCAATTGACACCTCATTAACTGGACGAGTCTGCCTCACCTCTAATTCCTCTAATCTCTAAGCCATTTTCTCAACCTGAGACTGAAGTCGCTGGTCACGAATGGTAACCGGGACAACATTGGACCCAGAAGGTCCGGAACGCTCAAAATCAGATGGTTCTAAGGCCCTCTGCTTATCAGCTAGGTCATCTAAGAAATCCCAAGCCTGGTCTGCTGTTTTGGACAAAAAATCGTCCCCTTTACAAGAATACTCTATGTGCTGGACTGACTCAGCGTTGAGACCAAGATGAAAGAACCCAATTAACTGAATTCTCTCAAAGCCATGATGTGGCAACCTTAGGAGCAATTCCTTGAAACGCTCCCATGCCTTGAGAAATGGCTCATCCCTCTCCTGCCTAAATCCTTGGATTTGACGCCTGAAACTCTTGGTCTTAGCCTCAGAAAAGTACTTCCTATAAAAGGCATCACGCACTTGTGCCCAAGTGGTGAAGGACTGAGACTTTTGCATTCGGAACCACAGAAGCGCGCCATCCCTCAATGTTGCCTCAAACAGCTTGAGGCACGCATTCTCATATTGGGTATTAGATGCAAGATTGCGCACCAATCCCTCAAATGTCCGCACATGCTCATACGGATCATCGCACTCTCTTCCGTGGAAACTAGGGAGACTATTAAGGACACCAGGTTTTACTGTAAAGGCATTTCGTGCCTCTTGTGTCTCTTGAGGGAACACAATGGGTCCGAGAGGAGTGGTCCTCTCGGGATGCATGTGCTGCCTCAAGGACGGCTGAAAAGCTACTTGCCTATCTCCCATCTCGACTGATTCTGATTCTGACTCTAAAACTGACTGGAAAAGTGGATTGCGGACACTAACTGACTCAAAAGGTAAATCTATATAAAGACCACTAATGGGAATAGACTCTGACTGGTACTCAGCTGAGTCTGACTCGAAACTAGAAGATGAAGAACTAGAAAGCACAGGCTGACTTGACTCCAGTTCTTTTTGAACTAAACGATGTGTCGGGTCGCGATAATAAAGAGGGTCATGTTTAAAGGACACCTTTTTATTTCTACCTATGGTGACTCAACTAAAAGACAAAAGACACAAAAACTCACAATCTAGAACACACGTCGCCGTCCCCGGCAACGGCGCCAAAAATGCTTGACCGACCAGGTGTTAATAAAATTAAACTAAAAACGCGTCCCAAGCGTAGGACTCTCGACCAGTGTAGCACAATAATTCCGGAAGTACCGGAGTCGAACCACAGAGACGGACGGACGGTGCTGACTCAAAAGTGTGGAATTCTAGTTTTAATTGGCTCTTAGGTAGCCACCCCTTGTTCAATGAGATTGATTTACTAACTAAATTACCAAACTAAATTAATTAAATAAGGATTTAAAAAGGAGAGTACAGCCGTGGGAACTCAGCGTCCGCAACTAGTCTAACCAATGTTTACTCGGGCCACAATTATTCACTTTGTTGATTTTAGAATAGGAAAAAGGATCCCTAACAAATGCGCACCACCCTGTCACCAGTATCCCTGCGCATTCGAATTCCGGCGATGCCTGGGTTTTGTTTGTTAGAAGAGTTTTTGTCTTCTAAAATTGCTTAAAGATTAAATTAATTCGATCCCGAGGTAAAACCATTAATCAAACTAGCCACGAGACGCCTTTGCCCCGTGGCCGCACTCTACAGAACTACTCACTCATAATTTTATTAAACGCAGTAACAATTAGAACCCTAGATCTAAACATGCTTCGAATAATCGGAATAGAAATAAAAGCACGATTCCACAGACTTACAGAAGAGTAACGGATTCGATTACTGAAGAATAACAGGAATAAAAGCTGGAAAACTTGAAAGAACTTCAATTAAAACTTGAATCTGCAAAAATAAGAACTCAGAAAAACGTCGTTATGAAAAGCTGCTAAAAATCTAAGTAAAAACGTACGTAACCTAAATCTGAGTTAAAACGGGGTATTTATACTATCCCCAATTAATTACAATTAAAAAAATCCTAAAACAAATCGAAATCGGGCACCGGACGACCAAAACGGCGCCGTTCCTGGCCTTAACGCCCTCGGTAGCGCTACACCATTTGTTATGTAGCGCTCGCGATCTCCTTCGGCGTGTTTGACTGAGGTGACTCGCCCCTAGCCGCGTTGACCATTAAAGCCTTAGGTAGCGCTACACCAAAAAGGGTGTAGCGCTAGAGAGAGCTCTGTCCAATTCGAGCAACAGCTATGCCACCTCTGAGCGCTATATCACTTCCCATGTAGCGCTCACAAAGACTCTGTTCATTTCCTCGCGAATTCCACTTCAACACTTAGTCTCCATAGCCCTTCTCGCTCCCGAGCTCCAACACGGCCTTTCCGGATACCTCTTATTAGCGCCAAAAACATCTCAATTTCCTGCAAATTAAGTACAAACACAAAATCCAACCATGTGCACGCATTAAATGGAAAATGAGATTTAAATGCACGTCTAACGCGCTAATTTCCCTACTTAGGCGCTAAAATCCATGTATTTCGCGCGCCTATCTGTATTTCGCGCGCTAATTTCCCTACTTAGGCGCTAAAATCCTTGCATCTCTATTTGTTTTGGTGCGGAATTGTTCGAATCATAGTTAGGGCATGCACGTGACTGAGTTAGGGGTTGGCAATGAGGAAGAAATTTTGTGCTCACTAAATTTTTGTACAGGCTGCATAACCCTCGTATCCCTTGATAAGTTTTTAATTCTTGTTTTGTTATTTTTTTATTTCGTTCGTTGCTAGGGACTAGCAACACTCAAGTTGGGGGATGTGATAGGCGCGCGAAATACATGGATTTTAGCGCCTAAGTAGGGAAATTAGCGCGTTAGACGTGCATTTAAATCTCATTTTCCATTTAATGCGTGCACGTGGTTGGATTTTGTGTTTGTACTTAATTTGCAGGAAATTAAGATGTTTTTGGCACTAATAAGAGGTATCCGGAAAGGCCGTGTTGGAGCTCGGGAGCGAGAAGGGCTATGGAGACTAAGTGTTGAAGTGGAATTCGCGAGGAAATGAACAGAGTCTTTGTGAGCGCTACATGGGAAGTGATATAGCGCTCAGAGGTGGCATAGCTGTTGCTCGAATTGGACAGAGCTCTCTCTAGCGCTACACCCTTTTTGGTGTAGCGCTACCTAAGGCTTTAATGGTCAACGCGGCTAGGGGCGAGTCACCTCAGTCAAACACGCCGAAGGAGATCGCGAGCGCTACATAACAAATGGTGTAGCGCTACCGAGGGCGTTAAGGCCAGGAACGGCGCCGTTTTGGTCGTCCGGTGCCCGATTTCGATTTGTTTTAGGATTTTTTTAATTGTAATTAATTGGGGATAGTATAAATACCCCGTTTTAACTCAGATTTAGGTTACGTACGTTTTTACTTAGATTTTTAGCAGCTTTTCATAACGACGTTTTTCTGAGTTCTTATTTTTGCAGATTCAAGTTTTAATTGAAGTTCTTTCAAGTTTTCCAGCTTTTATTCCTGTTATTCTTCAGTAATCGAATCCGTTACTCTTCTGTAAGTCTGTGGAATCGTGCTTTTATTTCTATTCCGATTATTCGAAGCATGTTTAGATCTAGGGTTCTAATTGTTACTGCGTTTAATAAAATTATGAGTGAGTAGTTCTGTAGAGTGCGGCCATGGGGCAAAGGCGTCTCGTGGCTAGTTTGATTAATGGTTTTACCTCGGGATCGAATTAATTTAATCTTTAAGCAATTTTAGAAGACGAAAACTCTTCTAACAAACAAAACCCAGGCATCGCCGGAATTCGAATGCGCACGGATACTGGTGACAGGTGGTGCGCATTTGTTAGGGATCCTTTTTCCTATTCTAAAATCAACAAAGTGAATAATTGTGGCCCGAGTAAACATTGGTTAGACTAGTTGCGGACGCTGAGTTCCCACGGCTGTACTCTCCTTTTTAAATCCTTATTTAATTAATTTAGTTTGGTAATTTAGTTAGTAAATCAATCTCATTGAACAAGGGGTGGCTACCTAAGAGCCAATTAAAACTAGAATTCCACACTTTTGAGTCAGCACCGTCCGTCCGTCTCTATGGTTCGACTCCGGTACTTCCGGAATTATTGTGCTACACTGGTCAAGAGTCCTACGCTTGGGACGCGTTTTTAGTTTAATTTTATTAACACCTGGTCGGTCAAGCAAGTGTAACGCCCTGAAAATTCGGAGACATTAATAAAATATTTAAAAAGATTATTTTCACAAAAGAAATTCATAAATTGACTACGTCACCAATTTAAAGGCATTTGTCATTATATTACAATTGTTTCGAATAGATCAAAATACTACAATTTCCAAATAAACTTAGAAGCTTCCAAAATAATGTCGACTTAAATTAATTAGAGCGACTATGCGCACGGAAACCAAGGTTTTCAGCTTCTTCCTCAACAGGATTGAACTCGATCGAATCGTACGACACTTCTGTTCTGTCTTCGGTACCTGGCGTTCGAATTACCAGGGCAACATAGTACCGTGAGCGATGACGCTTAGTAGCCAAAACTCACCCGAACCCATAACTTACAAGCAATAAGAATATAATTGACACGCATTAAAATAACATAAAAAGAGAACAATCAACTTTTCTTTCATTACTATCCTTTAACTTAAGTGAATTCTAGGGATCTTCTCCACAAGATCCTTTCCTCCCATACCACTAACTCCGTTCGTTTCATGGGACAACCCACCTCTTGCTTGTCCTGCACCGGGGTCTTAAGCAAATATGTTTCACTCAGACCATAACAAGGGGTTAGGTTACCCATGACGTAACCGTCTGTTAGGGTCGCACACAACACATCACACACTAGGCCTCGATTAGCACCCTGGGCGCTACCTGGTCACCCATTTCAAAATCATAGTACTTTTGAGATCACAATGGCCCTACCTGGTCACCATTTGATCATTGGGCCCTACCTGGTCACCCATTTCAGATTTCCACAACATACACCCTCTCCACACATTATCTGGTTTCCATTAACTTAACAACGTCTATCAGTTCTCTCATCGTAAACCACCCCAGGAACCTATTTGTCCAATCTATCAGTACAACAACATTTCACACAATCCACATTTTCACAATACAGGCTAACATGCTAATAATGTTTAATAAAGTTATAAAATAAATTTTACTATAGAACTAATCTTGCCAACATAAAATCAATAATGCCATAAAAATAATCATGCGATCCAACTTACAATGCCATAAAAATAATCATGCAATGCCACTAATATTGCCATAAAAATTAATCATGCGATACAACTAATATTGTCATAAAACTAATCATGCGATAAAATTAATCTTGCGAGAAAATAAATTAAGCGGTTCCTTTATTTTCTCTTTTCTTTATCAAAACTAAAGTCTACATTTATTCTTAATCGTCGCGAAGTAATGTCAGTACTAAAATAATTCATGATCACAATAAAAACTAGAATTTAACCAAAACTAATTAACTTGGGGTATGTGGTATTAGCCTTTAATACTCAAGGGTTGGATTTATAAGCTAATAAACACGAGAGACCAAACTTGTAATTAATCCAAAGAAACTTTAATTTCCAGCGGCCATGGAAATCGGCAAAACAGGGGAGTTTCCACTGGATTTCTACGGGCCACGCAAGGATGGAACCAAGATTTTACCCTAGCAGTGGCGAAATGTATTCTAAAAAAAACTAGTAGTGATGAGATTATATAAGTTGGGCATAATTTTTTTTTTTACATATAATAATTGCATTTTCTAAAATTCTTGTCGTGGCGGTCGCCGCCACTAGACCCCCCCTGATCCCATCCTTGGGGCCACGTCGGGTTCGAAAACAACCACATCAATTACTAGTATTAACAAATACACACGATAATATACGTAGGGAGGCGAGTTTAGAACTACCTCTTGTCCGGCGAAATGGGGTTCGGAGAGATTTTGGTGGCGGGTCGGAGCGGCAGCGAAGCTCGGCCAGGAATGAGCTCGGCTGAGGGTGAGCACGGCAGTGGAGTATTCCGGTGGTGGCGGTGGTGGCTCCGGTTGGTGATGGAGGGAGGAGGAGGTGATGATGGTTGTAATGGAGGAAGGAGGTGGTTCTCCGGTGGCCGGCAGTCATGGTGATAACCGGTGGCGGGGGTGCTCGGTGGTTATGGTGGAGAGCTCGACGGCGACCGGCGAGAGGTGGCGGCAATGGGTGCTCTGGCCTTTTCTCTCTCTCTCTCTCTCTCTCTCTGCCGAGTGTGTGTGTGGAAAAAAGAAGGGATCGGAGTTTACCTGGGGCGAATTGAAGAAGTGGAGTGACCAATGGGTAAGTAACTATGTGCTGTCGAATTTTGATTGGAGGAGAAAGAGGAAGTTACCATTTCTTTTCTTTTTCTTTTTCTTTTTTTTCCTTTTCTTCTATTTGTTTCAGTCGAAAGTATGAAATGGAAAAAAGGGAGAAGAAATGGGATTGGGTTGGAAAAATGATCTGGTGCAACACATGCACGCACTAGGAAAATTTTTCACCGGATGCGTGCGCGCACAATTGATTACGGAAATAAAATTGGTGTGACGACATAAATATTTTTTTGCATTAAATAAACTAACAAGCAAAATAAATTTTTTTTTGGTAATTATTATTATTTATTAAAACACCGGGTCTTTACATGGAGGAAAAGAAAAGACAACCAAGTTTAATTTTTTTTGTTTCGGTAAAGATTTTGAGGAAGATTTTTTGAGTAATAAATGATAAGAGATAGAAGTAAAAAAATTGAGGAAAAATTTATTAAAAACCGCGTTAAGAAAGAAAGAAGGATTCTGAGAACCAAAGTGAACAAAGTCCACTCTAGCCCAACTAATCTTAGAAAATGTGCCACCTCTTTTCTTTTATATATATATATATATATAAGGTATTAATGAATTTTAATCCTCGCAAAAGGATGTAAGAGACAAAAAAGACTCCACAAAAGATAGAGAGTGCCTTTCTTTGTCCTTTGTGGAGTTCGAAAGGAATTTCTGAAAGGCTTGAGGATTCAAGTTTTGGCGATCATGCAAGAATATGATAAACGTGGTGATTTGACAAGTAGTTTTGTTCTTAGGACTTGTAATGATGCCACACATAGTAAGAATAATTGTAAATCATACAATGGCCGGTTATGATTCATAATTCATTCCCGTGATTTATGCCCATTTATGGATTTTCCATGTATACCTTTTGTCTTGTGTGTTTATTTGGTTTTGGTATGCAATTGAAGTTATCTAGTATTCCTAGCATCGCTCAGAAAATTCAATTGGAATGTCATCGCAAGGTATTTCAACGCACTAGTCCATATACTGTATTATATAGGACAAAGTTGTGGTACACAGGGTATATCGTATGTCTAAATTATGATAATTTGTGATTTTTATTATGACGATTTTTGGTTTTCTGATGCATATTTTTTATGCTAGTTACGACTTCTACTTTGAAATTTACCTGTTGAACAGGTCATTAGCAGGTTATCCATAGTTAAATTTTTTTGTTATTATGTAACCATAATTATTCATACCAGAAACCATAATACTTATACCCCAACCAAATATATGTGTACAATACCACAAATTAAAACCCACAAATGTTATGACAACACCATAAAATGGCATTATCTTACCACAATGAGTTGTACCAAAAATTCTTTGACACGTATGATATTCCGTAACAAAATCTAAATATGTCGTACCAGAATCAACAATTGTTATACCCAAACAAAATACATGTGTAAAATAACAGAAATTCAGTAAAATACCAGAAATTCAGTAAAATAACCAAATTTGTTATGACAACACCTAAAATTGTCATTTTCTTACCACAACATGTCATATCAAAAGAAAACATATAAATACTACAAATTATATAACAAACCATAATTGTTATAACAATACCATAATTTGGCATTTTCATACCCACAACTGTCATGGCAAAGGAATTGATTAAAATATTCCGTAACAAGACCAAAATACCACAAATTTAGTAATATAACCAAATTTGTTATGACAACACCATAAATTGATGTTTTCATACCCACAACGTGTCGTATAAAATAATTCAATCGAATTGTTCAATTAAAGATAGTTATAATTAGCAAAATACAATACCACAAATTCAGTAATATAACCAAATTTGTTATGACAATACCATAAATTGACGTTTTCATACCTACAACATGTCGCATGAAAAAAATTCAATCAGAATGTTCAATTAACGATAGTTACAATCAACAAAATACCAAATCATAAATTCAGTAATATAACCAAATTTGTTATGACAACACCATAATTTAACGTTTTCATACCCATAACGTGTCGTATAAAAAAAATTCAATCAGAATATTCAGTTAACGATAGTTATAATCGGCAAAATACCATACCATAACTAAACGTTGTTAGCGAGGATATTATTAGAATGATCGATCATAACTGTTAGAATATCAAGTCATATGATATTTAGCATTGTCACCAAAATTAGATATCGACAACTGCGTAATTGAAAAAATTTAATGTATCCAGATACAAGAATGAAGTTGATTGCTTATCATTAGACCCTTAATCAAACAAAAAAAAAATTCTTTTACTATTGAATTCGGGTGCCAATGAAAGGGCTTTCTAAACCCTATTGAGCCAAAAAAATTACGTGGATTATTTAATCAACAAATATAACGAAATCAATGGTTTTGATCGTCATTATTGTGTCACGGTTGCAAGTTAACCGTACATTCAGTTACAACAGAGAAATTGGTTTTATATAAAGTATATTGAATGCACAATTCTAAATGTTCTTTTGGTACGACACATTGTGGTAAGAAAATGGCTATTTTTTGTATTGTCATTACAATTATAGTTATATTATATAATTTGCAGTATTTTACAAATGATGGAGAGGGAGAGAGAGTCAAGGAAGAGAGAATAACCTATTACCTGCTAAGCCATTTATTTTATTTTATTAATTGATTTAATAAATGGGTGGTCCAGATTATTCATTTTTAAATCCAAAGGTTTAAAATCATAGTGTATATGGTACGCTCCCTAACAAGGGGTGTGTGACGGTGGTTTAGGAGTATTTTTGTCAGGACATCTCAGCAAGTTAATTCGGCCAGCCAATGAGTAGTTAGCCGCAATATTTTGCCCCAGCGTTGCTTCCGGACGTATGCAGAAAATAGTAAACAATCAAGGGGTCCGTTTAATAAGGAGTATCGGAAAGGCAAGGGATCTTTTAGGAATCTACTGTACCATTCAAAACTAACAAATAGATCAACATCAACGGCATTTACTTCGACGGGCCCAAGGGGTAGTAACTCATGAGGTAAGCTGGCCTGAGGAGGAGAATATATAATCGAGCTGACCCGAGCATCTTAGTTATAAAAAAAACGCGTTTACTTACATGTGATGACCTAGCCAAACTTTTGGCGTGAGCATATTTTCAACCAATACAAGACGGGAGAGGGTAAAGAAATTAGCAAAAGTCGTACCCAGTAAAGAAATTAGGAAAAGTCGTACCCAGTAGTTATGCCAAAATTAAATGAAGTGATTTTTCTTCACTGCTCGAACTTCATTTGATTATTGAGCTTACCTCTGGAAATTCTATCCTGACTACTGGTAATCCGCAATATTAATGGTTATTGGTTGAGCAATGGGCAGAGATGGAGTAAGAATTTAAACTTCAAAAAAGATAAGTAGGAAATTAATTAAGATAATATTTCGAATGACGATGTCTGAAGGCTAACTTTGATTTTTCGAGTCCATAAGTTAACAAATTGTTGACGGTATGAAAATGTGATTGTAAACAACCATGTGTGCACATAAAATCCTACCAACCTTAGTATACACTAGTACAATTGAGCAATGGGATAATAGCACAATGGCAAAAAATTGGCACCATGTTATCTTGAGTTTGAGCCCAAGGAGAGTGAATACGATTGATCAGCGGTTCAAAAACAAAACAAAAATACGATTGATCAATGTACTTTTAGATAAACTTTACTATATCGCAATACTAATGCTCCGAATTGTGAGAAAGGATGGATGTAATGAGTGGATCAAGTCTCAAGACATGTTCTCTCTAATGTGTCTTCCAACTTTAATTGGTTCTTTCCGCATCTCATCGTCATATTGCATTGAGTTAGGATAGTCCGATAGTTAGGATGCAGATGAGTTGGTCGAAAGCCGCCCGTTTGGATTAATGCATCCTAGTAATCAATCAGTTGAGAGGCTTGTCGACAGTTTCGAGTTCTCACCATACAAGTACTTATAAAAGAGGATTTTTGGGTGTGTTTGAGTGTTGTAGACCTTGGGTTTCTCTCTTACTTGGCTGAAAAATTCAGTTCTCCTCCTCTCAAACACAAGGCTTGTATTTATCGAATTTTAGAGGTATAACTCACCCATATCACAAGCCAGGGGCAAACTTTAGTAAGAGGCACGTGGGGTCACATGCCACCACACCCTCTCATACTAATTTTTTCAATTAAGGTTTTCTCTTATTTGATTTAGGAGTGCAAAGTATATCTTGCACAATTATGGATCTTTTTCCAATGATCCAAGACGTGTATAACGTGGAGACTGTCAAAAAATTTGCCCACACAAAAAATCAAGTTGATCGGGCACTGATAACAACTTGATAAGAACATTTCATTTATGCCAAAAACGGTTAGATTGTGTATTTTTGTATGAGTATGAGTATTTCGATGGAGTTGTTTCAATTTAAAGTCTAATAAACATAAATTTTTAAATGGACAATTTGTAAGACGAGTCCTATCATATGAACGGTTCGGATTGACGGGAGATATTTATGGGACAAATTGCACTTGTATGGAATCTAAATCCTTTTACGAAGTTAGGAAAGAAAAATAAAGTGCTTAAGACGAACAAAACATTAAAAAAAATTCTAGCAGAGAATACACATGTGTGCATACGTTTTAAAAATTTTGGAATGGTGTATAATTGTTGTTGATGGTGAACTCCTTTAAGGTTGTGAATGATTATGTGCCCTCACTCTAAATAATTCCTGGGTCCGTCACTGTCACAAGCGATGGGGAATTACATGGATATCTTATTCTCTTTTTCAGCTTAATACCTCTGCCAATGATGAATAGAACATTATCTGAGTAATATGTCTACTTGCTTCATTTCCTCTGTTGTTCTACTACCTTCCCAGATAAAAGCACCCAATATCATGGAGCTCCCTCTTCCTTTTTGCCCTTAATTTAGCCAAAAAAAAAACAGCCTCCATCTTCCCGGTCATATGTAATCAAAACCAGTATTGACTTAAGGAAGAAGAAGAAGAATCAAAGAATAAGATGAGGCCGTATTGAACTTTTAGTCATTTCCGTTAATGGTGCAAACATTATTTCCGTTAATTGGGTGTGTCTACACAAATTCACAAATTATGGGGGGGTGCGGATGCAACAAAGTGAACCAGAACCTTTTTCTCCACTGTGGTATAAATGGACTTTGGATTCATGTCATAAACGATCTAACGGATTTTTTACGTGCTGGCTGTCAGCTACCTAACGCACAACCCTCCTCCTTTATCCGGGCTTGCAGATGACATTGTCCTCGTAGATGAAACTGCTAGATGTGTTAATACGAAACTAGAAATTTGGAGGGAAGCATTAGAGTCAAAGGGTTTTTGGATAAGTAGGAGTAAAACGGAGTATATGGTGTGCAAGTTTAGTGGTACCAGTAGTGCGCTTGAAAAAAGTGTGATGATCCAAGACCAGGAGATACCAAAGAGTGATCATTTTAGGTATTTAGGCTCAATTATTAGTAGCAATGGAGAGATTGGAGATGATGTGGCCCATAGGATTCAAGTGGGGTGGCTCAAGTGGAGAAGCGCTACTGGTGTACTATGTGACAAGAGGGTACCCACAAAATTGAAGGGAAAATTCTATGGAACGGCCATAAGACCAGCGATGCTTTGTGGGACAGAATGTTGGCCTATTAAGAAACAACATGTGAGCAAAATGAGTGTAGCGGAAATGAGAATGCTGAGGTGGATGTATGGTAAGATTAGGCGAGACAAGATTAGAAATGAAACAGTTCGTGAGATGGTAGGTGTAGCACCTATAGAGGAGAAGTTGAGGGAAAATAGGCTAAGGTGGTTTGGGTATATCTACCGTAGACCGGAAGATGCAGTAATTAAAAGAGTGGATAGGATAGCTCTAGGTAGCAATGTTACGGGGAAGGGTAGACCTAAATTGACATTAGATGTTGTAGTACGCAAAGATATGAGTCTAATAGGTCTATGTAAACAAGTGGCTCTTGACAGAGCTCAATAGAATAAACGGATTCATGTAGCCGACCCCAAGTGATTGGGACGTAAGGCTCGGTTTGATTTGGTTTGGTTTGGTTTGGTTTGGTATAAATGGACTTTGCCCTATTCAAATATCAATGTTGCCGTTGGCGTTGAATTTGCAGCTGTGGTTTTCGAGCTTTTTATTTTCTGGTGTTGTTAAATTCAAGTGGGTTAATTTCCCTTCATCTTGGGAAACTGGCATGTTGCTTATCAGGTGTAAAGTAAGAATGTGCACTTCAAGACTTGAGGGAGTGAAGGATCGTCAGTCAGAAACATTGAACCCGAACCAGATACAGCTAAGTTTTTCTATACAAAAATTGGGTATCTCTCTACACAGCTCAGGTTTTGGATTAAAGAATTTCAATCAAAGTCAACCCTTCACACTGCCCACTTGTTGCCTCAAAATGTCAAATACCAGTGTGTATGTAGGGGAGAGAGGGAGAGAGAGAGAGAGAGAGAGATATTTTAATTTATTTTTTGTGGTGGATGATTGGAGCAAGAATGCCAAACCCGCAAAAGGATATAAGAGAGTTTGAAGTGGGTGGATGCCTATAAGAGTTCATGGAGTAGAGAGAAGCAAGTCTTGAGTGCAGTGAACGATTTCTGTTTCCATTTTGATCAGTCGGGCGTTATGGGTGGGTTCAGTCTCACTGTTCTCCTCTTGGGAAACCTGCTGCTGCTTCTTAAACCCTGCTCCACACTTCCTTTATGTACTGATTTAAGTAAGTTTTTCTAAGACCCAAATTCGATGGATTTATTCCCTTATTTGCAGTTTAGTTTGCAATTTTTTCGGCCCGTTTGGAACTAGAGGAAAAGAAAAGAAAGGAAAGAAAAAGAAAACTGTTAGATCTTGTCCCACATTGGTTAAATATATGAGCATGCTCCACTCATTGCCAATTGGTTTGAGTTGAATGTTTTAACATTATATCGGAGCTAGGCTTTTGGACAAGTCTCTATGCCATTGATGGCTTGTTCCCGTTTTGTTTGTCGTATGTGTTGAATCGTTTGTTTACCTCACCACGTGCAATCTTGTCGCACATTGGTTAAATATAATCTCCAAATCTAATATATGAGCCTGGACAGCCTCTCTAATCATTGCGGAAAAATTCACTGTGCTTAATTCTTCGTTATGTTATTTTTCTCTATTTCCTCTGAAACCAAACCAAACAAGAGAAATTAATTTTCCTTTCCTTCCTTCTATTTTCCATAGGTTCCAAACAAAATTTGTTTTAGCTGATTTTTGCATTTTTGCGCAGCGGGAGCCTTCAAGCCCAACACTACTCTAACATTCTGTACCTCCTACACTGGAAAAACCTGCTGCGACTCTGCAGAGGATTCGGCTTTGCAGCAACAATTCCAAGCAATGAATATCACTGATCCAGGCTGTGCTGCTGTTGTGACTTCCATTCTTTGTGCGGTAAGAGTTTACTTGTTAATCCCCCAAATCTAGAAAGAATTGTTGCTTCCATTACATAGAATCGGGTGCTTGATGGTGAGTCAGGAGTCCCTGTGTTACATGGATCCTTCTAATTTACTGATATATCCATGTTGGATACTCGACACTTGGATAAAGGAGTCCACGTTCAATGTATTTAGTTGGGCATTTACCTAGCAAGCGTACGAACTACGAGTGGACCTGCCATTAGGCATGAAATGCCCCGAGGCACTTTGTAGAAACTATTTATCTGAGAAAAACAAAGCAAATGTGTCCTTCGATGCAAATTAGATGACTCTGACACTTGGATACATACCTGCACCCGACACTCATACTCGAGTACGTGTAACATAGATGGGAATGTACTTTTTGCATTTTTAAATTCAAATTCACGTTTGATTTTAGTATCATCCTTAACTGGCCTTTTCCTATTCAGGATATTCTGTACTTTTGTTCTGGCCCACTGTGATTAAAATCATCATGTACGTCTAGGGCTTAAAAATTTCTATTGCAATTTGCAAATAAATGCATGTGGCAATAACTTCTGATATGGTCATCCAAATTCACTGCTTCATGTAATCCTCTTGATTCTTTTGCTAACAAACCGACGAGGTAAAACATTTACTGCCTTGTGAAGGGTTTTTTAGCTATCATCTTTCTTGTTGGCTAACCAGAATATTTTTCCTCAGATTTCTTTATACTAATGGAAATTAATAGAAATTTTTGCTTATATTTGAACCTGCTTGCTACCAAACTTAAGTCCCAAACTATCAGTACAGTAACAACCAACAGCTATTGGATTAGGTTTTTGCGCGAAACATGTGTCTTCCTTTCTCCTCATAGTTCTAGCCAAAGTTGGAGTGGACTTGATACAATAAAGATCTGAAACCAAGGCATTACTTAACGCTTGCTTGCATATTAGAAATGATGTTAAATGCATTCTGTATCTAACCCATTCAACGGAAGTCTACCATGTTTTAACTTTGGCATCTTGCTAATTTGCAGAAATGCGATCCGTTCTCAGCAGAGCTATTTAGAGTCAAAACCAGTGCTAGGCCTGTCCCTGTACTCTGCAACTCCACAGTTTCAGCAAATTCCACTCAATCTACCCAAGCAAGTGCCAACTTTTGTTCACAGGTATGGGGCCAATGTTCGAACATCTCCATTGTGAATTCACCTTTTGCTGCTTCACTACAAGGCCAAGCTGTAACAACGAGCACTTCCAATTCCACCAAAATAACACAATATTGGCAGTCACAAAGCAACTTTTGCTCTGCGTTTGGTGGGGCTTCCCTTGATGACTCAGTATGTTTTGATGGCACACCAGTTACGTTCAACAGTTCAGCAACATTAAGTTATCCAAGTGGAATGTGTATAGAGCAAATAGGAAACGGTTCATACCTCAATATGGTTGCTCATCCGGATGGGTCCTCCCGTGCCTTTTTCTCCAACCAACACGGTCAGATTTGGTTGGCTACCCTTCCTGTGCAGGGATCTGGAAAAATGATGCAGGTTGATGTATCAAGTCCGTTTCTAGATCTATCTGATCTGGTTTCTTTCGATACGGAGTTAGGGTTGGAGGGCATTGCTGCTCACCCAAATTTTGCGCAAAATGGCCGTTTTTTTTGCTTCTTTCAATTGTGATAAGTCTAAGTGGCCTGGATGCGCAGGTAGATGTTCTTGTAATTCAGCTGTGAACTGTGATCCTTCCAAATTGCCTTCGAATAATGGTGCGCTGCCATGCCAATATCAAAGTGTTATTTCAGAGTTTACTGCTAATGGGACCTCGCCCAATATATCCGCGGTAAATATCGAAACACGAGTTGTTATCTTTTGTTTGTTGTTTTTCTCTCAATTTAAGCACGGATACGCTCTGGAAACGTGTCGGACACACCCAACTACGTTCCTGATTTTCTTGTCACTCAAATTAATTGGACACACCGGGGACTCTCATTTTAAATATGACCTGATCTCCCAATAAAATACTTCTGAGCATAATTTTTAAAATTTTTTTGACACCAAATTATACATCTCGATTAGTTCTTTTATTTGGTGCAAATAAAATAAAATAATATACATGGATGTACTTTATTTTGTGATCCAAAAATTGCACGCCTTTCCGTACTTATTAGTGACTGTTAGTTCGAAACTTCAATTTGTATATATCATTTGTGTTTTCTCATAAGCAATACTACAATATCTTCCATTCTTAATTGACTCTGTACTAATGTATCTACAGTTTATACGTTTTTGTCATATTCAATTTGTCCCTGTCGATTTTTTTTTTTGAAAAGCAAAGTTTCCAAGTCGTCCATGTTGTCAGCGTACATATCTGCAAAGACTTCAATTCATAACTCTCACCTGTTATTATTGAACCTTGATTGTCTTCCAGGCAACAAGTGCTCAACCAATAGAGGTGAGAAGGATACTCACAATGGGTCTTCCATTTACGACTCATCACGGGGGACAGATTCTTTTTGGACCCGCGGATGGGTATTTGTACTTTATGATGGGCGATGGCGGAGGTGTGGGCGATCCTTACAATTTTGCCCAAAACAAGAAAACATTGCTTGGAAAGATTCTGAGGCTTGATGTTGATAGCATTCCAAGTAAGTATAAGCATGATACAGTTCATGGATATGGTTTGTTTGTGTCTTCTGCCATCGACTTAATAGTCTCTTTGTCGCGCATTTGCTTCTGTTGATTGTGGTTTCCTCTTTGATTCTCTCATTTCCATACGAGCCCTCTAAACTCAGTGTCATGCGTCTAAAGACTCTAAACCACTTAACTAACTATGGCAATGAATAGTTCTAATACTTTGATTGGAATTCAACTTATCAGACAGGAAGAAAATATGGATACACAATGTTAAAGGTGAGGAAAAGTCGTGGTCACTCTTTTTTTCTTCTTGCACGAACGTTTCTCTAGAACTCAACAAACATCTAAACCTGATTCTCTTTCGACACATCCTAAAACAACGATTGTAACGTGAATTACATGGAAAGAAAAGTATAACTCGATGAAGTGGGATACAAAGAAACATGTGGATCGTTAATGGAATTTCCAACCAAAAGGAGCAATAATATTTTGAGCCCACAAACCCCTATTCATCATTCCGCCCCTAGAATCGTTCTTGTTCGTTAAAGATAAAATAAAAGAAGAGGAAGACGTATTTATAAGTCTATGGAGATGATTATGACTTCCCCTCCTCCATAGGCGAACTCAGACATAAACTCGCAACTCACTTATTTCATTTGGTGAAGAAGTGCATTGAGAAACTTCTTGACTTGCTTCATTCAGTTTTTCATGTCATATTCTCTTGTCACATTTCTGATTCGTCATCGCATATCCAGCTGCAGCAGAAATTAGTCAGCTTGGTCTGTGGGGAAACTACTCGATCCCATCGGATAACCCATATACTGAAGATACGGCTTTGCTGCCTGAAATATGGGCCATGGGATTTAGAAATCCTTGGAAGTGCAGTTTTGATTCATCAAGACCTGCTTACTTCATGTGCGGAGATGTTGGGCAGGTACTAAATTGTTCTACTTCTAATATCGTTGGAGTGGCCTTAACCTCTTAATACTTTAATGACGAAATAAATCTGCGGGAAAGTTGTAAAAATAAAGGCCTATCCTGGAAGCAGCAGTTTTCAGGATTATCGGCCCAGTCTAATGGTTGGGAATTTTCCGAATGTAAAAACTATCCAGAAAAGAATTTGCACTTGCTATTTGTGCGAATTTCAGAACTACATTCCCTTTTTTTTAACATAAATTGCAGCTTACATTCCCTCCACCTTCAAAGTTCACTCCGTTTCTTTTTCTGTTGTTTTAGTTTTCTTTTGTTTTCGGTCACTTTTTCAGGAGGTTTCTTAGTTCTCAACTCCATAACAGAAAATTCCACTCCTGTTCTTTTCTTTTGCCTTGGGGCGTTACTAAATTTGTTTAGTTGCAATCGTATTTGTCTGAAACAATAAGTTAACATGAGCAGTAGCAATTGTGGTACTGTGTCCATGCTATCTTTCCAACCGTCAAATGCCTTGCCAATCACAATATCACTGATTTGGGATTTCACATGACATATCCATCTGACAACAAGAGTATATACTTTTCGGATGAGATAGCTCTTTAACTCTAATGCTGATTCTTATCTCGTAGGCTACATATGAATCAGTGGAAATGGTCACCAAGGGTGGTAACTACGGCTGGCGTGTTTACGAGGGCCCCTATCTTTATACTCCTCCGAAGTCACCAGGAGGGAATACATCTGCAAATTCTATAAGGGAAATTTTTCCAGTAATGGGGTACAATCGCTCTTCTGTAAACCAGCAACAACGCTCAGCCTCGATCACAGGGGGCTATTTCTATAGGTCTATGACTGATGCATGCATGTATGGGAGGTGAGTGAACTCTCTTCGACTTGATCTAACAATGAATGACACTGCAATATCGCCATCCGTATGATCGGGCCTTAACTGCCCCTTGATAGTTTAGTTTGTGTGAAAGGGAGATGTTGAAAATACAGTAGATTAGCATTTTCCTAGGGGGAAGTGTTAGTTTTATGAGACTACTTATTTGCAACACATTTAGCTTAGGATGTGAATTGACATGCTTAAGCAGTTTTACCTCAGAAAGAACAGGGTGTTTTTGATCCCAAAGCAAGTTTTCAGCTTATTTTTATTTTTCTCAGCTTGTACTTAACGTAAGCTCAAAAATGCTAACTTTTGAAAAAAGTTGAGTTTTGATGCTTTTTTCTCAACTAAGATCAACTCCTTTAACTAGATTCATGCGGATAAAATTCGTGAGAGGTACAGCTCTTACAAACGTCCACATTCGGAGCCAGCTTCAAAATTTCATTTTGTGTCCTTTTGGCAAGCATGGGAATGGAAACAAAAGGAGATTTGAAATGCATGGAATTTAAGAAACATGAAGCAAAGTGTATTTAATTGCATGAAGCATACGAAATACTAACAATTAATGTATTGAGATTCATGGATTGATTCACCAATTCGCAAAAGGAACAAGTATTGAATCAAAGGGTACATGTTACCATGAAACAAAATTTGTCAAGTACTATCTAAATCTAACAAATTTCAATCAAATTGGGATGGCGATGCCTGTTTTCCTATGATTTGTTTTTTCGTTTTTGTTTTTTTTGGCGGTTTAGCTATATTCTGTTGTTCATTGGAATCTGTTAGCCCACTAGTATTTCATTCGGGACTTCAACAAAATGGAAATGTTTAGTCTGTTCTATGGAGAAAAATGAAAATTGTGTTCCTTGCGGATTGTGTAGAATCTGACTTTCATTCCAATGGAATTCTGCAGCTACATATATGCAGATCTCTTTGGAGCTGCTATGTTTTCAGGTATCGAAAACCCTGAAGACAGCGGTAACTTCAACCAAACCCTGATTCCATTTACTTGTGCTAGTGACTCGCCTATCCCGTGCACCTTTGTGAATGGAACTACAGTTCCTTCTCTCGGTTATGTTTTTTCATTCGGAGAGGACAACAACAAGGACATATATCTCTTAGCAAGCAGTGGTGTGTACAGAATAGTCTCCCCCAGTCGCTGCAATTATGCTTGCTCAAAGGAAGTTGTTACTCCTCCGAGCCCAAGTCCTACTACTTCTACCCCTTCGCAAACAAGCCGTTTAAGTCTACCCAAAAATGCCATCTTCCTCTGCTCTTCTCTTCTTTTGATTTTGTTGGGTTTCATCTAGCATGCCGCGAAAAATCCACAAAACAAGAGGACCTTTTCCCCTTCTTTTTTTCTTTCTTCGTGTTGCAGCTCTTCTTGTTGTGTATCTTTTTTTTTTTTGTTGA
The DNA here is from genome assembly GCA_019656295.1 of Rhododendron mucronatum var. ripense. Taxonomy (NCBI): domain Eukaryota; kingdom Viridiplantae; phylum Streptophyta; class Magnoliopsida; order Ericales; family Ericaceae; genus Rhododendron; species Rhododendron mucronatum. Next base: position 4,852,336 of record BPLT01000010.1, read on the forward strand.
TCATTTCTTCTTGTGTTTTGAGTTATACAGGAGATGCATTATTGCTGTAAGACTTGTATTTATGAAGGAGATTTGCAATTTTTTGGGGACAAGTTGTTGAATGGAGTCTTGAGCTCCTTCGAAGCAATGTACATAAAATGTATTTCTTCATCTTGTTTGTGTATGGAAGTGTTACAGCTGTGGGTATGGAAGACTCTATTTGCATTACCTGTTTAACAACATGTATGTATATGTTGGAGGTAAAGTTATTAAAATGAATTTTTTTTAAGAATACACGTAAGAAAAACACGTGTTTTATTAACTAAAATAAGTACTTATTTTTTAAATAAGTATTTATTTTGTGAGTTGAAAGTGATGTATTGTGAGAGAATGACTTTGTCTCGTAAAAAAATTTAAAATCTTTTAGCGGAACATGGCTTTAATATACAATATGAATCCTCATAGAAAAGTGAGGGAAACAAAACAAAATTAGAGGCATAAGTGTTATAGTAAGTGACAACTTTCACATTAAAATAAAATTTTGTTGTATTTTTATCAAGGAAGTGAAAACTGTATAACTCTACTTAAATGAGTTGCAAAAAACATGCTAATCAAACAAAAAATAAAATATGCTTTTTTGTTTGGAAACCTATATAACCGTGCTTAAATGAGTTGTAAAAAAATTATTTCATACAGTTGCATTTTTTTTTTCCATTTTTATGCTAATCAAACACAAAAAGTGTTTTTTTTTCTCTCTGTTGTTTTTATGTGTGGAAATGGGTGGTTTGGATGGGTTGAAACGGGTTGTGGGTTGAATGTGAGCGGGTCAATTATGGGTTAGTGGAAGGTAGGTTGAAACGGATTTTGTCAAATATGGGTTAAATTACATTCAAACCTGACCCGTCCCGTTTTCCCTCCCCACACTGAACAAGGTGAAAAATAATCATGTGCAGCCTGTAAAAAAATACTAATGATCTTCGAACATAATCCAAACCACCCCTTTTCCTCTCTCTCTCTCTCTCTCTCAATTCCAAACCAAAACATCTTCTCCCGTGCCCCAACACAAACCAAACCAACCAACCCCAGAATACGGAATTGCCCGAGTATTTCATTTTGTAGGCCTTTTTCATTTTGTTCTTATTCAAATTTTTTTGCATTGATTCGTCTCGACGAGAACGGAAAAAAAATATTTTTGCGCTAGAAAGTGGTTATTTTTCAAAATATTTGGGTAAAAGTAAAAAAAAAATTTACTTTTCCAATTTCTCTTATTGAGACGATTCAATAGACCATAAAATTTGATGCAAAATTAACAAATACGAAAAAAATTCAAATAAGAACAATTTTCAGATTCAAGTTAAGTTTAAGAGATCGGAATTATATTAGAATGGGGTTGACCGAGATTTGTGCCGCTAGTCCTCGATTTTGACTATGATCTCGTGATTATTACTCCATTGTTTTCGCTCCCCGGCGTGCTACGGAGAATTGATACAGAAAATTGGGCACTATCAACTTTTTTAAATAAGACCCATATTTTCAATCTATTACCAACCCATCTAAATTCATAAAATTATTGGTTGTTTATTAAGTTGATCCAATTAAAAAATATGGATTGATTTGGGCTAACTATAAATGGATGAGTTTGAGTAAAACCATATTATTGGATCCAAATTGCCACTTCTATTTTTTTCATAATTTTCACTCTTACAATAAGCATTTTTTTTACAATTTTTATGCTAATCAAACACAAAAAGTGTTTTTTTTTTTTTTTTTTCTCTCTCTCTCGCTCTCTCTCTCGTTTTTTCCTATAATTTTCACTCTTCTAATAAAACGGACCCTAATTTACCCACCGTGTCCGTCCGACTAACCCTCTACTTCGATCCAACAATACTCCGAAATCAATCACAGCAATGGCAGCAGCAGCAAAGATACAGAGAGGAAGCAGCGGAGCTGTACGGGGCGGCCGCGGCTGTGCGGAGTAGGAAGAAGGAGCAGCGGGCGCGGACAGCGGCCGTCGCCGCCATGCAAGATCCACTACGTCACTGGTTGGGGACAGCGGAGGAGCCTCCGGTCGATGCCGCAGTTGGCTTCCATTGTTAATTTCTTGTATGTGAGCTAATATCTTGTTGTGATTTTCGTTATGCAGTTGGTTTCAGAGCATTTCTTTTTTCTGGAACAATTTTTATATAACAGGACCAAACCAAAACCCTCAAGGGGAGGAACCCTTACAAGGGAAACACCTCACTACACTAGGACAAACCCTAGCTGTAGAAGGGGAAAAAAAACCTATGAAAGAAAACAGAACAGAGTGAATAAAACTAGACTGTACAAAGGAGGTCAACATTTAAACCCTACTCTAGAATCAAACAAATGTTAGTAGCAGACCTACTAACATGCCTCCAGGAGGTCATACTAGCCTTAACCTCCTCCAGAATCAAAAGCACCACTGAAGTAGATTCATGGCCAATCTGTTGAAAAATCCTTCCATTTCGCTCTTTCCAAATATAGTACACTGATGCAGCAAGGCAGAGCTTGAATAGTCTAGATTGGATAGAGCAGTCCTTACAATGAGTTAAACCCCAGTGAATCTCATCCATGAGATCACGAGAAGGAAGAACAAAACCGCACTTAGCTTTCACAACCTCCCAGATAACAAAAGTAAGGGAGCATTCAAAAAATAAATGTGAATGGGACTCAAAACCACCCTGACAAAGAACACAAGAAGTGTCATTGACCAGACCCCTAGCTCTTAGTCTGGCCTTAGTAGCCAACCTGCCAAGAAGGGCCAGCCATTGAATGAAAGACCATCTTGGAATGTGCCATCTATGCCAAACCATATTAAACCAAACCACCTCAAGCCCATTAGTGCGAAGAGCCTGCCACGCTGACCTAACAGAGAAAGAACCATTTGCAGACAAAGTCCAAGTAACAGTGTCCTCCCTATCAACATGTGGGATGAGGTTAGGATCAGTGGAGGCCACAATTTCTCGAACAATAGGAAGCCTCATTCTAGTCCATCTCCAGGTCCCATTATGAATAATAGAACTAACTGTTGCATGAAGAGACCTACCAAGGTTGAAGACCACTTGATTCCCATATCTCTGAAATAAAGGGCCAAGGGTATGCCAATTATCCAACCAAAGGAAGTTGCTTAAGCCATTACCAATCTTGGATAGAATAAACTTCTGACCTTCACTTCTGAACCCAAAAATCTTTTGAAGGGTCCAAGAGGAGTCATTGGGAAGATTCATCGACCAGATACAATAATTTTTTATCACATAAGAATGAATCCATTTTACCCATAAGATATCTTCCTTTTTACAAAGAGCCCACAAGTGCCTTAGCATAGCAGCCCGATTCCATTCTTTAACTCTTTTGAAACCCAATTCTCCTTCACATTTAGGAAGACACACAGAAAACCAAACCACCTTAACCCCAAAAGATTTTAGTTCCACCCCTTTCCAAAGGAAAGCACTTACCATACTTTCAATTTCTTTCATAATCTTCTGAGGCAGGATGAAGATAGAGGACCAATATACCTGTATACTAAACAAGACAGAGCTAATCAGCTGAGCACGGCCTCCAAAAGAAAGCAATTTATTTGACCACGATTGAATCCTTCTGAGCATTCTATCCTTGAGAATCACACAATCTGAATGTGTTAGCTTAGTAGAAATTAAGGGCACCCATAGATACTTGACTGGTAAGCAAGCTTCACGAATATTAAGAATAGCCCTAAGATCCAACTTCATATCAGAACCCACCCCAGCAAAAAAACAAGCACTCTTGTTCAAATTTGGTTGCAATCCTGAAAAAAGATGAAAATCCTCCAACACTCCAGCAATAGTAGCGAAGAATTAGCCCCACAAACAATAAACATATCATCTGCAAAGACTAGATGAGAAAGGTTTATAGCCTCACATTTAGGGTGGAAAGAGAAAACCCCTATACTGATTCTAGATTGCAACAGAGCAGAAAAAGCTTCCATAATAAGCAAGAAAAGATAAGGTGAGAGAGGATCCCCCTGTCGAAGACCCCTTTTACCAGAAAAATAACCTTTTAGCTCTCCATTTATAATCACAGAAAACTTTGGGGTAGTCACACAAGCTTGTACCCTACTAATATAGAGGCTAGGAAACTCCATACTTCTCATAATCCCAAAAAGAAAATCCCAATCAACACTATCATACACCTTCATCAAGTCAAGCTTCAGTGCACATCTAGGAGGACCTTGATCTCTATGGTATCCCCTAAGCAATTCTTCCATTAAGAGAATATTGTCCAATATAGACCTACCTTTGAGGAAGGCAAATTGAGAAGGACCAATCAGCAAAGGAAGAACTGCCTGAATACGATTAGCCAAGATCTTAGTTATACATTTATAGATTGTATTGCAGCACGCAATGGGCCTGTAATCTTTTATAGAATTAGGAGCTGGAATTTTGGGAACCAAAGTGATGGCTGTAGAGTTCCATCCACTAGGCATAGAACCAGTTAAAAAGAAATGAAGCACCCCAGCAATAACATCATCCTTAACAATAGACCAATTATCTTGAAAGAACGCAGAATTAAAGCCGTCAGGCCTAGGGGCCTTATCCCTATGAATGGACTTACGAGTAGTCCAAATTTCAGCTTCTGACACAGGCTGTACCAACCCCTCCTTTAGATCTTGAGGAACTTTCTGATGAATAGCAAGAGATAAGACCATGGAAGCATCCCTTCTCTGACTGAACTCAGTGCCCAAAAGATTTTTGTAGTACCCAAGGATTTCAAACTCAATATCCTCTGGATTTTCAAGCCTAATACCTTGATCATTAACAAGACTGAGAATAGTATTCCTAGACTTGTGAGCATTCATTTTCTGATAGAAAAACTTTGTATTCTTATCTCAAGAGCTAGCCAGTGCACCCTTGACCTTTGTCTCTTATAAGATTCCTCTGCGTTGCTCAGATTATAAAATTATTGAGTCAACTCTTTCTCCAAATCGCTCAAAAACTGATCATGGGTAAACCTAAAGCAAAGGCTTTGGATTTTAGTCAGGTTTGCTCTAGCAACCAAAACCCTACCGCTGATATTACTGTAAAACTCTTTATGAAAGGCCTTACACGCAGGTTTAAAATTCTTCATCTTGAGACTGAGCTTTGCTATCGGATTACCCCTCACTTCTTGAGACCAAGCAGAAATAAGGAGATCCTTAAACCGACAATCTGCCATCCAAAAATTATAAACCTGAAAGGGCAGTTTTTATATTTCTTGTGGACTATAGCCAACAATAGAGCACAGTGATCAGACACCCCAGGGGCATGCCCAACAGCTTCAGAGTCACTAAACAGATCAAGCCACGCATTATTAATTAACACCCTATCTAGTCGACTCTTATTATCACCAAGACCACTCCTCTTGTTTATCCAAGTAAACCAAAACCCTTTTGTAACCATATCATCCATATTAATATCATCCAAGCAACTATTAAACTCTGCAACTGCTGCCACTCAAAACCACTCACCCTTTCCTCAGGTCTCCTAACGACTTTAAAATCCCCATAAGCACCCAAGCAGAGATGCCCATTACAGGAAATAAAGATCTCAACTCCTGCCACAAAGGGATTCTATCTCTAGCAAGATTCTTCCCGTAAACAACTGAAGCAAAAAAAGATTTTTGCACTTCTAAAATAGTAACAGAAACTACAATCATCTGGTCAGAACACAAAACTACAGAAACGGAGAGTTTGAATGGATCCCATCGTACCAAAATTCTAGCCACTGTGAGGGTGCCAACATTATGAACATACTGCCAATTAACAGGAAAACATCTAGCAGTAACACTAGGCATATTACTAAGCCTAACTTTAGCCTCAACAATCCCAAACAGAGAAAGATGATGAACTCTGATAAAGGAGCATACCTCCTTTTGCTTCCGGGGGTCATTGAGTCCCCTGATATTCCAAGTAGCAATCTTAGACATTAAAAAAAGGGTTATTTAGTTAAACGTATATTTCGAAATTTAGCCTGGAAAATACTTCGCTACTTAGAGTAAAAGTCTGGTGCAAAAATGACTTCCATTTTTTCGCTTGATAAAGTGTCAAAAAGCTAGTCACTTGATAAAGTGTCAAAAAGTTAGTCCGATGTGCATGCTAGCGGGCTCAGGACACCCTGCGTTACCAAAGATACAAAAGTGAAAAGGGGGAAAAAAAAACCATTGTTGCTTCATCAGTGTCCCCTATCAGTTTGGTGACATTTTGGCACAATCTCAATTCCCGACTGTTGGATTAAATCCATCTCATAGTTGGCTACCAAAGCAGTGATTGAAAAATCGCGCCTAGGCCCTCGCCTAGGCGAGGCGAGGCGTGAGGCGAGCCTGTGACGCCTCACAGGTGTGAGGCGAGGCGAGGTTGAGTGAGGCGGGCGACTAGTCGTGAGTCAAACGACTAGTCGCGAGGCGTGAGGCGACATAAAAATCACGCCTAGGCGTCGTTAGGGCAAAAAATTGCAATCAGATCTTATATTCCAAAAAATGCGATCAAATCTTATCACATACCTCTCTGCTTCTCTCCTTTGCTTCACTCCTCTGCGGCGTCAAACGGTCAAAGACAGCCACCACGATTAGATCAGATCTCTCTCTCTCTCTCTCTCTCTCTCTCTCTCTCTCAGTCGCACGGCCAGCCACCCATGATCTGATCTTGTTTTCTTCTTCTTTTTGCCGACAGGGTGTGTGACTCTGTGTGCCTATATATGTATGTGCTGGGTCCTTTTTTTTTTTTTTTCCTCCAGTCAATCATCAATCTAATAAACTTCTTTTTAACTAGTGTGTTGCATATTTAGATCACAAGATCATTATTCAAACTTGAAATCTACATTTTTTATGCATTTTTAAGAATTTGACTGAATCGGAGTGATTTACGATGCGATACGAATCACGATTCGCAAATAGATTGTTGGTTATTATGCAATATGGTGATGTTTATTCTTGTTTTGATGGTAGGAGTGAATATTGGTCATTTATGTAGTTTATATTTCTTTTTTTTTAAACGTTCGCCTCGCTTGAATGAGGCGCTCGCCTCGCCTCGCTTCAATGAGGGCTTTGTCGCCTCGCGTATTTAAATCACTGTACCAAAGATAGCGATGAGTGGAATCGAATTTTGCCCCCAAAAAGAAAAAAAAACTGCAGCCTAACGTGCTCATGAGTAGTTTTGCTCTTAGTAGCAGGATTCTTCTAAAATGGGTGCGCTCCCAAGACGGGAGCGCGAATCGGCGCTCCCAAGATGGAAGCTTGACGGGAGCTCGCTCCCCTTGAGACGGGAGCTCGCTCCCAACTAACATGGGAGCTTATTGGGTGGTTAAGGCAACTATTCTCTTATTCTTAAGGGAGGTATGCCATTGTGGAAATAAAAATATGAAAATCTTATCACTCAAGAAGTTTGGCAAATTGAAAATATCTAACTTCCTATAAGTACCCTTTAAGATCATGAAAATTCTCATAAGTAATCACTTTTCCTTCAATGGTTAAGTATTTAAAGATACTTTATATATGTATTTATATGAAATCTATATACGCTTCTTAGGCGCTCCCAACCTTAGGAGCTTCTAGGTGCCTCCGCTCCCGCGCTACCGCTTCCGCTCCCGCTCCCGCTTCGTGCTACTAAGGTTTTGCTCTTACATTTTCAGTTGAATTATCTCTTGCTACCTTTGAGTGCAGTCCAACAGAGGCTTGAAATTTTCGTACTATAGTTCGGTATTTGAAGCATGTTGCATATACCTCCAATTCAAAAAAGAAAAAAGAAATTGAAGTTGTGTTTGATGATTGATGATTGAAGTATTTGAAGTTTGGAATTTATTTTTTGATACTTCTCTTGGATGCTGTTATAGCTTACTTGTTCTGTTTCCTGCTGAACAGATATTTAGGCCCCTTCTGAATATAGAGGTGAAGCTCTCTGCAGAGGAGTTTGAGGCAGCATTGATTGCACCAAAAAAACATCTTGGCCGCGATACAGATACCTCTACTGAAGGTTGGGCACTCTCTTTCGAAGCAATAGACAGGTGAAAATGGGCGTATAGCCTAATGTATTCATTCACTTTTCTGTACATTGTTGAATCGTTTGAGTAATAAATAACTGATAGTTGTGACTTGTGAGGCTGCTTCTCTTGAGCTGATTGTGACCCGATTACCCTTACCATTTTGTCTAAGCATGTGTTGTTTACTTTGTATGAGTGTTCTTTTTCAATTGTGGTAGAATCCTGTTTGGCTAATTTAGTTATGGAAATAGCTTTGGATGTCTACCTTCTGTGAGAAAGAAAAGAAAAAAAAGAAGTTGAAATAAAAACAGAAGGGGGAAACCTTATGGTGAACTTATTTTCTTGTCTTCTCTGCTAGCAACATACTTCTATTTTTATTCCTCGCACTTGCTATGTGAACTTAAACGACGGAATATATTTCTGCGAGATGAGATTCAATTGCGTATATTGGAAATCAAATGATGGTTCTAACTCCGTAGGTGAGGGAATACAACCTGGGGGACCAATTTTATCAACAAAATTTGGGCAAGTAAAAGTTTTATTTCATGTGAAAGTATATGTTAGGCTGGGGATTGATACATTGCCCTTTGGGGGGCTCTAATCTTGCTCTCTATTAGGGCTTCGATCGTGGAGGCTGAATGGAACTGATGTGGACTAATGTGTTATTATTGTAGTGTGTGTGTGTGTGTGTATACATATATATACCATTTTATAAAATTACATATTAAGTCCTCTTATTTAAAAAACCACATTTTAGTCCCTCCAAATCCCGCCTAGGCTGCCGCCAAATGCCGCCAAGCCTCCCAGAGCGCCAAATAAAACGCCTAGGGGTATAGTTGTGGCGGCAGGGTACCTCCAAGCGCCTAGGCGGCCGCCCAGGCTGTCATTTAGAACATGGATTTCCTCAATGTATACAGTGGGGAGAAACACAATGCTTAGAATACTATGCGGAGTTGGTTAATGATTAGTAGTGTTTCTGTGCTGACATCAAAGAAAATCCCTGGCAAATTGATGGGAAAGTTTTACAGAGTTGTTTGGTCTTTTCTTATCCAGACCCTGTAAAATGAACTTTTAACCAAAAGCTTTCGCTTTTAGATGTTTAAGCTCCGATATGCTTCTAAGTATCCATGGTCATGTCAATGCTATGCTTCAAATCATCTGGATTGGTCAGGTCTCTTGGTGATAAAATTTGAAACTTGATTTCCAACTGATTTGCTCCTCGAGAGGTAACTAATTTTCTTACCTTGTCAAGTTCACATTTTTCATGACCTATTTGACAAACAATTGTTGTACTGATAACATCATTTATTTGCATAACGGGCATATATACACATTCCTTGACGGTAGTGGCCTCTTTAACAGAATGAATCTGATGTTTAAGATAGATTCGTTCAACACAATGCAAAATCCATACTTGATTCCAATTGCTTACTATATATGCATGAGATTTACATCTAGAGCAGAACTGCACCATCATCAAGTGATTGCGGTTCTTCAGTTTCTTTCTTATCTTGCAACAGTGAATCATCCTTTGCCGGTGCCATCACTCTTGATTCCTCCTCTGCTTTCTTTGTTGCAGCTTCTTTCTTTGCTTCCTCAAGAGCTTGTATCAGTTTAGAAAGAGATTTCTCCACATCTTCTCTAGGGGACTTGCGCATGAGGGCCTCTGCCACATCAGCAGGCGTAATCTTGGTCTCGCCCATCAACTGTCGGATCATGTCAAACAGTGGATGTGCTTCTACCAACAGGTAGTTCTTCGCGAGTACCTTAAATCCTTCAAAACTGCAGTACGAAAGCTCAATATGCTTGTCCATTCGTCCCCTTCTTATGAGTGCATGATACCATTTCCTCAATGTATGAAGTGGGGAGAAACACAATGCTTAGAATGCTATGTAGAGGTGATTAGTAGTTTTTCTGAGCCAATATTCAAAGAAAGCTATGGCAAATTTGTACAGAGTTGTTTGGTCTTTTCCTATCCAGACCCTGTAAAATAAATTTTTAACCAAAAGCTTTCTCTTTTAGATTTTTTTTTTTATATATGTTTAAGCTACATTATTTCATTATCTGTGGTCATGTTGATGTCATGCTTGTAAGCATCTGGATCGGTCAGGTCTCTCGGTGATCAAATTTTGGAACTTGATTTCCAACCTGATTTGCACTTTTGAGAGGTAACTAATTTTTCTTATTTTGTCAAGTTCACCTTTTCGTGCCCTATCTGACAAACAGTTGTTGTACTGCTAACATCATTTATTTGCATAATGGGCATATTCACCTTCATTGACGGTAAAGCCTACTTGATTGATGCAGACCAAAGGGGAGTCAAGATTCAAAACAGATGAGAAAATCTCATTCAAGGTGATGAACCCTAAGGGTAGGTAGAGAAACTAAGCCTCAATCCATATATTTCGCTGTTTTTAATAATCAAAAGCGATCCAATGAAAGACTAACTCACTTATTTATAGACTCAAGAGCCTAATACCACTACAGAACTGAAAATGACACTGGCAATAGGTGGAGTAGCCTCTAGAATTTATTAATCAAGCTTGGGTGGCTTAGATGAGCGATGTGGGACAAGTCTAACACTCCCCCTCACATGCAGCCCGGATGCACGTGGAGGTGACTGATCAGGAGCTGACTGACTGACTCGGGCGACAGAGATGACAGAGACTTTCCCACGAGAGGTGAGGCCACCTAAGACCTAGCTCTGATACCATGTTAGAAAACAGAGACACAGAGACGGAAATACTGATATTATTTCTGAATGAATTACAATGAGGTGAGTACACCTTTAAATAGAGTAAAGCTACACCTAAGAAAGGAAGATTACAAGATTTGATTACGATATGATTACCCTATGATTATGCTATGATTTGATTACGATATGATTACCCTATGATTATGCTATGATTTGATTACGATACATGTCCTAAAATAGCATATTACAAGAAGATACAGAATATATATTCAAGATACAGAATATATATTCACACCTTCTACTTCATCATTGACTGAATGGCACTGATGTTTAAGATAGATTCTTTCAGCACAATGCAATTTCTGTACTTGATATCCAATTGCGTACTATATTCATGAGATTTACACCTAGAGCAGAACTGCAACATCATCAAGTCACTGCGGCTGGTGTTTCACTCTTGATTCCTCTGCTTTCTTCGTTGCAGCTTCTTTCTTTACTTCGTCAAGAACTTGAATCAGTTTAGAAAGGGATTTCTCCACATCTTCTGTAGGGGACTTGCGCATGAGCGCCTCTGCCACGTCAGCAGGCGTAATCTTGGTCTCCTCCATCAACCGATCGATCGTGTCAAACAACGGATGTGTTTCTACCAACAGGTAATTCTTCGCGAGTACCTTAAATCCTTCAAAACTGCAGTACGAAAGCTCAATATGCTTGTCCATTCTTCCACTCCTTATGAGTGCAGGGTCCAGCTTCTCCACGTAATTAGTTGTAAACACAATTATTCTCTCTCCTCCACAAGCAGACCAGAGGCCGTCGATGAAATGTAGAAGCCCAGAAAGCATTACTTTGCTTGATCCCTTGCCTTCCCTGTCCTTCAAGTTGTTTTCCTTTTTCTCTTCCTCATTCTTGTCTTCTGTTTCTTTTTCTGTCTTCTTCATCCTGTGACCTATAAGATCAAGTGAGCAGTCAATATCCTCGATTACGATAATGGATTTACCAGTAATCTCTATCAATAGCTTCTTTAGCTCTGTGTTGTCCTTGACCGCCGTGAGCTCGAGATCATAAACATTGTAATTCAACAAATTTGCCATTGCGGCAATCATTGTAGACTTTCCTGTGCCAGGGGGACCGTGTAGTAAATATCCCCTTTTCCACGCTTTCCCAATCCGAGCATAAAAATCCTTACTCTGGCTGAAAGCCAGAAGATCCTCTATGATCTCCTGCTTCTTCTCTGCCTCCATTGCTAACGACTCAAATCTCGCTGGATGCTCAAACGGTACATCGCTCCACATAGGTTGCCTGGGATATGCATACTTATCCCTAGCACCATTTGTGTAGAGCTTCCTCTGCCTATTCTTTACCCTAATCTCCTTCCCTTTCTTCATCACATGCTCCAAGTAAGATTCGGCTATTATCATAATATCTCCTCTCCGGCTGTGGATTGTTGCCATTTCCCATGGGTTTGGGGGCGATTTGGTGCGCAAAACCCACGATATTTCTGCACCTTGAAATTCATCCGTCACCTTTCGTACTCATCCATGGTGAGTACAATCTTCTTGCTATCTTTTTCCATCTCGAGTTTGAGCCTTTTTGCACTTTTTGCTGAATTCGTGCTTAGGTATGCCTCGACTGCGGCATAGGCTTCGCTACGGTTGAGCCGTGTCCCCACGAACTCGTGGATGGAAACATGGATGTATGGGTTGAAAAAGCTCATGAGTCTATGCATCGACTTCTCTAAGAGTTGGCGAACCTCGTAGGGGCAGTACTGGCGGATGATTGTCCAAACGAACATGAAACTAGCGATCGTAGAGCCCACAGTTGTCCACATTTCCGCCATCGTGATTGCCGCCATGTTAGTTGACGTTTGCTCTCAGTTTTTTGTTCTTCTCCTCTTCTTGTTCTTATTCTTTGCCTTTCTTTAGATGGATGGATGGGTTTTCATGCATACTTACGCCTTTAGACTTTACGTCTTTTTATAGCACAGATCCGGCAGTCAACAACTGATCTCCTCAGTTTCCATGTAGTTTCCATTCGACTTCCGCCTGCCAATCCAGACCTATTCAAAGGGCTGAACAGAGCAGGTGGACTTTGGGTCTTTTTGTGAGGTTTGGGCATTATATGCTGTTGTGTTTGAGTCATGTCGTTTCGGATTCATGTCAAAATTCCTATTAACTTAAATGCATCATACGAAAAAGGTAAATAAAATTATACCCGCAACTATGTTTCACATGAACAACCTATTTGATCTGATAACATAAATGAAGACATTTTTGAAAATTATCATAATCACATAAATTGTAAAATCAGCACAAAAAAAAAAAAAAACACTGGTAGAAGATGGCACATGCAAGCATAAGAAATATTGAGTTGATCTAGTTGGGTTATCTTGCCTCGAAACTTTCTTGCTATCTAAGAAAGCTTTATCTAAGAAAGCTTGTGCAGCATGGGGTCGGGTCTGATGTCAGCTTATCGTATCGTATTCGAGTCATGTTATTTCTAGTAAATGGGTTGATACAAAAAAATAAATGGTTATCCATGTTTTTTTGAGTTGTGCAAGTACAATCTGTATTTGTCCTGTTTAACTTTCGTGTTCGTGTCAAAAAATTATCGATCCAAACCCTCTAACTTCGTGTGGGCTCTCCCTTTTTAACTAATACCCCTTTACTATCTTATTCCCCTTCATAAATAATGCACCCAAAACATATACAACATCCAATCGGGCCCCTATGGTCTTATCGAAAGGGCTAAAACAGAGCGGGTAGACTTTTATATCTTCTTAAGATACGGACACGGACTTTAGGTCTTCTTTATATTCTTTAGTTTCATTGATTGATCAGTTCAGAAGATTCAACTCAGCTGCTGTCAGCAATGATGCTTGGAAGTAGAATCCTAAAGGTGACGTGGGGAGTTCTCAATCACAACTCACAAGCATGAATTTCCAAGAAAATAGAAGGAAGTAGGTAAAAGATAGGGTTTGGACGGCCTGAGAGTCTTCGATGGTTTTGGGTCCTTGATGTTGTTTCAGTCACTAGAGTACATGAAAGCTTGACTTTTCTTCACTGGTCTGGCTTTTCTGGTTACTGGAGGAAAAATTTGTGACCACCCACCCCCACCCCCCAAGGGAATAACCTCCTCTCCATACCATCATGCCTCATTATTCTTCCATAGCCCCCATTCGGGGTTGCACCGTAACCCAAGTTCAAAACAATGATTCGATCTATCATCCGCGGTAAGAGAAGTGTTTCAGAATTTCTTTTGATTGAATATCGACATGAATGTGAACAAATCATGTTTTTGCATTTAAAAAAAAAAAAAAAAAGGGATGGTGAAAATAATTTAAATTTGTACTGTCAGTTTATGCAAACAAAGTACATTTTATTCAAGTATCTACTATTGATGTCTGATCTAAATAATCTTTTGTATGATTGTTAAAAACTTCAAGTTTTACGAGATGAACTATCTATTGATGTCCATGTTGCACTATTTATATTTTTCAAAAAATTTGTTCATATTTTGTAATTTATAATATTTTTTATGACTTTAAAAATTTTGTATAATAAAACAAGTGACCTCAATCAAACAAGATTCATATTGAATATAAGTGTTTTTTAAGAGGTCTAAATAGTTAAACATGGACATTTATTTAGAAATGGAGAGAGTATATATTTTGTGTTAGTCAATTTCGGGCTTTGACATGTATTATGTATGTCTTGTTAAATTTTGTTACAATAACACTTGACACCTTGTACTTTCTACTATTACACATTTAACCCCAAAATACTTTTTAAAGTTATGAAATACACGCCACTAACTAATTGTCACCTGGCCGAATAATCGGCGACTAATTGCCAACTAATGTAAAAACGCTTAATTACCGCTTAGACCCTATAATCTAGGCGGACTAGGCCAGCTTTTTGAACAGCGGATGTAGTAAAAGGGTCACCAAAAATGATATACCTACTTCAATTCTTTTCCTGATAGTGGATCAACTATAAATTCTCTAGTCATTGTCAAAGTCGGAAGCAGAGTGAATGAAACCTGGTAATTCAAATGTGTAGCACAGATTCTGAAAATGCTGGGAAGTCAAGACTTCCAGGGCAATAGTGACGATAGCCAAGGAATAAGAGAAGTTGATGAACCTGACACAGTAGAGGAAGTGCAAAACCAACCAGCTGGGAAATCAAAAAGCACAGGCAAAAACGACATTGAAAGTGTGAGAAAAACATGATTTCTTGACCTACATGAGATTGCCGCTGGTTCCTGATTTGAAAATGACCCGAACACATCAAAAAAAGAAGATAAAAAATACTTAAAAGTTGTGAAGTTTCCCTTTCCAAAGGAAGGTTATTGTTTTCGATTGTGAAAGCTCGTTATACAATAGATGGCCAATAAATTTTGCTACAATCCCAGTTAGTCGTAGCTAGAGAGGTACTTCCTTGTTGTAATTTAAGCATCTGATACCATTCAATGCTGAGAATATTATGTAGAGTTGATTGTTTTTAGTGTATGGCATTCAAATATACCTCTGGCAAATTGATGGGAAATTTGTGGGAGGTGTTTGGTCTTTTCTTATCTGGAAACGGTATAATAATCTTTTAATTCATATTGTCGTCAAAAGTCTTCACTTTTAAATGTTCAAGACCCGGTATTTCATCTTTTATGGTCACGTCAATCGTATGCTTCTAAGCATCTGGATTGGTCAGGCCTTCTCATGATCAAATTTTTAAACTTGATTTGTAACCTGATTTGCTCCTCGAGAAGTAACAAATTTTCTTACTTTCTCAAGTTTATATTGTCGTGCCCTATTTGACTAACTGTTGAAATTCATTTATTTGCATCAGGCACATAAATACATGAATTGACGGTAGTGGTCTATAAGACAGAATGAGACTGATGTTTAAGATATAGTACTATTACTTAAATATTTAATTTCCAATTGCATACAATATAAATGACATGAGATTTATATCTAGAGCAGAACTGCACCATCATCAAGTCCCTGTGGTTCTTCAGTTTCGTGCTTACCTTGCACCAGTGAATCATCCTTTGCTGGTTCCTTCCCTCTTGATTCCTCCTCTGCTTTCTTCGTTGCAGCTTTTTTCTTTGCTTCCTCAAGAGCTTGAATCAGGTTTGAAAGGCATTTCTCCGCGTCTTCTTTGAAGGACTTCGGCATGAGGGCCTCTGCCACATCAGCAGGCGTAATCTTGGTCTCCTCCATCAATCTTTCTATTATCTCAAACAACGGATGTGCTTCTACCAACAGGTAATTCTTTGCAAGTACCTTAAATCCTTCAAAACTACAGTATGAAAGCTCAATATGCTTGTCCATTCTTCCCCTTCTTATTAGTGCAGGGTCCAGCTTCTCCACGTAATTAGTTGTGAACACGATTATTCTCTCTCCTCCGATAGCAGACCAGAGGCCGTCGATGAAATTCAGAAGCCCAGAAAGCGTAACTCTGCTGATACTCTCTTCCTTTGGGTCCTTCGAGTTTGTTTCTTTTTTCCCCTGCTCATTCTTGTCTTCTGTTTCTTTCTCTGTCTTCTTTTTCCTTTGACCTGTAAGATCAAGTGAGCAGTCAATATCCTCGATTACGATAATGGATTTACTCGTAATCTCTATCAATAGCTTCCTCAGCTCTGTATTATCCTTGACTGCCGTGAGCTCTAGATCGTAAACGTCGTAATTCAACAAATTTGCCATTGCGGCAATCATCGTAGACTTCCCTGTGCCAGGGGGACCGTATAGTAAATACCCCCTTTTCCACGCTTTCCCAATCCGAGCGTAGAAATCCTTACTCTGGCTGAAATGCAGAAGATCCTCTATGATCTCTTGCTTCTTCTCCGCCTCCATTGCTATCGACTCGAATCTCGCCGGATGCTCAAATGGTACATCGCTCCACATAGTTTGCTTGGTAATGAACCATCTATTCGCTGCACCATTTGTGTAAAGCTTCCTCTGCCTATTCTTCACCCTAATTTCCTTCCCTTTCTTCATCACATGCTGCAAGTAAGATTCGGCTATCATCTCCCTATAACGCTTATGGAACGTAAGCTTGTAAAATCTCCTCTCCGGCTCCGAGTGGTACGCACTTCCCATGGGTTGTTGAGGCAAACCGGTCTTGCCCAAAACCCACGAAATTTCCGCACCTTGAAACTTGTCTGTCACCTTCTCATACTCATCCATGCTTAGTACAATATCCTTGTTATCTTTTTCCATCTCGAGTTTGAGCCTCTTCGCGCTTTTCGATGAATTCGTACTTAAATATGCCTCAACCGCGGCATAGGCTTCGCTACGATTGAGCCGGGTCCCAGTGAACTCGTGGACGGAAACATGGATGTATGGGTTGAAAAAGCCCATGAGCGTGTGCATCCATTTCTCTAAGAAATGGCGAACCTCGTGGGGGCAGTACTGGCGGATGATTGTCGAAACGAACATGAAACTGGCGATGGTAGAGCCCACTGTCGTCCACATCTCAGCCGCCGTGATTGCCGCCATGTTAGTCGGTTGCCCTCAGTGCTTTCTTCTCCTCCTCTTCTTATCCTTCTTCTTTGCCTTTCTTTAGATGGATGGATGAGTTTCCATGTATACTCTTGTCTGTAAACTTCAGATCTTTTCTATTACCCAGATGTAGAAATCAACTTCGAATTGTCTTCCTATTGTCATTCAACCCAGCTGTCAGCAATGGATCTCTTCTTTTTCTTTCTTCCTTGCTTTTTAGTCTCCATGTAGATTCAATGCCTATAAACTTAGGCACAGTTCTGCTAACTAGAAGTACTTATTCGCACTTATTTTTTTAATTAAAAGTGATGTATTGTAAGAGAACTAATGCATGCCCACGGCTCGAATAATTCGATATTGAATGCAATTTTGTTCACCCTTCTTAAAAGAGGGTGGTGAATATTACCGTCATTCATATTGGTTGAAATGATGTAGATTTCATCACAAAGTGATATCATGTTTACCATGAAATACACCTTTTGATAAGCATGACACACTTTGTGATGGAATCCACACTATTTCAACCAATAGGGAGGAGGATAATGTTAATTCTCTTTTAAAAAGGGTGAACAAAACTTAACATGGAGCAAAGTGATCAAGTCTAAAGGAACGCACCCACATACTATTATTACCACAAAAAAACCAATCCCTCATTGTTAGTCGCACAAAAACACATGAAATACTAAACTCTTTCCGTTCAAAAGTAAATATAATTGCACGGCCCACAAATCACAAAACCATAGCCGTTACAGGGCAGATACTTAAAAAATAAAAACCTAGCCAGAACGGGGCCTTAACTCTTGTCTAAAGGGCTAAACGAGCAGGTAAACTTTATGTCATTTTTTATGAAATACGCGTGGAAATCTACTTCAAAAGGTGTCTGGTTTTTTAACTCTTGTCTAAAGGGCTAAACGGGCAGGTAAACTTTGTCATTTTTTATGCAACACGCGTGGAAATCTACTTCAAAAGGTGTATGGTTTTTTAAAGTATTTTCGTTACTTTGGTTTTGTTGGGATTAACGTGGATTCAACTCAGCAATGATGCTTGGTAGAATCCTAAAGGTGACGCGGGGAGTTGTCAATCACAAGCATGGATTTCCAAGCAACTAGACTTGGGAATTATTGTTATTAGGTAGGAGTAAAAGACGAGGTTTGGACGGCCTGTGGGGTCTTTTCATGTGTCTTCCCTTTCTCCTGTCCTGTATGAGGTGTTTGTGTACAGTTGGTGTTCTCTGTGCTAAAAGAGGGATTGGTTGTTTTCTGCCCACAGAAAAATGAAAACTTGTCTCTCTCTTACTGGTTTGGGTTTTCTCGTTACCTTTGGGACAAATTGGCTGACAGTGCGGCGACACCTCCCAGCAACGCACCACACATTTCTACGGGTCTATATATGTGTGGTGTTGGGGCACCAATTTAGGACCGTAAATGAGCCGCGCCAAAAACTTGAGTTCAAGGTCAGCTCAAATCTTAACGAGCCAAACTTAGTTATTTTCTAAACGAGTCTCTTTTATCGAGCAGAGCTTCCCTTAATGAGGAGAGATTTTGTTGAACGAGCCGAGCATTAACGAGCCGAATCAAGCTCGCGAGCTACTCGGTTCATTTATAGTCCTAGGCACCATCAAGACCACTCAATAATTTTTCCCGGGGATCACGTCCCCTCCGTACCATCATCTCTCCATATTCTTCAAGAGCACCAATTATGGATTCCACCACGAGCTCGAACAATGATCAAATATTCCTTACAGTTGGACATTGATCAAATATCAATAAGAATGTGAACACATCGTTCTTTGTTTATTAAAGGGGAAAAAACTGAAATGGTCCCTGTAGTTAAGTGTTTGTGCCAACTTGGTCCCTGTAGTTGTAATTGGCTCGATTTACACTCTGTACTTTCTATGTTGTTCCAACTTGGTCCAATTACTAACATCCGTTAGTCCTTTTAATAGCAAAATCAAATGGCCCCCTTTTTTGGGGTTAAAACAATAATTTTCTCATTTCCCTCTTGCCCTAATATTAGGGGTGTGCACGGGTCGGGTTTGACCCCCGAACCCGACATATCGTGAAACAAATGTTTTAGGCCCGCAAACCGAACTAAAAAGGGGTAAGATTCGTCCGCGAGCCCGATTCTTTACGTCGGGTCGGGTTCGATCAAAAATTGAATTATTCTTTATGAATTGGTCTGGTCGGGTAAGAAACACATCAATCCGAACCCCAAACCGAAATCTAATTTTTAACAAAAAATAAACCCGTATCCATCCAAACCACATGTTCGACCCCGCCTGAGACCTTTCAGGTCGGGTCCGCGGGTGGACGGATTTTTTGCACATGCCTACCTAATTTACTTTTAAACCAAAATATAGCTCATTCTTCCATTCTTCATTGATAAGGAAGCACCTGAGAAGAAATTTGGTTATAGTTTTCTACAAAGAGTTACCTCCAATTCAGCATTTTCATGATCAGCCATGAGGCAACATAACCACTGGTATTATCTACTTGTTCAACTTGTGGACAAATATTGAGATGTCTTATTTTTCTGCATAGTATTGAAAAAGCATATAGAACCATATCCAAAAGTCACAACATGACATAGATCCAAAAGTCACAAAATGATTAAAAAAAACCATGTTCAAAAGTCAGAATATTACATAAACTCAGGGGTTGTTTAGCTAAATATGCCAACTGACTTATTTTTTTGTCCTTATTCAATGTTTTTTTCCGTATTTGTTAGTTTTTTTATCAATTTTTCAGATATTATTGTTTCGTAATGACGAGAGGAACCTAAAAAATAAAAAATTACCATCGAAATCCAATTTTTTTTTAATAAAAACGAAAAAATTGGCTTATTGACTTATTTTTGTCTTTATTGGCTTATTTTTGTCTTTATTTAAAAGGACTAACGGCGGACTAACGGCAGTTAGCAATTGGACCAAATTGGAACAAAATGGAAAGTACAGAGTGTAAATCGAGTCAATTATAACTACAGGGACCAAGTTGACACAAACACTTAACTACAGGGACCATTTCGGCTTTTTTCCCTTTATTAAAATGGATTGTGAAAATAATTTGAACTTACCCTGTCCATTTTTATCAAACGAAGTAACATTTTATTCAAGTATCTATCCATGTCTAAGAGAATATTACAAATGTTAAAGACGACAAGGGGGTTCTAAGATGACGGTTCGAATAGACATTTTGAACTCGGTGGAGGGCCCACTAGTGGGAGTGTGGGGAGGTATGTAGAGATGGATTCAACTCACATCCTGTCTTCATTATCCAGTTTTGGACCATTGTTGACCCTCTCAAGACCCATAATAATGATCAAAATCATTTATTCCACAGCCCTTGCTAAGCAGAAAGGATACAAGTGCAACAAATGCTGTACATACAAAGGACACATATCAATTTTGGACCCTATTTGGGTCCTATAAAGATGATCAGAGCCGCTCATTTTATTGGTAGGGATGTTTGCAAATTATCTAACTTTGTTTTAGATACCGATATCAGATTGAGATAATTTTTTACGAGGATCCTAAAGAAAATATTTTAAACAAAATGCGCGGCTCCAATCATCTTTGTGAGACCCGAGACGGATCCAAAATTGATTTGTGTATCGTGTATGTACAGCTTTTGCTGTGCGCTGTACCAGTAGCACCTCTGCTTGCTAAGAAGGTTAGGCGTGCAAAACTTAGCTTGATCAAGCACCGATAGCTATGAGAACAAAACACATTTGTGAAATGAAAAGCGAACAACACAAATGCGTTTAAAGCTTAAACCACTTATTTATTCTCTCACATATATTAGTCCACTTTTTGACATAGCATTGCCAAACCACTTATTGAACAAGCATTGCTATCCTTCAACAACTTTTTGGTTTTGGTTAGGCCACAATCCCTATACAATCTCCAATCAATGGGGTTTGGACTGGGAGGACTAAAGATAGACCTTACTTTTGATAATATATGCAAAATCTTTGAGCAAAGCTCATCATTGAAATAATTGCAACCTATACCTCCAAAAATGAAAAAACTAGAGACGTTATGTTGTGAAACTATGCCCTCAAATCTTAACCGGAAGGCGAAAGTGAGCTTAGACCTAGAGGCCTGTTTTAAATTTTGTGCTCATTAGTCATTACCTTGCTTCCTTCATTCAAGATATCGTTGCAAGTTCCAACAAAATGACTATAAAAAAAATGAATAAATAAATAAAAACCTCTGTATCAGCTGGGACTACACGACTCATTATCAACTCAATGGCCTCTGTCTATTTTCCTTCCACTTACATGCTCGTGGGTTGCACTCAATTGGTGGCCCATGTTTTTCACTATGTAACTGACTTCTTCATTCTTTTCCCCCTTATTTTTGGAAAGGGACTCCTTAACTCTATTAGGCCCCGTTCCACTAAGGTACTTATTTTTTAAGTACTCTTACTTATTTTTTGTTTTACGAGACAGGTCATTTTCTCACACTATACCACCTTTAATTCAAAAAATAAGTAATTATTTTAGTTAGTAGAACACACCTTGATCAATCAAAGAATCAATCATCATCTAAAACATAATGAAAATGTCTCTCTTTTTTGGGCCGACATATTGACTGTAAGTCTCTAACTTAAGAATAGGAATAACAAGACAATTGTTATTTGAATTATTAGGAGTGATACCCTACGCTGGTGTAGTTCTGTATTACAACTATTTGTATAGAAATATTTCCTGCACATGTAACCCCACATTATTGTTCTAATAATCTAATAGGGTAATAGGGTTAAAAGAATAGTACACTGAATGAATTTCGACGGTAATTGCATAGCCTAGTATATCTAGCACTAATTCCCGCTTATGACTATGCCTGCAAACCTTTGTTCCTCGTTCGTACGCTCTGCAATTCTCCTTGTCAAAAAAACGGTTGCTTGTTTGCATACCATATTCTCTGACATCCCGCTGTCCCCCATTTCTGGTCTTCACCTCATGTTGCAGCACTGGGGCCATCCTTGCTCTTGCAATTTTTTCCAGAGGCACATCATCTGCCCTGGAGACTGGTAATGCGCTGTAATATAATCTTCCGTACACCCCCATTGACAGAACTTCAAGATGTGGATGTACTCCACGGGTGTTGAGCTGTTGAGCTGCTCCACCCACATTCCCATACTCACATCTTCCATCTTGAACAACTGCACCGTATGGAACTAGTTAACAATCACATGAAGATCCCATGTCTGTGCACCGTGCATGAGTATACTAAATACGTACTTGTACTTGTGGAAGAGAGGGGAAATACATGCTATTGTTTGTGATCGCATGAAATTTTAGGAGCAGATTTTAAGATTCAAGCTTCTAAAGCATTCTTAAACGTTTGCCAAAACTTTTGAAACCAACCTCTCAAAATCCCTCATTTTGGAAGCCAAAAAATGGGTCAGATGCTGATTTCGGAGAAGTTGGGTTTTGTGTGCTTCTGACCACACTTTGGATTCATCAGTGATCACAAATTGTTTTGTAGCTTTTGTAGAAAACATTACTAGTTTTTGCTGCGTGAAAACAAAGAACTTGATTCTTTTACTGAAATCCAGAGCTTATAATGTAAAAACAGAATTTTCAGCCCTCGTATAATATCTACATGGCTATGGGAAGCATGGGCATTGTGACCTACCCGTAGTTTATGTTTTTCGAACCCGGATACAATAAATTGTGCGATGTCTGCTGACACAATGTAGCCTGGACCGTTTGCAAAAGGTGGATATTTTTCTCCTGCATACTCCTGAACAAACCCAAAAGAGGAAGAAGACTATTATTAATATACACAATGGCATTGCAGTGGTACTGAACAAATAGTAAAGCCAACTTGGGCGGTGCGTCAAAAAAGTATGAATCATCCAGAATTTCACCAAGCAGATAACTAAGGAAATTGTTGGCAAACTTTTTCAGGCTAGGAGAACTTTCGCCCATCAGACGATCCAAGCCAAGAAATCGTACAATCGCCAAATTTGGCAAAACTGTAGGTAATTCTCTAGGGTTCTAACCGGTCGTATTCCAATATCAATGCAAGTGGAAAATGCAGATAGGATGTTAGAGGGTTAGTAGGTGACAAAACCTATTGCACCAAGGAGAGCTCTAAATTTGGTATGACAAAGCAACCACCAGATTTATACAAATAAAGGCCAGTATAAACTAGTAGAAGCAAAAAATACCGTACTCCAGTTTTGCCATCAAAGTAAAAATATCCCTTGAAAATCCAAATATCTGAAGTTTATAACACGGAGATAATCAACGACACAAGTCAAAGCAATGGAAGAAAGAACGAAAAACAAAACCGATCAAGATAGCAGAACTAATGGATTCAGATGTTACCTCATATGTGACTCCCCATTTACCGTACCGAAAGGGCTTATGGTAGTAGTTTATGTTTCCCAAATAAAAGCTTTTACCAGCAGGGACTTCCTTTATTTCATTCATAACCGCATCCACTCGAACAAATGTGTCATCATCACACTTCATTACATACTTTGCAGACACAGCGCGAACCTGTAACCAGAACGAAGGCATCGTACCCGGTTAGCCTCGATCTACCAGCAAAGTCTGCACTACCTTCTCCGATTTCAAATCAGTCGGCCACTCACCCCATATTCAAAGATAGCTACCGTCTTCAGAACAAGAAGGTTATAGTTGTCCATGTAAGGCACTATAACTATGTCTCCGAAGAAATCTGCTTCTTTCTTCAGCTCCAGATTCACTTCTTTCTTTGCGTGCTGTCCAAACATCACTTTCTAGTTAAAGATCATACAAAGGGACTGCCAATTTATACCGCAAATGCCATTAGTTTGTGTTTGGATCATGGATTTTTACAGGGGGGGTTCAGAAAGGGAAGAGGAAAACGTTAGCAAAACTAAAGAAAAATAAATCAGTTTCTTCACTTCATTATCTTCTTATCGTTTCCTTTACCTCCGTAAATGCCTTCACGAACCCATGATCCAAACACAGCCCTAGCGTCTTCACCTACCAGTGCTACGAAGAACCGAGCAACCACAACAGAGGATTGAATAAGCTCGTGCTGCATCCAAGACCTTCTCACACCCATCCTCGATCCAAAATGGTTGCCTGCTGAAATGATGCCAATGAATAGTTCGAAAGGTCCATCAGGAAGAGGTGGGGCCTTCCACCTGCTGGACATGTCAAGACGCCTATTGCTGATTTGTGATGACGGCAAGGATGTTGCGAAAATGGAATGGACATCAATATCACCTTTCAAGAACAATCCTGTAGCATCCTCAATTGTGAACCCCTGTGGACATTAGCAAACAACCTTAGGATTAACTCACGTGCTGATCGTTGAAATAGTGGTTCTGCAATTTTACTCACTGCGCGATGAGGAAAGGAGGATACATGCCGCCCATCAATGTCAACATGATAGCCCTCCAAGCCCGGTCGAAGAGTTAGGACAAAAAGCTTTCCCTCTGCAAATGGGTATGGCCAAACAGCAGCTTCCTGTGTTTGGCCAATTAGGCGGTTCAACCATGATCTTATCTTCGACTCCTCTGAGTCGCTGTTATTGCGGATCCATCCCTCGCACTTCACTTGGCCATCAACTGTTCATACAGTCCAGAAAGTTACCAATATGGGCAGTGCAGAAATTATCTCTTTGATCATTCATGAAGAAGTTGGTATGAAGGTTTATGCCATTGACGGGTTAATACTCCAAATCGATAACAATTGAGAGATGCAAATACACAAATAGATCAAGTTTAAATGAACTAAGTTACAGTTACTTCTTTCCCCGAAAATACAATGCAAATGCTTACGGTTATTTTCAATGAATCGGTTCCGCTGTAAGAGTAATTCAAATGCAGTCTCTAGCACCTACAACTCAATCGAAAGCAAGCATTTTTTTTTCTCTTCCATTGCATAATTTACTCACCTGTTTCTTCAATGACAAAGGATTTCCGTCCATCGCAACGAATTGCTGTCCCCCACTGCATCCTGTACCGCGTATTCTGCTCAATAACAGGTTTCCCACTCCTATCTCCCTTCAACCGCGCATTGAAATGCAACATCCTTGGCGGGTCCTCTCCATCATCATCCTTCACCCCTTGCAACTCCACCATGAACTGTGACACCACCACATTCTTCTCATCCTTCGCCAGTCTTGGCTTCCCCACGACTGTTATCAGCGACCCCAATTTCAGCCCACACGGAAGCCCCATAATGGGACCCTTCTCCAAGAACTCAAATCCGGATAGAGAAACCGAATATGGACACGACTCGGTTCTCTTTCTCTCTATGGCATTTTCGTGAACACCCGGAGATTTCCCCGGTTCGATCTCTTCCCATGTCTTCCTCCCCACTTCGAAAGCCTCCTTGGCCCAACTCTCAATACCCGAAACATTGTTGCTACTATTGTTTACGGAAATGGCATCAAAACCCATGCTTGACAAAGGTTTAAACTCTGAAATTTTTCTATTGGGGTTCAAATACCACGATCGGTTTCGAGGTTCTAGAGGGTTTTTCAGTGGGCGAATCGGTGACTCTTTTCTTCCCGATCCCTCTTCGCTCCTCTGAAGCAAAGAGGATCGAGGCGATTCTTGGGTTACCGCACTAGACCCAGAATCGAACACGAAGGGAAGTTCCAGTGTCATCATGAATAGGTACAGAAACCCTACGACAACTAGAATTTGAATCGATCTCTGTCCACCTTGCGATGCAAACAAGTCCATTTTACTTCTCTTCATGTCTAACTACTTGCAAAAAAGTGGATTATTTGAAATTTGCGAAATCAATACCTCTGGTTATGAACAGAGGATAAGTATTTCTAGGGGAAGAGTTGAATTTGAATTCGAACAAATGTGGCGCGAATTGAATCACTGCAAATAACTCAACAAATATTACATCTGGGTAATGTATTGAATATATTTAGGCCTTCAAAGACTAAATTCTAAATAGGAAGGTAGGAGAGAGGAGAAAGAGAAAAAACACCACCACATTCACACGAGAGAGAGAGAGAGAGAGAGAGAGAGAGAGTTTTGTACTAGTTCTTTCTGCAAAAGGCTTTTACAAAAGATGAAGGCTGAATGAAAAATTGATAATATGTTGACAAGATTAACCGAGCAAATAAATCAATAAGTTTATTTTAGGGAAAAAAATGAATTTGTGCAGAGATATTTTGGGAGAGAATATTAGGAACTGAAATTTTCAAAATTTCAAAAAATATATAAGGATAAATATATCATTCAAATAAGCTACTTTATTGACGAAATTTTGCGACATTCAATGAAATTTCCAGTTACTATCAGATTTAAAACTCTTAAGCTGTTTACAGATGCATTAATGCATGGTGTTTGATGTTTAGTAACTGACATTCCGCCGTTAATGCATTTATTTAGGTTGATGTTTATGAATATATTCTTACTTTGTAGTTTGTATAGGGTTTTTACATTTTGGTTGGATTTTTAAAAAATCTGTTGACCAATTTAATAACGGTTCTACTAACAAGTGCCCCCGGGGCACAAGTTAAGATAAAATAAATATGGAATGTTGTCATTTTCTAAAAAAAGTCAACAATGATCTAAATAAGAGATACATACTCCATGATTTTAGCAAGTTATTAAATATTACCATAATAAGAACATATACTTTCCAATTCC
Organism: Rhododendron mucronatum var. ripense; assembly: GCA_019656295.1. Taxonomy (NCBI): domain Eukaryota; kingdom Viridiplantae; phylum Streptophyta; class Magnoliopsida; order Ericales; family Ericaceae; genus Rhododendron; species Rhododendron mucronatum. Next base: position 4,879,144 of record BPLT01000010.1, read on the forward strand.
ATTTGGGTGAACTCACTGTCCAAAAAAATTTCATTCACTGCCCTATAATCTGAAACTCCACTACCGATAAAAAAAAAATTTAACTAAAAGAAAATTTCTAAAATAAAAATGTAGATGAAAGAGGGAAAAAATTTCATACTCCGCAATTGGATAAGAAACATGAAGACGAAGTGAAAAAGGGAAGATGAAGTGGAGAAATCAACCCCGAATATAAGTCTAGGTCGGACCAATATGGTATTGGCATATATTTGATATACGAGCATAAAATATATTCCATAGAAATCAGTTGTGACATAAAATGAGTACTCGTTGATAATTGTTTCCTTGTTCATTTGTGCATATTTCATATTTAGTGCACCTTCTATATATATTTCACCTTAACTTATGCATATTCCATATTCGTTACATCTTAACTTGTGCCCCAGGGGCATTGGTTAGCATTTGCCATTTAATAAAAATCAGAAGTCAAATAAAAGGGTAGACCCAAACGAGACCTAAGCAGGACCCAAATTTCCTAAACCTGATAGACTAGTATTAAATGTATTACTCCTACTACTTAACTAGCTACTAGAACAAGCATTAATTTGAAGGACTGGAAACTTTCCTTTTCGTCCAAATCTCCAGCAAATTGAGTTTCATTTACCAATTCTTAAGGAAATAACAAGCTTAATTTAAGCACCATTTTTTGCTAATATAATCCAAACTTTTGACAGTTTCTTGTCAAGAATCGAATGTGAGTTTCGAGCACGCTAAGGGTGCATTTGGTTGGATGGCATGGAATGTGAATAGAAATAGAATTAAGAATGGAATAGAATTGGAGGAATTGCGAATGGAATAATCATTCCCATTCTCATGTTTGGTTGTGCTTAGTAATAGTCATTCTCATCTTCAATGGAATAGTGTGGCAATAATAATTTTTGGAGTGGCAATAGTAATTTTGGGGCGGCAATAGTAATTATTGGTGTGGCAATAGTGAATGTTGAAGTGGCACTAGTAATTATGGTGTGATAAAGAAATGGAATAACAATTCCTTAGTTTTTTGGATGGAGTGACAATTCCTTTACTAAGGTGAATAGTGATTCCATTTGGAATATCATTCCACTATTCAATGGTGAACCAAACATTGAAATAAGTAAGTCATTGGAATGACTATTCCATTCTAACCTTGATTCCTTCCAACCAAACATACCCTAAAGGGTTCTTGCAAGACAAGTCCAACGACCAAGAGTGGTCGTGAACCCTCCGACGATTAAGTTAGTCGGTGATAATCAAATGCATCAAAGCTCTAGTGAATTAGAGTGTTTTTTTTTTTTTTTTTGTGTGTGTGTGGGGGGGGGGGGGGGGGTTGGGTTGGGTTGGGCCATTTTATAAAGCAAATCAACCAAAACAAAGGGTAATCCCAACTATACAAGGAAAAAAACCAGGCAGATCCAACATGTACCTAACTGCCTAAACAATCAATACAGAGCAACAAGAAGAGAAATTACATCTATCCAAAAATACGTGAACTAAGACCCCGTGTCCTAGCAAGCAACCTAGCGGCATCACAAGACTTCAAGCCTCTCCACGAGCTAAGACAAGCCCTGACTTCCTCAATAATCAGAGCACCCAAACTTGAACCAGAGAACCCACACACCCCCGAAAAAGTCTCTTATTTCTCTCTCTCCATATCCGGTAAATAGAGGCGGCCAAAGAGAGCTTGTAAACTCTTCTAAAGCATGAATCCTGAGATCTATGATCGACAACCCAACCCAACCCAACTCATCTCATCGGCCAAACTGGCACTCGAACGATCAATGTTGTTCTTTTGCAGAAGCACGTTCCAAAGTGTACTCGAGGAACGACACACACAAAAATAAATGGTCTGAGGTTGTTTAGGCTTCTTTCTGTAGGGTCAACCGTTGAGGAAATTAATGGATTTGGATTAAAAAAAAGATATAGGGACCTGATAGACTTTCGAAATGAAAACCTAATACTCTAGGCCAGCTGCCGATTGGCTGCTATGTGTATACATCAAGAGTGTACTTCGCTTGCCAGGAGAACAGAGGTCAGGTCCAGCCAAAAAAAAATACCAAGAAGACGTCAGGAGTTCAACTCCGTATTCTAACAATATACTTTGCCGAGGGAGAAAAAAAACAACTCATGCAGTAATATGCACGCAATGGATGGTGGTAACAATTAAGTTCCCATATTGTTTCTGATTGGTTGCATTGTTAGTTTACTGTAGTCACAACTCTTGTCAAACTTGTGATTGTTTGGAAGTGGTAAGAAAGTCATTTCCTTTCTCACACTCCAAATAATATACATTTAATCCAAGCAAACCAGTAAATTTAAACCCAACTCAAATCTACATTTAACCGAATAATATACCCAATTCAAACCCAACTCAAATGCTCTTGGAGCCACACATCATTCTTGTTTTTTCTATTTTGCCCTTAAATAGAAGATGCTATATATTCATCATGCCTTCCTTGCTTCCACACAAGTTAACCATGCTTTTCTAATACGGTTTGACGATCTTTATCTCTCTCCCTATCAGTTTCCTTCTTACTCTTTTCTTCTGTTTTTGATTTGTTGATTTAGTTTTAATAGGTACAATGGTGAGACCTCCTTGTTACGAGAGATTGAATGCCAAAACGGGTAATTCGACTGAAGAGGAGGATGCCAAGAAAACAGGTTTGCCTGTGGAGGTTTTTCAATCTTGATTGTTTGTCAATTTTAAGAAAATTCACAACTTGTTGAACTTCGGTACACCAATTTCAATCTATTTTGAACTGCAATGCTTGAAAACATATGCTTGCTTCGTGAACTGGGTACGTCCTTTTTTAAAATGCTTGGATACATGTTTGTGGTACAGGGCTGAGGAGAGGCGGAAAGAGTTGTCGGCTAAAATGGACTAACTGTTCAAGGCATGACAACAACTTCACTCCCGAAGAAGAGGAGCTCATCGTTAGGCTTCATGCCGCTATTGGAAGCAGGTTTGTTGGTTTGGAAAAGTTGCAGACAGTAAACAACATAATCGTTTAAAACTTAGGATACAGGATACCAATCCTACCATTTGTATCGTCTCATTCGAAAAATTATATGTATCCCACCCGATATCCTACATAATTTATGGTAACGTATCCTACGATATATTTGCGTATCTTGATTCGGTACATAACCTACAATTAATTATTGCAAAAAAGTCAGACCTTATTAATTTAAGAAGCAGTACCTCAAACGCTTCCATAATTTGTTTGATCTAATTATGGTGGCATTAAAACCATTTAAAAAAAGAAAAAAACCCAACCTCAAGCCATTAGGGCTCAAATAGAGGAATGAACTACTTCGATTGTTTTGCATGAATCAGATAAAGACTCTTCTCCTCTTTCCTTAAGTAAGACACTAGAAAGCCTCAATTTAACTGATCCAACTTGGGAGACTTAGAATTTGCATCCTAAAAACTTCATTGTTGTCAGGTATAGTATTTTGTGATAGTATATAACTCTTCTTATTAATGCATCTTACAATAAGCGATACGTATCCACATATATAAGATCATAAAATGAAAAGAAACGATACGTGATACTTGTCGTGATTTGACAACCCTGCATATATATAATTGTACTGAATTGTTTTAGACCCAGTTCGATTTGGGTTTTGAGAGAAGTTTTTGAGAGTAATAAGTAGAGTGAGAGAGAGTTTATTGAGGAATATGCGCTGGGGTTTTGAGACCCAAAACGTGTTGGGTCAGATTTTCTTTCCCATTACACGGATTTGTTGATTCCCTTGTATTGCTGATTTTTTCCCTTAGTTGAATTGTTGATCTTTTTCCTCCCCAATATGAGAATTACATTGAAAGAGCAACAATAATAGGATACTACATCAATCATGTGAGGTCCGCAGTAACTAAATGAAGCCCAATGGGGCAATGCCCAACAACTCAAAAATACCCTGATACGGGAAAGAAATGAACGTTTTTGCTGAAATGCGAAAAGAGATAAACTAAACTGATGACTACTATACACGAGAACCAATAATCAATTTTCTTCCCTTTCGGTAAGAGTGGACTCCTTGACTTCTTAATGGAGAGTGTACAACGGTGAGAAGATATTCAATGCTATCGAGGCAAAGTTGAACACGAATCTGGACTACATATTGGTATGGGATGTATCTTGAATTGAATAATTTATCATACAACAGTGGCCAACTGGACTTGTCGTAGGTTGTTTGTATTCGTGGTTGAATTGCTTTCCCTGTATGATAACTCATAACAAACATATCTTCCAACTGCATTCTCAAGCCTCTATTCTGTTACAAGAATCATGACTCTCTCTCTCTCTCTCTCTCCCTCTCTCTCTCTGTTTTTGTTATCCAGGTGGTCGATAATCGCCCAACAACTACCCGGGAGAACGGACAACGATGTGAAAAATTGCTGGAACACTCAACTGAGAAAGAAGCTTTCCGACATGGGGATTGATCATGTTACTCACAAGCCCTTCTCCAAAGTCCTTGCGGATTATGCAAACATCGGCAGCCTCCCGGAGGCTGGAAGTGCTCGAATCGGCTCTCTCAAGCGAGACTCGAAGAACTCATTCATCCTCGATTCAAAGCAATTTCCAAACCCGCAGGAAGCATCATTCTCAAACGCCAACCCCCATTTGCCTACTTTAACAGAACAAACTCAAGAAAATTCCACTCTAAGCTGGCGCGATTACATCGTTGATGATCCGTTTCCACAGGCTGATGATGAGCAACGAAAAGAAAACAAGATAGTAATTGAGAATGATTTAAAGCAACAAGAGAAACACGAGCTCTCCATCAATGACTTTGAAGCTTCATCATCTTCCAGCAGTTCATTTGTTGAAGCCATGCTAGATCGACAAAACGACATGCTCTTGGAATTTCCTGGACTTTTGGAAGAATCATTCCTCGATTGAGGCGCCAACAAGTTAATTTTTTCGCGGTATAATGAAAAACTATGTGAGCGCTTCAAATAGATCACTTGAAATAACGAAAACGGCAACCTTTCAGTTATAATTGATATGTTAAATGGACGTTTTTAGGTGAGTTGCATATTTTTCTCTCAGAAACTTAACAGGAATCATCAACTTGCTTAATAGAAGAAATAAAAGAGTGGTGTACTCTAACAACCCGTTCCCACCTTATACACTATTGTCCGCTTTGGCCACCAAACCCCCTTGACTTCCCAATACTTCACCTATTCTTGCATTGTTGCAGGATAGGCACGCTTAATTATGAAGTTCTAAAGGGTTTTGGCGCCTTCACGGCTTTAAAAGGCCTTATTTAAGGTAATGTCATGATCTATTACAAATAGCACTGAACTTTGCATTCACCAAACGATGTGGGACTTGTGACCACCCATCCAGACTTCTACCGGGGCTCTCTACCGTAGCCAGCCCCAGCCTGGCTATGGGACTTGTTAAGTTCCTCTCCTGATCTGATCCCAAAAGGCGTCCTTTCTATTTTACCATTCCTGTTTGTAATGTACTTGCCCAATGTCTTAAGACACTACCCTAACTTGTTTTTATCATGTCATGTCTAACATCTGAGTAAATGAGGAGGTCGCATCTCTCCCCTCGAATCCTCTGTACCCAAATTTTTCTATACCTCTCAGACAATGTAAATTTGACCGTAGAATCATGTGATTCAACGGCAAGAATGCACTGATATAAAGGTAAAATGGATTTGAATCTCACCTCTCTGTTGCAATTTGCATATGCTCTCTCTCCTCTCAATTCGGAGCATGCCGATTGCCGAAAGAAAAGTTGGTTTGATGTTTGCATAAAAAATTAAGAAGTCAGAAACCCACCAAAATGTGCACAAAAAATGAAGGGTTTTTGGTCCAGAACAGATCTGAGCAAAACATTAGTGTCGATGGCATCCTCCTTTCCCTCCATAACCTTACAAATGCGTCTGTTTGATCTCATGTTTTGTACAAACAAAGTGCTCAACAAACTCTACAAATTGTTATCATTTAAGTCATAATGGCAATGTTTCAAAGAGTCTCACAATAAACGCACAACAATCCCATACGTTGCACCATTCAGATCTTGACGACTATTAGCCTTGTTCGTTTTGGGGTCTCAAAATTTCTGGGGCACGGTCTCTAATAAATTTTCTCTATCTCTTTCTTTCTCTCCATTCATTACTCTCAAAACCTCTCTTAAAACCTAAACTGAACAGGTAGACTCAGGTTAGAAATGATGGCATTATGAGATTATAGAAATTTTTTATTTATGTCAATTGCCTTTTACATAGTTTAATCCATTCATTCAACTCTTATCGACAACCTAGTGGGTGTGTTCCACATTCTTTTTTAAAAAAATAAGTACGTATTCCCGCTTCCTAAGACAGGTCACTCTCTTGTAATACATCACTTTTAATTCAAAAAATAAGTACTTATTTCTAAAACCGGAACAAGCCAGAATTATTTTTAACATTTACCCATTAACAAAGTCTATGAACATGGACCCGACGACCTACGAAATTGAAGGAGTGTAAGAGCCAAATTAATCCAAACATCGGAATACTCCTACAATTAATCAAACGAGATTGGGTTGGTCCAAACCCGGAGCAGATCACGTCCAGTTTTGGGCCATTTGTGGGCCATTTTCGTTCTCACAACAATGATAAGAACTATTTACTTTTTCGAGCTCGCCGAAAATGTTAACCATGTCGAAAATCACATCGATCCGTTACCTTTTGATATTTTTATATAATTTCGAAATGCATTAAGTTTATAAAAAAAATTGTGTTCAATATTAGATTACAACCCATATAACACAAAATTGGACTGGACCGGACCATAGGAAACAGGACGTGATCCACTCCTGGGCTCGGTTGGCACGTACAACACCTGAATACAGACAGTCAATGGATAACAATGGTATTCTGGGCTTTCCCAAAAATTGGTAAAACATCGGTTCTTGCTGGGAAGTTATGGGCCCTAATGGATGGGCGGGCTTACTTCGGCCTTGGGAAAAAACCCTTCAAAAAATGTTGATGTGGAGACTAATGCTAGCTCGCGAGGTTATAATTGCACGTCGCTGTTGGGGAGGCTACCCTACCCTCAATGACAATCGCACGTGTTTTCCGGCAAGCTTATGGATGTGTGTGGATTCTCCTGCAAAAGTCGACCTTAACTTCAATCGAGTTTACTCAATTCGGGATAAACTATTTGAACTATTTTCTTAATTACGTGACATGCGTTCATTTCCAAAAAAAAATATTGCAAGGGTTTACAAAAAAAAAAGGGTAAATTTTCGTAGTAGTCCCTGTAGTTTTATGATTGTCTCATTTTCGTCCCTCTAGTTTCAAAGTGCTCGAATTTCGTCCCTGTAGTTTGTTTTACGTTCCAAATTGGTAAAATCGTTAACACCGTTAACGAAACTAACGGAAAAATAAAAAAAAAGTGTTCCAATTTTCAATCCGTTTGAACCGATGCGAAGATTTTATTTTTTTAATCATTTTATCCTAAATGGTCGTAATGAATTTTTGGCTCTAAGGCCTTTCAACGAGCACCCAAAGACTCCTTATTTAATTTCAGGGCTCTCTTAGGGTGCTCATTGAAAGGCCTTAGAGTCAAAAATTCATTACGACCATTTAGGATAAAATGATCAAAAAAATAAGATCTTCGCACCGGTTCAAACGGATTGAAAATTGAAACACTTATTTTTTTTTCCGTTAGTTTCGTTAACGGTGTTAACGATTTTACCAATTTGGGACGTAAAACAAACTACGGGGACGAAATTCGAGTACTTTGAAACTAGAGGGACGAAAGTGAGACAACCATAAAACTACAGGGACTACTACGAAAATTTGCCCAAAAAAAAAGGTCCTAAGAGTAGGTCATGTTAGGTTGGTCCAAAACCAATTACTACGAATTACCAAGGCTCCAGCTCTGACCTATTGCCAACTTGGTCTTATTGGTGTACAGCTTTTGGTACTAGATAGACTATTACTACTGCTACTACTCTCTCTCTCTCTCTCAGCCCAGGTCACATTAGGCCAGAGACGTGGCTCTAATAACCAACACAAGAAACCCCAACTCAAAGGATTGGTGTGTCTTAGGGGAAATGTTACGGTACATACACCCGTACCATATGCATCCGTATAACTAAACTATTGAGAGACGTAACTAAATTATCGAGAGGCGTAATCAAATACAAGGTGGCCAAGGGGAAAGGAGAGCAAGTGGAGAAAACCCTAACACATACAATGAACAAACTGACATATAGTACTCCTTCATTAACGAATCTGCACCTCTCCATATGATATGAAAGGGGATCTTTTTAATGTCAAGAAAAGAAGAAAGAGGACCCCACGCGGGAATGTGTTTAAGTGATTGTAGTTCTTTTTTAATAACTCGGTGTGTTCAGATTAATTTACGAGCATTGGACTAAATTTTAAGATATCAATTTCGTCGTCTAGTAACGAAAGATCCGAATAATTTCGGACAAGTCATAAACCGATAAAGTCTTGTATAAGCAACAATCATTGAAAAGCCTCAGATCAAACCTTTATACATTTCATCATTTAAATCATGGATCGAACCTTTGATGAGATTGTCTTGATGTAACAGTGAAATTATTATGCATGATGATTAATTTGGCTTTTGAAGCATGTGCATTGTAGCAGGGGGTGGACCAATTGTTATGGACCTTATGGTGGGTGACATAGAGTTAAATTTTGAAGGGAATTGACTCCAACATGTATCCATTAATTTCATGAATGAACTTGTTTTTCTGTCTTTTAATTTAGTTCAAAAATTAAGTGAAAAGAGAGTAAAAATTACTATCTCAAAAAAGTAAGAAAATATCCAAATCCATTGTTTTAGACACGTGCCGAAAACTCTTGGTTTGTTCATTTTCTGCTACGATCCAAAATACCCATTTTGGAACCAAATTTTCAGTACTTTCACAAGTGTATGTTTTCTCATACTTATTTCTTTAATTAATTATGCATGGGATCACAACGTGGTTCCTGGGTCAAAGATGAATAATATAAAAAATATATATTTAAAGATTCCTCAATAAAATTTAGATACATATTTCATAACTCTTCGTACATTTTGCTCAACTGTATTACACTGAAATCATTCAACACACTTAGAGCATCTACAGCACTTCCTAACCATTTTGGCAAGGAAAATGTCATTTTTTACTTTAGGTCGCACTAACGAAACCACCACAACCAAACCCACTTCTCCCCCACCCCCCAGCAATTGATCTAGCCTCAACAAAGAAATCACGATTAATTGATGTCTTCGTAGATTGCCCGAAAAACCTCGATTAGAATGCTGGTCGGAACAACTCGGTTAGAACGCCGAGGACTATTTACCTGGTGTGGAGCTCTTGGGGTGCGCAAGAGGGAGAGAGAGTGAGGGAACGAGAAGGAGAGCAAGTCTACCAACTGCTACATAACTCGCTAGACCAGTGAGTTATTGTAGCATACTTCAAAATGGCGAGTTTGCTGGGCCTGCAATATGGTGGTTTGGGTAGCCATTTCAACCATTTTCTTTTTTCCTTTTTTTTTTTTGCCAAAATTTGGTTAGGCTTTGGAGATGCCTTACTAGCATAGGACGCAGATACCAAAACGATTGACCACGTGTTAATTAGCATTTCTCTTTCAATTAGCACACATCTCTTCACTGTCATTGTCTCATCCTTAATGAAAATACCAATTAAAATTAAAGAAAAGCTGGTTTTAGACCACCCAAAAAATCATGGATGTTAGGTGTTAGGCACACTCACATAAGCATCATCTTAGTGCAAGTCTAATTTCAGAAAAAGCATCGATCAGATCAGCCACATGGTGTAAGTACCAAATTGGGTATGGTCCAAAGGAGGCTTTCTGGGGATTCTGGTTGTTTAATCCAAAGTGAAGTCTGTGTATGGCAAGTTAGGCATATGGTGGGCTTTGTCACAAACGAACATCAAAAGAGGTTAGGCCTGGCTTTGCTGGGCGCTGAAAACCTTGACAAAAAGGTGCATGAGAGAAGATCAGATTTTGTTCCGCGGATTTAATGGGCGCCGCTATGGTGATCGGTCTTTTGTCGATTAGTCAAGATGTGCCTGAGCTAAGTTTGAATTGTGAGATCCCAACTAATTAAGTCCCACACCAGGGGGGAAAAAAAGGAAGTTAAGATAATATATAATGAAAGGCGATGAGCTACAATATAATTTGAATTTAACCTTTTGAGCCACGTGTGTTTAGGCGAAAGTTTAATATGTCAGCTGGTGGCACTGGTCGTTACACGAATGCCCTGAGTTATCGAGAAAGAATCCCATATTTTTCACTCTACATTAGTCCATCTCGCCACAACACTGTGTCACGATACATGACAACTATATTTTCATTACTCTCCCTTGATGCCATGCATCTAGCTAGGATGAGTCAAGAGACACAAATGTATTCAAAATATTATTCATTCTCTAACACCAAAAATCAAAAAAGAAATAATGGATCTGGATCAAGTTTGAATTTGTGTCCAAAATCCATCATCTTAGTTGGGTTTTTTTTAGTGTGAAAATGTTTCTAATTTATTCAAGTTTGAATTTGTGTCCAAATCCATCTCCAGCTGTTTTTTTAGTTATTAACTCACTCATTTTCCGCCAACCACTCATTGATATATATAATATTGACAAAAACAAAGAAGTACTGGCACAGTGGCACTTCAAGTTCAGATATGACTGACCACAAAACTTAAACTTTCTCAATATATCGTTATCGAGTTATAATTTCTTGTTGTCGTTTTAAAAAAAAAAAAAAAAAAAACACAACTTTTAAACAGTGGAGTAAAATATTCACGGAACCGGGGAGTGTGCTGCGCAGCGTGCTGCACGGCCTCCGGCGCCGCCTTGCCGGCATCGGTTCGACAATCGGAGACGTCCACTGCGTAGAGCTCGTCGAATACTACAAGTGTACCAAAAATCAACCCGATCAAGTATCGTTAAGTGTCTCATCGGAACACATATAATTCAAAAAGAATGGATTCAGTGGTTTTGATCCAGTGTTTCGTATCCATTAAGATTCATTTTTTTTCAAGTTATATGTATTCCGATGAAGTACTTAACGTTATTTGATCGGGTTGATTTTTGGTACACTTGTAGTATTCGGCGAGCTCTACGCAGTGGACGTCTCCGATCGTCGAACCGATGCCGGCAAGGCGGCGCCGGAAGCCGCGCAGCACACTCCCTCTGTCCAATATTCACGATGTGTACTTATCCTTTGATGTGATTTGCTTTATAAACCAAACATATCGGTTTTCATAAGTTTTTGGAAGTTGCGAAATTGTGAAAGTTGACAAACAACTTGGAAGGAAATGACTAAGAGCATCCGCAATGGGAATAATCAAAATCAATAATCAAAATGTCACATCAGCATTTGATTATTCATTTACTTCATAATCAAACTTAACAACTTCTATCTCCACATTGGTTATTTTTGCATCCCGACAAAACAAACCTCCATAATGCACAATGCACATATGTCCAATCGCAAACGAGTTCCAATCATGCACCCGACCACACCAAATTATTTGTCTCGATGAGATGATTCCAATGTGGGGTGTTTTTGAATTATTGAGGTTTGAGTTTAGTAATTGAGTTTGGTTATTGAGTTTTGATTATTGGTAAAAGTTGTTAAGTTTGATTATGAAATGAGTGAAATTTGGTTATTTGTTAAAAAACTTGTAACTTTGCTTATTACAATGTGGGGTAGTTTTTGAGCATTATTATTAAGTTTGATTATCCACAATCATTTGCTTATTACAATGCGGATTCTCTAATAGTCCCTTTGGATGGTGAGAAATGATGAAATAAGGAAGGATAGAGTGAGAAACAATCCCTTTAGATGGTAAGAAATGATGAAATAAGAAAGGATATATAGAGTGAAAGAATAAGGTGATGGGAAAATGAAATTTGAAACAAAGAGAATTTGGTGGGATTCACGCCGCGCGAGGTGAGCTTAAGTGAGTTTTAGATACTCCTTGCTAAGGAGTTTAAACCGGTGAAAGAATGAACAAATTCCATTAAGAGATCGATGATGAGAAATTGTCTCTCAAAGTGGGTTTCGAACCAACAACATTGCACGGTTGGATGGTTAAAGCTGGTTGATTACCCATGATTATGTATTCAATTTCGAGAATAATAACTGTATCAGTTTTATTCCAAAATTGAATTGCGGAATCAATTCCCTTATTGATTATTGGCTCCTCTATGAATATTTGTATTCATTGTCGTATTGATAGTAGAAGCTCCTCCTTCAGCTATATAAGGGGACTTCTACCTTTGGTTTCAACACACCGAAAACAATCCAAAGCATCTCTAATACTACTTCTGCAATGCAATTGTTCTTTTCGAGAGAGAGAGAGAGAGTACAGAACACAAGTTGGTTCGACGGGCAGTCTATGACGGTGCTCCGACGGCTGAATGGTAACCAAGTCAACCCTGGGAGACGAACACTAACACAACCTTCAGCACCGGTGAAGCAGCAAATTTGTCCTAAGGGCACCGTTGAACAAAACAGGTCTCGGTTTGGAATTGATAATACTCTTTTACAGTTTATGTCTACATTTCATATTCTGTAATTTTGTAATTCATGTTCATGTTGTAAGTTCCAGAAATTAGTAAAATCATTTACCATTTTTCCGCACTATTTTCCTACAATCTTAAGACAAATTTCTTTGATCCAGCATCCTAGGTTTTATACTTTCTGTCTAGGGACTCCCACAGTTCCCTAGCCGACTTCTTCACATAGTACACGTTGTAAAGTGCATCATGCAAGCAATTTAGAACATAGTTTTTGCACAAATAGTTGTTCTCTTTCCAAGTGATTTGGTCCCTCAGGACTTGCATGTCTTGCTCATCTTCAGCAATGACAGGTTCATCTACACTCAAAAACCTCGCAATGCTCAGAGTCGTGAGGTAAAACATCTTATGCTGCCACCTCTTGAAATCCACATCAGTGAATTTCTCAGGTTTCTCCCTGTGGTTCATAGGAACCGCATGCACCGTCGTTGGGATTGTAGGATTCTGAGCCAAAGTCACGAGAGTTTGCCCATTGTTGCCATTGAGGGTCCCATTGCCACTTCCAGTTTTAGTTGACATCTTTTTTGAAATTTAATATCAAACGTCAATTAGTATCGAAATCTTAATATCAGAAATGATAGAATAAATAGCCAAATCTCTCGAACTATAATGACTGGAATTGAAAAAAACAGAGAGTTACAAATAATCTAGCAACAAGTTGACCGCTGTTTAGCAAACAGTAGCTTCAATATTTAGAATATCGTGCTGAGGAACAAAAAGTTACTCCACAGTCAAATACACAAAATGAACTAATAATGCCAATTGGTCTCAACAATATATGTGCACTCGTGTATAATAATAACGGGAAAAAAAAACTTTTCCTGATTTGAGATACGCAAAAACTTTTGAAGAGTCAAAAGATTTATATCCACGTATTCAGCTATGAAAGACTCAAAATTCACGAGTGGATTTGTCTTTACATTTGATGTAAAGACACGAGTAATCCAGGGCATGACCATTGGAAGGCGATAGTGAGAGTACTACGCTATTTAAGGCATATTTGTGATTTGGGATTGCACTACACCAGATATCCAACAGTCCTAGAAGGATACTGTGATGCAAATTGGATATTTGATATGAAAGACTCGAAATCCACAAGTGAATATGTCTTTGGATTTGGTGGTGCAACTGTCTCTTGAAAATCTTTAAAACAAATGTGTATCGCACGTTCTATGATGGAATATGAATTCATTGCTTTAGATAAAGCAACTGAAGAGGCGGAATAGCTACGCCGTTTTCTAGAAGATATTTCAAGATGGTCGAAACATGTGCCAACAATTTGCATCTATTGCGATAGTCAATCAACAATAGAAATGGCACAAAGTAATGTGTATAATGGTAAGTCTAGGCATATCCGTCGTAAACACAATACCATTAGGCAATTACTTTCAACTGGAGTTGTTACTGTTGATTATGTGAAGTCAAAGAACAACATTGCGGATCTGCTAACCAAAGGGTTAAACAAAGAGTTAGTTGAGAAAGTATTGAAGAAAATGGGGTTAAAGCTTACAACGCTCGTGTTACAGTGAAGGAAACTCAACCTAGCTGACTGGAGATCCCAAGATCTATGTTCAATGGGACAACCTGCTTGCGAGTAACGGAGAACGATCACTGTGAAAACATGCTCTCTTGCTCATTCCTATGATGTGAAACAGTGATACCTGCAAATGGAAACAAGTTAAGCGTTAGCTTTTAATGACTCTTAAGCGCTGGAATGCCAAGCGGGGTATAGCAGGATACCCTTTTTAGGAAGGTCGCATATGTGAGTATGAAGTGAGGCTGCTTCTTTGAGAATTTAGGAAGGCAAAATTCTCGAGAAAATATTTGCAGAACCAAGAAGGGGTGTCATGGCCAAAACGAACACAATAGTGAAAATCGAATTGTGTTGGGAGGAGTTCCGTGTGATGCCTGTTGTCTTGGTTTACACAAACGGTAGAACAGTTCAAGACAACATGTTCACTGGTCAGCCAATAAATCCGATAGGTATTCATAAGGGAAGGTTTAAGGCTAAAAGCTACCTATCCTATGCGGAATTTTTCCATTATACTCTCTCTCGTGTCAGCTTTGTCTCCTGAGTCGGATTCAGCCAATTTCATTCATGTGAGGAATTGTTGAAAAAATGATATTTGAACCAAAGAGAATTTGGTGGGATCCACACCACGCGAGGTGGTCCAAGTGGGTTTTAAATACTCCTTGCTAAGGAGTTTAAACCAGTGAAAGAATGAACTAATTTCATTGAGAGATAAATGAGAAATTGTCTCTCAAAGTAGGTTTTGGAACAACAATAGTGCACGGTTGGATGGTCAATGCTGGGTTGATTACCCAAAGTTATTACCTATGATTGTGTATTCAATTTCGGGAATCATAACTATATAAGTTTTATTCTTGAATTGAATTCCGGAATCAATTCCCCTATTGATTATTGGCTCCTCCATGAATATTTGTATTCATTGTCGTATTGATGGTAGAGGCTCCTCCTTTAGCTATATAAGGGAACTTCCACCTTTGGTTTCAACACACCAAAAATAATTCAAAGCATCTCTACTACTTCTTCTGCAATACAATTGTTCTTTTCGAGAGAGAGAGAGAGAGTACAGACACAAATTGGTTCGACGGGCAGTCTACGGCGGTGCTCCGGTGGCTGAGTGATAACCAAGTCAACTCTGGGAGACGAACACTAACACAACCTTCAGCACCGGTGAGTCGACGAATTTGTCTTAAGGGCACCGTTGAACAAAACGGATTTCAGTTTGAAAATACTCTTTTACAGTATATATCTACATTTTGTATTCTGTAATTTTGTAATTCATGTTCATATTGTAAGTTCCAGAAATTAGTAAAATCATTTACTGTTTTTTCGTTCTTTCCCTACATAAGGGTCAATCAAAAAAATTCTTTTATTGCAGTTTTCTTTCCATTTTTAACCAAAATTTTCAATCCAAATAAGTGACTTTATAAGAAACTACAATCATTTTTTTTCTCTTCTCATGAAAACCCTCCATCTAGGGTTGCAAACAAGCTGAGCCGAACTTTGTCGACCTCGAACTCGGCTTGTTTTCTAAACGAGTTAAAAACTTGAGATTGAGCTTGGCTCGAGCTTAACGAGTCGAGCTTAGTCATTTATTAAACGACCCTCTAATCGAACCAAGCTTCTTGTAACGAACCCAATTTTTGTCAAACGAGCCTAGCTCCGCTTGACAAACGAGTCCAAAACTCGAACTCGCGAGTTGCTCGGTTCATTTGCAGCCCTCTTCTCCAATTAAGGTGTAAGATTTTAGCGTATCACTTTCTCCAGTCGCACTGAATAGCATATACTCCCTTCTCCCGAGCCGCGAAATTTTTCGGCGCCGAATGGTTACATCCCACGTAATATCCGCTCGGCATATTCTAGTCATCCAATATACTTTTTGATGGTTCGGATTGAAATTCTCTCTTCTCTCACCCCAACACACATTCTCTCTCTCCAAATCCGAGCCGTCCATAAAAGCAATGGATGGCTTGAATGTGCCGAGCAAACACCACGTGGTACCCACCCAGCACTGAAATTTTTACGAGCTAGCCTCTCCCGATACCATGCGCAGCGAGTGCAGTGCGCACTCCCACTTGGCTCTCCCCCATCTCTGAAGCTTCACTTTCAGGTCACTGTTTCTCTCTCTCTCTCTCTAACTTCGCTTTCACACTCTCCTCTCTCTCTCTCTCTCTCTCTCTCTCTCTCTCAATCAGCTCCTTAAATAACACAGTAACCTCCTCACTCCCTCCTTAACACTCCCCCTAATAACTAACCAAAAATCTAGGGTTCCAATTCCTCCCAAATCTTATCTTCTTCAGCTACAATACATACATTTCACAGACCCTACATAAATATACATAATACTCACATTTGTGATCGTGTAAGCGAGAATTTCGAGTGAATTGTGAAGAATTCATTGAAATGGATCCTCCGATAATCCACGAGGCATCCTTCTCCGCGGCCAACCCGTCGTCGTACAGCCTGGCCGAGATTTGGCCGTTTCCGATTAACAACGGAAGCGGTGGGTTGGGGTTGAGAATGAACAATTTGAGCGGATTCGGAGAGGCGACGTTGAATCTGGACGTTTCGGTGGACGAATCCACGGTTACGGAGCAGAGCGGCGGCGGTGGGAGAAGGAAGCAGCAGCGGAGGGAGGCGAATTCGGAGGATGAGTCGTCGAAGCTCGTTTCCACTAGCAGTGGCAATGATATGGTAGAATTCACTTTGTTCTTTCAGTTGTTCTTTAATTTGTACGTTTGTTCATTCCCTAGCTTTGTTCAATATTTAGGTATACTTTCGCCTGAATTTTTTGTTCCGTATTTCTATTCCTCTTTTCTGAATTTTTGTTGAATTTGCATTTGAAGTATTTTTTTTAAATTAATCGTTCGTCCTTACGAGATTAAGGGCAAAATCCACTTTTCCATCCATATTAACGGAGGTGTATCTCACACGCCTCTAGAATGTAATGTAATCTAAGTCGTTTATAATCTATTAAATAAAGAATAGAGTATCTCTGTAAAAAAATCATCTCGATTAGGCACCAATAACCTAGTGATCTACTGTAATTTTTAGTAAATTCAAATTTAAAATTTTAATTTCATAACAACATCGATTCGACCATGAGCTTTTCATTTTTTGATTGACTTGAATTTTGGCACAGATGTAGTACTCGTCAAAATTTACAATATCAACAGTTTTGATTCAATTTTTGGTATAAGGGATAGTGTGGTTAGATTTAAAAAGAGGAAGAATCAAGGGACATGGTGAGGGTATATCGGTCTTTTAATGTTGTGTCCTTTAATATGGATGGAATAGATGACGGCAGGGAGTCTATCCTCACATTTTCAAAACCGCAGGTAGGTTATGTGGTCAGTTTTGAACCATGAGAGGGTATCCGCACATGACGATAACCACAGGGGGTCAAAGTAGACTTTGCTCCGAGATTAATCTAAAAAATAAGAAATTATTTGCTTCCCATTTTTGAAACGTTCTAAATGCACGCAAGAAAATAATGTATAAACATTAGTCTTTTAATAAAATTTACACGAATTTAAAGATCTCATTGAGATGAAAAAATTGGTGTGAATTTTTTCAGAAAGATTCTCATAAATATTTTAATTTTTGCATGCAAAATGCACGCTTCTTAAAAGGGCAAGCAAATCCGGACGGAGGGAGTACAACAAAAGAAATAGATGAAAAAATTTAGAACATCTATCTTAATTTTAATTTTCTTTAGTGTCATCTCATTCGAATTTTTTTCAACTCCGACGCATATATTTTTCTGATGCCTCTGGTCAATATATAATACTAAATATCACTATGAGTGAAAGATACTGGCTATGGTTAACAAAATTTAATTTATGTCAAACTCACCCTTAGTTGTACCTTTACCACATGTATCAGGATAACGGTCATCCATTCTGCTGCTCATCTGAAGGTTTGGTTGGGAAAAGTAAGGATTTTAAATGGCAGGATTCTGTTGTTTTGTCATATTTCTTAATAAAACTGAGGGGGATAAATATTTCGGAAATACATGTTAAATTTATTTCTTTTTTGGTTATTAAGATTTTATACCAGAAAACAAATCCATTACAATGAGGACTACAGGGGCATACGGCGTACCCTGGATTACAATCACAAAGAGACCAAAACACAAAGCAAAATGTCAGTAAGGGGACACACATCACTGGACACAGCTATAAAAACAACAAAGCAAAGCATCAAACAACAAAGAGACTACACACTACTCATAGGACAAACAAGGATTATATGGGAGATGTCCAGAGAGTTAGTTGTGAAGGGCTGCATTTTCTGCAGAATTCACCACTGGATCCCATGTACAGCCGTAGGTTCTTCATGTAGGTAAGATTGTTTTTAGCTCTATGTCCCTAATTATAGTTCTGAAATACAGCCATAGGTGCCAACTTCCAAGGCTTTGGTCTAAATTTAGCTCTTTTTAAGTCTTACTTCGTACAGTTTATTTTTTGTTTGTCAGTCTATACTTCTCCCTTTACTCGTGGAAAAAATTGCATGCACCAACATTTTTTCCATCTTTAAACCACAGCGAATGTTATGCAATTTTGATCCCCCTTCTTTTTGGGTTGTGTCAATATTTGGTATTGCCAGTCGCCCCATTCCAATGGTTTATGTGGTGATGAAGTATCTTCTATGTTTTTGGCACATCGGAGTTCAATTTCATTGTTGGCCATGACATTTGAAGGGGCATATAGAACCCGTGTGGTTGGGGGAATCGAACCCTGACCTTCTAATGATGGGTAACTGGGTTACCTTGTTGCTTGGGGTTACAGTTTAGGCTTTTGCAGAATAGGGGAGTCGACTCTGAATTTCTTTTCTTTTCTTTGCTTTCTTGGTAGAACAATTCAAATGGTAAACGGAAGAAAACATCCAGATCCAGAGATGAAAACGGCGTCTCAAAATCTGAAGATGAAGAAAATTCAGGGCTGGGGAACAATCCTGCTGAGCAAAGAACAAAATCTTCTGAGCCTCCCAAACAAGATTACATCCATGTCAGAGCTAGAAGGGGTCAAGCTACCGATAGTCACAGTCTAGCAGAGCGAGTAAACTCTTTGAACCTCTTACTCTTGCGGCTTGCAGGGGCTCATTTGTCCATTTAATTTGGTGATTGTTCAAAGACTGAAACCTTTCCTTTGTCAGGCCAGGAGAGAAAAGATCAGTGAGAGGATGAAGATTCTTCAAGACTTGGTCCCAGGATGTAACAAGGTATGTGTTCTCCTGTTGTTGATTTTATGGTTGCTCTAATAATCTGCGGGAGAGAAAAGATCCTGTTGTTGTTTCTATGGTCATATAGTTGGAGAAATCCCTATAAACCCTGGATAGAAAATAGAAAACAAGTAGTCAAAAAGTCCCCAAGTGTTCATCTCAGTCTTAACTTGGTCGTTCCATTGTCCTCTTCCTGTGTATCCTCATAATTCTCATTTGATCAGGTTATTGGGAAAGCACTTGTCCTTGATGAGATAATTAATTACATCCAGTCACTGCAGCGTCAAGTTGAGGTAATTGTAATAATCCTGTCATGTTTAATGCGCTTATGTGAAATTACTGATGAGTTTATTGGACCTTGTAGTTCTTGTCGATGAAACTTGAAGTAGTCAATTCAAGGGTGAGTTCCCCCATTGAGGGATTTCCTCCTAAAGAGGTAAGTCTTGTAGTGCACTGCTTACTGTACAATATTCTTTTGGTGTAGGACATTTTCATATAGATGGTACTGTAGTAATTCTTAATATTTCGTTGAAATATCGTTTTTAGTTCCTCACCAGAGTAGAAACTGCTACGAGTCATTGGGTAAATTGACAGATAAGTGTTCCAAAAGGGTGGTGATTCTGTCAGTAATTAGGAGGGTTCTGTAAAATTGAAGGAGCAGTTCTAATAGGGCTATTGTTAGCATTCTATATAATTCATCTCCATTTTGGTAAAGTCAGAAGTATGATAGGTCAGTTTGTAATCTGTAACACCAATTTTTTTTGGTAAATAGTTTTTTTTTTTAACACCAACTTCGAATCCAACACTTGATTTAGTCTCTATTTGTGGCGACATAAATCTGTCCCTACAACTCATGCATTAAGAATTCTCAGAACAAGAAGGTAGACTTGACGTGGATTATCAACGAATCACAGTGATTTGTATTGCAGTATAGACTGTAAAGCAAGGTTGATTCTTGTAGTTTTCAACATCTTTTAGGATATGATGCCACTGGACATACTTTGTTTCTTGAATCCTATTTCACCCTTGATTTCCTGTAGCGCTGATCTTCGCATCAATGTTGAGTCCATGCTTGCTCATCAAATGATTCCCACTTGATCATATTTGTCATTTAACTCCTTTTTCTCCCAACTACCCGGACTCAAGATCTCATGTCCTGTTTTAACTGTCAATCCTCCGTACCACACGTCAAATGCTGCCATGTTACCCAAGTTGAAACCATCTCTAACTCTGTTAACTTATGGGAATTGAAGGTTTTGTAATCTGCCAAAAGAACCCAGCAACCATAGTATTCTAGCCTGTATTTTCATTCTTTCACCACCAATATGGAGAGAGAAACACACTAGGGCTAATACCTTCTTGACTATTTGAAACGAATTGGCAACAAATGTTTGGTCAGGCACTATCTATCATTAAACCGACTCAGAGAGAACAGTTGAAGACATGGTTTCTCTCCAGTGTAGGAATTGGTTGATTTTGTATAAGACAAACCATGGATCTGGATCTTGCTGTGTCTGTCCAACAATGGTTAGGCAAGGTAGGGTGCCAGTTTTGATTTCTCTAGCTAGTTCTTTGACGATGAGAATAAAAAAAGTAAAAAACAACTTATCTCTTTCATCAATTAGAGGTCATTTATATCCTTTCTCCCTAATCATGTCTTCTCTTGCTGTTTTTTCTCTGAGTTCCCACAAAAACCAAGGTCCTGCTATGGCCCATAACTGGTTTCTCGGACTCATTGGTTGTTCGTCATAGTTAGCAAGCAAAAGAGCATTGACATGGTTTTCTCAGCTCCCCTGTAATAGATGTTATACACATGCTTTTGTCCCCCCATTACTAGTTCTGTTTTACCATACCTGTTCTCATTAATGGTTATTAATTTTGCGATTCTACTGGGTATGAAATACCATGAAAGCTTTCTTTTAAACTGAATTTCTGTACAATTATCATGTTTAGTCCCTAGGGTACTTTCTTCTCTTCTCCCCTCTTTAGTTCTTTATATGCTTCTCATGCACAATGATATATGGTTGTTTCAGCTGGCGCCGACATTTGATGCAACTGGGATGATTTTTGGGACACAAGGAACAAGGGAATATGTGCAAGTATCCCAACCCGAATGGCTTCATATGCAGATCGGCAATTGCTTTGACCGAGCTCCATGATTTAACCATCACCCCCTATTAATTTGCAACTAGGGGGTTTCAGCAGCATATTAGACTCCTTCCTCATCATCTTTAATCGGAGGAGAATTTTATCATTGTTTTCCACCATCTATAGCAGTCTTCTATCCTTGCAACCATTCGTAAATGTGATTGAGAGGACAACATAGTTATGTAGAAATGTGGCGTCTTCTTTCTGTTTCGGCTAATTTAGTTTACTGTAATTTGTTGTATTGATGTTAAAAAAGCCTTATAGTGTGATTGTAATCAGAAAGAACTGTTTCCTATTCCTCGTTATCAATTCGATCTGCTGATACAAATTATATAGAAATTTATAGCAGGAACCACCTTTTGTAAGAGAGGATGCTCCCAGATTATTGGTTATATATCAACTCGTGCAAGTATCGCATAGTCGTGTGTGTGTGTGTGTGTGTGTGTGAGAGAGAGAGAGAGAGAGAGAGAGAGAGAGAGAGAGACCACCTACTTAACAGGTTCAGAGCAACTTACAAAATAAACCTAAAAACCAAACTTGGATTTTATCCCATTGACAACATCTTCATCTACCTGGAATGCCTTGGTCAAAACATCAACAGGCACAGATGGTTTTGAACCAAAAAGAGTCAAGGGTAGTACCACAGCACCCGGCAGTTCACTATTGAACGCCGTAAAAATCAAAGCCTTCCCCTCTCCAACGTTCATCTGGAAGTGCACGAGCCCTCTAGGAACCACAAACATCTCCCCACCCCTGAGAACCTTAGAGTAGAACACATTGCCCGTTGACACGAACCCCACAAGCACCTTCCCTTCGATCACTATCCCAGACTCTGTCGACCGTGGGTGTAGGTGGGGCGGGTTAAGCCCGCCAGGCACCAAGTCGACCCGATTCATCGAAATTCCAAGGGTGTTTACACCTGGAAACGCGAGAACGTTCCCCGGAGTGACACTCCCTCCAAAGGCGTTTGATGTGTTCCCTTCTTTGACCAGACCGTCAAAGAAGAAGTCATCTGAAGTCACTTCTGAGGATAATTTACAGGTGAAGCCATTAGCAGAAGAAGAGGATTTTAAATCTGCGACACAAAAGTCCTGTAATGGATCAGGGTCAGCTGAAGAGTAGGGAAAAGGTGAAAGAAGCAAGACAATCAAGTAGAAGATCAGTTGTGTTCTTGAGCTTGAGAGAATGATCATGGCACCCATGGGCTATGAACCAGGTTTTTCAATGTGCTGAAGTTTCAAGTGCCAAAAAAAGTCACTTAAAGAATACATAGACAAATTGTCCAGATAAAGTTGGTGGAGATTAGCTGGGTTCATGACACAGAATGGCATGAAAATCACATCTCAGTAGTTGGAGTAAATAACAAGCAAGAAAGAAAGTGCGGGCAGGGGACTTGATCAAGATTATGACCTCAGAAAGGTAATCTTGCAATTTGACTAGGGAGATGAATCGGGCCCGTTTCAAAAAAGTTCTTATTTTTTAAGTACTTATTTTTCACTTTACAAGACGGGTCATTCTCTCATAATACATTATCTTTAATTCAAAAAATATATACTTATTTGAAAAATATCATCTCAATAGCCAAGTCTATAATTGCCAATTAGGTACCCTTCCACTTTCTTCCAAAACCTTTTTTTCAAAAAGAATGTAATTTCAAATTCAAATATAACGAAGATGAAAAAATGATTTTTCAATTTTTTGGCATCGTTTAAAAGATTTCAATGAGACCTATCAAATAAGATCCATATTGGACGAAAAATTGTTTGCGTAACACATAATTTTTGACCTTGAAATTACCTTCTTTTTTTCAAAACCTTCTTTTAGAAAAGTTGGAACGGCCACTCAGTCTTTCTGGAAAATGATGTGCAAATTGTAAATTTTGTGGACAATGATGATGTGCAAGTTGTAAATCAGTCTTTGTGGACAATGATGTGCAAGTTGTAGGGTAAGAGTTTCAACAGAAAATTAAGACCTAAGATCTCAGTCCCAATTTAATTGTCACTTTTGGGAGTTCATGCCACTTTTCAATTGATTATATTTTGTAATTTATAATGTTTTAGGTGATTTTGAAAACATTATATTATAAAACAAATCGAGATCTATCAAACAAGATCTATATTTGATATAAAATTCATTACCAATTTAAAGATATAACTAGTTTTTTATCCAGTTAAAATAGAACTGGAACAAGTAAATTGGGACGGGGGAGTATTATTCAAATGCCACTTGGTAATTTTGAAGTGGTAGTGATCTGTTTTCTTAAGCCATAGAAACCTCATCTGTTGTGGATTGTTTGAACTGATAGTTGGAGCAGTTACCCGAGGAAGACAAACAGAAGAGAGTATCCAATGAGACAGGATCCAAGAGTGGTTTCACACCGTAACAATGAGACTCGAACCCGAACATCCCGCATAGCTTGACCCGCTACGGCACCCTATCTTCGTACCTAGCTTTTGGCCTTAAAAAGTGTCCAATCTTGGGAATGCCATGTGCGATGAAGCGAGAGTTCACAGGTATGATAGAGTGTCCTCTCTGTCTGTCTCTCCGAGTTTCTACTACTAAGTAGCACAAAAATATTACAAGTGGTATGCATGTGATACAAGGATTGTTGAGATTATGCAATGCAATGTCAACCTAACCAAATAAAACCGAGCCTTAATTCCTAATAACCTGCGGTCAGCTACATGAAGATAGAGCTTTAGAGAATAAAGATCAATATATTAGATAATGAAGGAGTTATCAAATAAAAAATGAAAATGAAATAAGAATGGCTCCTCTATGCTCATGATTAACCACCTCAACACAAAACCCATTCCATCCATGCATCTATTGTTTCTTTGACCTCCTAGATTTTGCTTAGAGCCAAAATGGAGAAGTTTTGATGCCAGATTAAAACAAATTTGTCGATTAACTGAATTTAGAACTAGCAAAAATTTAAGTCAATGTTTCAGTTTCAAAGGATGCTTGCCCAATCAACCACAGTTCCCCATAGTTAAAAGGTCAAAACCCACTTGGCTGTTGTATCGCTTGCGGTAAATCCATGTTTTCTTAACTTGCACCCAGATCAGCTTGAAGTGTATGCCAACATATTGCAGAAGCACATAAACCCTTAACTTCCATTTAGAAGGAAATCTCACCCATGAGGATCTTAATTGAAATTAAAGAATGTAATTGCAAGTTTCTCTGGAATGTCACAAATCACAATGTCACATAAGTGCAATACAAGGATGCAAGGTGCAGGTTCATTTCATAAACTGTTATGGTATGCGATCAAATGATGATCAAACATCTAACGCACCAGAAAACTTCAAACTAAAATCACATTGCGAATGGTTAACGGATAGCTGACTCTTTGAAAGAATATATCAATACCATAGTTTTCAATGACAAAACACCCATCACAGATTCCAACGGCAAGGCACACTTCAGCATTTCATTCAAAAAACAGAATCTTCCGACTTGTGGAAACGACAAGAGCTGAATTTTTTGGGGCGTGAAGTCACTATATTTGGATCCTGAGTTCCACCTCACACATGCGTGTGGCCTGAAGGAGAAAAGAATAAAATCAGTGACACCTCTCCATGGCAGCTGGGCTAATGGGGATCAAACCAGATGGGGTTACAAGCGCATCCACAGGAACATCAGTTGGAGTGACAGGTATAACTCCATCGTCCATTATCTGAACTGAATAAGACAGCGCCACTGGAAAACAAAGCCAATCACGGTGTTATAAAGCAAACTAGATGTCATTTAATATTATAATGCATAAAACAATTACTTTACAAATAAGGAGAAAGATGACATATACCAAGGAGAGGTTGCTTCCATTTTCGCTCCTTTGCAAGCTCTTGGTAATTCATCAAGAAGGTGTCATAGTAACTTTTTGAGTTATTAATATATCAACACATACAATGCAAATCAAATTGTTAGGGAGGAACTCAGAAAAGTATGTTTAAAAACATTAGGCATTAAATGAGAAAACTCTACTGATTTTAAGAAACTTGTAGGCTGGAGTTACTGAGAGACTACTCATTTGACAAGACTGAGGTCAACAAACCTACCCTCCACCACGGCCCAAACGCCTTCCTGATTTGTCAAATGCGAGTCCTACAGTCGACATAAGGACAAATTGCACTGATCAAGTTTAGGTTCCAAGCATGTGTGAGAGCTAAATCAAGGAAACAGGAGAAGAGCATGTACCAGGTAACAGAAGCAAGTCAACTGGGTCATTTGCTTGCATAACTGCAACAAATAGAGATGTTTTAGGTTCATAGTAGTGACATCTGCCAGTTCCACGGCAAATTAATGAACCGATGGGGCAAAAAATGAAACATATCATGTGTATAAAATTAAGCAAATAAAAACCTGTAGCGCATTTCTAAGCATAATGTCACTCACATCTCTAGTCAAACATACGAACCACATCTTACCGTGTACCTGCCCCTGCCACAACTGAACTGAAATAGCCCCAGAACCACTATCTTCAGACTTCAACAAATAAAAGCTTGCCCTACACAGCTGCCTCAACACCACTGAATTGCCTACTTACCCCGGCCATCAAAACTATACTTTCCCCTCTAATTGCTTGTATGCATACGATATGCATGTAAGCCTTAAATCACAGACAAAGGCCTAGAAGGTGGTGATGAGCCTAGAGGGTGGTGATGAGGTCATGGGCATAGAGGGGTTGTTATGGGTTGGGTAGTATAGTGGCTATTAGGTAGTGTTGGTGTTAATGGTGGCGGTAATAGTTTAATGATAGTGTTGGACGTTTTGTCCAGCAGAAGTGGTCATCCCTTGCAGTGTTAAATGCAGAAAGAGATTGAGAAAAGAGAGACGGAAGAAAAGAGAAAGAAGAGGAGAGTTGAGAGTTTGATTGATGTCTGAGCAACACACGCCCTCATATCAAATAATTTTTCCTTCTTTAATTTAGTTATCAAATTTGGATTAGTCTGCTAAGTGTAAAATGGTAATGCAAAATGTGTCAGCAGATACATGATGTGTCACTAACAGCAAGGGGGAGTCTGTAGCAAACTTTTCAAAAAGGAAAGGTCACTGAAATGTTCTAATCCCAATGGATAACTGAGTTCATCACGGCAAAACCTCGTGGGCAGTCAGTGTAAATGTTTCCCATCCCTAATAGTAATTGTAATTTACCACCCAAAAAAGGAATGAATAGAAAGAAAAAATGATTCCACATGTCTAGCTAATAGTTTAATGTATTAACTTACCATCTTCCCGCTCATTACCGTCAGCATCTACTGGAGCTGGTTCCAAAATGTTCATTGAATTTGCAATCATATCACGAATACTTGATATGTTAACCATCCGCATGTTTCTATTTCTGTCCTCCACTCGTGGAACATAAAGCTTCTTTCCCGTCAGTGAATGACCATCTTGAGTAGAACATCAGTGAAAGAATGTCAGTCTGATAACATATGCTTTGATTACTTAAATGCAGAAAAACAATGCAAATAAAACTGTCTTCCAAACATCTCAATTCAAAGGACAAACTACATTCGTATTACATGAAGAAAGAAAGAGGCAGTGAATTATTTACAAATATAAAGATGGATAAACTGTGAACCATCTGTTGATCTCATAACCATAAATACAACTTCACCAAAAGTGTTCAGAAAGTTTCCAAGACAGAAGAAGAGCGGATGGAAAAAGAAAAAATAACACCCGTAATTTTACCATCACACGGCAGCTCAAAAGTTGAAAGCACTGAAAGTGAGGCATCAGACAAACCTGTAGCTGGATTCTGTAGAACTTCTGACAAAATATTAGACGTATCGACTTCTCGTAAAGCACTACAGCTTATATAAGCACATAATCGCTTGCAAGTCTTGAACCACGGAGCTTCAAGAATAACATTCTGAATTGCATTGTCTGACAAAGACAGAACATGGAAAAGACATTCTTCTTAACAAAAGCTGAGCTGGAAAATATATTTCCAATCAAGAATGCAGAAAGAACAGAGAACATCATGAACACATTGAGTTTTGAAGATGTGAATTGGAACAGTAAAAACATGAACAAATGCAAGGGCATTGAATTGGTGAAAAGCATGAGACTCCAAAATGCTTCAACGAGGGGTGATTTCAACGCAAACAATTCCAGTGATCTACAACTTAGCTATTAGAACAACATAATGGAATACAAAGTCTCTGATCTTCCAGAAATACAGTGGAACTGCGGAGGAAAGAAAACCTATAGAGTCCACTCCATGCGCCTTCTTTGGAACCTTAACAGTACCCTATGTGTTCAACAAGGTGGTTATTTTATTCTTTCTAATGCTTTATGACGGAAAATAAAAACTTCCTCGAGCAGTTCAAGGAAGCGGAGACCGGAGATATTAGTATGGCATCAAAGGGAATTCTCCCTTCTTACCATGTGAGTAAAAGAAAGAACATTGGCTTGTGACTACTTTTCTAAGTGCACAACACATACTTCACCAAAAACCTTAATACATTTGCAAAGCAATATGCACCCACCAAACAAACATGACACAAAACCATGAATCAAAGGTGCACCATTTGAACAGGTTCCGTCCACGGGCCATTTGTAGGCTCTGTTTAACATCAACTCATTTGAGGTACCAAAAACAAATAAAAAAATGAGTATGGAAGTCTAATGCATACCTGTCTTTAAGTCTAAAGTAACTTTTGTCACAAGAACCTAAGAAGTTGACTAACCCTTTGGGCAGATTGCAGGGGAAAGGAAAAGGAAACAAAAATGAGAGTGTCAATCAGGCACCGAGTAAAAGTTAAAGCAGCAAGTCATATATTGGCCGTATTGCATGCGTAGATACGTATCTCTACAAATTGGTGTTATTTACTCGTGTATTCAAAACCTCTATCATCATAAAACATATGCTTCCAGATCAGCCCAATTCTAAATTAAAAGGCCTCAAATTTGGAGAAACTATAACAAATTAAAAGCATCAAATTTGAAATATTAAGTTTTGTGAAATTATGATAAAGCCCCAGAGAACATGCAGATGCGTAGGACTAAAAATTCCTCTTGTACACATTGATTACACTTTCTTTTCATCTTTGTTTTCCATTTTAACAAAAACGGAAAACTGATTTCACTAAGTCCAGCTCCTCTGCAATCCATAGGGAATTAGAGGATCCTCCAATTTCAATTCAATGATCAAGATTACCCTAGTAAC
Source organism: Rhododendron mucronatum var. ripense (assembly GCA_019656295.1). Lineage (NCBI taxonomy): Eukaryota > Viridiplantae > Streptophyta > Magnoliopsida > Ericales > Ericaceae > Rhododendron > Rhododendron mucronatum. Next base: position 4,907,816 of record BPLT01000010.1, read on the forward strand.
TCAAGCCCCAAAGTTCACATGGTATTCTATGGGCACCCAATTATTCTCCAAATATTTCTCAATTACATAAGCGTCTTCCATCCCCCTTTTTTTTGAACAGCGAAAAAAATTCATTAATCTTCAAGTTTACAAAAAATTCATTAATTTTTTTGAACGGCATCCTCTCTCCCCGTTAAATATGCATCCAAAAAACTTTTTTTATATAGCTCACGAGGATTTTTTTATTAATATTATATCAATGATTGTTTTCCTTTCAGCATGGTTTTTTCCCCCTGATATTATCTTATTATGTAGCTCATGAGATTTTTTTTACTGATTTCACGTGTTCTTCGCAATGTGTCGTGTGCTCATTGATGTAGTTGTTCTTGTATGTAAAGAAAGTTAAAATTAAGATTCAGTTATGAAAATTAGAAAGAAATCGTAAGAGTAATGAACATAAGATAATTTAAGATAATTTTTACAGGAAAATATTTTAGAAGAAATGCAAAAGGAATTCTTTGATTAACCTTGTGAATCTAATAGTTCTTTGAACTTGCACATGTTATTAAAGTTATGATATGAAATTTTACTAATGTTTGGAATTTGGTAAATTGGTGCTTGGAATGTGATATTGGAGAGTAATTGAGTGCCAGTAGAACGCCCTATGAGCTTTGGGTCCGGAGATACTAAAATAATCCGGACCATTGAATTGGAATTGGACGATCTTCCAATTTCCTATGGATTGGAGAGGAGCCGGACTCAATTTCACTAGCACTGTCCTTACATTTTCCTTGTGGCACTGTCACATCGGATTCCAACACAACACTGTCACAATCTGTAAAATATGTTTCAAGTTCAACACTGTGTATGAGGAACAAGCTCACCAGTTACCCCATACTGAAGAATATTGAAATTGGTAAATCAACCCATAACAAATATAACTAAATAATAGGCTCTCTCTAATGTTGGATTGTAGAGAGCAGTCCATCAATCGAGATCATGCAAAAGTGTTTTTAATGATTCAGATGTGTTGGGCACTTCCCTTGAAGAATCGTTAAAAAAACAGGACCATATATTGCCAAGACAGACGACCGAGATGCAAGGGTCCACAACCAAACACGTAGACGAAGTCATTTGTCATTCATAGTAGATTTTAAGCATATAAATGTACCGTAAAAGCATATTCTTGCACAATTAGCTGCGTATATGTATGCGTATAAGAATATGTAGATATGGTTACCTTCATAGGATCTGAGGGTGGGGTCCATGTTCTTGAGCTCCTTTTTAACTCTGGATCGTAGGGCTCGTTTCTGCTTGAATATGGCATCGATATCTGTAGCGGCGGCGGTGGTGTGGCTTTGACAGTTGTTCATGATCGTGATGGAACGAAATGCGACGGAGGACGATGGCTGGAGCAGGATAAGGGAGCGATAGAGGGAGAGTGCTTTGGGTGCTGCAGCGAATGCTCTCTTGCACGGTATGACCATCAGCACCCCAACCAACCATCCGGATCCTTTTGCCTGTAAGGGTCTGTTTGGACGCGGGATAAGGATTGTGGTTATTAATTATAAAGGGAGGATAATATAGTAGGGGTATTATGCAAGAAGTGTGGACCCCCATTAATGTGACGCGAGATTAAATAGTACTTGGTTTGGATGAGGGATAAAATGGGAAATAATATTGTTTTGTAGTTGAAATGGAAGAGAGGAGGTATTATCGGGGCATTATGACCCAAAACCTCCCCATAAATAATCCCGGCGGGTATTAGGGGTCAAAGAGAATCCGGGACTTAACTAATACTCTACCTGGCAAAATGTGATCTCAAACCATGACTTAACCCAGTGATTTAAATACGCGAGGCGCACGCGAGGCAACAAAGCCCTCGTCGAGGCGAGGCGAGCGTTTTAAAAAAAAAAGTAATACTTATAAACTACATAAACGACCAATATTCACTCCTACCATCAAAACAAGAACAAACATCACCATATTGCATAATAACCAACATTCCAACATACGAAATACAAGTAAAATACGCTCATAAAATGTAACAAACTAACAATCTAGATATTCCAAAAAAAAACCCATCTGCCCAGCTCCACTAGCAAAAAAAAAAACCCCCAGCTGCAAAAGAATACCCAGTCATATTTCTATTTGTCTTTGACCCAAAAAAAAAAAAAGAATACCCAGTACAGTCGGCCAAAAAAAAAAAAAAGAATACCCAATCCAGTCGGCAAAAAAAAAAAAGAATACCCAGTCCAGTCGGCTCTCATATTGCAGCCGACTGACCCAGGGAAAGAAAGAGGGAGAGAGAGAGAAGAGGAGAAGGGTGCGTATATGTGTGTACATACATACATACATACATACCTTGTCGGCAGGAAAAGAAGAAGAAAAGGAGGAGAGAAGGGTGCGAGAGAGAGATCAATCGATCTCAGAGTCAGAGAGAGAGAGAGAGAGCGCTTACCTTTTGAGTTCGATCGCATAGGAGAGGTGAGAGCAGAGAGGTTCGATTGTGTGTGTGTGTTGTATAATTGTAGTTATTTTTGCCCTTATATGTGTTTTTGACCTTTTGACCTGGACGACGCCTAGGCGTGCGTTTTGGGTCGCCCCGCGCCTAGTTGAAATTCAACGACTAGGTGGTCGCCTCTTCGATACTCGCCTTGCCTCACCACTATGAGGCGACCCTCGCCTCATCGCTATACCCCTTCTGTAGCCCCATTCAAACAGGCCTCAAGGATCATTTAAGGGTTTTCCTTAGAAGCTGAGAACACATACACAAGTGGGAAGATCCAATGGTTCACAACAACAGGTCATCATTCCCTTAAACAAGAAGATGCCATTTTGGGAATAAAATTCTAACGGAGGGAAAAAAAAATTCGTTTTTCTTCTCTTTCTTCTTTCTCCGTTCCATTCCACAGCATAAGAAAAGAAAAGGAACCCTTCTCATCAGAAGTTACCCAACTCTTGCAACGCTAATCATCCTCGTTTCACCGATCACCAGTTGCTTGTCTTTGACATCACCGACCACCAATTTTCCTAATTCTAATTCTAGGTTTAAATCAATATCAAAACTTCAAATCTCTACAAGAAGAAAATAGAACCACTAACCACCAATTTTCCCAAATTCAAAACTTTTCACCCTTTGCACACACATACAAATGATACCCACACCCCTATCTCGTGTATGATATTCTTGTACAGTATCATTTATGATATAAATATCTTTTCTTTACTGATGGGAAAAAAAATCTAGCTTAAGATGGCCTTCACGGCCTGTTTGGATGCCGGATTTGGCCCCAGTTTTGCTATGCGGCCGGACTACATCTCCGCCCCCCTCTAATCCGGTCTTTGGCTTCCAAAAAACCTACCCAGATTTGGCCCCGGATTTGGCGACTTAGGATTACAAATCCACCCACAGCCGGATTTGCTAACGACAGGGTACCCCTGTCGTTGGTTGTGCGGGGTGGTTGAATGACGAATTTGCCCTTACCTTTTCTAGATCTTCTGGTGGTGTGCTGCTTGCTGGTGGTGGGAGACGGTGGTGGCTATTTTCCGGCTGTGGTGATGCTCAGCGGCGGCGGCGGCGGCGGCGGACGGAGAAGACAAGGTGGTTACAGAGGATGGGGTTAGGGGCGTGAGTTGCAGAGATGTTTTTCTTCTCCTTTTTTTTGACTGGAGAGAGGACGAACTTTACCTCAGTACACGTACAGTACTCTTTATATATATATAGTGGGCCCTCAATTGCCTTTGGAATTGTAATTGTGGTTTTCTGATTGCGGTTTTTTTTGTCGAAAATAATATTTTTCTAATAAATAATACGGTTTAAAAATTGATAAGATAAAATGAATTTATTTTATCCCACAAATAATGATAAAATTTATTTACTCTAATTATAAAAAATAATCTAATTTGTCCATTAAAATAATAAAATAGAGGCAATTAAGTCATTTGACAACTTATTTTCTCATATCCACCTTCCAAATCTCCCTTATCAAAAAATCATCTATACACTGGATTACAAATTCACCATTCTTATGACGTGGGCACACCCATCTTACACATCACCCCTTATTCTATATCCACCCTCGGGCTATCAAAGAAAAAGAGGGAGTCATTTGCAATTAAAATATAAAAAAAGATAGGATGCGTAGAGAGCATATTGAAAAAAGCAAAAACAACAAAAACACAATCTCCATCTCACAACTCACATTGAAAAAAGCAAGAACAACAAGAACACAATCTCCATCTCACAACTCACATTGAAAAAAGCAAGAACAACAAGAACACAATCTCCATCTCACAACTCACAGTATAGAGAAAGCTCCCAAAGAGTTACGATGCTTATTTAGAGCGTCCGTAATGAAATAAGCAAAAAGTAAATAATCAAAATATGTCACATCAGATTTTGATTATCTATTTAGAGATTGTTAAAGTTAACAATGTCAAATCTCATGTTGGTTATTTTTTGTTCATAATCAAAACCAATGGACCCATTGCTTCCTTCCCTGAGTTCCCTCCAAATTTTTCCCCTTCATTTCACGTAAAGTTTTCGAAAAAATGGTTTATGTTAAAAACAGTTGTGTAAAAAAATTGTTTATGAAAAAATTTGTGTAAATACTGTTTTTTTTAAATATTTTTTTTTTAAATTGAAAAAACAGTTTTTATAAATAAAAAAATTTTAAAAAAGTTTCTGAAAAAAAAATTTAAATTTTTTGAAAACATTTTTGAGAGAGGGAAAAGATTTTTGTGTAATGATGGGTATACTTGATTGAGAAAATGTGAGGATTAATAAATTTGGTTATTAACAAAAAGTTGTTAGTTTTGATTATTAAAATATCAAAATTTTAATTATTAACATTGTTAATTATAGCAACCCTCCAATTTTGCTTCATGGACAAACTTTGAGTTTGTTTCGTGCACCAAATTACTCGTAGATCGTTTTCAAAAAAATTCTGCAATACTAGATTGAGGAAAATATGGATGAGAGTGTACTCACCAAAAAAACATATAACACCACTGGTAGTGGGACGCCCCGATTTTCAGATCATTAAAATAGCTGCTGATAGATAATCTCTACTGAATCGGTGCAGGTGTCGTGGCGGTCGAACGAAATCACAAGACCATCCACTGATTGAGAATCGCGCGCGGGACCCTTTTTCTCTAAATATCTAGTAGTGGAAAGGGTCCATTCAGAATGCTATCTAGCTTGTGCCAGTTCATCAAAACAAGAAAAGAATGCTATGTTGTGTTGTGTGCGTCACCTGACAAATCGAGCTATGTACCGTGGGGATTAATATCCCTCTTCCTTGTTTCTATTCTTGACTGGGTTAGTGTGTGGAGTAGAGATGAGACATTCTTTTTCCTGGTTTTTTTGGAGCTTGTTGTGTTATGTTTGAAAAAAAATAAAAAAAAAATTAGTGGTTGTAACTTCGGACCGAAAGCATTATTCTTGAATCACCAAAATTATATAGTCCTTGACGTTGCTCTGAAAACCTGGGCATCACCCATGTAGAACTCGCTCTATTTTTTGGTTATCTCCGCAATATCCACCCGCTGGAAGTTCTTAATTACTTCCGTTGTGCTTTTAGAGTTTTCTCTGAAGGAAAGAAGGTTTTGGGTGGTTTGGTTACATATTTGAATATACAAGAATTCGAAATGGGATGTGGATTGCTATTTGTCTTTTTTAGTTAAGTATATATATTAGTTTTGCACCCATTTAACCGATCGCTTCTTGTTGATTTCTAGTTATTGGATTTGAGAGCGGTTTGTGATTTTACAGTTTTGGTGCTTTTGCTTTATTTGTAATTTGCTGTTGCTGCATTGTTCTCCTGCTCTCTGCTCTTTTTCTCTCTTTCTTAACGAAAAGAAACCATTGTCGTCCTTTGTTTCCCATCGACAACAGTTCAATAAATAGAAACAAGCCATATGGATTTACCATTTTTTGGTTTGGAGCTGTCTCTTAAAATTTTCATGTGAATCAAATGCTAAACTAGAGGAAGTTGTTTATGGCTCTTCCCATTTCCTTCTGTCTTGCCTGCAAAACCTTAGTTCTCTTGCATATGGAGAAATTTGTCTTCAGTGGGATCAAGGGTTGTGTGAAATCTATTCTTTTGAAGCTGCTTGGCTGCTTATACACCCCATTACACAGGAAATTCAACTCTCAAGCAGAGGCACTAGATAAAGTGAACTAGAACGCAATATGAAAATCTAGATTCTTCGATTTCTATGAGATTGGTGTGGATGGTACAACAAATTAGAATGAAAGACAATGTGTGTATGTGTGTTGACAAAAACAAAGCTACAACACCATCCAAGAAAAGTCAACTGAAATTACCAGAAAGATCAGATCTGTGGAGCAGTGTGGATGGTACAACAAATTTGAATGAAAGACAAAACTTTGAGGCTATTTTACTGCTAAATGCAACTTAACATGTTCACTGCTGTTAGTCATGATCAGTCACCAAGTTTAAAAGGCTCTCTTTTCTCTCTTTTCTTTCAATCCCAGCAATGAAGGGATTGTCACCCGAACAGAAAACCAGTCTGCTGATGTTTGAAGTTTATCACTGACAGAAATCAGGCATGTGCTTCCATCCTAGTCTTCACCAAAGTAGACAAAGCTTTTCTAACGCCTGTCGTACTGGTTACTTTGCAGGCGAAAAACTTGTCAGAGATATTGTAGGTGAAAAGCCTGCTGGTGATGTCAAGAGTTGTGCGATTTGGACGCAGTTGCCTGCATAACATTTGTAAGTCATGAAGTTAATTCTTGATTTTACTGTGAAGTACAACTTATGAAGAGAAGCTCTTCCGTTTTGAAAGGTGCTATTTCTTGTATGTACTTTACCTTCCAGAAGTATGTGACATTAGGAATCCTGGTAAGGTTGAAAATTCGTGGTAAAGTTCTAACAATGCCAATATATCTAACGCCTTAGCGATTCCGTATTTTGTATTTGAAAAACATAGTCCCCTGTAGTGTCAAAACTTAATTTAACTAGTATAGAATATGGTAACGCTCCATCTACTAGTCTGCGCCATATGGAGGCATATATTAGACGTGAATAATTGCACGAAAACTGTGCAGTTTGACCAGTGGCAAGATATTAGCATACCTTGAACTCTCAGTCCGGAGTTGAGGGCTCATTTCAAGGAAAGGTCAAATTTCTGTGAAGTGAACTCTTTCGAATACTTCCATGACCTAATACATGTGTGTTACATGTCCCGCCACTCAAATCGCATAACATCAGCTTCACAATGTTTAGTGCCAAAAACAAGATTATGTTCTTACTTCTCCATGGTTAACCACTTAACCCTAGTGCCACAGATACTATAAGAATGAAAATAAGCATCTCAATGTATACTACCGAAGAGGTCAAGGAAACGAGAACCAAAAGCCCTTGAAGCTTCACAGTTGGGACAGAATGCTCTTTTTTCCAACACGGGCAACACGTATATACATCCTAATGTTTAAGAGAGCGGAACACTCAAACAGAAAAAGGATAACTGAAGTGATGATAAAAAAAAAAATTAATTAATTAACTGAAGTGGATAAATGTACACTGACACTTCCATGTTCACCTATAGAATACTGAGACAAACCTCCTAAATACAAAGTTGAAACCTCCTGATAAGGATTATGGAGCAGTCGCCAAGATATAGAATTATAAGTGATAGTTCAAGTACCTTAAAAAATAATTAGGAAACAATTCATGCATCTATATCCTGCGACGGAACTTTCAACGACCGCCTAAGCTTCCGTAGATGAAGAGCTATCTCTGTCAAAAGTTTTGTTCCTTCACCACCCTTTTGAAGTGTCATAGCAGCATGCTTTAAGAATCCACTGTCTGCTTCAATTGCTTTCATTCTCTCCCTTATAAATGACACTTCTTTGGTAAGAATGGCCTTGTTCTCATTGCCTGCGCAACCAACAAAATTCATTTGGTTGTTGCAAGAGTATCTAATGGATGGAAAAATACACAAACATTTAAACAAACCAACCAAATAGAGCCTTAAGCCCCAATCAATTGGGGTCGGCTACATGAATCCATTTTTTCCATTGAGATCTGTCGAGGGCATTGTGTCCTCATTAAGAAGGAAGTTACCTGTATCTTCATCTATATGATCTACCATGCTGGAGTCTACGTTGAGTTTTTTCTCCAAATTTGACAACATGCCCAAAAGAAAAGTTCTATCGCCTTCAAAATCTAACGATGACTCCTCAATGGTCCTCTCTCCACTTTCTTCCTGCAAAGGGCCAGATCGTTCACGATTATGCCCATTTTCTGCAATTTGATTTCCTCCGTTCGGACTTCCACAATCCGATTTCTCACTCATGGACGATAAAGATTGAGATTTCAACTCTTGGTAATCTTCATCGGCATCAACTTCACATTCGTCACTCCCTACTCTATTTATCTGTCCATATCTTTCTCTATAGGTATCAAGTTCGGCCTCTAAACCCTTGATCTCCTCCTCTCTCTTGGCAAGCAAATCCTTCATCACTTGTACTGCTTCTTGATCGTACTCTGCCTGCTCCTCCATCATTCTCTGATACTGTAACGCTTCCATTTGAACAGCTGCCTTCTCTGCTTGAAGCCTTGTGATCATGGCCATTGCGTTGTTTGCTGCAACTGCGGAAGCACTTCTTTCTTCATCCAATTCCATGTACATTGCTATCAATGACTTGCGATCCAAGCGAACTTGTCTCTTCAAACTATGCAAGATGGAGTCACCTTCTGTTTCGTTTGTGTCATTGGACTCGGAAAAGAAGTCTGACTTTTCGAATAGAAACTTCTTTTGAAACCTAGAAGCCCACCTGGGACTTGCTGCCGCTGAATCTGTAAGTGGGATTCCAAAAAATCTGTTGCCTTTCGCGAAGTTTGGGGTCTTAGCTTCTTCTATAATATCTTCAGTGTCCGGTAGTAATGGCACAGAAGCAGCTTTGTTCTCTTCTTTACCTGCTTAAGAAATATAAGAAGGATACCCATTTTGTTATCAAGTACGTAGACAAAAACATGGTTTGAGTCCCTGTGTGTCTTGAACTTATTTTGCATGCACTTAGATAACAATTTCTTGATACTCCATTTCTGTGATAATTATTGCAGCCGCGGAAGTGGTGTTTGGACTGGCTATTACTTTCAGGAGAGTGTCAACTTCCGTTTAGATCCAGCGCGGGCACCTTTTTCTTTTCCCTCGTCAAAGCAGTCCGCTAATTCAAGTTGCCGAACACAGCCTTACGGTTCTCATTTAGTCATTGCGATGGTAGTGAAAAAGCTCTCACTTTCAGCACGCATGTAGTAAACAATGGTAATAGCCACTAAATAAAAAGATGAGAAGTTCCGGTTAACGCAGGCATGGAAACGCTAAAATATCTTGGCCTTAGTCATAGATTGATCGATGAGGGAAAAACAAGTAGTACAATGTGATGGCGAAATTCGGTACGTGCAGAATCTACAGATAGTTTGCTTTCATTCATTCTTTTTAACATTGTGTTTCTTTTGTTACAAGGATACTTGTTAACGTCACCTATGCCTTTGATGCTGATATTTTCTTCTATAAAATGGCTGAAACCTACTTGACACAAACAGTGCAACTATTCTAACAGGTGAGAGACATGAAAATCAGTGAATGAAAACATGCAACACGGACCATAACTCACATTGGCTGTCTTCATCATCTGGAATCTCCGATTCATTATCCGACATAAACTTCAGCTCCGTGTAACGAATATGAGGCAATTCTAAATTCCGCGACTCCTCGTTTTTCCAGGTCAACACCGGAGCTCTAGGGGATGGAGCAGGCGCTTGCGAAAGAAAACTCGCGTTCATCGATGAGGATGGCTTCATTTTCAAGGCCTCCCCACAACAAGAACACCTGTGGACCCCGCTGCTTTTCTCAACCTTCATCACATCATCTCTCTTTCCAAGATATGGTTGTCTGTGACTAATCCTATGATCATCCTCCATAAAGGTGTCAATATCCTTGTGAAGGATCCCAACTAGGGATTTGTAAGCATCCGTGTCAGACTCTCTCTCAGTTGCAAACGAGAGGAGGCATCCGTCGCACATGCTCCGGATGTCAGAGAGTTTTCTGTGCATGTGGCAGTAAGCAAGGGAGGAAATTTCCCTCTTGTGAGATTCACAAATGGAGTCATTGTAGTAGAAGTTCGAGTTTCTGTGGACGAGGACGTGGTCGATTCTGGTGCAGAGCAAGCAGGGGATTTTCAGGTCGAAGAATTTGGCGAATTCATTGGAGACGAACGCTAGGAATCCGTCGATGAAGAGCAAGAAAATCAGCGTCCATTCGAGAAGGGCGTATACGATAAAGTGTGGGAATCCGCCAAGCTTCCGTTCTGCAAGATGCTTGAATGATGGCGATGCCATGTTAAATCTAGGTAGGAGAAGACCCAAATGGAAAAAACTGAAAGATCGGTTGTTTGTGGAAATTTGAAACAGAGGGTTCAAAATGAAGGGAAGATGGTGATGATGAGACAGATCATGACCTTGGTTTGGATGAACCAGGCCTCGACCATGACCTCTCTCTCTCTCTCTCTCTCTCTCTCTCTGTAATGTGTCTCTATCTCTCTTTGTGCATGTTTGACGTAGAGGAAAGATAAATTAAACCATACAAAGCTTGGAATTTGGGTGGTGGTGTTGTTATGGCTAAATATAGAAAAGTTGATTGAGTGCGTTTGGGAGAATACTGTGGGTTGCTTTAAAAAAAAAACCCACGATAGACCGTTAATTCAGGTAATACCTCTTAAAATGCAGTGTTGATTGAAACTTGTGGACTTTCCATTTTGGGTTTCTAGCAATATAAATTGATGGCTGTATATAGTTCGTTTGATACATATTATACATGAAAACTTCAGTCGGACAGAATTTTGATAATAAAAAAAAAATGCTCGTGAAGTTAGAGAAAAAAAAAAATAGAAAATGCTACATAACACTCGGTGAAATGAATAGTGCCAAAAATTAGTTCAAAAAATAAGTACTTATTTCAAAAATAAATACTTATTTTAGTTAGATGTTTACAATTTTAGGGAGTGTGACACAAAATATAATAGAACCCAAAAGTAGTCAATAAAATGCAAGACAGACAAGCATGCATTTGGTATCTGTCCCAAAGCGTGTTTCTCTAACCCAAGTTGTTCAGCAAGTGTTTCTCTATTCCAAAGCGTGGCTTCCCTGCTCGAACTTGGTTACGAAAAAACAAATGAGAGAGAGAGAGAGAGAGAGAGAGAGAGAGAGAGATTAAAACCATCTACAATGTGGTAGTACGGTTCCATTCACTTCTGGAACCCTTCTTCCGGTAAATAAATATCCTCGTGCAAACTATCCTGTGATTCCAAACATTTCACAACGCCTGCTTAAGACACTCTGCCGCTAGTATGACAGCCATTTCTAACACAGCCTAAGTGCAGGGAATTTCTGGCTACTGCTGCAACCTTACTACAAGCATATTTTGGAGACGTACATTCAGGACCAACAAACAACAGAGAAACTAAATAATATTGGGCTGGAGACAAAACAATGTCCATCCCTTAAAAGGTTGGGAAACTTCTTCACCGGTGACCAGTTGTGTAAGGAAGTCATAATGACACATCTCAAACCATCAGCAACTGCAGTTCTGCTAGCTCGTTGGCAAAACATTTGCAGCCATGTAAGGTGAGATGCATCCCTGTACCTGAAGCGAAACAGGCATGTAAAACAATATCCGAAGCTTACGTTTTGAAAAGAAAAATGGAGATGTGGTCAGGGAAGGATCAAGCACGAATATAATCATGAAAACCTCATGGTTATCTAATGCACAACAATATTAGGTAAATGACGTGTACGCCCTTATATGCATTTCCGCCATATTGATCACTACCAGTGGTAGAATTTGGAAGCATTTCCAGTATCCGGCATTCTACCAAGCAAAACAGCATAGAGTATATTCAAGAGTACCCATAAATCAGTTTGTTCTTTTAGGCTACATAGCATGAACATCTTTTTGTTTCAAGTCTTCATCCAAAGTTCCAATACTCCAAAATCTTCTTATCCATAATAAAATTGCATCTCATAGCACTTACAACCATGAGTTTTATCCAACAACAAGATTAGCTTCATAAATGGAAAAAGAAGAACAATGATGATATTGACAAGAGCCGATAGAAATATAAATTTAAAAAAAAGATGACACAAAAAGAATTAGTGCATCCTGAAAATAACAAGCCATTTATATGTCGTGTTATCCTCTTGGATTCTAGTATGATCAGAGAAGGGACAGAATTGTTCCCTCGAGGATATACAACTTTCCCCATTCCATAAGCAATGCATAGAAGTGGATATCAAACATGACATAATAGGGCTATATGGGATGACTAGGGGTTCAGACTTCAGAAATACAACTGTGCCCTGCAGATGTTTATGTTACCTGCAACAAAGTAGTTGGAATCTGGATAAGCCCCTGCAGTAAAAGATCTACTTTCTCCAGTGTGTTCTGCGGAACGGGGGTAATTACATAGAGTAAACGTTTGAAAATATCAATGCCTCTCACCAAACCTGGTTCATAACGAATGAGAAATCAATTCTAGATAGATCACTGTGATGCAGTATTTCAGCATTAATTGAAGAAAATACGAATTAAGATAGTCAGGTTAACCATGTCATACAATAGGAAAATCCTGCAGAAAAAGAAGTATTAAATGTCGACGCAAGAAACCAAACTCGCTTTGCTTTCCCAACAACACAAGATACCGCTCAATATATATCAACCACAAGATCATTCCTTAAAAAAGGAAGAAGACTTGAGCTCCCAGGACCTTCAGTTGTGATGGTTACGTCTGTAAATACCTGTTCCTGAATTGTCGGTGTCGACACTTAATATTCTCAAAACACATCAAGATGTCAATTTTACGAATAAATACCACCAATATATCCTGAAAGCTATAGTAGATAACATAATCTATCTACTGACTTTGCAAACAAGCTAAACTCAAAATAGTACTTCTTTATCAGCAACAAAAACAGATTTCATCAAAATACCAATAGAAGGTACAAAAACAGGGGGGATGAAAATCATGACTGAAACAAAAATTGACGTGAATTACAAAATAAGGAGAAGTAAGCTAATAATAAAGGTGAAGATAGTGAACCTACCCAGACCAACACACTGAGGCAAATGTTCAGAATCTTCAGAACTAACAGCCAAGCCTACAATGGTCGCATTCAAGCTGTAGAAGACTTCAGTACTTGGTACCTAGTGCAGAATTATTAAACCATGAGAAACTGTATTATTCCCCATATGAATTCAAAAGAAACGATGTTGTAAAACTTAAGTTTCACCAGTGACTTTGCCTTAGTGATTGTACAAGCTATTTTGAACTGAGATCAAATGAACCAAACTGAGCCAGATAGGATTTCGAAGTGGAACTGGCACAACAAAGCACCTATGAATGTTTACAGTGAAAACAACTTTTGAAGCACGCTCTTAACTCACTGAACAAACCTGGCAATGGAGGTGCTTAATCTTGATACTTGACATAGGAATTTCATAAGGAGGATGCGCAGCCAATGCATAAGCAAGTTCCTTGATTGTTGTGATACTTAAGTCACTGGGGAAACACTGTCTGAAATAAGCCATGACACGTAAATCTCGTAGAAGACGAGCATCTTTATGTACTAGCACCCTGAGAAGCACAATGGAGAGGTAGTGTAAGAAAGAAGAACATAATCTATAAACTTCCTAATTCATGGAAAACCAAAATTTGGTCAATTTGAATCATAAACTCATTAAAAAGCCAGACACTGAGCAATAAATAGATGGACCGATAACTTTTTCTGGTTATTTTTCTGAGGCTTTGGGGCACAGTGAGCTAGAATTTAGCACCAACACCTTATGAATTTAAACTCTTGATTTCAAAGAACATCTGACATGAACCAGAATAAAAGTCCAGGAAAAGGGAATTGAACCAATGAAGCTATTCTAAACACCAACGTGAATAATCTCAACAGTTATTCATATATCTTTAGGACGAAAACAGAATTAAAGCATGGTTTGCAAAATAAGACCACAAAATAAAAAATAGAGTCCGGAACATTTGAGGAGATAGTGAAGAACATACGATCTCTTTAAAGAGTCCTGTCGAGCTGAATTGATTTCAATTAGCGTCCCTGTTACATCATGTCCCTCGTCTAACCAGAATGCTCCAGCTGGTAGGTTCTTGCTCTCAGCAGAGATACAAATCTTAACTATATGGGTAGGAGAAATATATTTCAGCATATCCACCAGTAAATCATAACCAATACCTGCAGCACAAGGAATGGCATAACACAATCAGTAGATTACATGAAACATATAAACATAAGTTATGTGCAGAAGTAAAAAGAACCGAAACAGATTAGTTCATGAGTACAATTTACAACACAAAAGAAATGGTAAATAAGCATACCTTTCACCCAGCCAGGTGTATTAACAACAAGGGGCACTCCAATATTACCAGGGCTTTCACTATGGTTAGACATGCAATACACTTTCCGATAGCAATCATAGAGGGCAAAGATAAATTTCAGGTAAGCTGATGGATCTCTTTTTGAGGAAATATCACCATAGAAAAAACATCTGAAACATGGCAAAAGAAAAATAACTTTCACTCATTATCATCAGTAAAACTTTCAACAAAGATAATATCAAAGTTAAACCAGGTGGAACCACGATGATTAGGTTTTCTCCCCAAATTGAGCAAACACAAAAATTTCTCTCCGGGCGTGGAAACATGAGAGGTACATTCCTTGCACGTAGTCTGTATACTACTACTATAGATTTACTTCAATCTATATGAGCCGAAATAAGAACATTCACGCCTAAACTGATAATCTATCCATACCAAACGAGTTATATCAATTGATAAGTGGGCAAGAGTTTAATCATAAGTAATACTCCTACCTTAATTCTTAGTCATCCCAATGGCCGGGTACATTCTAAGATTACTGCTCAAACTTTATGTGGCAACATGTCATCTCAGGTTTTACATCCAGGATAGTTTTCCTAACTAATTTAGTTCCAAAAACTTACCTTCCACTAAGATTTTCACCTCCTAGACAGCTAAAGTTCAAATTAAGAACTGCATCACCTTCTAGCAAATGTTCAACTTCATAGGCAATCTCTGTTCCTTTCATCTTGCAGTTTTATGTTCTTCTATTTTCCGTTGTTCCAACTTAATCTAACAACTAGCATTACGGGGGGCCAAGTTTTCCAGCAGTTCAGCAAAGACAAAATGTCCTGTCCAGGCTGAAGCCCAGCAAGCCAAGTCAACATGAACCCCAACAGCACCAAGTTAATGTCAAATGTTACATACTTGACAGCATGAGTCAAGTTACAATGGTCAATCTTAAAAAGTCCTTTCAAATGCTCTTGGGAGTTGGGATAACTGGCTCGCTCCTAGAAGCCAATAAAAAAAAGGGACCGCTTTACTCAAACCACGTGGCTCCATGATATGAAGATGACTAGAGGAGAAAAAGAACAGATATGTACAAAGATAGCTTCACAGTTCACACCACTTTTTTATCCTCTTTTTCTCTTCTCACCAAGGACAGGGTTTCATCAAGTATACGCAAAGTAAATAATTGAGCAAAAAAGTTGCATAAAAATAATGTCTATCACAATGAAAAACCCTAGACACGTGCAGAGCACAAATTGTCCAAATCACTGCATAATGCCCACGAGATGCAGACATCAAAATAAGATGTTCCACCTTTGTAAGAATATGACCTCAATGCCTCTGTAATTGCATAGTAGAGTAACTGCAACAACTTGAATAATCTAGCCCCTCACTACAGTATGATGTTCCTCAAAGTTAATGGGAATTATCCTTTCCCACTAATGCACGCTGTTTGGACATCGAAGGGACATAATAACACACTCCAAACATTACAGACTCAGAAGCCTTGCTAAGTAATATCACGATTTCTAGGATATCACAACATCCAGGCAAATAAAATATATTCCAGAGTACATACCTCTCCGGTGTTTTCAGGCATGGAATTGTCAAATCTGATCAATGGAGATAGACAGAAAAGGATCAAACAAATTAGTAAAAGGTGCAAGTAAAACCGTCATAATGTAGAAGTGACATTAGATTGAAAAATACTAAAGTCAGACATATAGACCACATTGTTGGCAAATGAATACTGGGCAGTACCTGGCGTTATCTTGTCAACCACGGTAAGTGATAGACATCCGGGAGCAGTGAACTCAGTCTGCCCAACATCTGTATCCAAATAAGCTACTCTTTTGTACCTGCATCAGTAGGATAAAATTGATATACTTGTAAAGTGGCCAGTATTAGCAAATGATCAAGTATATTTGCAGATAAATCAAAGTATTCACCTTCTATAAAACACACAAAAAAAGGGTCAAAAATCAAAAAGAAAACACAAAACAAAGAGAGAAGTAAAATCACTGAGAAAAGAACAGGCCTAATTGAGCAAACCAATCCATAAACATGCTCAATAGAAATGAAGAAACTATCACATATGGTAATCGGATCAAATTCTAATATTAAATTTTAAAAATAAGCACGTAAAAATGATCCTTTCCTCGCCCAGAATATCATGAGCCACCACAGAGCTGACTTGATCTCAAATGAAAAGGACATCCGTCACATCCCAAACCTTAATATTACTGTCTCAACTCAATACTCTCTTTTTACCATTCGGCCAAAGTATCTGGTTCGGACCACTCTATGGCTTTTCATCGCATCTTTCTTAAAAAAAACTAACTTATCCCAAAAGCATATTTTAACCATTTTTTCATGACAAAATTGGATGCTCCAATCCTACTCTTCTAGGCTCAAACATGTATCACCTCTATTTCGAAAATCCCAAGCTTATCCCCAAAAGCTTCATCCGCAAATTTCGGCAAAAAAACTCAGTTCTCACTCCATTTCGGTACCAAACCTATGCAATAGTTGGAGCAATTTTTAGTCATTTATCAAAAGGCATGCATTACTTAATCAAATAATACCACAGTACGCAGAGCACAATACAGAGAAAAATGGATGCTAGAGCAATTTTCACTTCAAAAACTGGTTAGAGACACAGGCATTCCAGTAATACAGTACAAAAACACACAAGTTAAACAACAGAATTAGACTCTTGGGCCTAACTCAAGCGGTCACGTAGCTCCCTTTCGGAGTGAGAGGTTGTGGGTTCAACCATAGGAGGTCACACCCTGTGGTCATCACTAACAACTAACAACTAACTTTACTGATATATACCGTATGACAAAAAAAAAAAACAACAAAATTTCCAAATTTCTTAAAAACTCCAGAGTCCAGACAGTAAATGGAAGCCGTAACAAGTTGCAGAGAACTACACTGGAATCAGGTATTTCATCAGAGTCCAATTCTCGAAGAGTAAAACATTACTTTGACAGTTGCATTTCTTCAGACAGTAAGCGATACATAATGTAGGGAGGGGAAAGAGAGAGAGTTTTCCATCACCTTTGAAGGAGAATGTTGAGCAGGTGGCGAGAGAAGGTGGTCTTGCCGCTGTTTTTGGCGCCGCAGATGAGGGCGACGGGAGGTGGCGATGTGATCGAGTCGTATGCTATGGATTCCGCGGCTTCAGACCACTCCTCCGGTATAAATATCTTCGGCGACGGGCTTTCTTCACTCTCTGTTAACGAAGCCATCTCTCTCTCTCTCTCTCTCTCTCTCTCTCTCTCTCTCTCTCTCTCTCCCTGGGTTGTGTATACAGACACACCGCCCGCGTGCTGGGCCGAGTTGAGCCCGCGCTGATTGTGCGTCTCTCTCCCCCCTCCTAAGCCGCCGAGGCTCTTAGAATGCCTCGTGTTTCTACTTTCTAGCAGTTCATCGAATGTTGTTTTGCAATTTCGGCTTGAGAAAACCTCCGAAGTATTCTCGGGGTATGCAATTTCATTCATCTGAAGTATTTTGAGCCGTTCGAATTTTAAATAAATTATGTGTAAAAATTGTTTTTATTAAATGCTTTATTTAAAATTTGAATCATCGATTATCGAAATGAACAATAAGAAAAGATGGCACGGAAACACTTATCCAAAAAAAAAGATGGCGCAAAACCTCTTTTTTACAGAGTCTCCGTTAAAAAGGCAACCTCTTTGGACTTTCCACTATATTAAAAATTGTAGTTTGACTTTTTATTTTATTTTTATTTTATAAAAAAAATAGATATTCAAACTCCAATTTTTTTGGGTATCAATACCTTTTTTTTCTTTTTCAGTGTTAAAAGTATTTTTTTCTGAAGACAGAAAAGAGAGTGTAGAGAACAAAAAAAAAATACAGTGTGAATATCAATTTCCTTAAAAAAATTTATATTTATTAATTTTGCGTCAAATTCGTATGGGTTATTGCTTCGTTTCAATGAAAAGAATTAAAAAAGAAAAAAAATTATTACTTTTATGTGTTTATTGTTACAATTTGAACCGTTTATTTTGTAGGGCCTGCAAAATAGTATTTCTTTACTAAAAATTCAACGTGACCGGACATGGATAAGTACATCAAAAATTAATTCGTCGGCCCATTTCAAACTCATAGTAATAATCAACACAGTACATTTTGTAGAGCTTGTCAAGTTCTTGGAATACGAGAAAATTCATATTCATTGGATATCGATCAATGCTTATCGTGAAACATTTATCTTGAAACTAATGCATTGTGCACACTGAATCAAACTCATTTGTTTCAGGATAAATGCGTTTTGATCAATCATTGATCAGAATTCAGTAAAACATGATTTTCCATGTACCTCAAGAACTTGATAAGCTCCATTAAATGAATGATTTTGATTATTACTCCCTCCGTACCATAATATTTGTTCGTTTCGCAAAACGAGGATGTAAAAATAATACAATTTTTGAAAGACAAATTAATTTTTTTTTCAACAATTCACTAGATATCGATGAGTTCTTTTAATTTATGAAAAAAGTTTGAATTTTTTCTTGAAAAAAATGCATTATTTTTGAGTTCTTGTTTTGCGAAACGGCCAAACATTTAGGGACAGAGGTAGTATAATAAATCCGAAATGTGCTCACAAAAATCGAAACTGGACCAACTAGATGGAAACTAACCTCGTTATCTCTTGTTTTTTTTTTGATCCGCTCGTTATCTCTTGTTCAACTCTATAATAAGGAGCAAAACAGGAAAAACTCTTCTGCATCTCCCTCACCATCCCCTCCCTACTTTGCAATTGCTCTAACATTGTTTACGGTCATACAGTGCCTCCTTGTTTTCCACGAGCACTGTTCATACAATTATCTATATTATATTATTTAATCTGCACCCCACTTAGTTGTTATTCTACAGTATTTTCTTATATTTAGATATCCGAGTCAATTTTCACACACCTCGATAAATTTCAAGATTTTGAAGGTAACGATCAGACATTGCCTCAGTGGTCCTATGAGATTCGAACATACGGGCACTTATTACTTTCTCTTACCCACTCTGCCAACTCCATGGTATTGTTAAAAAATAGTGTTTCAATTTTCAATTCATTTGAACCAGTGCGAAAATCTTATTTTTTTGATCATTTAATCTCAAAAAGTCATAATTAATTTTTGTCTCTAGGACTGTCCTATCAAGTATTTGCTCTACAGAGTCTCAAATAAAAAAACAGACACTTAATTATGAGAGCTCTAAAGACCAAAATTAATTATAACTCTTTCGAATAAGATAATCATAAAAATAAGATCTTCACACCGGTTTAAACGGATTAAAAATTGGCTCTAGGACTCTCATGTATGAGCCCTAAGATCGATAGTCATAGAACCAAATAAAGAGCAAATAGTTAATTATGAGAGAAATGTGGGAATAAATAAAGGAAATACAAAAGTATGAATGTTTAATTAAGTAGAGATGCAATAGACATTTTAAAATTTAGTAGATAAAGTAATAAAGCGGGTTTTTAAGGTATAATTTGGTCCAAAATTTAAATAGATCGATGCGGATGCTCTAAGATTGGATTGAACATGAACTCATCTCTTTCTTTATGTCTCCTATATCTCTTCACTCCTTTATCTAGGGGGAAATATTAGGGGGAATTTTTTGGCCGGCCCCAAAAATTAGATTCGGACCTAATTCAGTCCCGCCCAAAATATTCTTTGCCCCTTTTAGTCTCGGCACATCAATGTGGACAAAAATACCCCTCGTGGGCCAAAACACACATCCCAGATCCAAAAAACACATCGTGGGTCACGTTCGCGAACTCTATTCCTATCGCTCAACAAAACCCTAATCCAATCTCTAGAAATTCAAAATTAAGCTGACAGAACTCTCTCTCTCTCTCTCTCTCTCTCTCGTGCAATCATTCATCTCCAACATCGTTAATCCTCTTCAATCTACAGCGGTAGCAAGATTGCAATATGGCAAAGAAAGGTATGCCACTCTAGAGATTGGATTAGGGTTTTGTTGAGCGGTAGGGAGAGAGATCATGAACGTGACCCGCTGTTTACATCCTAAAAGTGCCGCCCAATGAAAAAATTCCACGTGGCCCCGAGCGGTACGGCGGTTGCATAAAACCTGTCCCAGTCGAGTACCAATTACAGAGGATTGCGGGAGTTAAAAGGGACACTGTTAATAGCAAACGGTGTCGTTTTAGAATGAACCGGTGTCGTTTTAGCAGTATTTAAACAATGGTTTTGGAGGTGATGGATCTAACCGTTAAATTGGACTTCACAATCATCGAACGGTGTCCTCGCTGCCCTGTTTTATAAGTGAGGTTAGGTGCAATTGCAGGGAATCATTTTGGAAGGCAAGCACGTTGCATTAATTCACGTTGCTTGAAAATAGGAATCACGATCCAGGAAGTGGCCATGAACACCATGATCGAAGCGAGCAGGGGAAGAAGGAATTCTGGAAGTATCAAGATAACCGTTCGAAGACCCCCCTCAACCGTTTTATGTGGCCAACGTGGGTATCAATCGAAGACGTGGGGATCGAAGGCAAGTTCAGCGTCTATAAATAGAAGAAGCAATTGAAGAGAAAGGGACGACACAAAATCCATATCATCTGACAATTCATACAAAATGATTGCTCAGAGATCTATCTTAGATTAGTTTTAGTTTAGAATAGGGTCTTTTTTGTAAGTTGAAGGCTTATTTGCATGTAAGACTACTTTCGATTAAATTCAAGTTTTCTTATTTCTTTTAAGTTCTTTTTCTTACCAAAGAATAGTTGTTTGCAAGTTCGCTTTTGATTAAATTCAGTGTGCTTGCATTTCTTTATTATTCTTGATAGAATCTTAAGAGTGTTTGTATACAAACTTACCTTTGATTAAATTCAGGTTCGTTTGTGTTCAATCATCTTTTCTGATTTCGAAGCGCGTCAATCTTTTATTTGGTTGATACCTTAAGGAAAAATCCTCTTAGTTGAGGTAATCGAACGGATAACACAATTGCCTGATTGAAATTAGTTGTTTCAAATCATTTTGAAAAGAGTAATTTCTTCTTTGAAGTTATTTCTTTTCTGGCACGCCCGCACACAATTATTTGTCGATTGATTTGAGTTAATTCAGCCCAAACAATTTTTGGCACGCCCGGTGGGACTCGAGGGTGTCAAAATGCCAAGGCTTCGAAAGCAGATAGGGACACCTGTTGGTGGTCAAGTGCCAGAGGAACAAGCTGTGCCAGAACAGGCCACGGAACAGGGAACGCCTATGAATCATGAGTTTCCCCAATTGGCTCCCGAAATGGGAGAGCTTCCTTATGAGGAGCCTTCTTATGAAGTACCTCCT
Source organism: Rhododendron mucronatum var. ripense (assembly GCA_019656295.1). NCBI lineage: Eukaryota > Viridiplantae > Streptophyta > Magnoliopsida > Ericales > Ericaceae > Rhododendron > Rhododendron mucronatum. The sequence goes on from BPLT01000010.1 coordinate 4,929,541, forward strand.
TATGAAGGGCCTCCAAATTTCCAAACGGGACAAGCCAGTGGTAAAAACCATGATAAGGAGGAAATGTTCAGAGAAATGATGATAGCTTTCCGAGAGATGGCTCAAACCCAAAGAGCCATGATCAAAAGCATAAGAAGTAGGTTGCCCAACTTAGAGGTAACAAGAAACAGTCCAGGGAATATTGGGCTAGATGATCATGCTAATTCAACTACTCACCAAAGTCCCTTCGAAGGAAGGCTTGGAGAGGATGTTGGTCAGGGTAAGATAAGGTCTAGAAAGGGCAAGGAAAAAATGTATCCAGAGGAAATACCACAATCTTGGTATGAGCCCTTGAAGCCTACAAAGCCTGTCTTCGAAATCCCAGACCAATCCCATGGAATTCCTATTGGAATTCCAAGAAATGTTAGAGACAGGCAAAGCGTTAATCCTCTCTTCGAACCCACACTTGGGGGATGGGAGGATGATGTAGAGCTAGAACGAGGTTATAGGCCTGAGAAAACGAGGGATAACGCACAGCCTTCTCGTCAAAGTCTCCCAAACACCAAAAATCCCACCACAGTGGTTTATGGAGGCCATAGGCCTGCTCGGGTGAACACTACGGCCAACCCAATGCAGCAACCTTGGTATGGGAGATTTCCCAGAGAAAACCAAGAGGATTTTAACACTATAAGGGAAACGCATAGAGATGACTTGGTAGAACCAAATCCACCGGTAGGAAATCAAGAACAAAATTTCCTTGTAGGCAATCCAATACTAAGAGACCAAGTTATGGATCTCATACAAGAAGTTTGTGGGCCTCGAACTCGGGGGGTACAACCTCAAATCTATAGAAAACCATATCCAGAATGGATTGATACAACATTCCAGATCCCTAGAGAATTTAAAATCCCAGACTTTACTTTGTTTTATGGAGATGAGGAGACAATCTTCTATAGAACATATTGCTAGGTTTTCTGCCCAATGTAAGAACTTGGCTCAGAATGGTTTCATGAAGTTGAAATTGTTCCCAAATTCTTTGTCTGGGCCAGCTTTTGCATGGTATACAAATTTGCCTGCAGAGTCGATAACAAGTTGGTTTCAAATGGAAGAGGCATTTCATGCACAATTCTTTAATGCTGAACCTGAAGTCTCTATGGCAGACTTAGCTAGGTTAAAACAGAAACCAGATGAAAAGGTAGCAGATTTCATATCTAGGTTCAAAAGGGCTAAAACCAAGTGCAAACTCCATCTGCCAGAGGCAGAGTTTGTGAGATTAGCACAAGATGGTTTAGAAAGGGAGCTTCGAAAGAGGTTTGATTCCACAGAATTTAGAGACTTTGCAGATCTAACCTACAAAGTTGCTAGATATGAATCACTGCTAGAGGAAGATATGGATAGGCATAATTCCTCTTACCCAACATACTATAGGGATCCTAATTATGAAATAGATGCTGCTGAAATTATAGAGCACGAACCTTGTGTTTGTGAGCCCTTAATTCAGAAGAATGTCTCTCTTGGGCAGAAGTTCAAACAAAAGGAAATTACTAAAGTATATTCTTTTGATATATCTAAAGCTGATGAGATCTTTGACTTCTTGCTAAGAAAGAAAATCATTAAGCTGCCTTTGAATATGAAACTGCCCACAGTGGAAGAAAAGAATGGAAAGACCTATTGCAAATGGCATGATTCTTGGTCTCATTCAACTAAATCTTGTAATGTTTTTCGTGACAGAATTCAGGAACAAATCAAGAAAGGAAGAATCAAATTCCCTGAAAAGACTATGGGGATAGATGCAGTGCCTTTTCCAAAGGTAGAAGAGGTCAACACCAGTGTGCCCTCCTCACTGGCTCAAACTGTCAAGAAGTATTGGCAAGACAAAGAAGCACCAGTGAACATGAATACTGTTCAATACGGAAGGGGCAAGCCATACGCTGGCCACCCTCGAGGCATGGGAGCGAGGCCAAGGTCCTATAGGCGAGCCAATGATGGTTTTTCTTTGCAGAAATTCCCAGGTAATAATCACCTGCCTATGCTAGAAGCCTCATTTTTGGAGTGCCTGTGTGTAGGATGCAGGGCCAACTATTTGGTTTTCAAGGACTTGGATAGAAAGGGCGTGAGTTTTTTCCCAAAAGAAATGGGGATGAAAAAAATGACCCCAGTTCAAGCAAAGCCAAGTGACAGCAAGTCTTGGTTGACACCAAAAAGGGACATGCCTACTAGCCCTGTTCCAGCTATTCACAGAAGGGAGCTGCCACCTTCGAAGAAGGCCAATATTGGCCAAACATCGAAGGCGCAAGAAGAGGCTAAAAAAGAAGAATTTACCTTGGTGAAGGGGGTTCCTGACTGGTTTCTGAAGCAAGTTAAACCCGATTTGTTCCAAGGATACAAAGGTTCAAACAGGAATGCAAGCAGAACTTTCAAGCCACCAGTTTCGAACTCTGGCAACTGGGTGTTGATTAGGGATCCCAAGTCTCAATTACCACAGATGGTTCCATTGCTCTCAAGAACTCAAAAGAGAAAGCTCCAGAGGAAGTATACGCTCTTCCAGTCAGGAGAATCTTCAACGGGGGAAGAATCAAGCAGATGGGCAAAACCTAATCCACGGTTCGATAGGATCGAAAGGGACCCAGAGGAATTTCGAACCCAGTATCACGAGAGGGAGACTTTGGAAAAGGTTCCCTCTGCTATGCTCGAAGAGGATTTTGATCCGCCTTCTCCTAACTCGCTAGCTAGTTATCAGACTGGTTTGCTCGAGGCCATGGTAGTGGAACAACAGGGGATGGAAGGAACCTTTTCCCCTATGGAGGTATCCACACAAGAATTCGAAAAGAAGGATGCTGAGGAGATCGAAGCAGTTAAACCAATCAAAGAAGTGGCTACAATCCAATTTGGAGATCAGCCAGAAGTACAAGTTAATATGGTTTATCCAAGTTCTATGGATTTCTTCTCAAATGGTCAGACGTTCAAAGATCAAGATACTGCTTGGTCGAACTTGGGTGAGCCAGAGAATTCTGAAGAAACTCTGAGTGATAAGGAGTTAAATATCATATGCAACGACTGTGACTTGAAAGAAGTATCTCAGATCGAGATGGGTAAGAACTTGGTACGTGAAATTGAGCAGAATCAAGAAAGTTTGGAGGTAAGCTCAAAAGAAAGTGCTTGTTTCGTGTCAGATTCCATGTCCGACGTCGAATACCCCCTGGTAATAGATTTACATTATGTGGAAATTTCATATCCATTTAAACTGCCTACTAATGCAATGAGACAGCATTTGCGTCCATTGTATATCACTGCACACTTTGATGGAGTCCCACTTAACAGAATCTTGGTGGATAATGGGGCTGCGGTGAACATTTTGCCTTTCCAAACTCTGAAAAAGTTAGGAAAAGGAAAAGCAAAATTGATTCCAACCAGCACATCCATTGCAGGATTTACTGGGGAAAGCCAACATGCCAGGGGAATCATCTCCATTAGATTGGCAGTAGGAGGAATAGAAACTGATACTGTTTTCTTTGTAGTTGACACATATGCTAAATATAATGCTTTATTGGGAAGGGATTGGATTCATGTTAACGGATGTATTCCTTCCTCTATGCATCAGGAATTAATGATTGTTAAGTATGACAAAGGCAAAGAAGTGGGTGTTGAAGGAGTCAAAGCTGATCCACATCCATTTGGTGCCACGGCAAATTTTGCTGAAGCAGAAATGTACAAATCAGATGTAGTTCCTTTGAGTGAACTACTTCAAGCAGCCACCTACCCAGCCAACGAGATGGAACTGGGGGAATTGGCAGAGCTGAAATCGAAGCTGAAACAAGCTGTTGATTATGAATCAGACACCCCAAAAGATGATGCTGCTTGGATGTGAATCCAAGAGAGAGGCCGAAGAGGAAGCCAACTCATTGGCTTTAGTAAAGTATGTTGCTCTGGGGGTCGAACAGAAGATCCAAGAAGAGAACATATGGGAAGAGGTTATACAGAACGATAACCCTCATGTGAAAAAAATCCAACTCACTTCTGAGGAACAGGTTGAATCACAAGATCTGTTGGAAGAAGTAAGGTTGGGAGATGCACAAAATCCCAACCCAGTGCTTATTAATAAACAACTTGAACCTGGTATGAAAGCTGAATTGGTAGCACTATTGAAAGCAAATAAGGAATGCTTTGCATGGAGTTACAAGGAACTACCTGGCTTGGACAGGGGATTGGTGGAGCATAGGTTACCTATCAAGCCACAATTCAAACCTGTGAAACAACCGACTAGGAAGATGAGTCCAGAAACTATTGCAGGTGTTAAAAAGGAAATGCAGAGGCTTCTAGATGCAGGCTTCATTAGAACAGCCAGGTATGTCGAATGGCTATCTAATATAGTTCCAGTCCCTAAAAAGAATGGAACTATCAGAATCTGTGTTGATTTTCGAAACCTAAATACTGCGACTCCTAAGGATGAATACCCAATGCCTAATGTGGATACACTTGTGGACAGTTCTGCTGGCCACAAGATATTGTCTGTTTTAGATGGGCATTCAGGGTACAATCAAATCTGCATAGCAGAAGAAGATGTGCATAAAACAGCATTTGCCTGCCCAGGTAACATTGGCATCTTCGAATGGGTTAAAATGCCATTTGGGCTAAAGAATGCTGGGGCAACATATCAAAGAGCAATGAACACTATATTTCATGACTTAGTGGGAACTTTTCTGGAGTGTTACATAGATGATATCATTGTGAAGTCAAACTCTGATGAGGATCATCTACAACACCTAGAAAAGACATTTCAACAAATGAAACGCTATCAGCTGAAGTTAAATCCAGAGAAATGTGCTTTTGGAGTATCAGCTGGGAAGTTTTTAGGATATCTAGTTCACAGCAAAGGAATACAGGTTGACAGAAACAAAGCTAAGGCCATCATTGAGGCTAAACCACCTTCTACTAAGAAGGAGTTGCAAAGGTTTCTAGGTCAATTAAATTTCCTTCGAAGATTTGTATCTAATACTGCAGGAAAAACTAAAATTTTCTCTTCTTTGTTGAAACTGAAGGAAGGGGAAGAATTCAAGTGGTCAGAGGAGCATGATGAAGCCTTCGAAGCCATCAAAAGATACTTAACCAACCCTCCTGTATTGGCGCCTCCCATTGAAGGAAAGCCAGCAAAGTTGTACTTAGCTGCAACGCAAGATTCAATAGGAGTTCTGTTGGCTCAAGACAATGAGGATGGCAAGGAAAGATCAGTTTATTATCTTAGTAGGTTTTTAAACTCTTGTGAATGCAAGTATGCTGCAGTAGAGAAACTATGTTTAGCTTTATTTTATGCTTCTAAGAAACTCAGGCATTATATGTTGCCTAGAATAACTTATGTTATTTCTCAAACTGATGTAATTAAGCACATGCTTTCTAAACCAGTGCTTAGTGGGAAGATTGGGAAATGGATAGTATCTTTAATTGAGTTTTGTCTTGAGTATGTGCCTCAAAAGTCGATAAAAGGCCAAGCATTGGCCAATTTTTTGGCCGATCATCCAAATGAGTGTGAGGCACCAAGAACATTGGAAGCTAGTACATTGGAAATCAGGCCATGGAGATTATGGTTCGATGGATCAAGAACTATTCAGATGGCTGGAGTGGGCATAATTCTGGAGTCCCCCCAAGGCTTGAAAACCAAATATGGTTTTCGACTCAGTGAGGGACAATGTTCCAATAACCAGGCAGAATATGAAGCCTTGATTATTGGACTAGAAATTTTGCTTAAATTAAGGGTTAGTGTTGCTGAAATCTTTGGAGATTCTCAGTTAGTGATTAACCAACTAAATGGACAGTTTAAATGTGCCAGTCCAGCGCTGATAACTTATTATCAACATGCCAAGAAGTTGATGAATCAATTCTATATGCTTACTTTAACTTATATCCCTAGATTCTTTAATGAAGAGGCTGACGAAATAGCTCAAAGAGCGTCTGGCTACAAAGTTTTATCAGAAATTGACAAGGAATTTTGTCAATTAACTTTGAGGAAATCCCTGCCTATGTTACACAATAGATTGATGGATTTCGAAGTATTCAAAGTCGATGCTTTAACTCATCAAAACGCTGATTGGAGGCAAGCATTGATTGAATACCTAACCAAGCCAGATAGTGTTGCAGATAAGGCAACCAAGTTGAAAGCAATGAACTATATAATGTATAATAATGAGCTATTCAAGAGAGGAATGGATGGTCTTCTTTTGAAATGCTTGAGCAAAGTAAATGCATTTAAAGTAAAGGCTGAAGTGCATGAAGGAATCTGTGGAGCACATCAAGCTGGCATAAAAATGAGATGGTTAATAAGGAGATACGGGTATTATTGGCCCACCATCCTCAAAGATTGTATAGATTATGCAAAGGGGTGTCAAGCCTGTCAAAAAACAGGTCCACTCAAGCATTTGCCAGTCACAGATTTGCAATATGTAATAAAACCATGGCCCTTTAGGGGATGGGCTATGGACATGATTGGAATGATTTATCCTCCTTCATTGGAAAAGCATAAATTTATCCTAGTGGCTACTGATTATTTCACAAAATGGGTAGAAGCCCAAGCTTGTCAGGAGGTCAAACAAACCCACGTGATAGATTTCATAAAAGGGATCATATACAGGTTTGGGAGTCCTCAAACGATAACAGTGGACAATGGTTCCATATTCGAAGGACGATTGGTGAAGGATTTCGCCACGAATCATGGAATTTCATTAATATATACTAGTACTTACTATGCTCAGTCCAATGGTCAAGCAGAATCAACTAACAAAATTATCAAGAAGGGGATCCAAAAAATGGTGGATCAAAACCCAGAAATTTGGCATGATCTGTTACTTGATGTGTTATGGGCATATAGGAATACAAAAAGGACTAGTACGGGTACCACACCATTTGCACTAACATATGGGCATGACGCTGTGCTACCCATGGAGATCACTGTAAGATCCCAGCGAGTAGCATGTCAAAATGATTTAGATATAGGATCTTATCATCAGGCCATGCACATGGAATTGGAAGATATTGATGAGGCTAGAATAAAAGCCTTAAACCAGATTATGTTACAAAAGGCAAGAATAGCCAGAAGTTATAACAAAAAAGTGGCTCTTCGAAGCTTCGATGAAGGAGACCTCGTATGGAAAGTTATCCTCCCTATTAGAGATAGGAGAGTTAAAAAGGATGGATTAGGGAAATGGGCACCAACATGGAATGGGCCTTTTCAAATCCATAGGGTCTTAAAAGGGGGAGCTTACCATTTGAGAAATTTGAATGGATATGTTCATCGAAGGAAGATAAATGGAAGACATCTGAAAGTTTATGTTCCTCCCATATGGGAGTCCTTCCACAAGCGGTAGTGTAAATCAGTTTGGTTACACATTTGTGTTTCTGACTGGCTGATTTAGTGTTGAGTGGTTTGATGCTAAAAGCTTTTCTATAAAAGTTACCTTTAGCATTCGAAGTCACAAATAAGTTACCATAATACCAATCGAAGCTATAAAGATTCAAGAGTAGCCAAGCAAGAGTTTCATTTCATTAATAAAAAAAAAAACAGACCCAAGCAGGTCTAAGTACAAAACAGACCCAAGTAGGTCTGAACAAAAACAAAAAAAAAAAAAGCAAAAATGAAGACCATTGGTGATCTTCATAGTCCCAAAGGAGAATCTTCAAGAGGATCCTCCCTCTGGGGGACTTTTTGCCTCATGGGCCGAGAGGACGGTCGAAAGATCATCCCAGGTCCTAGCCAAGCAGAGGCGTGAAGCTGTTTCCACGCACACCAGCTGACTTCGAAGCTGAGTGATCTCACTTCGAAGGGCCTGGGACTCAGCGTGGGCGTCCCTCTTCAGCTCCATGATCATGTTGGTCAGGTTGGCCAATTGACTCATGAGATCAGCAAGATTTGGGTGGTTCTCAGCCATGTTTGTTTGAAAGAGATGCTGTGATCTATTGACGTCCAGATGTATTTATAACCCAAAGAAATACGGGGAATCCGTCTCATTTATTACCAGTATTAAATTGGTTGCAGACGCATAGAGCCTGGAAGGTGAAGGGTTTGAGAGCGTTAGGCGTCATACGTCAAGAGTATATGATCTTTTACAACTTACGAGGAGACGGCTAAGAAGCTACTGGAATTAAATGAGTTAGTTGGAGCGATTGGAATTATACTAACTTAGTTTTCGAAGCATCAATACACTTCGAAGCAAAAGTAATAAATAGACATGGAGTAAAGGAGCACAGTATTGGAAAGAAGATTTCTGTTTGTCTCTTCTTTCATGCTATCATGTTTTCATTAATAACATTAAATAGAAAGGGATGGCTAAGAACACCAGTTTATTGGTCAAAGCCATTAGGATAAGATCGGTACATTGGTAAATAATTTCTTTGCTCATAACAGTTACACAGAAGGTTACATTGGGGAACCTATCTAGGGCCTAATAATACCATGGAAGAAGATCCCTAGGGATCAACCAACCGAGATACAAAGACTTGAACCAAGCTTCATTGGAACTTGATTTTCTATCTCCTTACAAGCTCCATTGGTAGGGAGATAGAGCTCAAAGCCCATTCTTGTCTTCGAAGCAACAGCCCGGTACAGACACATCATGAGTGTTGATGTGTCTATACCTAAGGGCTTTAGGGTTCAAGGGAAATATCATGAGAGTTGATGTGGCTATGTTTCGAAGTTTTTCTTCACAAATACAAAATGAGGCTTCATAATGGTTATCGTTCTTGTAGCCTTACTGGAAAGCGTGGTTTGAATGATGCTACGGTAAGGAGAAATGGAGAAGATGATCGGTGAGTTTTTTTTCTTTCCCCAGAGACCTCTATTTATATTAGTAGATAGTCATTTATGGCTCTTTAAGATACGGTAGGTGAGGAGTTGGCACAGTAAGCTTTTGAGCAAGGAAAGGTACGAACTAGTGTTGATCGTAATTACAGTTGTACTTATCCCAAAAATGAATAAAAAGTACAAGCTACGTGAAGTTACAAAAAGGGGCTTATTACATCATGAATGATGGTTAGTAGCCCTCGAAGAGAATTAGAATTAGTATCCAAAATTGAAGAATGGACAGCTCTTCTTCTCTGTTCCTCTCGAAGAGAAGGAATAAGCTGTGGAAGTGTTGACTCATCTCGTAATGCTTCATCTTCAAGCTCTGGAAAGCCATTCGAAGCTTCAGCTATCTCTTCCCTGACCTTCTTCATTTCTTCTTGTAACCACTTCATCTTCTTGTCAAGTTCTGAAAGTTTATCCTTTCGGGCTTGATAAAGAGACAGACGAGAAGCAATCTCAAGTGCTTTGGCTTCCAATTTGTTGGTTTTCCCAATGGTTGTGCCAATGCTCTCAGACAAGAAGTGATTATAAGCAATCAATTCACTAAATTGTTTAAGATGCTGTTGAAGAGTGAAGTTGATTGAAGAAGGGAGTCCTTAGGAAAGAAGCAAGGCCTGATAACATACCTCGAAGTTATAGGTTAAACTATGTTCAAGCAAAGCAGGAAGTCCTAAATGATTTAAAGATTTCAGAAAACTTTTTAGTGTTAAAACTTCCTCCTTTGAAAGAACATGTTTAATTCTAAAGGAAGGTAAGTCAGAAGGCATGGAAGGGCTCAAAAGTTGTTGAAGGCTTTCGAGAGAATTCGAAGAGGAAGGAAGGATGGGTTCAGCAATCTGGTTACAAAATTTTCCCAATTGGCTCTTGAAGAGGGATATATCAAAAACCACTAACGGCAAGTCAATTGGAGCAGAGGAAGATGTGGGATGATCTTCAGGAAAAAGGGCCATATCTGTTCCCTGCATGAGGATTAGAAGGTTAAGTAGAATGTAAAACAAGAAAGGAAAGGTATGATTGAGTATCAAGAGTACCTGATCTGAGGAGGAGGCCAAACTGGAGCCTTGAACCTCAGCACTTCTAAGAATATGACCCTTCGAAGCCAAAATAGGGTCCATCCTTAAAGATCCCTCCCCTGAGACCGATAAGGGAGTAAAGGGGAAGTCTCCCTGAAGGATGGGAAGTGGCCCCAGAGTCTTCGAAGGAGCCAAACTGGCCAGTACCTGTGCAAAGGTCGGCTCAGTAAGGAATGACAGCAAAGTGTGCATGTCAATATCCTTTGCAGCAAAATCTTTCTCTATGGAAAGAGCTTGAACAGGGGATGCCTGTGAAAAACAAAAGAAAGTTAGAGTAAATCCTTTCATAATTCGAAATGCGAGTATTCAGAAGAAACCTTGTAAGGAGCATCTGCTGGCATTTGGATTACAGGCTCTATCACTTCTTGTTGAGGGCAGGGAACAAGAGCTAGGTCCAACACCTTAACAGGGGATGCAACTTGAGTCTACAAAGAGTTTAACAGCAAGTCATGAGCATAGGAGACACATGAGAATGTATGCAGTTTAAACTGACTTACCTCTTTTGGGGAGGAAGGCTTCTTAGGAGAAACAGGCCTCTTGGGAGGAGTTGTTTTCCTCACATAACGGAGGGTCTCCTTCACCTGTCTTGTTTCACCTGGTTCGAACTCAAGAATTAGAATTACAGTAAAATCCTCTTATTCTTAAGGGAATATTGAATCACAAATGAGGGAAGAATTTACCCCTTGAGACCAATATCTCTGTGTCACTCTCTGTTTCTTCATCACTGGAAGAAACCTGAGGGCCACGCCTCCTGGTGGTCCTTGTCCTCTTCAAAACTGAAAGGAAAGGGGTAAGAAAGTGACTTGGATAAATGATATGGGGGATTAAAAGATTAATTAGAAGGAAGAAACCAACCTGGAGGTGCAGCTGAGGGTTCAAAATAGTGCTTGGTGGGAATTACTTCTGTAGGCTGGGAAGTGATCTTTCTCTTCTTCGAAGCACTTTCTGAAGAAGAGGTGGCACCTGTAGGGTGGAATGCAGTTAGGTTTGGTTTCAGCAAAAGAGAAGAGATGTTTAGAGACAATTACCTCTTTTTTGTGTTACCCTTGTAGATTGCCTTCTTGGTGGAGAAGGGGGAACGACCATTGCGATTGGGGAGGCTTCGACTGGAGTCAGTCTTTGTTCAACTTCGCCCCTAGCAATATCTTCGATCCCTCCAGCCAAACCAAATTCATTGTCAGAGGAGAAAGATGACAAGTTATCTTTTCCTCCGTGCCCAAACTCAGACTTCTCAAACCCAATGTGGGCTAGAAACTGCTTGAAGGGTTTAATCCCTGAGAGGAAGGAGCAGTTGGAGTACCACCAGTTGTCAAATGCAGGGGTGGTGCGCACTTCAGGTTCCCTGAACTCCTGAGTGATTGTCCTCCTCAATGCATGTCTGGCGTGGGCAAACCCCGTCAGGAATTGGTCAGCCATGATCGGTGATCGTTCAGACATGCAGATATTGGCAAGGCCACAGTAAGGAGTGGGTATGCCTTGAACAAAGTCCAGTTGCCTAGCAAATTGTGCAGGACAATATACCTCTGCATGTGCTATGGACTTGAGGGTATTCGACGAGGAAATGAAGATCTCTCTGCTTGTAAGAATGTTGCCCCATGCTTGGAGAGCTCGAGAGGATCTTCCCTGTCTGTCTGCCAGAATGTCAAACAACCATTCGGGCCCAACAAGAGTAGGGTATGGATTGGGCCACTCCCTATCTGAGTCTAGACCAGCAAAAAAGCAGAGGTAGTACACCAAAGTCTGAGTTGTGTTATCCTCTGGGTGAACGTAGTTGTCACCATGAACATTGGGCGCTTCGACGACGCCGGCAAGGGATGTGGGTGCTTTGAAGGGACCCAACTCAGGAAAGTAAGCATGAAGCCATAGTTGGATAAACCATTGGGGCCCTCCCTGCGAATAGTTCAAGCCCTTCTGGTAGAAGTCAAACCCAGCTTTGTAGACGTGGCCCAAGAAGTAGGAAGCAAAGTCGAACTCTTCTCCCCTAGCAAGTGCCAGTGCCAATGGAACAAATTCATTCATCACTCTTTTCCCAGAGTGGCAGAAAATGTGTTTGCAGAGGGTGTAGAGAATGTAGGCGAAGAACTCTGTCTCAGTTACTTCTCCTACTAATTTCTTTTCCCTGTGGTAGAACTGGGAAAAGGCTCCGTTGGTGGCAGTCAAATGAGTAAATCCTTCGGGAGGATGGAACTCCTTGGTAGGGTCGAATTGGGGGCCATATGGGATAAGTCCCAGCATTTGGGTAACATCCAGAACTGTGGGTGCCATCATGCCACAGTTAAAGCGAAAGAAATTGAAAGAAGGGTCCCAAAAGGCCAAGGCGGCCTGAATCAGAGAAGGATTTTGTGGGACCCCCCTTCGAAGGAGGGTAATAATTCTTTTTAAACCCACCTTCTCTAAATCGTCCGACTTCGCAGCTAACATACGAGTGGTCCATATCTTCCAATCTTTGTCCAATGTGGGCCAGCAAGGAAAGGATTTCCTTGGGAAGTTTTGCCAATCTTGGTCTAAACAAGCTCTAATTTCAGCATCTCCCAACCGAGGGTAATAAAGAGAAAGAGAAGCAGGAATTTCTCCTATAAATTGAGGACCCAAAATATAAGTACCTTCTTCGCTAGGGTTTGGAATGAAGATCCTAGCATCAAGATAGGGCTCTTCAGTCGGTCCTGGTGTTTGTCCTGACACGAACCGTCTCAAGGCCAAAGAGGGAGTAACATGTTCTCGAGTTGCTGGATTACTGGAAGAGGCCATTGATTCAGTTTGGGTTTAGCGTTGTTAAAGAGGAAAAGGAGAGAGGATTCTGTTCTTGAGAGTTTTGAGTTTGAGAGAGTTTGAACGCATTGAGTGTAAGGGGTGGTTTTGAATGAATTCCGCTTTTATACTCCTGCAAGTGGGCCAGGCCTATAGTGGGCCCATACCCTGGGGTCCGATGGGTTTGGTTTTTTCTCTTTAGTAGAGTTATTATTGTTAGAATTTCTATTTTAACAATAAATCCAAGTCCAGCGTGGAAAGAAAGGGAAATTTCATTGAACAAACCTACTGGATTACAAAGTTGAAATTTACGTATTTACGAAAGGGAAAAAAAGCAAAACAAGGGAAATCCTAATTCCTATGAAAAGAAATACAAATTAGGCCTTCGAAGGGCCTGAGTGCTGAGAGGTTGCTTTTTTATTCTCAAAGTAATGAGGAAAGGACCAAGTAACAAGACTATGGAACTTGTTCCATGCGAACTGGAGGAATTTCAGCTCCATTTTCCTCATGTCTTCTTTGGAGTCTGGCTCCAATTTTTTCTCCAACAAGGGCCTAAAGCAGAGCACCAAAGCTTTGGCTTTCCTTCGAAGCCGAGCTTCCTTTGTTGGACGCTTCATTTGTTGTCTTTTGAAGCGCCTTCGAAGCTTTTTGTCAGCATGGCCTGGCACCACTTCGAAGGACTCAGCAGTGAAGTTATGGATTTGGTCATGCAGCTTCTCAATCCTTTCCTTGGCCAGATCATAATCTTGAAGGGTTTGATCGAAGCAATACGCAGCGGTATTGGCTTCGAGCCATGACGTGATCACTGGTAAGAAGTCCAGGAAGCAGTGGATTTGATAGGAAACCGTGGAGGGGATGGAACATAACACCAATGTCTCACAAGCCCACTTAAAATTAGTTAGTGGAACTTGTTTTTCCAGGGTAGAAATATCCAGGAAAGAGAAGGCTGCCAGGAGTTGTAGAGCTTTACTCTTGTCAGCAGGGTAGATGGAATAACCATATTGCCATTGGAAATGAGGGGTATTGACGGCAAGGTTATTCACCTCATTGAACCAGTCAGGCTCTTCAGGAAGAGGAGCCAGTTTGTTGGTTTCCTCGAAGTTAGCTGGATAATGTGGGGTTTGCACCTCTGTGAGCCAGAGGGACTGTTGGGTTCGAGCCATGCGTTTGAAGTCGCAGTAAGGGGCGGGCCCCAGATAATTTTCCTCTTGTTTCAGGAAAGGGGAAAATTTGAGAGAGGAGTAAATGGATTCGAGCATACCCATGTGAACAGTGTCGTTGCTGCTCAGGGGTAGGAATTGGCTTGCGAACAGAGTTCGAAAGTGATGGAATTTATGAGGTGTAGGATCAGGCTGATCGAACCTGACCAGAATGGTGCCAGAGTTGGTATTGGTAGAGTTTTCTTCCCATGAGCCCCAGTTGGACCCATCGAACGAGTTCGAACGGGTTAAAGAGGAGTCCCAACCTGTGGGAGATGGGTTGGGGGAGTGGAATGTTCGATCCGAAAGGATTTTGCTTGCCAACATTCGAGGAGAGTTTGGAGGAGACATTTGAGGAAAAGGGGTTTGGCAATCAAGATTGTCTAAAATAAGATTAATTTCTGGAAGAGAGTCCATAAATGTAAGACTTCTTAACAGAAAAGACTCAAATTCGAAGGGTTTATGAAGGATAATGTAATTCGTTAAACCCTATCATTAACTGCCATTTATAGGGAAATTATTGTAGCTATCTTTGGGAAGCTCAATAGACGTGCATGGGAATAACATCCTGTCATGCTTCGTGCATCCGAAGTTGAAGGGATGTGGGCAGAGAACGTGTGCCATTAACATTTATTTAGCATAAATAAAATGTTAATGCGGGGGGTGTGTTTACATCCTAAAAGTGCCGCCCAATGAAAAAATTCCACGTGGCCCCGAGCGGTACGGCGGTTGCATAAAACCTGTCCCAGTCGAGTACCAATTACAGAGGATTGCGGGAGTTAAAAGGGACACTGTTTAATAGCAAACGGTGTCGTTTTAGAATGAACCGGTGTCGTTTTAGCAGTATTTAAACAATGGTTTTGGAGGTGATGGATCTAACCGTTAAATTGGACTTCACAATCATCGAACGGTGTCCTCGCTGCCCTGTTTTATAAGTGAGGTTAGGTGCAATTGCAGGGAATCATTTTGGAAGGCAAGCACGTTGCATTAATTCACGTTGCTTGAAAATAGGAATCACGATCCAGGAAGTGGCCATGAACACCATGATCGAAGCGAGCAGGGGAAGAAGGAATTCTGGAAGTATCAAGATAACCGTTCGAAGACCCCCCTCAACCGTTTTATGTGGCCAACGTGGGTATCAATCGAAGACGTGGGGATCGAAGGCAAGTTCAGCGTCTATAAATAGAAGAAGCAATTGAAGAGAAAGGGACGACACAAAATCCATATCATCTGACAATTCATACAAAATGATTGCTCAGAGATCTATCTTAGATTAGTTTTAATTTAGAATAGGGTCTTTTTTGTAAGTTGAAGGCTTATTTGCATGTAAGACTACTTTCGATTAAATTCAAGTTTTCTTATTTCTTTTAAGTTCTTTCCTTACCAAAGAATAGTTGTTTGCAAGTTCGCTTTTGATTAAATTCAGTGTGCTTGCATTTCTTTATTATTCTTGATAGAATCTTAAGAATGTTTGTATACAAACTTACCTTTGATTAAATTCAGGTTCGTTTGTGTTCAATCATCTTTTCTGATTTCGAAGCGCGTCAATCTTTTATTTGGTTGATACCTTAAGGAAAAATCCTCTTAGTTGAGGTAATCGAACGGATAACACAATTGCCTGATTGAAATTAGTTGTTTCAAATCATTTTGAAAAGAGTAATTTCTTCTTTGAAGTTATTTCTTTTCTGGCACGCCCGCACACAATTATTTGTCGATTGATTTGAGTTAATTCAGCCCAAACAACGCCGCGCGAAAATAAGTCAATCCACAAAGTTTGGGCTCAATCCGAACTCGTCCGAAAGTTGCCAAATCAGATAATTTACAATTAATAACGTTTTTACTTCCGAAGCTTCGACCAGTCCAATTGATCATGAAATTGGACGTACACGTGTTTTACATTACTAAGACACTTCTTTGTAATTCACTTTAAACCGCGAAAATATCAGGACCGACCAACCCTGCTAGGGACCAACCCCGCTCCTAGCAGAGGCCAAGTAAGTAGCAAATTGCCAAACCATCATCCCGTGACAATTCTGTTGAGATGTGAAGACAATTTTAGAGTTGTAGTAAAAAAATGACCCGAAAGGTTTTGGGTCCCGCCCAACGC
This sequence comes from Rhododendron mucronatum var. ripense, assembly GCA_019656295.1. Classification (NCBI taxonomy): domain Eukaryota; kingdom Viridiplantae; phylum Streptophyta; class Magnoliopsida; order Ericales; family Ericaceae; genus Rhododendron; species Rhododendron mucronatum. The sequence goes on from BPLT01000010.1 coordinate 4,945,477, forward strand.
AAGTTTTAGCGTTTTTTAGGGTTTTCTAGTATTAGCTTGCTTGCACATATAAAAGCAAAGCTAGGGCTGCCTCCTTTTGTAACTCTGACATATTTTCATCATAGTGAAACACCCCAGCACCCCGTGGACGTACGATTAAGCAATCAGCTTAATTCGAAACCACGTCATCTCTGTGTCTTGTTCTTTTCCTGCTTTATATTATTTTTTGTTCTTGGTTTGTTCTTCGATTGTGTGCGTTTGCTTGTGGGTTTGAACGTTTGAATCCCCAACAACTGGTATCAAAGCTCCGGGTTAGGAGGTCAAAGGTTTACACAATGGCTGAAGAAAAATACAAGATCGAGAAGTTCAATGGTACGAACTACGCTTTCTGGAAGATGCAGATGGAGAATATTTTGTATCAGAAGGATCTATATCTTCCGATCAGTGGCACGAAACCAGAAACCGTAAAGCAAGCAGATTGGGATATTTTGGATCGCAAAGCTTTGGGAACTGTGCGATTGAGCCTCGTGCCGTCGGTTGCGTCAAATATTGCCAAAGAAAAGACTACAGCAGATTTGTTCAAAGCCCTAGAACAGATGTACGAGAAACCTTCTGCGGTAAACAAGGTATATCTTATGAAAAAGTTGTTTAACCTACAGATGTCTGAAAACTCTATTGTTGCTGAACATCTGAATGAATTTAATACGGTCACAAATCAGTTAGAATCTGTGGGTATTAATTTTGATGATGAGATTAGAGCTCTTGTTCTACTATCGAGTTTGCCAGAAAGTTGGAATGGACTTGTCATGGCAATGAGTAATTCCTCCGGGTCTTCAACAATAAAATTGGAGGATGTTACTGGATTGATATTAGGAGAAGAGGCTAGGAGGAGAGCATCAGGTGATGATGTTGCTTCAGGTTCAGCACTTAGTACAGAGGACAGAGGCAGGTCTGCAAATAGGGGAGGTAACAAGGGCAAGGGAAAAGGGAGTTCCAAGAACAGGGGCAGGAGTAAATCTCGCAGTAGAGAAGTGAAACCTGAAGGTTGTTGGAACTGTGGTCAGATGGGGCATTGGAAGCGAGACTGTAAGGCACCACCCAAAAAGCAGTAGAACGGGAATAATCAGGGGGGTAAGAACACCGTTAACTTTTCCGAGGAATCGGAGAATGAAGCCTTGATTTGTTCGTTGGATTCTCGCAATGAGTCTTGGATTGTAGACTCAGGAGCCTCATTCCATGCTGCTTCAAGCATGGATGTGCTACAGAATTATGTGTAGGGAAACTATGGAAAAGTTTATCTAGGTGATGATGAAGCTTGCAACATAGTTGGGAAAGGGGATGTGTATATGACTCAGACAGACGGGACAGTACTGAAATTGAAGGATGTTAGACATTTGCCTTGTCTAACAAGGAATCTTATTTCGGTGGGTCAGTTGTCAGAGGGTGGAGTGGTCACATCGTTTACATCAGACGCTTAGAAGATGAGCAAAGGGGCACTAGTTGTGGCTCGTGGTAAAAAAGAAGGAACCTTATATGTATCTTCGGGTACTTACGGTAGCATCGCAGTGGCAGCATCAGCAATTGATTGTACTGCGTGGCATCGTAGGCTGGGTCACATGAGCGAAAAGGGGATGAAAGTAATGTTATCGAAGGGGAAATTGTCGGATTGTAAGTTGCTGGACTTGGACTTCTGTGAGGATTGCATCTTCGGGAAACAGAGGAAAGTTAGCTTTACAAAGGTGGCAAGGACTCTAAAATCAGAGAAGTTGGAGCTGGTTCATACAGACCTGTGGGGACCATCTCAGGTATCTTCTCTTGGTGGCTCACATTATTTTGTTACTTTCATTGATGACGCTACTAGGAAATTATGGGTTTATTTTCTCAAGCATAAATCTGATGTGTTTGGTGTTTTCAAAAATTGGAAAGCATTAGTTGAGAATGAAACAGGAACGAAATTGAAGTGTCTGAAATCTGATAATGGCGGCGAGTATTGTGATGGTGAGTTTGAGGCTTACTGTGCTGCAAATGGGATTTGAAGGCTGAAAACGATCCCAAAAAAGCCAAGGCAGAATGGAGTTGCTGAGCGCATGAATAGGACGATCCTAGAGCGCGCAAGAAGCATGAGGCTACATGATGGGTTACCTAAGCAATTCTGGGCTAACGCAGTAAATACAACGGCGTATTTGATCAACAGGGGACCTTCAGTTCCTTTGAATAATGGATTGCCGGAGGAGGCTTGGTCAGGTAAAGAGGTAAATTTATCCCATTTACGAGTATTTGGTTGCATGGCCTATATGCATATTGAATCGAGTGATAGGGGTAAACTTGATGCTAAGTCTCGAAAGTGCGTGTTCATAGGCTATGGTACTGATAGCTATGGGTATAGGCTATATGATTTTGAAAATCGAAAAACACGCAGGAGTATGGATGTGGTATTTAATGAGTCTGTTTTGTATAGAAACAAACAGAATCAACCCGAGGAGGCTAATGAAAATTCAAACTTTGTAGAATTTGAGGGGATCCCTGACAGTAATGTCTTACAGCCTCAGGATATTAATATGCAACCTACTCCACAGGCAGATCCACAGACTTCTCCACTCAGGAGGTCTACACGTACTGTTAAACCACCAATGCGTTATTCTCCTGCTTTACACTATTTGTTGTTAACTGATAGTGGTGAACCAGAATGTTTTAAGGAAGCATTGCAGGTGGAGACCAAGGGAGAGTGGGAGCGAGCAAATGATGAGATGGATTCTCTCTCATTAAACTAGACTTGGGACTTGGTTCAGTTGCCCAAGGGAAAGAAAGCTTTGCACAACAAATGGGTATACAAGCTTAAGGAACAATCTGATGGGAGCAAACGGTACAAGGCGAGGTTGGTAGTAAAGGGTTTTGAGCAGCAACCAGGTATTGACTACACCGAAATCTTTTCTCCTGTGGTAAAGATTTGTACTATCAGATGTGTTCTTAATATTGTGGCTGTTGAGAATTTGCACTTAGAACAGTTAGACATTAAAACTGCTTTCCTTCATGGGGATTTGGAGGGAGGATATTTATATGCATCAGCCAGAGGGTTATGTTGTCAAAGGGAAAGAGGATCAGGTATGTAAGCTTCAAAGGAGTCTGTATGGGTTGAAACAGGCGCCTAGGCAGTGGTATAAAAGGTTTGATACCTTTATGACAAATACGGGGTTCAGTAGATGTCATGGGGATCACTGTTGTTATTTTAAGAAGCTTGGTAAATCGTATCTCATACTTTTGTTGTATGTAGATGATATGCTTGTTGCAGATTCAAGCATGGATGAGATTGCTAATCTCAAGGCACAACTGTCTAGGGAGTTTGCAATGAAGGATTTGGGTTCTGCGAAGAAAATCCTTGGGATGCGAATCAGTAGGGACAGGGTGAACCGGAAGTTGAAGTTGTCACAGGAGGAATATGTTGAAAAGGTGCTCAAAAGGTTCAACATGGAAGGTGCTAAGCCTGTTAGCACACCGTTGGCTAGTCACTTCAAGCTTTCGAGGGAAAAAGGGGCAGTAACTGATGAAGAAAAGAACTACATGGCCAAAGTTCCATATGCCTCGGCGGTAGGCAGCTTGATGTATGTTATGGTTAGCACGAGGCCAGACATTGCTCAAGCAGTGGGAGTTGTCAGCAGGTTTATGGCAAATCCAGGCAAGGAGCATTGGGAGGCAATCAAGTGGATTTTGAGGTATCTGAGAGGTACTTTTGAATTGGCTTTGTGTTTTGGGGGTTCTGATATTTGTTTGCAAGGATATGTGGATTCGGATTTAGCAGGGGACATTGACAGCAGGAAGAGCATTACTGGGTATGTTTTTACATTGGGGAGTGCAGTAGTTGATTGGGTCTCGCGGCTACAGAAAATAGTGACTATTTCCACAACAGAGGCGGAGTATGTTGCAGCCACGGAGGCGTGCAAGGAGATGGTATGGCTAAGGAGCTTCATGAAATAGTTGGGTAAGGAACATGACAATTGCAAATTGTTCAGTGATAGTCAGAGTGCAATACATCTGGCGAAGAACGCAGCTTTTCATTCGAGGACCAAGCATATTGACATAAAGTATCACTTTATTCGCTCTTTGTTGGAGGATGGACAGTTCACTTTGGAGAAAATTCACATAAGGGATAATCCGGCAGACATGTTTACGAAGGTGGTTACTGTGGAGAAGCTGAAGTCTTGTTCAACTTATGTGGGTCTCCAAGCTTGAGTGGGAGGCTGGGTGCTGGTGGTGTTAATGATAGCTGATGATTGGCTGGATGTTTGATCATGTCTTCAAGTGGGAGATTGTTGAGATGTGAAGACAATTTTAGAATTACAGTAAAAAAATGACCCGGAAGGTTTTGGGTCCCGCCCAACGCAAGTTTTAGCGTTTTTTAGGATTTTCTAGTATTGGCTTGCTTGCACATATAAAAGCAAAGTTATGGCTGCCTCCTTTTGTAACTCTGACATATTTTCATCATAGTGAAACGCCCCAGCACCCCGTAGACGTACGATTAAGCAATCAGCTTAATTCGGAACCACGTAATCTATGTGTCTTGTTCTTTTCCTGCTTTATATTATTTTCTGTTCTTGGTTTGTTCTTCGATTGTGTGCGTTTAGTTGTGAATTTGAACGTTTGAATCCCCAACGAATTCTAGCGAGTACCTTCCACTGGCAACCACCCCTTTTCCAATTGCCATGCACCCTTCATGAAAAAGTACATTAATTATTGGTTTTTTTCCCAAATTTATTATAAGTGGAGGCTTGTCATTGATTCAAATGTAAAGTTGTCCACTGAACTTGCAGACAACGCACACATATTGGTATGCTGCTTCCAACCTCTTGAAAAGATTTTGACAGCAAAATCTGACACTAAATTTGCAACATGTTAAAGGATAGACAAGTGGGGTACTGCAATGCACTTTTCTCTAGTTACAAAGAGGATATATGAGCCGCATGCCGATTAATCATAAAGGGTCTAAGGGAGGGCTCTTATTTTTTTTATTATAATTTTCTAATCAGGTGTTCGGACCAGTTTGTGAACACCTCTGTTAGTCTCAAAGTTATGAAGTTAAGAGTCACGCAAACCTTCCAATGCCCCAAGGTTCAGAATGTAGTATCTATGGGTGTGGGATGCCAACATGCATGCGACTTTCGTAGAAGATAAACATTCACTTACTTTGTGAGAGGAATTCTATTTAGGTTGAGTTCCGCTTAACTTTTAGGAATTTTGGAAGTTTTGTTCTTATTCAAAAAAGATTCGCGTTCGTGCATTTTGTGCTAAACTTTTTGAGGATTATTAACTCGCCTTAACGAGAAATTGAAAAAATATTTTTTTTGCTTTTATCTAAATATTTTTGAAAATATCCACTTTTTAAAAAATTTGAATAAAAGTAAAAAAATTTCGGTTTTCAAATTTCTCTTATCGAGATGAATCAATAATCCAAAATGTTTGGCCTAAAACTAAAAAATGCAAAAAAAAAAAATTGAATAACGACAAAACTCACTTTACTTAGTGGAACTCCACTTTAGTCCTTACAGAAATTGATGCATCTTGTCCAAGGTTTTTTCAGGTCCTTTTTTTTTTGAGAATTTGTCAAGAATATCAATTATGCCCAGAATCATGTTTATCAAATTTCAATGAACATGTTTTTAAAATAGATTTATATAATGCAAAAAAATATAGTTTCGATTTCGTATTTTCAAATATCTTTCTTTCTTATAATTTTTTTTGCAACAATAGGACAGAGAGGCTTTTGGAGGCTTTAAAACCTCTGCGCACAGTTTTTAATACATTTTTTCTATCTATCTCACCCCCTCGTTCAAAATACAAAATGAACAAGTCTCTAGCCAATTAATCTTGACCAAAAGTCAAAGACACGCCAATCGGACGGCTCATATTACTTGTTCCTTCAGGGGGGCGCCAAAACGGCAAAACCCTGCCGAGTTAAAAATATAGACATAATAAATGGAGTAAAATAAAAAAGTAAGAGAGAGAGAGAGAGAGAGAGGGAGAGAGAGAGCAAAACCCAAACTCGGAGAACAGAAATCTCAGTAAAGAGAATTCACTGCTGCCGCTATTCAAAATCCCATCGTATACAAATACACACGAACACATACATATATAGATATCATTGTATCTATAGGATTGGATTTTCGATTTCGATTTTCTCGGCTGGCCTATGGAGCTCCAGAACACAGTGAAAGAAGCCCTAAACGCGCTGTACCACCATCCAGACGACGCCGTTCGCATGCAGGCCGATCGATGGCTTCAGGAGTTCCAGCGAACCATCGATGCTTGGCAGGTGATCCTCTTTTTTCTCTCTCGGATTAATCCGTGTTGATTCGTATGCATCGATAGACAACTAGATATTCAATTTATATACTTGCAAATTGACTAGTGATGAGAGAATTTGGTCTATCTTTTGTAAATAATCGGAGTGGAATAAAGTTTTAAGCGATGTTTTATCGTGATTTAGGCTTAATGAGTTGAATTGAATTCTAATTCTGGGGTTTATCAGCCACTTGTTCGTAGAAGTATTGCCCAAGATTAGGGTTCGCTTGCGCCCGTCTATCTTTTGTCAGCAGCGCGCATTGGTCGAACAAGCTCTGTGCAATTGTTGTTTTCTTCTGGTGGCTTAGAAACGTTGAAAAAAATAAAGAAAAACACTTTTTTCACCGTTAGATTTTCCCTTTTATGTTGTGTGGAAATCACCATTTTCACACAGCATAATAATTAATAAAAATGTTTATTTGTTTTTTAGATCTTTGTTTCTACCTCAATTAAACAGCTCATAGTAATTTATTTATTTTCTGCCGTTCGGTTTGAAATGACCTTGTAGAGAGCTGGCATTTATTGGATTGCCTTGGCATCATATGGAGACCATTTGAATGATTTTGGATGGTAATTGTGCATTAATAAGTCAGTTAACCATAAGACCTGAAGTTTTAGCCTTGATATTTTAAAGGCACAGCCTTTTAGGTATTCTAAATGACAAAGGCTTTTGTCGGACTTGTGCTAAACGACTAATATTGTTCGAGGATGGTGGTTTAAACGTCTCGTACTCTCATTAGACTTTTGAATAGATCCTATTGGGCACTAACCAGATACGGAGACTTGGCCGATTTTGTTTTGTTTTGTTTTGGAGTTATTCAGCATTTTTATATTTTTAAGTGTGAACTGCGAAGTGTAGTCTAGAGAAAATGGTAAGGACTAATTGGGTTGTTGTCTAATAATTGGGTTTTTGTCTTGTGTGTTAGCCCGAAAGAGCAACCTTATTTCATTAGATTTCCTTTAAAGTTCCATTGAGCTCCTCTTATATGCCAAGCGACTAGGTGGCCATCTACTATGCAGATTAATGTTTTTCCTCTTGGAATATAAAGCGACAGTTCTTTCGGTTCATTTCGGGCACTTTTGTAAGATAAAAGTTGAGGGACTTATTGTTCTTGGGCCTTGGGGGCATATATCCTATGTTTGATTGTGTATTTTGATGATGGGTAGCGCGTTAGGATATGACACTATCCATTAATTTTGGATTGTTGGATAACTCAATCTCATGGGAGGGTAGGATAGACTATAGAGTGTGATAGGGTAAAAACTTGTGGACAACAGATAAAAAAAGACCCCAAGTATATAGTTGGGTCGGCCTGTCCTAGCCCAATATGTGGTTGGATAGTGGGCACCACCAGTACTGTCCCCGAATTGTCCTTATGTCATCTTATCGTGTGCCAATAGGGGGTTGCCTTTATTCCGGTTGCATTCCTCATCCTTGTTTGTCAACGTTGGCTATTATAATCTTGCTGCAATAAAGATGAATGATATGAAATTGTACAAAATACTACTAAATGTTAATCCCTAAGTGAACTGATCCAAAATCAATCCAACATTAAGGGGCAGGTTGGCCGGCATGTAGTTAATTGAGTTCCTTGGATTCATATAAAAATTAACCAAAATTTATACTGTGTATTGGATTCAATTAATATGAGGTCAACTTTAAAGGAAATTATTCCATTGGTCGCCAAATGATTGCCAATCGTTGAAATTTTATGGTAAATCCAAAAAGATTTCTAGTAAAAACTTAAAGTTTGCAATTGCAAATTCGAGCACTTCTTCTGTCAAATGAGGAACCTTGGCTACTTATTGAATAAAGAGAAAGAAAGAAAACAGGAGTCTTAGGGAATGAAGATTGAGATAGGGACATAGGGTGGAGGTGTTACATGGTTTTGGATATAACTCAAGCCCTGGAGCCCAAAAGCTGGCTGTTGAAGTGATGGTGCTTAGTGCTCAGGCTTATATACTTCATTTTACTTTGGTAGCTAGGCGATGTGGGACTTCGCTCCACACCCTTCCAGCCTTCCTCAAGCGCAACGTGCTCACTCCGCGACACGTGCCTTGCGCAGGCTAGAGACATGCACCCCCCTACCCATCTCTAGTGCCTAGCTCTAATATCATGATACACGGTCTTGTGTAAAACTCAATCCTAAAAGCTAGGTGTTTAAGTGAGGGTGCCCTCACGCTTATATACTACTTCATATTACTTTGGTACCCAGGGGATGTGGGAGTTCGCTTCATAGGAGGTGTTGCCATTGGTTAACCCTTCGGCGTAGGCTAAACCTAGACGATTATTGTATACTTGAACACATTGGCTATAAGGAAATCTATGTTATGGGATTGTAAGAAACCAGATTCGACGCAGGTCACATTGTGTGTATGATAGTCTGGAAAACGTAGAAGTTTTAACTGTGTCAGTGGTCAGCCCTATATTAGGCACGCGGAACATAACCAGTTTTCACGAGGCCTCGGTAATATGCTTAATTGGATCCCTATTTTATGGTTGAGAAAACCATATATTCGTCAAGATACCGAGTACCAAAATAGTTGGAAAATCAATGAAATTACTGCCAAACTAGAAATTGATTTATGACAACAATGTTGTTGAACTAAATTATGAGGAGAGTGAAAGATATTGGTATTTCATGATGTAATTGGAAGGGAATCATTGGCGGAAACGCTCCACGGGGGTTAACTAAAACACTAGCCATATTGATACTATTTCTTCAACAATATTTGTGGTGTGGTTTGTAGATATTACTGTGTTTATTTCTAAATGCAAAGCACTTGATTCCATGTGCCATTCCTTGTAGGCTTTCTTCCCCTCTTATATCTCATCTTCACCGGGTATTTATTCTTGCTTTCATCACGTGCTTTGGTTTTTACCATGTGTCCATGTTAACATAGGGAACGATGATAGCGTTCTACATGGTCTTCTCTCTTTATCTCTCTCTTTTAATCCACTCTTTAGTTAATGATTATGAATCAATTTTTTAACTTCATTGTAATGCATGCATGCATGCATATAACCAAACTTAGTGGTGTACCGTGAGGATAGTCGTATACGTATGGATACATTGTTAACGAAGACATATTCATTGATATACGATGTTCTTCTATACTTGAGTTTAACTGTCAATACCTTGGTATAGGGATGGGAAAGGTAGGCTGATGTTGGCCTAGCTTAATTTTTCCTAAAGACAGTGGGCATTATTGATGTTTAGTGATCTTTAGTTGAGCTTTTCGTCAATTTTTTTTGGCTCAGATCATTTGTCTCGACAAGTAATTGGAAAAGTAAAATTATAGGGACTGAAGTTGAAAAAAGCTCAAATAAGACGACCCTGAATTATTTTTTTCTTTGGCGAACTTTTTGAGGCTTGTGGTCATAATTTTACCGTTGAGATTCCATTCGTCAATACAAAAAAACAAGGACAATAATACGGAATGATTTTGCCCAGACATGAGACGCTCTCTAGATGACTCGGATATTCAATGGAACATGCGCTCCCTAATATGTCATTGGTTGGACATTATACTTCAATTTAGTATTGTCCATGATTCTGTTCTTTTCAAATTATTTTTGACTGTTTCTTTATTAATTATAATTTCCCCTTTTTGCCATGCAACGAGGCTCACATATGTTATTGGTTGTTTAGGTCTCTGATAATCTTCTTCATGATGCTAGTAGCAATCAAGAAACCTTAATCTTTTGTTCTCAAACGCTTAGAAGCAAGGTAATTTTGCTTATCCTACTCTTCATTAATCTCTACCAGTTGCTATTGTTGTATATTGCGGTTGACAGTTAAGTACATGTTTCTATTAGTATATCTGATTAGTTTAGGTCTTTAATTAGGTTTTGGTACATCAAAACAGCCGTTTATTGGGTACCTCACTCTCCCACACACACAAGCGGAGAACCTTTCTTTTCTTTCCACATAACATAATGATGCAATTTGTAAAGTTTGGAGACAGACTTAGTTTCTGCCTAGAGTGGGGTGAACTGGTCAGATCCTAAGAACTGTAAGAGATTGAAATACAGTTGCAGCCACATTAAACAAACAATTAATTCAGTTACTGCAAGTTAACCATACAAATTACAATTACAAGACTAGGATTCTAACTCCAAGATTTATGTGGAAAACCTTTAAAGCTATCCTCAAGTAAAAAGCCTGAGCAGCCTGAGCAGGTTTGATGTTTAAGCAAACAACTAAATCAGGAGTCATATGCAAGACTCAAGTTGTTACTTACAACCAATCTGAATGCCTGAGATATTTGATGTGTTGAACCACAAACAAGTCCATTCAATCTCTGTACTCTGTTGGCTCCGGCTGCCCTGTCCTCTCTTGGTTTTGAATTTCAAGCCTTGGAGTCCTCCAATCTCCACAGCCTCGAGCTTAATGCACCAATCCGCAAGAGGCATGCGAGCTTAATGTACCATGATTGGATCAAGTGCAGTAGGATCTGTTCTTCAAAATCAGAATTAGAGAAGATTTTCTGAGCACTTCTTGGCAAATATCTACTCTTTGCTGTGCTGTTATAGACAAATTTTAAGTAGTCTTTGCCTCTTTGGATTCTTGAAAGCCTAGGGCACCAGAGTAATTATATTCTGTGGAGAAGAAAACGAGCTGCCCTTCTCTGGATCTACATTTTGTGACTTCTGCAGGCTCTGTTTTGGATCGTCGGCCTATACCCCAAACCCTAAAGTATACAAAACTGGAGAACTTATATCTTTTGTGCTTTGAAAACCCGCGTCTTAGACTAATTAGCTTACACAACCTAGCCCAATTTTGGATACGGGATTCACCGAAAACAACCATGTAATTTTTTCCAATTTTCCATCTGATTGACAGGTACAGCGTGATTTTGAAGAGCTGCCTTCTGAAGCTTTTCGCCCATTACGTGATTCACTGAATGTAAGTGAGTACGATTTGTTGGGGCTATGGGGCAAATGCTATCTCATATTTAATGGGAAATCAAAAGCTTATGCTTACTTTTATCCTTTGAAGCTAAATATGTTCTTCCATACTTTTTTCTTTCTTGATAAATAGCAGTGTTTCGTAACAAGTTAACATGCATTAAGATATATGAGGACTTAAGGTGTTAATGAGGCATGGGCAGTTTGTCTTTTCAATTGGGACGCTATAGTTGGGTCTCGTCTATGGAAATCATTTTATTATTTCATGGTTCTGCTGCTGCTGCACCTCTTTCTGGAGAGAATGTAAATGGGATCTGGTCCAAGTGACACTATCCCCTCCCGGGTTCTAGCTTTAAGTTTCCACTGTTCTTGGTGACAAATGAGTTTTTGTTTATGTGCTGATGTCTTCAGTCTAGCATATTGAACCTTGTTTTCTTTGTTGCCCTGCGTGCATTTGTTGATAGATGACGGCAAAGCAGAAGTGTTTCTTTTACTGATTGCCAGCTCTCTTTGTTGTTGTTGTTTTGAATGCAGAGCTTATTGACAGCATTTCATAAAGGCCCCCCTAAAGTTAGAACCCAGGTATCATAGTTTTCTGGCTACAAGTTCACTCTTGTGCACACGTGTATGGCATGGAATGCGCATTTTGAAGATATTTTGCCTAAAATTTTCATTTTGTAGATTAGTCTTGCTGTGGCTGCATTGGCTGTTCATGTTCCTGCTAAAGACTGGGGTGATGGTGGAATTGTAAATTGGCTCAGAGATGAGATGAATTCTCATCCAGAATGCATACCAAGTTTCCTTGAGCTACTCAGAGTTTTGCCTGAGGTATATGCATGCTTTTTACAACAGATACTTAATATGCAGTTGATTTATGTCTGTATGTGACATCATGAGAGCAATGTCTTGGGGATTTGACTGCGGATTAAAAAAATGTCCTTCCGGCACACTATCACTAACATCAAGTTAAAAACCAGGTATGAAGAGATCGTATAAAAGTTGTGTGGGACGCAATTTAGGATATGCTGAAGCATGTATGCACTTTCAATCAACCTTCAAATGAAATCTGCTAATAAACAGAGACAAATGCTGTTTTAACAGTCTAATTCTTGCACAAGTAATATAGAATGGGAGAGAAGAAGAAAGAGAAAGCACACTAAAGGCAGCAACCATAATCACAGTACAACTCTTAATTATTATTGATAAATTTCCCTAATATGACGCAAAACCCTCTTATCAATATGCTGACAACCCTGACAAAGAAATGGGAAACTTTAAGATGACCTATTTAAATATTTATTGAAATGCGTATTCAATTAGACTCCTAAGTATGAGTGAATTAGAGACTCCTGAGCTTACAACTATGCTGTGAACTCTCAAGCGTTGCACCGTCAATGCTTCTCTGCTGAAATGAACAAGGCTCCGATGTGTTTGGAGCACTTCCAAGAATAATGTCTGAAGGAGGAGGAACACACCCGATCATCAAAATGTTTCTTGAATTTGAAGGTGTGAATTGAATTTGATGGCTTACGGAAGGGTGTGTTTTGTTCGGTGGTCTATGAAAGTGCAAGTTTTGGCACGTCCAGCATTTACAACATGAGAGTCCTGTGTCCATCATCGTTTTGTGAGCTCACCAATAAAGAATGTCTCGGGGTGCTAGTCGTCAAGCTTGGTTATCCGTGCTACATGATAAGGATTGGGATAAGGCTCAACCTTCAAACCAAATTTTGTCATTGCTTATTTGGACATGGTGTTATTGCAGTTCATGGTGTTAATTACTAAAGAGAGCACTTGTTTGCCACACTTCACGCTTGAATGAAATCTCCTCTCTGTTGTTTAGCAACGAGCAAAGGGTGAATGATGTCAATCACATCATCAAAAAGGTTTCCATCAGATCTTGGATCAATTGGTACGAAAACTTGCACGTCAAGCTTTGACGCAATCTTTTGTTCTATGGTGTCTTCTTTTGGAACCCTGCAAGTCTGCCATGGTTTATTGTTTGTGGTCTTCATTGTGTATCCTATAGCTAATGCATGGGATTGGCAAATAGAATCGTTATTTGAAACTGTTAGGAGTGATATATTTGAGCATTAGTGTGTGTGTTAGGGTTAATCTAAACACTTCTTCTTTTCTCCTCTCTCCAACATGGTATTAGGGAGGGGATACTATCCCATCCTCCACCAACCACCACCCTTCGCCGCCAATCTCCCCTTGGATGCCACACTTCGTTGACCACCTGTTTGCCAGCAACCCTTAGATCTATCATGATGCATGTTCGCTATGGAATACTTTCATGAATCATGATGTGTCTGCTGAAAGCTATAAAGCTTGCCTTGTTGCTAATATACAGACGTACAATGTTGGTTATGTAGAGACCTTCTCCCCTGTTGCCAAGAGTGGTTCTGTTCGGCTTCTTATCTCCCCTTCTGCAATCTTGCTTGGCTCTTTTTCAGTTGGATGTCAAGATGATCTCCACGAGGAAATCTGCATGGAGCAACTACCTAGGTTTGTTGCTCAAGGGGAGAGTAATCGGGTGTGTCGCCTTCACAAAGCTCTGTATGGTTTTAAGCAGTCTCCTAGAGCTTGGTTTGGCAAGTTGAGTCATGCAGTTTTACGATTGGGCATGCGTTGTCTTCATATTGACTATTCTGTCTTCTATCTCATGTCTCTGATTGAGGTAAAATATTGTTGATGGTTTATGTCGTTGATATTGTCATTATGGGTGGTGATCAGAAACGCATTGATGAGTTGAAAGACTCTCTACAACGTCAGTTTCATACCAAGGACTTGGGCAAGTTGCGTTATTCTTCGGTATTGAGGTCGCTAAATCTAAGGATGGAATTGGTTTATCTCAGAAGAAGTATGTTTTGGATATTTTGGAGGATATTGGTTTGCTGGGATTGGGACCCGTGGATACACCTATGGATCCCAATGCCAAACTTTTTGTTGATGAGGGGGTGTTGGTCTCTAATCTTGACTAGTATCGTTGCGTGGTTGGTAAGTTTAACTATCTCACCATTCCGCGTTTTTATATCTAGAATCCTTGATTGCAGTTAGTAACTTAGTATGGTGAGTCAGTTTATGTCTGCTCTAAGTATTCCACATTCGAAAGCTATTCTTAAAATTGTGAAGTACCTCAAGGTCCTTCTAGGATGTGCACTATTTTAATAAGCGGGCACTTCCTTGGTGAGGCTTTTACCGATTCAGGGGAGGCAAGAGGGCCATCTGACAAGAGATCCAGGATGTTCTACCTTTCTTGGCGGAAATATGGTTTACACCTGTGAGATATATAGGTGTGCTCCTTTCTTGACGAGATAGCGGTCAAAGTGTAGCTGAGAGGACTAAGCATACTGAAATTGATTGTCATCTTGTTTGAGAAAAATTGGATGCGGTGTCATAGCAACTCCCTTTGTGTCTACAGGAGCTCTGTTGGTTGACATGTGTGCTAAACTGTTGTTTAAGGCACGGTTGCCGTTATTGTGTAACAAGTAGGGAATTTGTGATATTTATTCTCCAGTTTAAATGGTAGTGTTAGAAGTTATATATTTTAGCATTAGTCACACTATACATCAATAACTTATGTGTGTCAGGGTTAATCCAAACCTAAGCACTTCTTCTCTTCTCTCGAACAAAAACCATTATTCGAATAAGTTAGCCAAGGCATAATTTTCAAACTCCGTGAATTGTCAATGTCATAAATAGTACTAGCTACTACACAGCGGTACTTATTGAAGTGTGCCAATGTCTTCAATTGCTAGTTGTGCTTATTGGAAATATGTTACTAGTTACTGTGCTGATGGTGGTGTTTGTGTCTCCCAGTATTAGTGAGATCATTGGCAATATGTTGGTTGCTGAGCTGATGGTGGTGTTTGTATCTTCAATTTTCAGTTGTGCTTCTTGGAAATATGTTTGTTACTGAGTTAACGTAGCTATGGTTTCTTTCATGGTTTTCAACAGGGGATTTTTCTCTTGTTTTAATTCTTGTAGAAAATGGTATCCTGTTATGCAATTTTATCTGGTAACTATTTTATTCCTGATGTGTTGACTCAAAATTCATGAATTTCTGTGTATTGATTTCCACGTTGAGTTTAATTCTTTTGATGGAAACATAGTGAAGTAAGATGACAGTGGTTTATGAATTCGGCACAAAGATTATTTAAGCATGTGGGGAAAGTGATGGGGAATGGCCGGCCAGTTAAATTGTGGATGAGGTGTGGCGTGTAGATACGTGATACATAAGTTTAAATACAGGTGTTCTATTGCAGTGGATAAAATGGATGTGGTGGGAGGGAATAGTTAGCCATGTAACTTTGATTATAAATATGTGCCTACTATACCTCATGGCAAGTTTCGCATGACTATTTCATGAAATTTTGGAAAAAGGTGTGGTGTGTACAAATTTTTTCATCATCCAAGGTGTGTTCAAGTTTATGTTCTATTGTACTGGATAAAATGGGGTGTGGGAGGAGGGAATGATTGGCCATGTACCTTGCTTAACATTGTCTGTATACTTACCTCATGCAAAGTTTCTCACGACTATTTTGTTTCGCTGCCAGGAAGCTTTTAACTACAAGATAGCAGCTCGTCCCGATAGACGCCGCCAATTTGAGAAAGAACTTGCCTCTCTTATGGAGGTTGCTCTTGATATCTTGAGAGCGTGTTTGAATATTAGTGAACTTACGGAGCAGGTGGGAACTCTTCTTTGTTGCTTGCTTAAGAGATTCTTCTGTTTAATATTAGAGTATACACTTGCAGATAAGATCTAGTTCCATCTTTTGAGTTTTGGTGAGATGCGTATTGGTTCCAGAACTGAGAGTGAGTAGCTGTCTCCGACTTTTGATTTCATTGAAAAATAGTAACTTTAAAAATTTCTTTGGATTGTGGTTAGTTTTCGTGACCCTTCCGTTTCTTTGACTTCTTGCACTTGTTGATGACTGATCAATTTGATACTAATGATGTAAAGTGAAGGCTGGAGAAAGTAGAGCTTGGAGTCTGGTGACTTGACTAGGCTCTAAAGTGTTTCGCTGAAGGAATTGTTCAGTAGAATTTAATCTTTGTCTAGCTGGCATCACTTCTCCTCCTACTAGTTGCACGAGTTTTCCATGCTTGTATACAGTCTACATGTCTTTGTTTATTTACTAGAGTTTCTTGCGGTCCTTTCACCAAAAGAATGTATTTTAAAGAACTTGTGTAATCAGATTATGTTTTGCCTCTGGAGTACTACCCCTGGGTTTTGCGTAACAATTTTGTGAATGTCTCATCATTTATTTCTGGCAGGTTCTCGAGGCATTTGCTTCCTGGCTTCGTCTAAGGCATAGGTGTGTATGTCTGTTCTTTTTTATTCCATATTCGTTTCTCTTAGAAAAGAAAGTATTTGGTAACGGATGTGTATGCATTTCAGTTTTTGCTCCATGACTTTGCTTTGGTTGTCAAGGAATTCCTGAATAATAGTACCCTTATCAGTTATCACACATGTTATCTCATTTGATTCTATTTTTGGTTGGCTTTTCCTGTTGCTCATACAATGAAGGATGCCTCATGGCAAAAATCATTTGCTATTTACAGCATTATTTATCTAAGGTGCTGTATGGGTGAGACGTGAATGTCACAAGCTCTTCCAAAGAGTCCAGCAGTCGGTATTTGGTGATGCTTGAACATAAGTTTGTGATCTCTTACCATAGTATCAACTTTTTTGCTACGATAGGGATCTGCTAGAGTGGGCATCTCTTGTTTTGAATAAGTATTCTAGTGGAGAATTTTGGTTATATTTATTTGTTTATCTGGATCCAGCCATAGTTGTCAAAGGCGCGCGCCTAGGCCCAAGGCGAGGCGAGGCGCACCCCCAGCGCCTTGCTGACCCCCAGGCGAGGCGACTTGAAAAGGCGAGCAAAAAGCGCAAAAAAGCGACAAGGCGAGAAAAGCGACAAGGCGCAAAAAAGCGCGCTTCTTTAAAAAAAGAGCGCTTTTTTCAGAAAAAGCGCACAAAAAAGCGAAAAAGCGCACAAAAAGCGAGTTTTTTTTTTCAAAAAAGCACACATAACACAATTATTTTCAGAAATAATTATTTTTTCGCATAGGTGCGCCTCTCTTCAAAAAGGCGTGCGCCTCGCCTTGCGCCTCTCGCCTCAGGCCCAACGGAACTTTGCGCCTCGGGCCGCCTTTCGCCCTTGACAACTATGGATCCAGCTATTCGGGATGCAAAACTCATGGAATTGATAAGCCCAAATAGACTGTACATTAAAGATCTCTCCTTCCCTTGATCAGTTCTTGTCAGTCTTCTAAATGAGATGTTTTAGAAGCAGCCTCAAAGCATTTGCACAATTGGTCTTCTGTGATCCATAAGAGTATTTGTGATTTGTGAGCCTCACCTGATAGAACAATCACGATACCCCACCATCAACCCACTAACATCCTTTCACAACCAACATTGATCAATAGCCTTTCAACAAAACCATATCAATCTTCTTTCAAACATTAGAAATCACATCAATCCGGTTTTGAACAGAACCAGGACAAGCATCAAGACGACAAAATGAAGAAGAAACTAGCTTACATAATTTGCCAAACTAGGACCAAACTAGAACAACCCCCTTTTGATACCTGGTAGGCTGGTACGGTTATACGTACTTGATTCTACTCTGGGACAATCTGGCACAAGGTGGTCGCGATGTACAAAACTAGTTGAAGAAGTTGATGATGCTGGCGTGAGATGGTTGCAAGTTGGTCCCAGTCAATGCTTTCTGTCCTTTTCTCCAATCTTTCTTCTATTGGATAAGTAAGAGGTGATATTGCCAATGATGGTTCTTACCACTCTTCCCAACCTTCTACCTTGTTCATAGACCTGTATTGGTGGCCTTCCTTCGTTGCACGGCTACTTGTTTGCAGTATCAAGCACATTGTGGTTTTTATTGTCAGTTTTGTAGGAAAATATTGGATCACATTTCCAACAGTAGCAGACTTGCTTCATTGCAATCCCAAAGAGAGCAATGTTTTGGTAATAGTCATTTTTAGGTGAATTGAACCCAAGATCTAGCCAGATGAGTTTGCTTCTTCTTCTTCTTCTTCTTTATTTATTTATTATTATCTTCATATGCAATAAGAGAAGTTGGTTTCTCAATTTAGCATCTGTTCTTTATTCTTTGAGCCACTAAAACACAACAGAAAAGTATAGGAGGGAGAGATAATTTAGAAAAAAGGAAACATGTATGTATACTGATACTGGACTCTTGTCAACAAAAAAGCATGTGCACTTAAAGTAAAAGCACTACTGGATTTCCTGAATTTTGGAACCATGCAAAAAAGTGAATAGATTGTATACTATATGGACGGATATAGATTTATGGGTGCATTTATTTGGATGGTATCTATTATATTTAATTTATGTCATTTTCAATGTGAATAATTACATGTTACGAAAATTCATAGCAGTGCTTTCGAGGCACAAGGGACTTTTTTCCAAGGTTGTCAATTTTGCTAAATATGCGTATAAGGTTTCCCATTTCCTTAATGGACTAGAACTTTACACAACTCTAAATCTGATAGTATCTATAGGTTTGTTCTACGCAAGTTAGCATATAGTGAACATAGTTCTTTTTCTCTCTCCATGTACACTCATGTGGCTTTCATGGAAACTGATAGCTTCCTGCTTTTGATAATTTTGGCATGTGGATGTTCCGAGGATTCTCTAATAATGGTATTCTCATGAATTACTTCCCATCCTATTCTACGAGATAGAACTCATGAATATCTGTTCGTTTCAGGATTCCATCTTCTACGCTTGCTTCTCATCCATTGGTGCTGACAGCTCTTTCTAGCTTGAGTTCTGATATCCTACTCGAGGCATCTGTCAATGGTATTATAGTTTGCATAATTAAACTTTTTTATTTGGTTACCCTTCCACTATGATTTAGACCTGTCTTTACGTTTAAAATGATACAGTCTTTTTCAGGTCTGAGAGCCTCACTTTTGTGATTTGTTTGGTAATTACTAATTGCTTCTATGGCATAAACAGTATCTCAATGTTTTGAATGCAATTAGTTAACATCTGGAATGCGGTACTTTTCTGACAACTACTGCTATCACCTTTAGTTTAGAGATGGTGTTAATGGCCTTCCATGTGCTAACATATATCTGTGTCATGGGAAATGGGTGGTATGAGTAAAGTCAATTTATTACCTCAAGGATAAATGAGAATTACTTTGTCATTATGGTAAGAGACATGTGAGAAGAATAAAAAATATATACATTATGGTTGAGAGAGCGAGCAATTGAGAGAAATTTTGGTGCAAACATTCTGTATTGATAATCTAAAAACCTATAGTTTCCCAATTGTAAAAGAATTCCTGCCAAGAGGATTGATCCTGATGCAGGTTCATCATAGACAGAATCTTCCCTTCCATATCAGCCCTTCTGACCTTGATGCGTAATCAGTTCCTTTGTCCTCGAAGATTCTTTCTGTGCACGTTATTCATGGGTAGTTTATATCTATTGTTGCACGAGCTTTTAGGTTACTCGTGTGATAGGTTAGGTTGTTGCTTTCTATCGAGAACATGCATTAGATCAAAATTTTAATGTTACTATTCTACTAATTGTGACATAGTATTGTGATATGAAACTTAATACAAGTTACTGGGTTTGAGTTTCCTTCCATTTGAAGTTATACTACTTTGTGCCACATACTTGAGTATGTGCTTGATATATGAAACTCATGCAGTTGATGTGAGGGATCCACTTATCGCGTCAGTCAGCTTCGTGACTCAAATTCGGAAGGTTATTAGCATAAAAGGGAATTAGAAAATGTGGTCCCAAGGCCTGGAAGATATTAGGATTCTATTGGTGATGTCCATTGACCGAAAGCAACTGTAGGAAGGATTTTGATTGCATTAGTATAATTTTTTGTACTCTTGGTAAAGATAAACAAAAGTAGTAGCAAAACATGGACAGATGACCCTGTGACAGTTGTGATATCTAGAAGGATTGTTATCAAAATGCATCATATATTTGGCGGAGATTAGGTGCTGCAACTGGATATTAGTCAACAAACAACCTTTATATTTTGATGACTAACAAATAACTATGTTGATATGCATTGGTGACCCGCTGAAAAGGAAGAAAAGCTATGTTACGTTGGCTTGGGTACATGTGTCAGGTGCGGGTCTGTGTCGAGTGTTGGATTCATCTAACTTCTATTTCAAGGACATGGGGCCACGCCATAATATTTATACTCCTTAGTGCAGATATTTCTTTTATTTTCTAAAAGGTATTTACAAGGTGCCTTAGGACATTTCATGCAGTATTGAGTTCTATGCATAGTTCTTGCCATTTGAATTACAAAATATGATTTCAAGGTGAATAACCTACTAAACATATCGGACATGATGCAAGCCCTGTTTGAGTGTTGAGTTTTGGAGATTATACGAAGGAAAAGGAAAGAGAACGTGAGATTGTGGTCATAAAATCTTGCATGCCAATATCTAAAAAGGAGAAGAAAAAAAAATCTTGCTAGTGGTTGAAAGAATAAACTGTTTTTCAGAACGTGATGAAGATGAGAGTAATTCAGAAGCTAGATGAGAGTATTTAGCGTGCTTATTGACAAAAACCGTGCCACGTAAATGGCATGTGAGATATGTGGTCATGAAATCTTATTCTTTTCTTTAACACCTTAAGCTCTTAACTAGTGTAGGAAATCTGTGGGTTTTTCTTTTTCTTTCATTTATTTTCTTAGTTATTGTTACTAGAAGTTGGGCCATGCGCGATGAGTGTGCAACTCAGATTATGATCACCAATAAAACAAAAAGCAATTAGGGAGTTTTCAAATTATATGTGGGGAGATATTTGCAGCTTATTTGAAAACAATTTCTAAGTAACATTACTGGTAAATATAAAATTATAACCCCATTACATACACGAAAAAGAAAATCACGTTGTGCGTAATGGAAGAGGGGAAAATGGAGAACACAAACATGGGACTCTATTCCGCTCCATGTCTTTTTCAATACTGCTGGCAACATGATTTTACTCCCTGTTGGAGCTTACAAGGAGTTCAAAGTCGGCACTGGGCCACTGGCTAGAGAGAGCCCCGAGCAATTGACACTGCGTTGCATACCCAGTGGGCTAACTGCTTCAGAGAGAGGATGTTAATTTACTGCTGCAGTAAGATCGTGGGGCTTAACATGGTGGGCAGTTATGTGTGGGCAATTTACTGTATTTGCCAAATGATTATGTGCCAATGAAAGATAAATTATAATGGACATTAGTGAATTGGTTGAGGGCAATATTGGGTTAAAGAAAAGTCCATACGGCTTCAGCTTTAGGGTGAGCCCAAGTTGTGCTCCCCCTTTACAGAATAGAATATATAGATGCAGACTGAGTTGTTACATGTTATGATGGTGCAGTTTGCTATGGAGTTTGTCCCATGACACACACTTAAACTTGCACTGGTTTTTTTTTTTCTAAATGCCAAGATTTTTGCGTACCAATTATTCTGTTTCTACTTAACAAACTTTTTTTTTTTCTTTCTGATTCATATTTTATCCTTTTGTTGGTTTTGCAGTAATTTCTGAATTAATACATTACACGGCAGCAAGAAACTCTGGTGGAGTTGTGGCACATATGCCCTTAATTCAAGTGATTGTGCCTCAAGTTATGAGCCTTAAGTCACAGCTTAGAGATTCTTCAAAGGTATTGGTTTGTCAAATTTTCCTCTCTCTGGTTTTCTGATGGCCAACAAACACAATAAGTAGACTTTCTGCTTATAATGGTGAAGACATCCCCCTCCCATACTGCCCCAAACTATATGGGGTGGTACAGGCTAAATTTACTCATATTGTTGTTCTTGGATGGTGTGTTAGACTGCAAATGGTGAAACATGGTACCATTTCAAGTAACCTGAAGCTAGTCATCACGTTCTATTGGCAAATGTGAAGATTTTCCACAGCCTATTATCTTCTTCTCTGGTTCTTTTCTATTTGATGTTTGTAGAGGAAATAAGCATAGTTTTTTGGTATTGATTCTGTGATAAGGGCGATATAGCTAGAACTGGAATTGTCATGGTAAGCTGAAGCTAGTCATCACATGATTGACTTCTATTGGTGAACTATTTTCCCACGGCCTACCATCTTTTATTATGGTATTTGATAGCTGGAGACGAATAAACATGGCTTTCGGATATTGATTCTGTGCTGCTAGAACTGGTCCTCCCTATCTGACTACCTTTGGCATTTTAATTCTCTTGTTTTTGTTTCATTTTTTTTGTTTTGTTTTTGGTTAAAGTGGCCAGGGGGCACTTTTGTTACGAGTGGACCAGTGGCGACTCTAAGATTTTGGAAACTTGGGTCATTCATAATCGTATACTCTTACCAATTATTTAAAAAAAAAAAAATCAATAGTAATGGCAATTAATAATGTAGTTCGTCAAAAAACATATCAAAAGCTCAACAAGCATTTCAACTTAGAAATAAAAGATATCAAAAGGTATGCACTAATAATCTTGTCAGTTTCACCAAAAAAAAAAAAAAAAACTCAAGAACTTCTACAATTGCATTTGATGGGGTTTCGCCTATTAGTGCCCCAACACCTCTCAACACCGCACACTTTTGTGGGTTCATACACTTAGAGGTGTGGACCAAGACCACCAAATAAGTTTTCTGCGAAGAGTGAGGTGGTTTCAAGTGGGGAAAAAATGTAATGGGGTGATGTTTTAAGTTTTAATTTCTATGGAGGAGAAGGTGAATTTCAAGTGGAGAAATAATCTAGTGTGGTGTCATCATCAAATTATAATGGTGTAATCTACTAATTTGGAAAAGAAAATTCAGTATATTAAGCGTAGCTTTTTTTTCTTCCGTGGGGTTGCTCGACCCCACTACTACCACTGTGAGGTCGCCATTGAGTGGACTTCCCTTCACTGACTCCCATCATCTACTCATATAAAACCTTCTCAAACCTTTTTTCAGCTGTTCTTGTTTTAACTCCACATGTTGCTGATGGTTTCAACCAAATTACGGTTGGCTTATAAGTAACCTTGTTATTTCAAGTTGAATCTTATTTTTTGGCTTCAGAAAAACAATGTCGTATATTGGCGTTTCTGTCTTTGTCTTTGTCGTATATTGGCGTTTCTGTCTTTGTCTTTGTCGTCTATTGGCGTTTCTGTCTGTCTTTTTCTTTGTATTTTTGCCTGTCCTAATGTGTTCTCCATGACGGTAGGTTTCGATAGTTGGTTGATCTCTGCTTGAATTTTTAAACAGCGTTCTTTAGAAGTACAGCTCAAAAGCATTAGAAGGTCATGACGACAATAATCTACCTGTATGTTCAACACTGATGTGTTGTGACCTTTTTGCGCTCCAGAAAAATCTTGTTTGTCCTGTTTCACAATTGCCTGATTGGTTCATGTAATACTACATTTTTTATTTTTCTGCATTTAAAAGACCCCATATGAATATAGGCATCTATCTATATAGATGACGTGCCTTTTGAGATTCTGGGATCCAAAGTAAAAACTCGTCAGTGGATTTCCATATCATTGGGTTTGTGTCTTCTTGTTCTAGTTTTGTGGTTTGATTCTACTAATGTCTTCATGATTCTAAGTTATTCATTGATATTGATATGTACGGTAAGTTGGTAACTACCGAATCATAAGTTTTTCTATTTGTTCCAGATTTCTTAGGTTTTTTTCATTGTAACTATAACTTTCTTGTGTTCGACTTTTGATCATAAATTACCTTTGAAATACCCAGTATTGTTGAGTTATACTTCTGAGTTATTTGGCTTTGCATGAATTCCAAGGTTATGATTTGTGTATGAGAGTACAAATAGCATAAATCTATCCTTTCATAATCTAATTCCAGGAGAGGAACAGATTGTGGAAGTGTTTTATGGTTGCTCTTTTCTGAAGGAGTCTAGGATTTTTAATGGGGTTGGTCCATGATTAAGATATATTCTTTTGTTTCTTGGGCCTTGCTTGCTCTTCCTAAAAAAGTGAAGTTTTCTGTTACCTTTTTGAAGAATTCTTTGTTGCAAGAGCTGTTTAGTTGGAACATGGTGAACCTCATTCAACGTATAAATTACCTATGATAGAAAGTACGCCGCTGTTTCAGGGTCTGCTGTTTTTGACTTACAAATATGTTAAGATGTCCACCCTTTAGTGTTAGCCAAGGGCACCACTGTTTCTGATGTGATTTTTATTCGGGTTTAAAAGCTTGTCAAATTAAGTATTGGAAGACAAGGTTCTTGTGTTGTTGTTGGAAGAAAATCTCGTTCTGCTATGTTTGCTGACATTATATTACTTTTTGTTGGCTTTTGTTAGACTTAATTCCATTTAATTGTTTGAGGTAGAAATGAAACATTAAGGTTACTGCACAGCAATTTATAGTCGTCTATACTGCTTTACCTGTGAGGTTGTGACTTTTCCTGTTTGATTTACTTTTGTCTTCTTCTTGAAGCTGGTTTTTGACTCAAATCATAATGGCGGAAATTGAAATGTTTCCTCTTCACGTTATTTTCAGGATGAGGAGGATGTTAAGGCCATTGCTCGTTTGTTTGCTGACATGGGTGATTCATATCTTGAATTAATTGCAAATGGTATCGTCTCCTTTTATTTTGGTTCTTTGATTCTTTCCATCATTTGTCGCTAGTCTTTGTATTCCAGATTACTAGGAGGTATTTTTAATGGCGATTTTCTCTCCAGTATGGCTTTTCCTGTAGGCTGTAGCTCTGAATCTGTATCATTAGTTTACTCTCTTTGCTGAAAACATATTTGTTGCAGGTTCTGATGAGTCGATGGTGATCGTGCATGCGTTGTTGGAAGTTGCTTCACACCCTGAATATGATATTGCTTCTATGACATTCAACTTCTGGCACAATCTTCAGATATACTTGATTGAGAGGTAAATCTTTCTGGAATTGTCAATTCAGTAGGTCTTAATAACAAATTCTGGTTTTGACAATTGAAATCTCGCAGAGATTCCTATGTATCATTTGGAAATGAAGCATCCATAGAAGCAGAAAGAAATAGGAGGCTGCTGGTTTTTCGTTCATCATATGAATCACTTGTTTCCTTGGTGAGTCTACGTAAAATTTGCTCATTGTGTTTTCTTTTTTGATAAGTAATTATCCATTTAAGAAGCTCAAAACACATACATCCTCAAAGGGGCATACCCCATTGAACACTGAACACTGTAAAGTTTGCTCATTGTGTTGTTAGCATCAGCATTGAACACTGTAAAGTTTATCCGTCCAGATGTGATGTGAAACCAATTCCTAACTGTCCAGATGTGAGGAAACATTTAGTTTTATGGGCAATGTCAAGTTAACATGGAACAAACTTTGTCCGTCTTTCTAGTTTGTTGTGAGAAAAGCAGGTATCTGGAAGAGTATAGTAAACTGGGTTTCCTTTTTTGTTAGTTTTTTCAGTCTCCAAGTATGGTCAGGTTTTCTTATAAACAAGCGGAACATAATTATCTTTCTTAGCTGCAATCTTGTGGGATATGTTGTTTACGGAAAAAGTAAATTGTTAACAGGTACCTTCTTAACTGGAGGTAACTCGGCTGTGCGGTGTTATGATATTGTTAATGCCTTCCACAGAATAGTGGCTGACCAATGTACCTATTTTTC
Source organism: Rhododendron mucronatum var. ripense (assembly GCA_019656295.1). Taxonomy (NCBI): domain Eukaryota; kingdom Viridiplantae; phylum Streptophyta; class Magnoliopsida; order Ericales; family Ericaceae; genus Rhododendron; species Rhododendron mucronatum. The sequence continues at coordinate 4,971,308 of BPLT01000010.1, forward strand.
CCTCTTGCAGGTTAGCTTCAGAGTTCAGTATCCCCAGGACTATGCAGACCTTTCAAGGGAGGACCTTAAGGATTTCAAGAAAACTCGATATGGTATCAAATTGAGTGTTGTATAAGCAGTAAATTAGCTGACTGGCCTATAGCATCCCTTGCAGTTGCAGATGATTATTGTGCAGTTGGATGGTGTTTCCAGATATTTTATTCTGTTATTTTAGATTCCATACAGAGCCATGCAAGGATGTGAATATTTTTTTAATCTAGTAACATATCAGAAGACTGTATGATGTTATGTTATTTTCTCCTCAACAGTTTTTCTCTTTATGCTTCAATCGATATTTTAGTTTGTTTTTCCTCTTTAACTGAGTGATTAATCAAGTATCTCTTTGTCATGGGCTTGTCTCCAGATATATCAAAGATTTTTTTTTGTGTGTGTAATACATGTATGTTGTATAATGCTGTCAATTTGTGAGTCTTTTGATAGTTCATTTATGATCTTTATCTTGGGAGGTCTACCATTCGATATTTCAGAAGACTAATTTAAGTTTGTTGTGATGTTGCTAGATGTAGCGGATGTCTTAATTGATGCAGCATTGGTCTTAGGAGGTGAAGCAACATTGAAGATTCTTTACATGAAGCTTGTTGAGGTGCGTAGTCATTCTCTTTGATGCAGTAAAGTGTTTTTCATAATGCTAATTGGTCTATTCTATATATTTACTGTAAAAAATGTTGGTATTGGTTAAAGAACAAATTTTGTAGTTGGAATTTCTTGTGGTGTTCAAAATTGCTAATTGTATTTATAGCTTATTTTTTAGATGATTATGCGCAGATTTGAGATAATTCAATTTGGGCTTTGGGCATTTCGTTTTGCAGACAAACTTTTGAATTGATAGTTTCCTGAAACTCCGTACATTTTTTGATGGAATGTTGCAAAATGCTTACCTTGAAGTCCACTGAAGGCTATTAGGTTGCATTCATATATTTAATAAAGGCAGCTTCATGGTTTATGTACCAGTTGAAGAATGAGCTAAGCAAGTGGTTTAATTGAGAAGGGGAGGAGAGGGAGACATCAAAAGAAGAGAGAGTAGATGAAGGGAATCTAGGGAACCGGGAGAAAAATGATACTGGCGATGTCACCTTTTTGCTATGTGCCTCAGCTTGATAAAAGGAAAGGAACTACCAGGGCTTGCATCGCTGTCCTTACATTCACTTTGTCGCATCCTCTCTTCAAGACTTGAGTTATCTTCCACTTCCATTCTCTTCAAGTTTAATAACAAAAAGAAAGTGTATTCTACACATACCCACCAATTTAATCAAGCTGCTTGCTCCTACACATCCCTTTCCTTTCTTTCCTGGTTCGGCTTTCAATCATCTAATCCCTTGACTCAGCTTTCTACCTGCGACTGGCTTTGCTCCTTCAGTAAGAAAAAGCTCGGTGACCTTTTCTATCTTAAGCGCTTGCTTTCCCAATGCTCTATGTTAAAGCCCTTCTTGTTTTTAGAATACCCATGGGCTTGTGGATTGCTGAGTCATCACGCTAGGTTTCTTAAATCCTTTTTGAGCTGGTGCAGCCTGCAATCCGAAGTGAGGATGAGGACGGCCATTCAAGATGCCCGTGAGAACCTTGACAAAATCATAGTACGTTTGATAAGGCGTTGGTTCTGCTGTTCGAGGTTGCTCTTTGCGAAAAAGAATGTACGGTATGGACATTAAGCGTAGATAAGGAGCAGGGCAATTGATAGTGAGGCGAATGTCTAAGAGCTAGTGAGTGGTTAAGACAAGGTGTGGTGCAGTCTGGTCAGAGCATCTGTTTAGGTTCAAATCCTTTCACCTTGGTGTGGCCAATTGTAAGAAAAATTTTGAGCAGTTCCCTAAAGTTTTTTAAAGTTTTGGAACCTTTTATTCAGGCTGGTTCTGATTTAAATAGTTCTTATTTCGGGTCCAAGATTATTTCCTCAACAGAGATGGTTCAAACATATGAATCGGACATTCTTCCGATGCCACAGCTTCTTAGGTAGTATTAAAAAAAAGGTCCAGGAAAGGGTATCTTGCTATCTTTCGACAGCACATTTCAGAACAGGATACAGCTGAAAACCGTTAGGAGCTTGTGCCAGTCTAGCTCTAATTAAATTATATGATATAGGATTTAGTCATGTTTTTTGATAAGCATGTCATAGATTGATCTATTAGACAGCGATACAATTGTTAAGCAAATTCTGTAGCATTGTCATCTATATCAGTGTAGTTGAAAGAGGCTACATCGCTAGTCTAGGTGGTTAGGGTAGGTGGGTCGGCGACAAAATCCTCTAGCTAACGCCAAGCAAGGTAGAGTTTTGTTATTGCTGGAGGGACATTGTTTTTTAAAGAGCCTAGTCTTCAGGGAACCGCCTCTCTGAAGCTTACATGGTTTAATAAGGTGAACCATTTTTTTGTAGAATCTTACCAAGTCAAATGAAAGACGGGCATACTTTGATTGCTTTGCAGGGTTTAATAATTTAAGCGGCTTGAAAGAAAAAAAAAGAATCGGGAGTATTACGTGTTGTATTTGGTTATAGTTATGCCGATGTTTTTGAGCAACATTCTTGGCCTCGTTCAACTTGGTACTGATATCAAAGCAACCAAAGAGGAGTTGAACTTTAGGTATCTATTTGTGAGAAATCGAGATTGAAGTTATTAGAGTGCATGGTATGATGTTTTTCTCTTTTTTTTGGGTACTTATATGATGTTTGTCACCACTTGATGTTTGCAAAGAATTTTTGTGCACCTCATTGGTTGCAAAATCGGATTTCTGAGAATATTTGGGTAATTATCTTATCTAATGGAACTTTTTTCTTTGATTGGCTATTATCTAATGGAACTTGTACTGTTGATTGAACTCAGATTGTGATTGTAAGCTCCTGAAGTTTACCAATTCAGATAACTTTTATAATATATGTTTATGTAATTCGTATTTCTTACCACGACACCCTCTTCTTTTCCTTTTCCTTTTCCTTTTCCTTTTCCTTTTCATTTTCATTTTCATTTCCCATTTATCTGTTTATTGAAGATGTGAAGTGGATTGTTGTAGTAATCTGTAAGTGGTTCCCTTATTTCCATGTGATTTTTTCTGAGCCAGGGTCTCACAATTTTCTGCTACAATTTTTTTCTTAGCCTGGAGGGAGCTCCGGAAATGGTGAACATAGCAATTGGCATTCAGCGGAGGCCGCTTTGTATTGTATCCGAGCTATATCAGATTATGTTTCTGTCACGGAAGCTGAAGTAATGCCCCAGGTACGAATGTAGTTCAGGTTACTCTTGCTAGATGTGAAGGCTGCAACATGACTTCCCCCTTTCCCCCTCTTTGCTGTGGTCTGTTGTTTTAACTTTCTTTTGGGATTTTTTTTCATGTTACCTTTTCTCTGAAGGTGAATAATTTATGCATTTTCCTGTTGAGTGATTTCCTTTTGGTTACTTTTGTTAGACTATCTCTCTCTCTGCTATTCAAGGTTTGTTTGCTACACACAGGTTATGTATTTGCTTCCCAAACTTCCTCATCAACCCCAACTTCTAACAACTGGTAGTGTATCCTTCTTTATTTAGTAATCAACAGTATTTTCTGTTTGCTGAAAAGAGGACTATGGTGCTACCGTGGAAATGGCTTGTTATCCCTCCCAACTCCCAAGGGACCCATAAATTTGGTTTGAACCCCAAAAGCTCAAACCAAGGCACTGACCATGGCCCTTAATAGCATTATCTATTTATAATCATAGATAAGCTAATACATGTCCGGTTTTTCTTTTCTTTCTTTTCCTCTTCTAGTGTGCTTAACGATTGGAGCTTATTCAAAATGGCTTGATGCTGCGCCTACTGGACTCTCATTCTTGCCTTCACTCATAGATATTCTTGTGAGTGGCATGAATGTCTCTGAAGATACTGCAGCAGCTGCTGCTTTGGCTTTTAGACACATCTGCAACGGTATACTCTCCACTGTCAAGTATTTTTTGCCATTATTTTTCACTCCAATATTTTTTTTGAACCGCGATTTTTTCACTCCAATATTGCCTCCACCGTTTGGACTGGTCATGCATGCTTCTGTTGTCGGTTTCTATGCAACTTGCTTTGATGTATTTACCATTGGCCAGTCAGACCTGAGTTTCAAGTTTTATATGGTCCTTGGTTTTTCTCTTCTCCTTAAAGGATGCTCAGTGATAATTACAGAATTAGCGATCTCATTTAGTTGTTGCTTTTATCAGAAGGTTTTAGCTGCCGTTAGAAAACTACAAGTGTGCCTAACCAACAAAATTATATCTTTGCATTCAACTTTCCTGAGTCTAAAAATTCTGAAAAAGTGAATCTTGAATGATAGGTCCCATTGTAGTGTATTTCACACTATGTTGCATTCTAGTCTACTATGTCAGAGCTTTGGTGACATGTTTTCTGGGTCGTCTTCTTGGAGTTTGATCTTAATTCTGTGGTGTTTTGGCTTTAAGCTTTTCGACTTCATGTATCATAGTTAGAGTTGTCATTCAACCTGCAATCTCATACCAGCTATATAGCTACAGCATGATACTTTACTACTATTGTTCACAGTGCTGATTATCCTATTTATTTAGACTGTGGCAAGAAGCTTTGTGGATCCTTAGATGGTCTTTTCCATATATACCAAAGGGCTATGATTGGAGACGGCACCTTTAAGGTCTCTGCTGAGGACTCGTTGCATCTGGTTGAAGCTTTGAGGTACTTTTGTTTGCTTGAAAACATTTTAGGCTACCCCAGTACATAAAATCTCCTTCATTTTATTCTATGCCACCTTGCTTTGCAGTGTGGTTATTACAGAACTTCCTTCAGACCATGCTAAGAAAGCCCTTGAGGTTTTATGCTTGCCTGCTGTGACTCCTTTACAGGTCAGTTTCACTTCTGAAGCCAATATTGAGTTCTACTTCAATAGCATAATTTGCCACTTATTGTGTTCAACAACCAGGAAGTTATTAATCAAGGTCCTTTGGTATTGGGTCAAACAACCGCTCGTGAGTTAACAGTTCATATTGATCGACTTGCAAATATATTTAGGTATTGTTGTTCTCTTTGTTGTATCCTCTCTTTCCCTAATCTTTGAGCAATGCTATATCAAATATCAATTGCTTCATTCAACTATTTTGCAGATATGTAAATCACCCTGAAGCTGTAGCGGATGCAGTTCAACGTCTTTGGCCAATATTCAAAGCCATCTTTGATATGTAAGAATCCTTAAACTGCTGCCTCAATAGGATAATTGATAACTCCCTCAGGCATATGTACTTGATATTCTATTCTGGCTGATCTATGGTTCAAAATGATTGCAGTCGTGCTTGGGATATGCGGACAATGGAGTCTCTTTGTCGGGCTTGCAAAAATGCTGTGAGTTTGCTCGATAATTATTTTGTTTTAAAAGCTGGTTGAATTTGTCAAATAAGCCTTTCAATAGAGAATAAAGAAAAATATGAGATGTATTAATAGAGACTTGACTTTCATTGCTTGTAAATTGTGCTTGAGTATTCAAGGCCATTTAAATCTTTTGAATCGGACTGGCCAATTACAAAGTAAACCTAGCTCAAAAAGTTGAGGTTTTGTTGGGATGGGTCCCACTACAGAAGTGCTCTGTTGTACCTGGACTTAAGATCGAGTTTACCTCCAACCTAACTTTAATCCATCTGTAAAGCTCTCTCTCTCTCTCTCTCTCTCTCTCTCCCCTACAATACAGCTGTCATTGTAACCATCATGCCAACTAACACTCCTCAGCCCTAATAGTTACCTCCCTTGTTTCAATAACTGCCTTCAATAGTACCTGAGAATTCCACTTTATTGCATACTGAAATTATAGGTTTATGTTGCTTCCTGGCGTTGAATTTCGTGTTTATCCAATGCCAATTTAGGATCTGAAATCTCCATCGGTGTTTCTAGAGCTAGTTTGTTAAAATCATGTTTGTTATCTAATGATTCCGTATGTCACTATGGTTTTTATTTCTTTCCAATGAAGCTGAACTATTGATGTTTAGGTAAGAACATCTAAAAGGTTTATGGGACTTACAATTGGAGCAATGCTAGAGGAGATACAAGCCCTGTATAAACAGCACCACCAGTCATGTTTCCTTTATCTCTCGAGTGAAGTTATAAAGGTATTTGCCTTTCTTTATGGGCTTCAAGATGTATCTATTTGTCCTGACTTTGTCGGATTTCGTGATTCAGATATTCGGGTCTGATCCATCTTGCGCAGCCTACTTAAAAATCTTGATTGAATCACTCTTCAGCCACACCATATGTCTGCTTAAAACAATCCAGGTATGTTGTTAATTGCTAGTGTGTTGCCTCTTCTTCCCATCTTTCAATGCATTTTCCTTGATTGTGATTAGAGGAATCTTCTCTTTAGGACTTCACGTCCAGACCAGACATTGCAGATGACTGTTTTCTGTTGGCGTCGCGGTGCATCCGCTATTGTCCTGATTTGTTTTTCCCTTCGCCGGTATTTCCACCACTAGTAGATTGTGCTATGATTGGCATCACAGTGCAGCACAGGTTAAGTCTCTCTCTCTCTCTCACACACACACACACAAAACAACCCCCCCCCCCCCCCCCCCCCCCCCCCCCCCGGTGCAACCGGACACATGCACTCATATGGACAAGGGTGTTGCAAGTTTTAATTCAAATTTTAGATCTCAATAGCTTAGAAAAATAGTGGGGGAATAACCCTTAACCTTATAGTGTATCTTGTTGCTTTGTCAATGTTATGTCAGGATTCAAGTCCCCCTTTTGTCTTGCTGAACTAAAATTATGTACGGTTATGAGAGTATTCCATGGGAAAATTCTGGCTACTCAGAAAGAAGAAATACACATAAAGATGAGTGGAATCAAACTGATGTTTCTCTCAAATGTCCATAACTAGTATACTTCATACCACGATAAGGCTGCTGTCCTGTTGTAGTATATTAGGAATTAGGACTTAATCAACCATGAAGGTAATAGTGCGGTGTTCTTGCTTTTGGACTTGACAGCAGAAAGACGTCATGTTATTCCTTTGCAGGCATCATATGGGCAGCAGCACCGTTGCGCATGCCTAACATATACATGCTGGCAGCAGCACCATTATCATTGCATGCCATTGTTGGACACTTGCCTTTTGGTGCATGCCTAAGGAATCTTAATGAAGTCCAGACAATCTTCACTTGCATGGATGGCTAAGATTTTGCATTGGAGAAATGTTGTATTGCAAAACTACTGCATTTTTCATTGACATAAGTGTTAGAATTGCAACAAGTAGATATAATACCGAGATTATGTGTTGTGAACTGCCAATCTAGAAACCTATAAAGTGCGGACATCTCGCAGGGTCACGTATGGGTGTCATACACTCTCCACTCTGTTGGCGGACACTCTAGAACACGGTCTGCACACTCTCGGGGACTGTGTCTGTGGATACTCCCAGGACACGTGGAGTGGCAAACCAAGTGGTAGGCTCTAGTCAAAGCTTAGCAAAGTCTTCTTTTTGGTTGATATAGATGATGATTGATTAATGAAGGCACGTGAATGATGATAAATGTGAATAAACATACACATGCTATTTAATTTATAATGAAACTATGAGAGCCTTCGTTTTTTGTTTTTTCTCAACTTAATGAAATACATCGAAATAGTTTCTGCTATTTAATTTATAGTGTAACTATGAGAGCCTTCGCTCTTTGTTTTTTCTGAACATAATGAAATACCTCGAAATAGTTTCTTAAACAGGTCCAAACAGGTCCTAAAATGCCGCGTACTCTTAACTTTTTGAAATCTGCCTGGCGGGGTGTTGGGTTGTGTCACCTCTTGTGTTGGTGCTACATAGGTTGTAACTGTTCACGTACTACTTCGTTGAAGCAACTTGGAAAATCATCTCACCAAACCATTATAATGAGTTCTCTTGTGCTGTGCTGAGCGCTTTCTTTTTTTAGTTGAATCATGCATGAACGCTTACTCCAGATTTGAGTGTGGTTTGAGTAAGAATGAACTTGGACTCCAGCATAGCGACCATCCTTCTTTTTAGTTTGTTTCTGTGTTCATCTATTTCTAAGTTTTGGGTTTGTAGCAAATCTAAGGGATCATTTTTGTGATTCTTAAAATAACTAGCCATCCTTTGCACTAAATTGTAGCTACAACTTTATTTCTTGCTTGCAGAGAGGCCTCCAATTCCATATTGACTTTCTTATCCGATATATTCGATATTTCAAACTCTAGTCAGGGAGAAAAATATACATCCATCAGAGATAATGTCATAATTCCTCGGGGCCCCACCATTACCCGAATTTTGGTTGCCTCTTTAACTGGAGCACTCCCAAGTTCTCGACTAGAAACGGTAAGTTTCTCCAAAACTTCCAAATACATTTGCCTGTATTTTGGAAAGGGGATGTTGCAGAAGTTCATATTTTCGATTCATACGTTATTTAAGCTTGAAACTCTATTAACCTTCATATGCAGGTAATCTATGCCGTATTAGCATTAACTCGGGCATATAGGTCGAGAGCTTTGGAGTGGGCCCAGGATTGCGTTTCGCTAATCCCATCAACAGCAGCGACAGAGGCGGAGAGGTCGAGGTTTTTACGAGCGTTGTCTGAGGTGGTATCTAGGGGTGATGTTAATGCCGTCACAATTTCCATCGAAGAACTGTCAGAGGTTTGTCGGCGTAACCGAACGGTTCAGGAGATCGTCCAAGGATCCTTGAGACCTCTTGAGTTAAATTTGGTAAACGGTGTAGTAGTCTGAGAGTAATTTAAAAAGGGGCCATTTTGCCTCGGCGGCCTTGGATCTTCCGTTTATTTATGTTGATTTGTGTATCGATCATCATTTCGCCAATTTTTATGGGTGTATATGATTGGGAGGTATAGGAATGTTGTATGTTTTGTCAAGAGATGTGAATCTTAGAGCGGATTTTCAATGATCTTTTCTTTTCTTTTTTCTTTTTTTTCCTTCTTGGTGGGAAAATTGTGTGGTACAGAGATGTAAATTTGGTATTTAATGTACAAGTTTAAGAATACTGAGCAATAGAGCGTAGTTGTGTCTTGACTTTAAACATTGTACAGATGAAGTGTTATTTTCTATATAGGCTTTCTTCTTATAAATCAGCCCACGAAGCATTTTTTACTGCCACGACCATTAAATGCTCTCCTTGACAAATTGACTTCCTTGTCCTTTGTTCTCAAAAGTATTCAGAGCCTTAATTTAACGTTTTCAAATTGTTCTTTTATTGATTTTCTATCCTAAATTGTTATGTATTCCCTTTCAACAGACTTTTGCTATTTCCATTGTACGTTTTGTCTCTTTCTCTTTGATTTGACATCTCCATGACTAGGGTTTTTGGAGTACAAAGTTGACGGGAGCGAAGTGATCATTTTAAGGTATGCTATTCATACTTAACGTTGGAGTACACTTATTTTTTTTTTTTTTTCGTAGTGACCTATTTCTTTCTTTTATCAGTGATCTATTCATATTCTGTACTAAACTTGGAATGACATGGTACATTCTCTGGTAGCTTGCCCCAGGGGCGGCAGAATACGAGGGGAATAGGTTACCAATTTTTTTGGGTCTGTACTTGTCTATTATGAGACTTTTTCCCTGTCTTGTGCATATTTATGGCTTTATTGTTGTAAAAAAAAATGTTATAAGTAAACTTATTTTTGTGCGTCTTTATGCATGCATATACTTCAATTTTCTTTGTCATCATAAGATACCATAATCTTTTTTTAAAACATTTTTCTGATGAAGGTCGATTTTGTGAGAAATAATCATGGATATTTACCAATCAATTGAAAGTCTTGGTGGAAGTTCCTGTGATCAAATTGATCAACAAGGAATCAAATTGGTTGGAAATTTCAGTCTTGTGATGAACTTCTTGATAATCTTCGAGAGTTTTTTTTCAATGCAAGGATATGCAATATCTATCAAAAAAATCTAAAATGGATAAATATTGTGCTTAGGATTATATTTCCATGAGAGATGATATTTTCTGTTTTTGTTGAGCTTAAAAGTACTAGCAATTGATACTTTATTGGGGAATGTTTTTTGAGGTTTGTTTTCAGAATTTTAGTCTGGATTTGGGATGAATGATTACACCAGTTATTTTAGGTGAAAAAAATGACCTTCCTATTGTGAGATGTTTATCATGAAAATTTTCCTATTGTGATATGTTTGTTCTCTTTTAATTGAGTAGAAAAGTTAAAATTGAGACTCCTTTGTTCTTGTGTTTGTTTATTAAGGGTGGGAGCGATATTATTCCCCTAATACCAATCAAAGAAAAAAAAAGTGGGGAACAATATAAAAGAAAAAAATTGAAACAAGGAAAAGGCCGAATTTTTATGTAGGGTTGGATTTGCTTAGCTGTCAAGAGAAGTGGGTCTTCACTTTTGACGTTTTGTACAGCTAGAAGAATGACAGACATTTTTAGAATTAGGAAATGGCAATTTGGGAACGTTAAATTAAGGCTCTGATTACTTTTGAGAGCAAAGGACAAGGTAGTCCATTTGTCAAAGAGAGCATTTAACGATCGTGACAGTAAAAAAATGCTTCGTGGCATTATCGGCTCCCTTAAATTTAAGGTTACTATGCTTTGATATGAGGTACCAACTGCATTAGCTCACTTGTACCCTTGCACACTTTCAATTAGATGTCACGAGGCAAGGATTGATTTACTTTTCAAGGATGGAGTTATATTTGTTGGTTGTGTACATGCATGCTTGTGTTTCTGTGTTTTTTGGACTTCTTTTTTTCTTAGCACAAAAATTTAGGAGACGACCATAGTGTGACAACACTCGGGGCGTGACCAAAGGAACACACACATGCTAAGAGGTCGAACAAGATGTACGGCTTGGGCAGAGTGGGAAGATCGCATACAAGGAATACGTAGGCGCTCGTAAGGATGGGTTTGAGCATTGCTAGGCCCTAAACCCTAACCTCATGACCTTGAGCCATGGCAGACTAGTCGAGGGGTACTTTAAAAAAAAAGGGCAAAGTTTCGTAGTAGTTCCTGTAGTTTTATGGTTGTCTCACTTTCGTCCCTTTAGTTTCAAAGTGCTCGAATTTCGTCCCTGTAGTTTGTTTTACGTTCCAAATTGGTAAAATCGTTAACACCGTTAACGAAACTAACGGAAAAAAAAAATTAAGTGTTCCAATTTTCAATCCGTTTGAACCAGTGCGAAGATCTTATTTTTTTGATCATTTTATCCTAAATGGTCGTAATGAATTTTTGACTCTAAGGCCTTTCAATGAGTACCCTAAGAGAGCCCTGAAACTAAATAAGGAGTCTTCGGGTGCTCGTTGAAAGGCCTTAAAGCCAAAAATTCATTACGACCATGTAGGATAAAATGATCAAAAAAATAAGATCTTCGCATCGGTTCAAACGGATTGAAAATTGGAACATTAATTTTTTTTTTTCCATTAGTTTCGTTAACGGTGTTAATGATTTTACCAATTTGAAACGTAAAACAAATTACAGGGACGAAATTCGAGCACTTTGAAACTAGAGGGACGAAAATGAGACAACCATAAAACTACAGGGACTACTACGAAAATTTGCCAAAAAAAAATATTCATTTTATTTGGAAAACCTATCCATTTTTCTCAATAAAGGTAATTTTGCATGTTTTCATCTTCCCTAGCTTCCTCTATTGTTTTTGTTTCCCCCCTCTATTTGTGGAGTGTTTTTGCTCTTTTAGGGTGCTTTTGCTTCCCTTAGGAATTGTATTCCTTCTAATACTTTATGGATTTCATTTGTCCTATGTTTTTTTGGTTTGAACTTCTAATTTTTTTGATACTCTACCACCATGTACACCTTGGACTGACACTGCTCTCACACTCGATTTAAATTTGCTTAGCAATATGAGGTATAATAGTATGGGGCTCGAGTCTAAGTGATGGTAGTAATTTCTTTTCGATGTTTATTATGAAAATCACTAACAAAAAATCTAAATTCTACTCCTCCATTCCAAATTTTCTTAAGGGGATACAATCATCACCTTCAAACTAACCCTCATTTTTACAATGGAACGATTACATTTTTGGAACTCTAATACATTTTTTCCTTCGACTCTTGCGATTCAATTTGAACACGTCTTAAAGTCACTCTAGTTCAAGCCTTTACAAGCCAGCTTATCTCCTGCGAGTTCGCATACAAGTGAGCTATGGGAGGTTCAATCTTTAGGAGCATCGCAAACGTGGGAGCCCTACATGGAATCTTAAGGGTTTGAGTGAACCCCAAGGACTCAAAAAATGTACTAAAATTTTGTATTTTTTGACATATAATTTAATTTTTCATTCGTACTTTTTCATATTGTCAGCATTGAATTATTTATTAGTAGTCAAATTAAAAAAACTTCTCTTAAATTTGTGAGTATGTAGATAACAGTATAACTCAACAAAAGAAAATATTTAAGCCCAATTCATTTTCAATTATAATAAAAAAATTCATTTTATATAGAGCTTTGTAACCCAAAAAAATTGTTTATATTTTTGTCACCGCTGAACTAAAACTCTCGAGCCGCCGTTGATTACATAGGGCAATAAACTTCACAAATGGCAACCGCTTTCACATTCCATGTGAATCAAACTATCCAAGTCGTTGCTCTCTTGATGAGCTTTGAATATCTTTTGTGCCAATACCATTACTTTGCATCTCAAGAAATTTGGTATGAGAGTAACCTTTAAGGTAGTTTTATGGGCTCTATTTTCATAAGCTCAATTTCTCAAAAGGATTGTACAACTATTATTCCTATAATTGAGGCAGTGGGTTGCGTTAGCAAAAGGCATATATTGCATATAAACACTCCTACTATCGATAATTCTATTTTTCAACATTTAGAAGCATTAAGGAGTTATTAGCAATCACAGTCCCTTATTTTATGATTTTTCGCTTTCTTGCTCACTAGTCCAAATTGATAATGGATAATTTACTCAATATACCTTCTTGTTTTGGAAGTTGCATATCTTAGCTCTGCTTGTTGGGTCTTGTTTGCTTTGTATTCAGAACTTTGAGCTGTGTAAAATTCAAATCTAGTCTATTTTCTTGATTGAATGTATGGACTTTAATAATACCAGTACTATGTAAAAGGGAATCGGAGCCGTGGCGGATGTAATAAAGTAATAAACTCATTTTACCAAAAAAAAAAAAATTGAACGGCACAACAAATGTGCACAGATCATCGTGTGAGGTCCACTTTAGGTTCTATACATATAATCTGAGCTGTTCATTAAATGTAAAATATTTTTTTAAGACTTTTTTCAAAAAAATTAGCTCAATCCAATCCCTATAGTCATTCAATCCAATTATCTAACTTTTTTAGGATCTTAAAATCTGAATGAAAAATTAGATGATTAAATCGAGCATTTATGGTATTGGATTGATCTGATTTTTGACAATAACTTTCAAAAATATATTTTACATTTCATAAATGACTCGGATTACTTTTCAAAGAAGCAGAGTGGGCCTCACACTGTGCTTTGTGCACATTTTCTATTCAAATAGTCGGACTGTAACCCTTTCCCTTGGTATATTCCATTATTCGAGTATTTATGCTTCAATTATTGCCAATTCCAAACAGAAAGTACACTTTGCTCAATCTCTCTCTCTCTCTCTCTCTGGAGCTTGAGCCCTCAATTTTCTCTCCGTTGGAATCCAAATCGTCGTTCTGTTCATCACAACTTTCCTCTCCCTTCCCTAACAATGTAACACCCATCCTCTCCCGCCTGCCTTGAATCATTTCTCGGCTGGCTACTCTCTCTCTCTCTCTCTCACACACACACACACACACACACACAGAACCAATAATCATGGTACTAACAGCTCAAAAGAAGACACTCCACTCCAAGCTCGCACTCAAGCTCAGCAAGCTCACCATCCCCGAGTCCTCCTCCTCCGCCTCCGCCACCGTCGACTTCGATTTCTCCGACGTCTTCGGCCCCACTCCACCCTCTTCATCCTCCCAATCCTCCTCCTCCTCCTCAACCCTCGCCGCCGCTGCCGATCCGGAAATCATCCACCACCGCTCCCACTCCTTCGTCGGCCCCTCGCCCCGGTTGGCCCCCTCCAAACCTTCCCCCTTCGACGCCGCCCTAGACTCCGACGAGAACGAGGACGAGATAGGGGTGATCGAGGTCGAAGCCGAGGCGGTGGGGAAGATTGGGCCGGGGGATTTTGAGATACTTAGGGTTGTGGGGAAGGGCGCGTTTGGGAAGGTGTTTCAGGTGAGGAAGAAGGGTAGGGATGGAATCGGTGGTGGTGATGGGATATTGGCAATGAAGGTGATGAGGAAGGAGACGATTATAAAGAACAATCACGTGGATTACATGAAGGCTGAGAGGGATATACTCACTAAAGTTGTGCATCCTTTTATTGTCCAGCTTCGATACTCTTTTCAGGTACTTTTCTTTGAGGGCTATGATTGAGATTGTTTGATTTGTGGGGTGGAAGGGGAAGGAAAATATGTGGGAACAAAATGAATGGAAAGTCGAGTTCTTTTTGTTTGATTCTGTTGTTGTGTAAAAAGTTGCTATTTTTGTGTGCGTTGTTACTAGAGAATAAATGAATAGATGTCGAAGTAGTTTCATTCCACTTTCATTGAGCTTTCCCTTTACACATCCAAAACATTGGGGAGGACAGAATTCACGTGAAGAGAATGGAGAGCGATTCATGCGCTTAATTCGGGTCAAATAGGAAGAACTCAGCTAAACTTAGCCCCTTAGGACACTTTCTAGATGTTAGTATGTTTGGATGCCCGTAATCTTGGATAGGGATGAGAATTTAACTACCCGAAGTCAAATTCCTAGTAATTTAACCCCTGTAAGTAATTTTATTTTCGGTCTTTTAAATTAAACTAGTAAATAATACAGAAACTTGAAAAGTGGAAGGAAAGAAAGGAAAATAAGTACACCAAGTTTCAACTGCTTTCAAGGTTTAATTTAAATAAACCTGAAAATAAATAGGCTGTGTTTAGGGAGTGAGATTGAATTTGAGAAGTGGATTTTAAATCATATTATTTTAAATATGGAAATCTGGAATTTTTATATTTCAAATTTACTGTTTCGAGAGTAAGTTGTTAATTTGCGCAGAGATTTTCAAAATACTAAACTTTATGTACGGGGAAATGTGTAGTTGAACCTTTAGATTTTCGCTTGTAGTTAGTCAAGTGAAAGTGATGTAGTGGAAGGAAGTGAAGTACTGAACTAACTTCATAAACGGCTATATTAGCCTATTAGGTGTATGTCCAGGCATATGCGTTGCATAGTGCACATGTGGTTCTGTCACCAATAATTGTATTTGTAAATAGAACGACTTGTCAAAGTGTCTATACAGCTAAAGAGAGAGAGAGTGTGTGTGTGTGTGCAAGATAGAGAAAGAGGAGAAGAGCCAGCGTAGGGAGTTTGGTTCTTGTCACAAAGAAGATTGTGGATGAAGAGGCGTTGCTTGTAGACAGGAGACTCATCCCCTCTTGGGTTTTCAAGGGGCGGAACTAAACTGGATAGGAAGGAAGGATTCAAGTAATAAAGACTAATAAGTTGATATAAATAATCTACTGACTATTCATTGTAAAATCCTTGAGTGAATTTGGTTGTATGTCAAAACCATGTGCTAGAGGGTAATCTAGGAAACATGTATATGTGGTTTTGGGACTGAATTTCAATTGTCAATCTCTCAGAACTTCAAATGCAAACAAACCTTTGGTATCATCCTCATATTTATAGTATCCTCAGCTCATTTAGTATTGCTTCTATACTGCTTAAGCCATAAGAAAGATGTTGTCACTTCAATGTTCTAGTGTAAGAACTTCAGAGGCTCTTTGTTCAGTTCCCTCACTTAAAGAATACACTTATTGCAGTACATTTCAGGTGGTTATCCCATTAGGAGTTAAATACTAAAAGATGATAGAGGATGAGATGAATTCCAAATCAATGACCTGTTTTGAGATGGTTTACTGATGCAAGCGTGAAGTTTAGGTCAGTTCCAGCCCACTATACCAGCTGTTATTTGGACAACCATTAAGAGGCCAAATTGTTGTATTGTCGTCAAAGTCCATATGTACTACTTGTACTCAATAGATTTTGTGAAGTACTTACTGGAGTGTAATTCTGGAAGTGTTGTAGGCCTAGGGTGACCTAAACTCATTGGCCGGTCACTTGAACTTTAACCCCTGTGTTTTAGTCATGGCAGAGTTGGTATCAGCGCAAAAGTCCCCCCGGCTTTGTGTGTAGGTTGCACCCTTTCTGTGCTAATCATACAATTTGTTACACATGAAAAGGAAAAGCTCTCAAAACTAGACTTCCCCTTCTCATTCTTTTTGTTGGTTACTCGAGTGCTTTGCATGAACAACATTGCGTTCTTATTCGTCATTTTTCACAATTTTACAGACGAAGTCTAAGCTGTATTTGATCCTTGATTTTATTAACGGAGGACATCTCTTCTTTCATTTGTACCGACAGGGAATTTTCAGGTATCTTTCTCTTTAATTCCTGAACAACTATCATGATTTATGTTCCTCTCTTTTGATTCCAGCTCTGGGTATGTCTTGGTTAGTGAGGATCAGGCAAGGATTTATGCCGCTGAGATAGTTGCTGCTGTTTCGCACCTTCACAAGTGTGGAATTGTGCATCGTGATCTTAAACCTGAAAACATTCTCATGGACACTGACGGGCATGTAAGGACCATGCCCCTACTATTTATGCTATTGCAATGTCATGCATAAAACCCTAAAAAACTATATAGGGACTAAATGTTCAGGTTGGGCTGATTATTTTATTTTTGACGTTTCAGGTTTTGCTAACAGATTTTGGACTTGCAAAGGAAATTGATGAATCAAGCAGATCAAATTCAATGTGTGGTACCACGGAGTACATGGCTCCAGAAATCCTACTTTCTAAAGGCCACAACAAAGATGCAGATTGGTGGAGTGTTGGGATACTCTTGTATGAAATGCTGAGTGGGAAGGTGATGCATCTTGGAACTGTGGAAAAAAAAAAAACATTAAAACTAGGTGTTCACATTCAAATTTCAGGATCTCTTGTGGCAGCTTTTACCTGCTAATTGAAGTCTGAAGTTCATTATGTCTTACCGGCAAGTCTAAAATTTCATTTTTAAGGCATTTTGTTGATGCGAGTAGCGAGCAAGCTTTGATTTCATTGGGTTCAAGGGTTGAATGGGAGATTTCATCTTTTATTGTTATTTGAATTCATTTTAATAATTTAATATAGACAAAGCGATTGGCCTGATGACTAGTCAAGTTTTGACCTGGCCACCATTTAGGTGATCACCTCAACAGGCCCAATAGTTATTCCAAACAATTTGGGGTCAATGGCATGGATCTAGTCGTGTATTTTCTTTTGGGCTTACCCCATGCATTCTTTTAACCATCCTCAGTTTTGTACCTCCTTATCTTAATCGTATTTTGTGCAGCCCCCGTTCACCCACGCAAATAGAAAGAAGCTTCAGGAGAGGATCATCAACGAGAAAGTTAAGCTTCCGCCACGCCTAACCAGCGAAGCTCATTCCTTGCTAAAAGAAGTATATGACCTAACATTTCACTCTTCTCTTTATCGACTTATGTTGTCACGCTCTCTATTTTTTCCCCTCATTTTGTGAAGTTAACAACTAAAACCAATGGAAATTTGCCCGCTCTTTTTTCAGCTGCTTCAAAAGGATCCATCAAAAAGACTAGGAAGTGGCCCTAGGGGAGCAGATGAGATCAAAAGTCATAAATGGTTTCGCTCAATCAACTGGAAAAAATTGGAGGCCAGAGAACTGCAGCCCAAATTCAAGCCAGATGTGATGGGAAAAGACTGCACTGCCAATTTTGACAAGTGTTGGACCGCAATGCCTCCAGATGACTCGCCAGCCGCCACACCAACAACAGGCGAGCATTTCCAGGGGTATACCTACGTGGCCCCTAATCCTTGGCTCTCCTCGACAGGAATTGAAGGGTCATCGACACAAGCAAGCAATCCACTTTAAGACCTTAAGCCTCGTAAGTTTACTCAGTTTTTTCCCTCCATATTTAAGGGATGAGAAAATGTAACTCCAGTCAAATATCGTGTACGATATAGTAACGTTTGTCTTGTAAATTCATTTGTTGTTTCCTTTTGCTGCTTTCTTCTGCTGTTGCTTCCCTTTCTCACTATCTGTTCACAGGATGCTAGTAAACTCTTTGATCCTATGGCCATAGTTATATACTTATATGGGTTTAGATGTACCAATTCGTATTTCTGTGGATAACCTGACAATGCCATTCAAAATGCATTTTATGAGATGGATTTCACCTAAATAGCTATCAAAACCCGATCAAATTGAGTTTAAATTTGAGCTATGATGGTTTAAAATCTTATGACTGGCTCGCAATTTATTTTCTATGACATGGAATATTCTGCCAAACTTGTGAAGTGCTTTTCATACATTAGAGGCTCATTCTGAATACCAATTTGTTGTCAGTAATCTTTGCATCGCCTAGTTTGGAAATCCAATTTGGTTGTAATGTTGCAATGACCCAAGTTCGTTTCCTTTTTTTTCCCTGATTTAATTATAGTCTTGAAGTCAAAGTTATTTTACTAGTTAATTGCTTTGTTGGTTGGGATCCCGGTTCAAATCAGATTGGTCTGTAACTTTGACAATAAATGCAAGTTGAATGCCTACAGAACTATTACGACTATGAATTTTATCAGATAGCACAGACAAAATTATACGGTTGGAAGTGACGAGTTTTTTTTTTTGTTTTTGTTAAATTGACATGACTTTAGGATAGTATTTATTTATTTTTTGGTTTGAGATTGGCAAAATTTAGTATCAGAAAGTCTTCTGGTACAGCAAATCTGTGCACAGATTGTGCACAGATTTTTATGTGGGGCCTACTAAGGGTCCCACACAGGTGATCCGAGCCGTTTATTATGTTTAAAACATTTTTTCAAGGGCTCTCGCGAAAAATCAACTCAATCCGATACCTATAAGTACTTGATCTAATCGTTTAACTTTTCATTCTCTAAAAACTCACTTGTGTGGGACCCGTAGTGGGCCGCACATAGAAATTTGTGCACAATCTGTGCACAGATTTGCTGCGCCAATAGACTGGTTCATTCAGTATTGTTAGAATAGTTAGGTTATGAAAGAGGAGTTGAACTCCTAACCTCCTTTCTCCTAGCACCTAAGTGCGCTTCTGATACCGTTGAGCCAAAGGCCCCTTTGCCAGTTTAGGACAGTATAAAAGGCCTTTAAACATAGACAAGGGTAGTGAGAAGTTGAGATTTATGTAGAGTCAAAATCTAAAGTGGGAGAGGAAAAATTTGTTGCTCCTGATACGTGTGGGATGGATGAAGACTAGAAAATTCTCCAGGGCATCAGGTAATTATCGAGGCATATTGAAGTTAATATCTTGAAATTCTCGGAGCCTATGTTCATAAGATGGGTATATAAGGGATCCGGGACCATGTGTTGGGGGATATAGTGCCCGGGAGACTTTTGACTACCGCAACCCATGTCTTTTCTCCAGGTTTTGTGTCAAGATGATTCAGATTGTATGAAATTGAGTACAACTACTAGGGCATCTACATGTATTGTTAGTATTTTGATATTCGTGTAATTGGCAACTGATGAGAGAATGGATTACATATTAAGAACTCATTCATGAGAAGTTAAATATAGTTTGGTTTTGAGGACAAGGTGAGAGGAATTCTTGTAAGATGTATTTAATCTTGTTCAGCCTATTAATGAGTGATTTGACATATAATGAAGATAGAAAAGGGTGATAAAAGTGGGAATGAATGTGGATTGAGGTTTTAGAGGCGCTATAAATTAAATGTTGATGAATTAATAAAAATATGTGGACAATGTTTGAAAAGTCATGCAGTTATATCTCAAGAAGAAATAGTGGCTGGGGGAAGAGAGGGGTTGCATAGTGCAGAGACTGGTTTCCGGTGGTTCTCTGGTACCAGCTTATGGGTCGTCGCCGGTAGCAATTGCTGGGTGCTTCCGGTTTTGGCCCTAACGGCATTGATGATCTGGGCATGGCTCTTGATGGTTTACACTGTTGGGTGATTCCGGTTTTGGCTTAACGGCATTGTGAAGTCGCGTGTCTGTGGGTGGGTCTCTGGGTCTTTCTGTATCATACTTTCGATGTCACGGGCGGTCTTTGCTATTGTTGTTGGACCCATGATTTGACCAAAACCTTTGGAGGTTTCTCTTGCAGGTTTTGTTGGTGTGGCAATCGTCGGGTGGCATCGCTCGGTGTGGTGGGGTTGACTGGCGGCCCTGTGCCGTGGGGGGTTGTGTGGAGGTTGGGGTTATTTTAGATGGGCATTTTTGGTTGCTGTCATCTTCATGTTTGTTGCAAGGTGTTTCGTTTATCGTGGTTGGCTCTTAGGGTAGTTAGCGGCATAGGATTAACGGGTGGATTGAGTGTCGATTGGGATGCGTTTTGTTCGTTATGATGTCTAGTCTTCCTATCCTTTTAATCATTGTATCTTTATTTCTTGTAATTTTACAGTGGGTAATAAATTTTTTTCTGTACTGTTAAAAAAAAAAAAAGTGCAGAGACTGGCCTCTCCCCTGCTTGCTATTGTTTGGTCTCAATTTCCTTTAGACCTAATGTCCTAGGATTGAGCACCTGATTTGATTCTAAACCATTCAAACTTGAAGTAATGAAGTACCATTTTGACTTAGGTTCTGCTGATCTCTGTGTGTGTGTGTGTGTGAGAGAGAGAGAGAGAGATTGATTCTGTTAAACTTCCTCAGGAAGGTGATACAAAGCAGTGGTGAATAGTAAAGATAAACAATGAAGATGATTATTATCAAGGAGAAAGTAGTAAAGAAGAATCATATTCCAGCTCATATAATTATAACTTTAATTGAACCTGATAACGTAGAACTATAGGACTAGTATGCCCATACAAATCATAAATTAAAAACCTCATGAATCATGTCAGTAGCAATGCTACCCCATATCAACATAGACGGTAAGTGAAGAATCCTGTTCCATCTAAACTAAATAATTTTTGATAACTTGGGTGTCCAGGCCAGCTTACGTGCACCGCGACTGATCTTGGGGGCTAATCCCACCGCCCACTTGTGAGGAGCCCCATTAAATTCGGAGCAAAGCTCTGTATGAACTGGCCTCAAAGGAGTTGATAGTGCCTAGGAGGTTTCGAACCTAAGACTTTAGGTGGTAGCAAACCCCTGAGTACCGGGCCTCGACCACAAGGTCAATCCCTGGGGGTTCCATCTCAATTAAATAATGACATCTTACTAGCTCAATAACCGTGTGGTTAGCAACAATTATCCTTTTGCCTGATTTCTCTAGGAAGTCTGGAAGAGTCATATCTAACATGTTTTTTCTTGTATATTGTCTAGAATTGATTCATCATGCTTTATCTGCAGAGTGCTGGGCATCTAGTGGAAATGAAACAGAAAGTGTTACCCTGAGTGTAGGCTTAAAAACAACAGCATTATTGGTAGAATTATGTGGCAATGACAAGCATAGATATGTAGGGAGGACAGATTCTCCCTAACATGTAGTCCTCTAGAAAAAATGGAGGAAAACCCTAATCCTATGTTTTGTGGAAGCAATTCAAACATATAAATCTTTGGCCATAGTAAACCATAGACAGCATCCTACCCCTCGCTCTATGTTGCATAGACTCAGGTGTGGCCTGTGGGTGTCGGGTGTGCAGGTCAAATCTTGAAATTAAGTATACACAGATATGGATCCAAATTTGGATACGGGTATGGGAATTTGTGAAACAATCATCGAGTAATATATCTTTCATATAGACATTAGTTAAAAAGTTATTTTTCTGTATGAAATTTGATGGACCAAAAATATGAATAAGCTAATCAAGGATCCAAAGTCTAAACTCTTTGATAAGTTATTGGCCCATTTTTTGCCCTTATTTGACTCTAGCCGAAGAAATAGTATACAACACTTTTTGCATTCCATGCCTGCCCAAGCAACGAAAAGGAACAAAAAATGTGTGCTGTAAGTATAACAACACTTTTTGCATTCCATGCCTGCCCAAGTAACGAAAAGGAACAAAAAATGTGTGCTGTAAGTATAACAAGTGCCCATATAACAAATGAATAGAGACGCCGTGTCTCATATATGTCCTACATTCACACTCGTGTTGTGTCGTGTGGGCTTGGGTGCTTTGCCCAATATGGTGGATCCATGTAAGGTAGTCATACCCAACACCAGCCTAAATATGCATAAATGTGTCGAGGGAAATGCTATTCACTGGCTAATGGGCTGTCGATGGATCGGTATGTGTAAAAAGCGAAATGGAATTGTGGAATGTTTTTAAATTCTTTTTTTTTTTTTTTTGCACCTTATGGGCGGTGGTTAGCATGACCATGAATGTGTGGCTGTGAATATAATATATATAGATTATAGATATATATCTTTTACCTTACTTGAAATACAAGTATAAGAAGCCTACATAATCCCACTGTACTAGTGTATCTCAAGCCATCTCATATTTCTTGGGAGTTCAGTGGCATTTTGTCAAATTGCGAGTCAGAATATCCATGAACAACAAGGGCAGAAGAAGCAACAAGTCTATTTGTGAAAAATCAATGAAGATGGTGGCAAACATTGTGAAGCTATCACCCTTATCTATTGCCAAGATGAGTCTTGGAACAACTGCAGTGCCCTCAACTTCTAACAGATCTCTCTCATCTTTCTCAGGCCCTGTCAAAGTTTCAAATACTCCACCACAAGAGCCAAAGAGCAGTTCAAGGCCGGCTATATCTTACCTGATTGAGCCAACCGAAGGGCATTATAAGTCGTATACTATTCCGATTCACGAAGAGCTGACCAGCGTCGATGGGAGGGCTTCAAATTTTATCAGAAGGGTTCATGAGAAGATCAGGTATGATTCTGGGGAAGCAGCATCAAACCCACACCATGTGCACTGATGTAGCTAGCTTTCTTGGTTTGTCTGTGTAACTTTTTCGGCTTTTCGCTTTCTGTCTGCCGTTGTGGTTGAAATAATTAATCAGTTTTAAGAGGTAGTAATGTGCCTTGCTTGCTTAATCAAGTTTGTGATTAGTGCTAAAGCATAGGAGATTCTCTGTTTCTCAGCTAGGGCTTATGTAATATACATTCCTGTTTATTATGTAGTTGGTCCCCTTTTTCAGAATGTTTGCTTTTCAATTGTGCTTTGCTTGCATTTTCCTGGCAGCTAACCGAATTCCCATATATATCTTTATTTTTTTTTCTCTTCTTTACTACCTATTGCAGTGGAATTATATTGTAGGGTATAGTTTTAGATTCTGCTTGACAGTATTTTTTTTTTTTTTTTATCTTAGTGCTGTTAATAATTAGTTATGGAATCATGTGAGCTTTGAAACTACTTAAAAATTAAAATCTGGTCTTAAAAGCATCTTAAACCCATCTTCTCCAGAATCAGATTTTAGATCCTTTTTCAACTTTTAAGAAATTCCTACAACTTGGAAATTCGTTGAAAAGAATTTTTGACAAACATTAGCAACTGATTTTTAAAAGCTAAAATCTTAAAATTTGTTCTTTGAATTCTTTGTAAGCGACGTGAATTTGGTACTATCTTCCTATTATTCTCCAAAGTATGCATGCTTTAGCTATATCCATATCACAGTTGAGTAAATAATTGCTCCCTTTAAAGGCTAAAAGCAGACTGCTCGTTTCCCTCCTTTGCTTTTTACTCAGGTTCAGTAGAGTAGAAATGCTACAGAGTAGAGGAGCATAAAGTTGGGAACAATTAACCACCAAGAAAAAAATAAGAGTTGGGAACAATTAGAATAAGCCAGAATCTAATTCAACTTTAGCAAGAAGCAACGATACAGAAATTTAAAAAAAAAAAAAAAAAACCAAATCCATTGCAGTAGAGGTGTAAAAAGCAGTAGATGATAGAGAAAGAAGAATCTCTACCTTCGAGTTAGGATTTACATGGAGGGGATCGATCGAAACAAAAAAACCAAAAACCGGAAATTTCACATATTCACATGGTTATGGAAGTACTTTTAAGGCCCCGTTTCAAAACACCTTCTTAAAAAATACTGTAAGTACTTATTTCAAATTTTCAAACTAAAAAATAATGTAAATGAAAAAATAATTTTTTTATTTTTTTTTTGCACCGTATTAAAGATCTCGATGAGATCTATCAAACAAGATCCATATTGATAGAAAAATTATTTGCGTAAATACATGATTTTTGAGCTTGAAATTGCCTTCTTAAAAAATAAGTACTTATTTCTGTTTTCGGAACGGGGCCTAAGTTTTCTTTATAAATAGTTTGAAATTCAAGCGTGAAATCTAATGAACAATATTCTACAAGAAAAACAAATTCGTTTTCTATTCGTACCTGGCAAAACGTTCATAAACACATAAAATGAAGTATTTTTTTTCCCAACTACCTAGAGACTTTTTATTTTACTTTTTAAAGTTTGGGGAGGCCGATATAGAAAGTTTTCATATGTAGTTTAGGGTGATTTTTGCAAGGCTGGAGGTGACCCGGGCTTGTCTACCATGTCTACTTGCCTACACAATACCTAATTTTATACATAAACTAGCTCATGTCCGTGCCTGAAGGTACGACTTGAACAATCAGCACACACACTTGAATAGTCGGCACACACGAATAAATACTGAACTCACGTGCAGTATATCAACCCCTGCCCAATGATTCTAAATGTGCGAAAACTAATAGCCCAATCATATTCATTGACCTAATCAACTTGAATCAACAAATAAAGAATGAATAATTTACCAATCCTTAACTTATATATGCAAGCACGAACTCAAATGCATAAAACTTGATAAAATAAAATAAAACCAACCTAAACATGGAAAAAAAAAAACTATACACAACAATGAAAATGCATGCCTTGAGGAGATATTTAAAAAAAAAAAAAGAAGAGGAAAACAAGGTCATATTCACGAAAGGAGCTAAAATAGAAAAAGAAAACACAAGAGTCTCCCTAAAAAAGTATGTGCACAAACACAGCTAACGTCGAACAAGTCCAAACATCCTCATCATAAGTACTGTTTGAAACGTCTTTGTATCAATTTCTACATATACCAATCCCTCTCTGCCATTCAGCAATGTACAGGTTAGAGAAGGACCCAACGTTAACTAAATGATAGTCCTCATAAGGGACAACTCCACATGCTCATTACATCCATAAATCTATATTAGGGTGGATAGAACAAGTGATTCCCACCAGTCTAAGAAAAGTCCATCGCGGTTTCATTAACTCTTCATTTTTATGCAAGTCATGAGAGAGGCACAGCTTCCCCCTTTTACCCTTCTCTCTCTCATTTGTTTTACCCTTCTCTCTCTCATTTGTTTTTTGTTATAAAATTTTAAATGCTAATAATTTTTTCTTTCACGTATTTTTTTAAAAATAAATTTTATATATTTGAAATCTACCCAACGAAACCTATCAAATGAGCCTAATATTGATGGTGAAATAAAGTAAAATGGAAAAACTATATTTTTGTGGTAGTTTAAACTGTCTAAAGAGGTTGAAAAATAAAGTGTTCCAAATTTCAATCCATTTGAGCCTGTGAAAAGATTTTCGTTTTCTGATCATTTTATCCTAAATGGTCATAATTAAATTTTGACTATAGAGCTCTTATTGATTAACCCTAAGAGATATTTGATTCTACAACTTTCTTATAGTTAATCAATGAGAGTTCTAGAGTCAAAATTTAATTATGACCATTTAGGATAAAATGATCAAAAAATAAAAGTTTTCCTCAAACAGATTGAAATTTAGAATACTTAATTTTTTAATATATAAACTATCTAATGAGGTTCCAAAAATTAAGGAGTCTTAGGGTGCACCCTAAGGCCCTGTTCAAGAAACCTTCTTAAAAAATAAACAGCTTATTTCACACTTTCAACCTCAAAAATAATGTAAATGAAAAATAAATTTTCAATTTTTTTTACATCGTATAAAAGATCTCATCGAAATCTTTCAAACTAGATCCATATTGAATATTTTTAGATTTCAATAAACCCATAATTTTTTAACTTGAAATTGTCTTCTTACAAAATAAGGATTTTTTTTTCGTTTGCGGAATGGGCTCTAAGAGCACTTGATTTTTTAAAACATATTTTTTAAACCCAAAATATAAAACCAGCGAATGAAACCAAAATCCTTAAATGCATAGAAGAGTGGGAGGTGTTGGCTCACAATTTGAGAGATAAGGCTAGGTTACTCAGTTGCAGACTTGCAGGTGCAGCAAGAGAGCATTTCATTTTCGATAGGTGCAGGCACAACAACAGTTGATAGCATTCAGATTTTCAATGCCTTATCTTCAATTTGGCAGTTGCATCTCATTTTTCATTTTTTCGACACATTCGGGTGCAGCATTAGTTGATACCATTTAGATTTTTAATGCGTTATCTTCAATTTGCCAGTTACTTAGTTTCCCGGTGCAAATTCAATGCCTTATATTCATTTTTAACAATCCATTCAGATTTTCTTCTCGTCTTCAATTCTCTATATATAGCTACTTCACACTTACACCTCCAATTGTGGTACGAAGTAATGCAAATAGATCCGCCGGGACGACGACCACAATTTGGTAGAGATATTGACTAAATTTGTGTATTTATTTATGTTCATATATTGGTTCTATATACTCAATTATAATTAAATGAAGTTTGATTTCAGCTTGCATTATTGACTGTTCAAAGAAATATAAAGTAAATTTAAATGGATTCTAACATACATAATTTACTTGAAAACTTAAATATAGAAGTTTAAAAAAAATGAAGGATAAAAAAATAAAACCAAAGAGATAATATATTGGGCCCAAAAAAATCATTTAATTTAAACACATTATTTCATATTCAATATTACACTTGTTTGATAGGTTTCGTTGAATAGATTTCAAATATATAAAATTTATTTAAAAAAATACGTGATTTCAACATCTTCAGACAGTTTATATATTAAAAATATGGTTAAAAATTTAAGTGTTTCAAATTTTAATCCGTTTGAATCGGTGAAAAGATTTTATTTTTTTGATCATTTTATCCTAAATGGTCATAATTAAATTTTGACTCTAGAGCTCTCGTTAATTAGCCCTAAGAGATATTTGATTCTACAACTTTCTTAGGGTTCATTAACGAGAACCCTATAGTCAAAATTTAATTATGACCATTTAAGATAAAATAATCAAAAAACTAAAATCTTTCCAACGGTTCAAACGGATTAAAATTTGGAACACTTAATTTTTCAACATTTTTAGACAATTTAAACTACCACAAAAATATAGTTTTTCCATTTTACATTATTTCACCATCAATATTAGGCTCGTTTGATAGGTTTCATTGAGTAGATTTCAAAAATATAAAATTTATTAAAAAAATAGGTGAAAAAAAAGTTACTCCCTCCGTCTCCTTTTAAGTGTCATGCTTCGTAATTCCAACTTATTAAAAAGACGTCATCATTATATCTTTCACATCAATTTTTTCCTCCATTTCCCTACTTACCCATCATTATTACACTTTTACTCACTAACTTTTCAAAATGGAATATACTTTTAGGGACAAAATAGACAATGCACTAACTTTTACTCGCTAACTTTACAAAATGAACACTTATTAAAGGATAACCCAAAATGAAATACCGGACTGTAAAAAAGGGACGGAGGGAGTATTAGTATTTACAATTTTATAGAAAAATAAAATAAGAGATAGAGAAATGGGTGTGAGAGAGAGAGAGAGAGAGAGAGAGAGAGAGAGAGGATGGGAAACAGGAAATTCCCTGTGACGGTGTCAGACCCCCCGGGGGCCGATTAACAGCTCTCGACTTGGGTTGCATAATGCACCAGTACCGCCCTTCCGTTCCTACTAAATAATAGTATAGGAGTAGTATGGATATGGCGTTTATATATATACACATACACACACTACCACTTTATATCCATTGAGGGATCCCGCACGGGCTTACCGTGCGGGACTCCCCTTTTCCGATCGAATTGCGATGATCTGAGCCGCTCAATGTGTTCAAA
Organism: Rhododendron mucronatum var. ripense; assembly: GCA_019656295.1. Lineage (NCBI taxonomy): Eukaryota > Viridiplantae > Streptophyta > Magnoliopsida > Ericales > Ericaceae > Rhododendron > Rhododendron mucronatum. The sequence continues at coordinate 4,999,311 of BPLT01000010.1, forward strand.
ACGTGATTTTAAGGAAATCCGCATGAAATCAGCAAAAAAAATGATCGGAAAGAGCTTGATTCGAGCGGTTTTTTAATGAACCGTTTAATAAAAAACTGTTCGGATCAAGTCCTTCCCGATCATTTTTTTTGCTGATTTCTCATTAGTACCCTTAAAATCACATTCTGATCACTTTGAGCGGCTCGGATGGTTGCAATTCGATCGGAAAAGGGGAGTCCCGCACGGTAAGCCTGTGCGGGATCCCTTATGGGAATCGGACTCTATATACTACTACTAACATAGAATTTAACTACATTATTGGAACACCAATTCGCAAACTAGCATCTTCTTTTTGTAATAAGGTAACACAAAATTGGGCTTTGTTGTTTATATATATATATGAGGCTTCAAGTAGCAAGAATATTTGTTGTTGCTGAACAATTGCAACTTATTAACTTTTTCTGTTTCCTGGCGCTTAAGCTTCTGCTTTCAGCTTGTTGACAAAAAAAAAAAAACCTTAGCTATTTTCTAAATCAAACCAATTACAAAGCTCCATCGTTCTGCTGCGTCGTCTTCCGTTGGGCTCCACCCTCAGTACAGATCAGGCATGGACATGGCCTACGGAGAGAAGCAGTGGAAGTCGGCGGCGAAGAGGGGAGGCGGAGGAGGTGCGAGCAGTCACCATTTTTGGTCGAACTGTAATGCTTTGTTTGGAATTTGAGAAAAGTAGGTGAAAGTGAGAGAGAAGAAAATGAGATGAAAATAGGAGGAAAATTGTATTATTCACCATTTTAGATATTTCTATTTTCTCCCCTTTTTTTTGACCAACCAAATAATGGAAGATTTTTTTTTTTTTTTTTTGTAATTTTTCCTTAATTTTCCTTTCTTTCCACAAATTCTAATCAAAGCTTAAAATCCTCTCTCGCTCTCGCTCTCCCTCTGCATATGTGCTTCTTTCCAATGTCTACATGGCCATGTGTGTGTGTGTGTTTTTTTTTTCTTTCTAGTTAGGGCAGATCGGTTGCTGATTCGGTTGGTGATTGCCGATTGGTGAGGGAACCAGCGAGGTGAGATACACCGGAGACTGGCAACGGCAACGTGAGTTCTCCGTCATTCGTGACTCGTGAGCGAAAGGGGGGAGCGAGCAATGAGAGTGGGCAAGGCGCCTGGGTTTTTCTGATTTGGGGGAACAGGAACAGGAGAAGGAAAGGGTTAGCGTTCTTTTCGTCTAAAATTAATTTTTTTTTAGGGGTGGGGGCACGTGACCCCACGTGCCCTACGGTCAATCCGCCCCTGCCCATACCCATGTTGGAGAGTCAAGTATCCGACACGGGCATTTTGTAGTTTTAGAAGAGTCCTTATATTTGTATCCCTTGACTTCAAGCGAACAAAGACATAGTTATAAACTAAAGCTACAAGAAAGCATCAAATTATATGTAGAGTTCCAACTAGTCTTACAATCAAAAAACCAACTCTCTAGTGCACGGAACACTTAATTGGCATGCTGTTTCTTCAAATTTTTGCTTCCTTTTTGGTGATCCTGTCCAAAAAACTACACCATCATCCACCTTCTCTATACCTTCAGTCCTTCACCAATATTAATAGCTAAACCATCTTGAACAACCAAATTGAGAATGTGTGCATCACTGCGCATATGCAACAATGATCCTTTCAAGATTAGTGGTTTAAGTATTTAGGTGGGTGGGACCGCGGGAGCTTCTCCAAGAGAATTCTTATGATGACATCATTTGCATTGCAATTATGCAGTCACTGTAGATAACTTGCTATCAAAATTCCATTCCAACATGCACTCTAAAAGAACCTTAGAAATAAAGAACTTAGGCTGTGTGTGGAGAGGAAGTGTAAATAAAACTAGGACAATACAGCACAAATAAGTTTAAAGTAAGAAAGGCACAAACAATAGTACTCAAATAAGCTAAGTTACATGTTTCCATCAAAAATTAAAATTGAACTTCGAAATAAAAAGAAACAGTACCTCATAACCGATTTTCCAAGGCCCAAGAGTCATTGATATAGTGGGCGCGCAGTCACAACCATGAATCCTCTCTTTTTGTTACTTGAAGTCCACGTGCATGTCTGTTGTGATTGCAATTCTACTTGGATTCTTGTCCACCTTCACTAAAGTTTTCTTGTTCTCATAATCATATGTACTCCCTCCGTCCCATAATATTTGTCCGGTCCGCAAAACGGAGACGTAAAAATAATACTATTTTTATAACAAAAGTTGGGAAAAAATTTAACAACCTCCTAGATCTCGACGAGTTCTTTTAACTTGTGAAAAAAATTTGAATTTTTTCTTGAAAGAAATGCATGATTTTATAGTCTCCGTTTCGCGGACCGGACGAATATTATAGGACAGAGGGAGTATTTTTTTAATGTCCCTCTTCAAAGTGCTTCTAGAAATCATCTTAAACATAGGTTCAACACTGCCCCGCAGGTCGGATCGCAATGGCCATCCTTTCCAGTGGGGGCATATGCCCCCACTGAGTCTTGAAACGTCACATTTATGCCCCTAGAAGTTTTGATTTTGCCCCCAGTGAATGTTCAGTTTGCCCCATTTATTTGCCCAGTACACCAGTCTTGGATGTTTGCCCCCGCTATACAAGAATCCTGCTCCGCCCTTGGACCATTACTCATGTACTAAACGATGAAAACATGGTTATTTATAGGTTGATTATTTCCTTTTGGCAAAGCACTGTTTACTGCCTTTGTTAATGTTTCCTTCTACGGTTTGATGTTTTGTTTACAATGTATGATATACAGCACGAGGAGCAGGTTGAGGTATCATCTATGACAACCTGGAAAAGGCTGGCATATTAAGAATGATTCCTTGTAGCTAACTTCGGTAAACCGATAGTGTTTACGTGTATAGTGACTATACATGTTAAGTTGTATTTATAGTGACTATACACGTTAAGTTGTATTGCATAATTCTTGTTTCCTTGTATTGTCTGACGTTTTTTACTTGTATAGTCACTAGACACGTTAAGTTGTATTGCATAATTAGTGTTTCCTTTGTTAATGCTTATAATGTTTCCTTGTACGGTTTGACATTTGAATTTGGGTAAATTTCATTTACCTCCCCTAAGGTTTCCGATAACCCCAGATGCCTCCTCTCCTTTTACTGAAATTGCACTCTCCTCCCTTGAGTTAATGGTTTGGATTTCAGATTAATCTTGCCGTTACTTGTCCATCCAGTTGACTGACGATTCTTACTGATATCATTTAGTGTTTGCACTCCATTTTCCCCCTTTCTTATGAGCATAAAATTTTGACCATTCATAAATACTACAAGTAAGGCAGTTGGCCATTGATATAAAATTCCTAACGGGAAAAAAATTCATGTCTACTAAATACCAACTCTTTTTGATAAAAAAATAATAATAATACCATTGATCATTGTGCCACATATTACATATACCAGACAAAAGTTTCATTGGACACATACAAAAGAGTTAAATGAGCAAGCTACAAAAGTCCTAGTGCTTACACTTTTAACTACATGACCCAGTTCAACATAGTGCAAGATAACATGAAAAAATAGAACATGGCTAATCTAATAGGCTAATAGCAACTCACCCAATAAAAAACAAAAGGTGTGAGCATTACAGCCGGTCACCCAAGAAGAAACAAAAGGTGTGACCTTTAACATTTACTTAGTGCTCACCCAACAAAAGACAAAAGGTGTGAGCACACATATATAACCACAGCTGATCTATCGAAGTAGACAAAAGAGGACTTCATGACCAAAACCACCTTAGCTTCACTTCAGTTGCAATTTGTTTTTGTTGCCCCTGCCCCTTGATCTTCCCCTTCCTCTACCAAGTACCGTAGCTCTTCCTTTTCCCCTGCTCAAGACCACTCCTCTTCCTCTGCCTCTACCCCTCTGCATATATATAAGTAGAAGAGTTAGACTACACAACAGTTATAGATTATGTATAAGTAACATTAAGTAAAGTTTGCTCTTGGAATATCCTTTCTTCATTTTAAAAAGAAGAGAAGTCACACAAAATTACATATAAAAAAAAGTATTAAGTAAAGTTACTTATAAAAAAAAAAAAACACAGTTAAGTAAAGTTCAGTGTTAGTCTAACCTGAGAAACTCCCACAGAGGAAATAGGATTACACCCTTCAGCTTGTGACAATCCTTGTGGTAGATTGGGTGTTGCTTGCTGGTTCACAAAGACATGAATGATGCAATTGAATAACATAATTTTTGAAAGTGAAACCAAATGAACATACAAAATATAATTCATCACCTCAGTTGTAGTTGGTGTGGCTTCAATCCTGGAAGCAATGCTTCTTCTCACTAGAGCTCTTTGGCAAGACCTTTTATTATGACCAAACTCTAGACAAATTAAACACTTGACTGTCTGTAACCTTCTAGACTGACTAGTGCCTGCCTCTGGCTCATCAACATCCCTTTTCCTACTCTTTCTTAGCCTACCAGGCAATCTCCTTAAAGGTGGAGGTTCCACAATATCACCAACCTACATTAATCCACCTAGTTTGATTTGGAACTGGATGAATTGTACCTTCATGTGCTTGAGGTAATAATCTTTGTGGAAGTACATGCCACAATAATCTTCAAGGTTAGCTCTCTTATGGGTTAAGGTTGTAGCCGCATGCCTACATGGTATTCCAGAGATTTGCCACTCCCTACATGTGCATGTATGTGCATTCAAGTGCAAATGATGTGAAACCCCATCCTCTAATACTTCATACGTACTCATCACCATTCGAAAACAGAAGTGTAGTAGAGTTTCTCCCCTTCACTTGAGCTTTCTGCAACCTTTTCCTAACATGGGGTCCTACTGTCCCAGTCCAATGCAATCCTTTCTCATACCTTTTTTGTAGCCTAGTCATTAACTTTGTACGAATTCTCTCTAACAGGGTTAAAACTAGTTTAAATCTCAGGGGACCAACCCAATGGTTAAATGACTCAACTAAGTTGTTTGTAATGTGGTCATTTTTTACAGCCTCATGAATGCATGCCTAGAGTAGACACTTTTGAAAGCCATTTATGTGTCTCAACTGAAATACTCTTTATAGATCCCATGGCATAACCAAATTCGAACTCATTGTATGCCTTAGCAGCCTGCCAAAAGTACTTTTTAAGGAGCAAATCTGGGTACTTCTTCTTGAAGTTATTGAAGAGATGTCTAGCACAGGTTCTGTGAGTTGCCTTTGGTACCGTTTCAGCTATGACTTTGTCCAAACCCTAAGGGAACATGACAAACAAAAAGAAATAGGGAATAAAACATATGTCAAAAGGTGAAGCTATGAATCACAAGAGAGAACAAAATGATAACATATGAAATCAAATGGTATACCTTTTGTTGGTCTGACATAAATGTCCATTCCCTTGCATGAGTACCTGCACCAATGACTGTATGCAAGTGGTCTATGAAGAATGCCCAGCTATCTCTCCCCTCACTTTCCACCACACCTATTGCTATAGGGAACAAACCATTATTCCCATCTAAAGCTACAGTAGCCAAAAGCACACCAAATGGGCCTTTTAAGTGACAACCATCAATTCCAATAAAAGGCCTACAACCTTCCATGAATCCAGTTCGCATGGCCTGAAAACAAATGAAATACCTCTTGAACACAGGATTATGAGTTTCTGCCAATCTGTCACATTGAATCTTCACAAGACTCCCTGGGTTACTCTTCCTAACCTCTGAAGCATATATGGTCAACAGTGGGTATGAATCACTGTGATTACCCTTAATAACCTCTAAGGCCTTTCTCTTTGCCCTATAAAGTTGGATTCTAGAAACTTCAATGCCATATTTTTGGTGAAGCAAAACTTGCATACAGTTTAAGGACATATTCGGATTTGCCCTTAATTCATTCGCCATTTTTTTTGCAATCCAGATTTAGTTTGCCTCAAAATTACTAGTTTCAGTTATACAAGTATGCTCTCCCCTATATGTCTTTATCTTAAAAGTGACACCATCAGCCAAAGGGGATGCATGAATTCTCCATTTACAACCCACAACAACACATCTAAATGTGATCCTAGTTTTTTTCATTTTTTCTCCTCACTATTTTGCAACCCTCTTGAATGGCAAACTCTTTTAAAACTTCTCTAAATTTGGTAGCATTACCAAAAAGCAGACCTGCAGCAAGTCTAATTTTCCCCTAGCATCTACCTGATACTCTTCTCCACATTTTGTAGGATCAAAGGGCTAAAAAGTAGGGCAATACATTATTATATCAGAATCACTACCAGACTCCTTACCACCATCATCACCTGAACTATACTCAGACATTCCATCACTACTGACCTCTATGTCTTCCTCAAACCCATACCCAATAAACTTTGATCTCACTGCTCTCATCATCCCACTCCACTTCCTTATCACTTATATCTAGACTGTTTTCAGACCACTCATGATCACTGCTGTCATCCTCAACATTTACGCACTCATGTGGATTTGTAGAAACTGAGGGAAATGAAAGTGTTGCATCAGTTATAGATGGAATGTAAGGAAACGGAGTACCTTCCATAACACACACCTCTACATGCAGGTCAAGTACACAAACATTACAGTAGAACCCAAACATTTCAATGACATCTAAGTCAGAACTCACATCCATTCTCTCATTAGTTCCAGGTTTGTAACCATGCATTTTGATGGTAAAACCCCTATCAGATGGTAAGTGATTAAATGACGTAGAGGAGACATCATCCAGCAAGTCCATGTAACCATATTTATGGGGTTTAATGTTTTTTATCCTTGAAACTTTTCCATCAAAGTGTACATTTATGTCAAAGTAAAGTGCAGAACACATACCTGACAATTAAAGAAAAACAAAGTTAAGCTCATCTTAGCATTTAATAGCACAAAACAACAAAAGAGACCAAATTTATTGAATACGAATAAGATCCCTAATTATTTCACACAACAACTAGATACATCAAGATCAAATCAAAATAAAAACATTACCAAAGACATCAAGATGCTTAGCTTACTCAATAGTACATGCAAAAATCTTTGAAAATTTTGAAAGTTACCAAAAAATTAGAGAGTGATTGATTGTGCTTACAATTAGTAGATTTTTTTTTCCTTGTTATCCATAGTTATTGTAATGGTAACCTCAGATGAAAAACTAAACTAAAAATAGAAGAAACCCTAAATGTACAGTGAAATTAAGACATAGATCTCATATCTGTTGAAGAACTTCACCCACGTACACTCATATAGAACTCTACTGGAGCATACCCATGAATCTCCCGCCATATCTTCATCTCGCCTTCCCGCCATTTCTCCCTTTGTTGTTCTCGCCATTTCACACCCGTCGCCTCCGATTAGACGTGTTCAGCTTTCAGAGTGAGAAGAAAGCAACCACATGGTCGTCTATTTGGAGAAGGCACTCTCGAATCTCAAAAGAATGGGTTTTAGTCTAATGAATTTCATCTCCATACGTAATAAGGAGTAGGGTAAGGTTGAAATGGCTCATTTACCCCTCTCCGTTAACTCCGTCTAACATTTGGGGCCCATAAGGGAGGACAGTGCAATTTCAGTAAAAGGAAGGGAGGCATCTGGGGTTGTTGGAAACCTCAGGGGAGGTTAATGAAATTTACCCTTTGAATTTTTATCTGCAATGAGAATTATTAAGGGCTACTTAAATACTCATTCTCCAGTCTAGTAGAGGTTATGTTTTCATCCCGTCCACTTTTTAGGGTTATGTTTTTATCCTCATATTTTTATAAACCCAATTTTTTCCTTTATACACCATGTTACCTATTTTTTTGGATACTATATAGGTAAAGAATTTTGGGATTGAAAAATAACTTAGAAAGGTCCCAAATTTTTTTTTTTTTTGATTCTATGCATTTGTTTCCATGTTTCACGCTTTCCATAATCATCCCCCAACAAATTTCCTATAATTATGGCCACAACAAATCATACCAAAAAACTTACTGTATCACAATACATCCACCCATTCCTAATCCTAGCAAAAAACTGATCACTATATATTCTCATTTCTAATCCGAAACCTCCATTTGGTTGCATTTGACTATGGTTAGGGATTTGAGGAGTATTGGATCGACTGCCGCAAAGGTTGGTTGGCACCGGGGGAGCGAAGTCGATGCGGCGGTAGAGGAGAATGGTAGACAATGGCTGCGGCGGTTTGTTTTTTTTGCAGCAAAAATAAAAACATTTGGATAGAGTTAGAGGAGTACAATGAAGACTAGAAGAGGAAGGCCACAACCATTATTTTTCCAATTCCTTTTTTTGTAGCGAAGTCATTTGTGTAAGAAGTCTCCTTTTTTCGAGAATACAAGTTTAGGAGAACCACAGATGGGCGAGATTTTGTATTCGTGAATTTATGGCGTATTTTTGTGATCATGGTGCATTTTTCAACTCAGATTTGTATTTTATAATCATGGTGCATTCATGTCATATTTTGAATACTAATACGATTCATGTATTCATGATGTATTTTATGATTATGGTGTATTTCAAAATAATGTGATTCATGTATTCATGGTGTATTTTACAACTCTGATTTGTGTTGTCAAAGGTAAGGTAACCAATTTCTGTTTGACCGTGTAGAGGCCAGTAAATAATTAAAATTTCGAAAATCGTTTAATACTTGAAAGGAATCGAAATTATTAATAAAGTTGTGTGTTTGTTTGTGGGATGTATGGATACATGTTAATTGTGGTGTATCGGACACTTGGGGAATGATAAAAGGTGAGTTTTGATGTTGTGATGATGTTTGGAGGTGTTGGTAACAAGTAGGGTTGATTTTGGTAAAAGTTACGAAAAATTCATTTTCTGTCCAGCATGAACCGGTACGGGTTTTTCCTGTACCGGTACATAATGCCCAGAGCTTGTATTTTTTGGCATTTTGAAGGCTCTTGAACCGGTACGGGATTTTCCTGTATCGGTATATAGTGTGATTTTCTGCAACTTTCAGCACGCTTTTTGGACCTCTATAAATACCCTCTTTTGTCATTTCCCACATTCAAAACCCACGAAATAACCCTAGAAACACCCCCTCTCACCTACCCAACTCCAATCTCACCCAATGCTCTTGATTTCAACCTCAAATCTTCAAGATCCAAGGGTTTCCAACCTCAAAATCACTTGAATCTCACATTTGGTGAACAAGAGATAAGTTTGGTGTTCTTTTTCCAACTTTTTGGCTCTCACCCACGTTTTTCTCTCTCTCCTCTCAATCACTTGTTGATCTTTGCTTATCATTCATGTTTTTTGGTGATATTCTCTCTAGATCTTGCATTCAAGCTTGGGAATAGCTTGTTCTCGAAAGATTTGGGCTTTTTCCTCTTGGTGGACTTAGGGTTTTGTTCAAAACCCACTTTGGTAGGAATTTCTCTTATCTTCTACATGTTTTGTGGTGAATAAGTGTGATGTGGGTGTTTATGTGCTATATATGATCGAATGGTATACCTTATGGCATGGAAAATCGTCTGTTCCTTGAAAGTAGTATAGTGGACTTGAGTGTTGTGATTTCTGAGCTATATGTGACATATTTGGTAGTGTGTGGCCATGTGTGGGATGAGTTTGTGGTGTCGGTGTTGGTCGTAGCAATATGGGGGTCGTTGGGGCGAAGGGGATTGTGGAGTAAGTTGTGTCGCAAGGTGTAGAAAACACAACTGCGCAAGGGGTGGAGTGTATTGTGTCGCAAGGTGTGGGAAACACAACAACGCAAAGGGTGGGGTATATTGTGTTGCAAGGTGTGGAAAACACAACAACGCAAGGGGTGGGGTTTATTGCGTCGCAAGGTGTGGGAAACACAATATAGCAAAAGGTGGAGGATTATGAAAGAAGTATTTGTGTGTGTGTGTACGTGTATGAGAATGTCACGACTCTTGTAAAGTGTGTTGATGTACATTCATTGGATTTGACCTTTTACTTGATTTGTTGTATTCATACTCATCATCTCATTGCATGTAGATCTTGTAGAGAATTTCCTACTGGGCTTGTATAGCTCAACAAAATCTTTCTTTTTAGGTTCAAACGCAGGGCAATAGGTGGTATGACTTGGTATTTTCGGAAACGAGGATTTTTGGAAGCTAACATGATTTTAGTTACTCATCCATCTTTGTATTGGTTTACTTTTGGATAGAGATGATATTGTAACTAATTTTCGTCACTTGATCTTTTGACAAAACATTGTAATATACTTAAGACTTTGTACATGTACTTAACTTAATTTGGGCCATGGTGCCACAGTTGTAATTTCTTAAACTTGTGGACCTTGTTGTAATTAAGCAGGTGGGAAATCTCATTTTGGGTATTATGGGTATTATTCATATTATGCGAGAATCTTCCTTAATTGGTTATTTATTTATGTTGAAAATCGAGGGCGTGACAGACTGGAAAAAAAAAATTTAAGGTGACCCAAATCACTCATGAATCATGTTTGGGTTAACAAATCAATCATGAATCAGGATTGTTTTGGTTCGAAACAATATTTCATGCATGAATATTTGTTGAATTTTTGGAAAATTTTGTTATAAAAATAAATGGTGTAATTGAATGCATGCGTAGAATGTTTGTGATTGTGGAATACAAAAAAATTGCCATGATTATTCATGGTGAATTAACGGATATGCGGTCACGTTTTTAAATTTTGATTTTCATCGTGGATTTGCAAAGAATATTTCATAGAACTTTTGGAATGATCTGAATATTTATGTTGGGATTTGGGTATTACGATTCTTTTATATTTTGAAAATTCTCTTTTTAATTAACTCTTGTTATTATTGTGATTGAATTCCACTAACTTAGGAAGACAAGAAACACACATATGAATATCTTATTAAGAGGATGAGATAAGTAATTCACTATCTTTAAGAATGAAAACATAATCTGAAAAGTGGGCAGGATGAATACTTACATAGGTGGCTTATTGGGATGGTTATTTAAAAATTATTAATAGATATACATAGATGTCCTCTCTCTCTCTCTCTCTCTCTCTCCCTCGGGGTGATACCGGTCCGATTTAGGTATATTTTTCGGTCGAAACAGGTTATCTGGTTTGAGATTTTTAGAAATCGGAATCGGTTGAGATAATATGATCCGATTGAGATCGGCTCAACTGGCTTCAGTCCGGTTTTCATTCATGGGCCATATTTTGGGCCCAACATATCAAAAAATTCACAATTCAACCCACAAAATATCAACCAAAAGTCCAAAATTCTTTTTTTGGGCCCAACAAAAAATGATCAATTTTCAGCCCAATACATAATAAAAAAACCCATAAAAATATAATTAAGCTCATAAAAACAGTTTATATATATATATATATATATATTATAAAATAAATATATTTGTTAGACCAATATACAACAAAAGGGTGGGTAGCCTAGTGGTAAAGAGAGGGGAGATCCTTCTAGCTTTTCAAGGTTTGATTCCCCTCCCGTCTCTAATTCTCTCCCAAATACAAAGTGCACTCAAAAGGGTAATAAATGATTTAACAACTGAGATTCAATCCATCCAATGGTTTATGGAATCTTCCATTTCTCTATAGCAAAAAATATGGAAATTAGTTTATCTTTCTTACTTTCCCTATTTGTCATTTTCTATCTCCTATGCATTTTTATTCGTTCGATCGAGAACAAATGAAAATCTAACGGAGAAGGGGTGAGAATCTAATGGAGAACTTTGATGTATGATGGTTTTATGATTAATTGAAGTTTGAATTGCATTGGATCGATTTTTTTGGGTTCCATTAGTACTAAGTTTATACATATATATAACCGGTCCGGTTTTGACTGGTCTTTAAAACACATAAACCGGATCGAAATTATTTGATATATATATATGTATATATTATACATATATATAACCGGTCCGGTTTCGACCGGTCTTTAAAACACATAAACCGGATCGAAATTATTCAACAGGTTTGAAAAATTCGGTCCGGTCCGATTTTTTCTGTTTCGATCGATTTTTCGGTCTCGACTAACAGCCCTACCTATCTGGGTTAAAAAATAGTTTGCTTTGTCTATAACTCTATGGTGCGAGTTGGTGCTTGGTGATGATACCGAAATTTTTTTGACAAATTTATTACCATTTTTTTGAGTTTTTTCATTTTATTATAAATTTTAAGTTGATGAATTTGCCATCATTCGTAACACCTACTTGGTGAATGAATTTATCAATTTTAGATCAATTTTTCATTTTTATCATTCTTAACATTTTGATAATTTAATGTCATTTCGCTAATTTACCGGAAAATTTATCATGTAGTATATTTTTTGTATATTTTATTTTTTCCTAGTCTTATAAATTCTTCATTGTTGAATTTACTTTATTTAGATTTATTAAGTCTTGTTCGGATAAATAAGCCAAAGTGACTTATTTTTTGTCCTTATTCAAATTTTTTTCGTATCACTTGGCTTATTGTCAATTTTTTGGGGATTATTGCATCCTCATGACGAGAGGAATCTAAAAAGTAAAATTTTTTGACCGAAATCTAATTTTTTTTGAATAAAGACGAAACAAGTCGCTTATTGGCTTATTTTTATTTTTTTTGGCTTTATTTGGCTCATTTTTGAAGGGAAAGCTAGTGACTTATTAAGAAGAACAACCTAGTTCGTTACACTGTATGATTTTCCTTAAATGCGGACTTTCTTCCCCAAAAGAGAGCCAATCTCTCGATTTAAAAGAGAGGGTTTCCCATTACGCTTCCAGAGAGAGAGAGAGAGAGAGAGGAGAGAACGACGAACTCGAAGAAGAACTGGGCTGGAGACGATTGAACGATTGACAAGAACAAGGTATCCCTCTCTGTCGAATCTCTCATTCCAAATCGAACCAAACCCATTGTCGAATCTCTCTCTCGAATCTCTGTCGAATCTATAACTTTGGGTTCGAATCTCTCGTTCCAAATCGACATTGGGTAATCTGTAATTCTTCTAACGTGAGAGGGAAATCTTTAAGTTGTAGAAACCTTGGGGGTGATTTTGGTACTTTGCCACAACATGGTTGCTGCTTTTTTGTTTGTGCAACTCTTGAACACATGGTTGATGCATTCTTTTTGGGTGCATGTGTTCTTGGCTATAGTTCAAGTTTTGGCTATGTGAACTTGAACTATAACCATCCACATGCACCAAGAACACATTGTTACAGTTTTTTTTTGTTTTTTTATTTAAGGAAAAGTAAGAAATTTATAGATGTGATAAAACAATTTACACGGGATTACAATACGAAAAACCAAAAAAGAAATAAAGCTACATTGTTAAGCTACAAAAATTAAAAGATTTGTTGTTTTGATTAGTTTTAGTCCCAAACTTTATTGTTTTTCATCACCATCTCTGTTAGTTTTGAGTCAGGAGAATATTTTAACATACTACTTCACATTCAATGGTAGAACTAGAAACCTGAGGGGAGAAACGGAGGTGGCTATTATGAATTTGTGTGTGTATGTATTAACTTGTTCCATCTCTCTCTCTCACCAGAAAATTGGGGAAAAGGGTTCGAACCAGACCGAAGAAGGAACAAAGAAGAAGAAATAGAACAAGAAGATATTTTCAGCGTTGATCCAACCCCCTTGTTTCAAGCACCACTACCAAGGTATCTTTCTCTCTCTGGTGTAGAAAAACAGTGTTGTTATACCAAACTATGGTGTATTTGATGTTTTGTCTTTTGGTTTTTAGAATGCAGTCTTTGGATGATATACAACTACTCTCACCGTCACCATCTCAACCGTGTGAAGAGTCTGTTAATTCTTCTGAACTACTTTACACTCCTCAAGTTAAAGACGAAGTGATACCAAAAATTAAACAACAATTTGACAACTTAGAGGACGTTCAGAAGTTTTACAACAATTATGCTAGAAAAGGTGGATTTAGTACACGAATCCATTCTAGCAAGACGGGTAAGAATGGTGAAACCATTAGGAAGGAGTACGTTTGTTACAAAGAAGGGCTGAGGAAAAATTCTAAGGCCACTACACGGCTTCGGGGTTTAACTAGAGAAGGTTGTGGTGCAAAATTGTCTGTCGTGAAAAATCAGCCAGGTGAAGGGTTTGTTGTCTCCCAATTTGTGGAGGGTCATAACCACCCTCTTACGACTCCAAAGAAGGTGCATTTGTTAAAATCTCATCGTCAAGTGTCAGATGCACAAAAAGCTTTACCCCAACAACTAGCAGCTGCAAATGTGCCACCATGCCAACAAATGAGTATTTCAGAGTTGCAACGAGATCTTTATAACGCTGAATGGGATAGGACGAAATTGTTAGCTAGACATGACGCCAACATGTTGTACGAGCATTTTGAGTTTGAACAAGAAGAGAATCCCAGTTTTAATTTTACATTCGAGAGAGATGATGATGGTAGGATGACTCGTTGTTTTTGGGCCGATCCAACCTCTAGAAAGTCATACCAAAATTTTGGAGACGTGGTGGTGTTTGATACTACATATAACACAAACCGATATTCTTTGATCTTTGCACCTATATTAGGGGTTAATCACCACGGGCAGGCAACGCTTTTTGGGTGTGCGTTCTTAAGTGACGAAACAACTGATTCGTTTAAATGGCTTTTCAAGAAATGGTTGAAAGCTATGCCAGCAGGACCGCCCAAAATGATCATAACTGATCAAGATCCGGCAATGACAAAAGCAATTGCTCATGCTCTTCCAAATACGTTTCATAGATATTGCGTTTGGCACATTTTGAATAAATTTTCTAAAAAAATAGGTGCACTACCATGTAAAGAACATTATGACGAGTTCAAAAAATGTATATGGAATTCCGAGAGTCCTGAAGAGTTCGAAGCAAGATGGGCAGATGTTGTAGGAAAATCAAAGTTGTCCAACAATGAATGGTTGCAGTCCATATACAAAATTCGTGACAGATGGATTCCTGCATATACGAAACACATTTTTTCTGCCCACATGACTACTAGTCAAAAAGCTGAAGTGTCTCATTCATTCTTCAAGAATTATGTGTCTCAGCAAAACTCTTTGTTGGATTTTGTAACGCGGTTTGATAGGACACTTTCACTTATACGCCATAATGAATTGGATTTGGATCACAAAGATGTAAATGAGAAGCCAGTCTTGAAAACCTCGTGGTTGATGGAAAAGAGAATGAGTGAAATATATACACGGATTATATTTTATAAGTTTCAAGAGGAAATCTTTCAAATTGGTGCGTATGTGCTTACGATAAGACATGAGGATGAACATCGGTGTTTGTGGAATGTTCAGAGGGCAGAAATGGAAGGTTCGAGATGTCGTGAGGTTTCGGTAGAGAAGTCATCAAAGTCATCAAACCTTGTGAGTTGCAGTTGTAAGATGTTTGAATTTGACGGAATTCCATGTCGGCACATTTTGGCGTACTTGTTTAGAATGCAGATTAGGGAACTGCCTACTAAGTACATCTTGCGGAGGTGGACTAAAATAGCAAAAGTGGGTAAAGTTATGGATGACTTGGGTAGTGATGGGAAAGAAATATTTGACAGTTCGGTTTTAGTGAGGCGACAGAGTATCTTCCAACTTGCTTGTAATGTGATTGATGACGCTATATTAAGTGAAGAAGGAACTCAAGTTTTGGGAGAAGCTTTGCAATCAGCTCAAAAGAAAATTGCAGTGATGAGGAGTTCTCGGGAAGATGGTTCAACGAGTAGTATCGAAGTGCCTATTTCTCTTGGAAGCCAACATAGTTTTAAAGAACTACTTCAAGTTAGGGCGAAGGGTTGTGGTAAACGATTGAAAGGAGGAAAAGAGAAAGCTGTCAAGAAGAGTAGGAAATGTAATGGTTGTGGGTTAACAGGGCAATCGCATGACAAAAGGAATTGTCCAAAACTTCTAAACATGTGCGTGTAATGTCCGTTCATAATTTTAATTTAACTCTTTAATTGTTTAAATTTTAATTTTTGTCTTTTTTTTCTCAGCTCTTCATAAGATGTTCAATTGAATGATGACAACGACGACGACGACATTGACTATGATGATGATTGTAAGTATTTGCAGTAAATTTAATTCTTTTATTGTATTAAATGTTGTCTTTTGTTTCTTCTATTGATATTATTACCTATTCGGGTTTTAGGAGAACTACTCGTGAGAAGATGGTGACGTCCGGAGATGGGGATGAGCTGTCAAAGATTATGCTTGGAGAAACGTTTTCTAATGGAATGTTGTTACCTGATTCATGAAACTTGTGTGTACATTTCCAGCATCTATTCTTGTAGGTTTCTGTTAGTTGTGGTTGACTGCTAATTTCATGAAGTTCATGAAAGTTGTGCTGTTAGATGTTAAAAAAAAACAGGCCCGTGGAGACTTAATACTTGTATTTCGGATGGGTTTCGGTAACATCTTTTGGAGACTTGATTCTGGGTGTTAAGCGGTTGGATTTTGGAGACTTAATACTTGTATTTCGGATGGGTTTTGGTAACATCTTTTGGAGACTTGATTCTGGGTGTTAAGCGGTTGGATTTTTGTAATCTCAATGAACTTTGATTGCTTGAATGGTGTCTGGTATCTTTTTTCTTCTCTGGAATGAAAAAGGACAGTGGATGAGAGATGTTGGTCTCTGGAAAACAGGGGATCTGGTAATGCTGCTATCTTTTGAAACCCGGAGCAGATTTCTCCAGGTATTGGACCAGAGAATTTGTTGTTGGATAGAACAAGGTTTTTCTTTTTTCTTTTTTCTTTTTGATCTTGTTGGATAGAACAAGATTGTCAAGCAGTTTCAGCTGCGATACGGGTTTTGGAATTGAATACCTGCAAGAACACCAATCAAATAGTTTCAACTTCCAAGGACACCAATCGAATAGCTGCAATGGGATTCCCCCAATCAACTTGTTGCCATGTAGGGACAGATTGGTCAGATTTTTTAGTTCACCAGCAGAAGTTGGAATTTTCCCTTCAAAGAGATTATTATCCAGTTGCAACCTCTGAAGTGAGGAGGCTTTAGCAACAGCCCATGGAATCTGACCTTCGAGCAAATTGTTACTGAGTGAGAGCAAATTATCAACAATGTAAGAAAGTATCGTTATGAGGCGAAAAAAAAAACAGTGCGCATCTCCTTGCTTTTTTTTTTTTTTTTTCTATGTTTTCTTTACCTTTCATCATTCACATCAAAATAGTTTTGCCAGAAACTTGATATCTAACTCAACATCAATGGATTTACGAATTCAATTTACTAATCACATCATAACAACTCAATCCAAAAGTTAAAATTCTATTAGGAGCATTACATTCATCCACATAGTTGCATTACATTCATCAAATGACCTCTCTCCCTCGTGGCAAGAACAATATGTTTCGTTTGTTCACATACCTGAAACAAATGGCAAAGCCCATAACTAAAATGACAATCAACAAAAGCTGGAGCTTCAACACTTCGGCTTCAGACAATGTTAAGGACTTCACCAACTCTTCATTTCTCTTTGATAACTGATGGTGGTTGTCGCACAACTCTTGAACTTTTTTGGCCACACTCTCATTTGAGCTCATCAATTCCTCAATTTTCATTACCATTGTTTCATTTTTCCTTAGAAGATCTTCATTTTCAGCCTGCAATTTGACCAATTTTCTTGATATATGCCTTCCATAATCCATTCCTCTAGCACAAGTAGGGGGGGTCATACTATGTAAAAAAAGAACAACCATTCGGCTTCTACATTAATCAAAAACCAAAAATTAGCTATACATTTCACTGGAACCAAACTCAGAGTGAAAAAAAATGCACTTTCTATCAGAAATCACTCAAAAATTAGCAAATATTAACATCCCTCGTAATTTATGCAACCCAAGAACCTTCTACCTGGGTTGTCATCTGTCTTGGATGTAACAAGTGGAGCCCTAATTCCACATTTACAAAACACAATTGGACTAGGGCTTGAACGTTGTTTGCTATTACCAGAGCTGCTACTTGTCATGGAAGAAGACATGATCCAACAATGCTCTGAGATTAGGTTTTGCACAACTCCAGCAACTTACTTGCTATTCTAGCCAAACGGTACTGGAAAGAAAAATAATTGCACTAGAATTTAGAAGAAAATAGAAAATAAAAATAAAAATATTGTGCTGCTAAGTTCCATTTCCAACATAACTCGATGAGTTCCATTTAACAGAAACAAAAACCATGAACAACATAATAAGCCAGATTATTCAAATCTGAAAGGGAACCAACATCCAGCAGTTGCAGTAACTGTAGAATCATATAGAAAATTAAAAGGAAAACATATGCTTACAGTATTAGCACCAACGCCAATATGAACACATCACTAATCTGCTTAGCTTTAAATTCGACGTCTACGATCATCAAAAGAAATGTGAATAACCCGTTCATACCGAGGGCCTCTATTTTGGAATTTCATCGACAAAACCAAGAACCAATTGGCATCATCATGACATTACGTCTTTTTCCTTGGTTGATCGGATCGCCCAATTAAGGAACTTAAAAGAAACCTTCCATAGATTTCTTTTGAAGACTATCAACAGGTCATCTGCTTGAACCCCTGGAAGCTCTGTGGAGCTGGCATTATTGGCTACCCTTCATACCTTTGATGTTTGAAATCAACACTAGACTTTTCTAAAAACTCCTTGAGAAAAAGGATAAAAATGAGTGCACGAGGCTCCTGTTAGGTGGCTTAGGGGTGGGCAAAATGGACACAGCACTACCCCAACTTCTGAAGAACCTTGACGGATTCAAGAATTTAGAATGGGGGCATCGAGCAGCTATATGAACGATTAGAATCATAATCGATAGTTAAACGTAAATAAATTAGCTTAGGGGTGCTTGGCTTGACCTCTTCAAGTGAAAGAAGAGTTTTGGAGAAGAGGAGAGTTGTAGTGTTGAACAGCGATCATCAAATCTAGCAGCAATACACATCTTAACTGATCAATCCGAATGTCGCATGATTTGAATATCTATTCGGGAGGAGCCCAAAAAAAAAAAGAATGAAGAAATTCTCTCATTAATTTGGTATGGTTTTTGCTACCTTGTATGGCACATTAAATGTATTAGGCTGTTCATTTTCTTTGTAACTAGAAGAGAAATTTTTAAGAAGGAAATATTCTTGAATTGAAGACCAAATCTTTACTTGTGCCAAATTTTAGAAATGAGTTTACTAACTTCTTCCATCAAAACTAGTTCCACCACCATACTATCACCTGTCTCCACTTCTGCCTCACATGTGTTACAACAATAATCCGAACCACTATTCCCCTAATAGTGGAAGGGATCTTTTGGCTGGTGGTTGCTGTCAGAATCGATGGGCGGCAGAGGGCGGCGGTGTATGGATGTGCTCAGATTAGTGAGTTAGGTTTAGGATTTTCTTTGGTCTGGGCTTAATTATTTTGATCTGGGCTTTTGGCCTTTTGAGGTTTTGTGCTTGTATTTGTTTTATCTGGGCTTCTAGGCCCTCAGGTGTTCTGGGCTTTGTCCCTTCGAGGTTGGCCTTTGTCCATTTGGCTGTATTTGTCCAATTTTTTGTTGGATTCCCCTCTCTTATTCCCCTAATAAAATGTTACTTTTGCCTATCAAAAAAAAAAAAAAACGATAATCCGAACCACCCTTAGTTGGTCAGTCTACCGAGTTATCAAAAATATTCCTAACCACTGCTGCTGCTACTACCTCCGCCTCTTGCAATTCAATTCACCTCCAAACATCTACCTTAACTCCCAGTACCGAACCCATCGTTACTGCCATTCTCGACACTAGTGGAAACTCCTACCATCAAGTCTTAATAAGATGCTAGTTCTCTGAAATTATGAACCCTCCACTGCAGGATAGCTTGATATATATACATGTTCGTATATTCCTTTTCTTATTGCTTAAGATTTTGTGATAATTGAGGACCACATAACATGGTGTTAGAGCTTGGTTCTAAGAGAACTATGGTACACATGTCTTTGTTTCCATTTGTACACCATTTGCATTATATTTTGCCCCTTTGCAGTATCTTTGGCTTTGTGTACGGATGCTTATCTCTACGTGCAAGACAGAGTTACAAGTGTTAGATAGCTTAAGCCTTAAAATATAGCTCATGCTGAATTAATTGTACTCTGAGCCGGGACAATGAACATAGACTACTCGAGAAGCCTATGAACAAGGGTTAGTTCTATCTTCCCACCTAGCTACTCTAGGTTAGGACTTAGGGGTAGGTCATGATGGGAACGTTATAGGCACATTCTCATGTACTTTTTGTATCATGGGTACTTCACGTAGTGTTGGACTTTGGTGACTAGGTGGTATTTACCAATTTCTTTTCGAAGAAGAAAATGGAGATATATTGATAACACAACTAATCCAAAAGACCAAAAGGTTCAAGAAAATAGAAATCTGTTCGTGAAGGTGGGTAGAGATGTGAGTCGTCGCCGCAAGATGCCTCCACCGTTGCTGCTAGCAAGCCTAGGAATTTGTTGCCATAGCTGGTTGGATCCCAAAGCTCAGAAAACTCAGATTAACCACCACAGTCACAAAATGACGGAGAGAATGCCCTTTCTCACTTCACTTGAAAATGGTGTATTTATTATGCATTCCTTAATAATTTAAATTTTAAAAAGAGTTGTGAACGTATCCTTTTTCTTTGGGAAATGATAATGCCAAAATTATTTTTGTTAGTGTCAAAACTCTAGTGCACAAAAGGCTCGTACCATATGTAGTGTACAAGACTTTTATGCACTAGAGTTTTGACATCGTACCATATGTAGTGTACAAGACTTTTATGCACTAGAGTTTTGACATCAACAAAAACAGTTATGACATTATCACTACCTTTTTCTTTCTCAAGAGGCACAAACCGGCATTCTTAACCCAAATGATGATCGGTCACAGCTTCTAAATCCATTAGTGCCTATATGTGAAAAAATTTATGAGCAAATTATGGGATTTTGGTTTCTAAAAAAACTGCATTGGGGTGTTTGCTGCAGATTCTAGAAGCAGCTTCTAAAATCATCGGCTTTTTTACATTTCCTTTTAAGGCCCAAAAGATGAATTTTTTCGAAGCTACAATTTTAATATTTTTACAGGTTCTGAGAAGCTTTGATTAGAGGAAAGACAAAAATATTCATTTCATTCAAATAATTCCCCCTTGGTTAATGACAAAAGAGACTAATTCACAACAAAAAAAAGTTTATTTTGCAACTTTTACAAGCCCTACCATGAAAGATCCATAAGTAGATCAATGGAGATTTTTTGAGCTTCCTTTATTAAAAGCCTTGACTTTCATTGAAAAAACAAAGAAGCTAAAATTTTTATGGTTAGTAGAATCAACGGTTCCACTAACCACAAACCACCTGACAATTGATAATATACACATAATGAAAAAAAAATAGAGTTTTAATGCACTTCTCACAAATATCAATACACTCTCATAATATCTACAGATTTTTCCAATATACCAATGTCTTTTTTACACATAAATCGCTATTCATCGGCACGTGGTTTTCATTTTCCTAGAATCAAAAGTAAAAGCCAACAAAGTAAAAACTTGACAGGGAGCGCTCATGCGCACAAGAACAACCCAGAGGTTCACTTTTGATGGTCTCAAATCCTCAAGACCTAATTTATGAGTTTCCACTTTTTATGGTCAACAAAAGAGGAGCAAGCCAATGCCCTAAGAACAAGTGGAGTAATTAACCAGCATTTAGGTGAGGAAGTCAAAAATACCCACCACGGGGCAATAACCAAGGCTTGTCCGTAGTTCAATTTTGAATTGCAAAGGTGTGGTTCAAGTAATCGCAACCGTCAAATAATATTTTTAACAGTTGAAATTAAAAAATAAATAACTTTTCTCCGGAATTTTTTTTTTAAAATCTGAACCATTGAATTCAAAGATGAACAACTGCAAATGCAATTATAGGGACTCTCTCTAATTCCACGTCTATAACCAAACAAATGAGAGGCTCCTACGGTGGAAGATCGATTTAACCCCATTAGTGTCAAATCAACAATTAAAGCCACGGATGAGATGGGCATCCCATCATAACTCATTCCTCCATGTCTCTCCCATGTTCAACTGCAGAGAAGCCGCGTCTATAACCAAACAAATGAGAGGCTCCTAAGATGGAAGATCAATTTAGCCCCATTAGTGTCAAATCAACAATTAAAGCCTTGGATGAGATGGGCATCTCTTCATAACTCATTCCTATTTGTCACTCTCATATTCTATTTTACGAGTCCGTAATTTATTTCATCACGCTTCTCTCATATTCTATTTTACGAGTTCATTTAAGAGTTTCAATTCTGATCCAAACAGACGATCCGAACAAATCATTAAGATCTCTATCTGAGGATATCTTATCAAAAAAAATCCAAATGTTGAACATCAATAAGCATGTAAACAACTTACATTTTAAACATCAAAAAAAAAAACTTAAATTTTAAATTGAAAATAAACAGTCTACGTTTACAATCATTTCGGTATATTTTACTGTCAAAATACAAATTTTTTTGTCTATCCATATATATCCTATTGATATTTTAAAAAAGAATGCTCCCCTTTGTCAGAACTAGATGAACCACAAGAACGACAAGAATATCTTTGTGACCCCAGTGAAATCCTGGGTAGGGTTGACATTCACGAAGAAGAAGAAATTTTGGAGGTACACAGAGCCATAGGAACCAAAGGAAGCTGATCCTCTGTGACTCATAGACCCCACAACATGAGTCATTAATGACCCACCTTTATTGGCAGGACTTGTGACAATGATATTCCGTCCACATTCATGAGAATGAAATACCCATCACGAAAACAGGACCCGGGGCCCGGGGATCTTGTAGGGCAGAGCGCTCTATAGAGATTATAGTGTGTCGCACAGCTGTTGATCTCATCAATTAATGGTCTAGATTAAAAATAATTTTTTACTAATAAAAAATTATTTATTAACGGTCAAAATTTAAAAATACATCGAAACTGTTCATTGCCGGGATCAACGGCCCATATTCCGCACTATAATCCTTATAGGGCGGAGCACCCTAAAGGATTTCCCAATCCTGTAGGAACAAAAATTTACTTACAGTAAAATAATATGAATATATACCCATCAAAGATCTAACCACATGATTCTGCACTTGTTCGATGTACATGAGTTCCACAACATTAGACAATAGCATAGTCATTCACGTCAGATCTGATCAAATATGATTCTGCAACTAGTCGATGCACGTGAGACCGACAACATCGGACAGCTGCAAAGCTATTCGTGTCAATTCGTGCTCTGCGTGTATGTAACATTTCCCAATTTAATTACATCTTCAACATTGGAGTAGAATAATGTCCCCAAATCACCCGTTCATGATATATTCCCACATAAAGCAATGAAAAGTCAAGGAGCACTATGACTCAACCGGACATTCCACAACGGATAAGAAGCCCCCGTGGTCATGCCCAAGGAATTGCTACACTGGTTGTTCCCTCCCACCCTTTTTACGGTTTAACAAAAAAAAAACAATGAAAACCACAAACCGAACTGCACCCAGATCAGCAACAACCACAGAGAGTACTAGTGCTTTCAATTTTTTTTTTTTTTGCTTAGCTACAGATAATATAACAGACAAATAAACATGAATCTAACATAAGGGCATAAAACAGAGTACTACAAACACAATCACATTGTTTTAGTCTGTACATAACAAAACACAAATTGCAGATAAACTAATGACCTGATCATTTCTTACTTTATGATCTCTCTAATTGGAGTACGAAGCTTCTCTCTCACTGACACTTTTTCGCCCCTTGCTCGGATATGCTTATCATGCAACACTGATAACGCTATCAGCATTGTTGAAGCTTGGCATCACCTGAAACGCGGAATGCCTTGACATATGACTCTGATCAGACGACAAAGAAAGCTTGAGAGACAATGGCATTGGCAATGGATCTACCGCAGATTTTTCATTTAAGTTCCGGTTCACCATTGTTGCCGCGCTGGTGATTGGAAGAACTGGAATTGGACGAACGAGCCTCATTGGTTCATGATTCAAAAGATCAACTTGTCCCAGGGAAAGTTTTTCCATTGGGTTATCAATCTGTACTGGCACTAAAACGGGACGCATGTTCACAGGGAAAGGCAAGGCTTGAGATCCACTGATACTGGAAGTTTCGGGTGGAGGCAGCTGGGTTGATGGAGGTAGAAGTGGCTGGGTGTTGCTGCCCTGATGAAGTCTCTCCTCTTCCATGGGAATTGGAGTAACCTAGTAATTATCGCATACAAATGTTAAGGCATAGTATAAAAGCGCGCACACAACGCGTAAGGAGGATTAAGATCCAATATCATCAAAAGCTAATATCAAACTTCAAAGCAATAAAAGATGGGTATTAAAAGTGATTGTGAAAGAACTGGCTATGACCATGGGTTCCACTGAGGCAAAATATGTTTATCCCCAGAGACCTGAAGTTGTTTCCATTCCTACTTTTCCACTTGTCTTTATTTTTTCTCTCTCGCACTCTAACTCCGGTCTCTGATATTTTCTTTATCTGTGCATTCCCCCAAACCCAAGGTCGTTGAGTGAACTATAGGCCTTAAAAACACTGTTCCTAAACGGGCCGATCGAAGAAAGGTTTTCGACAGCGTTCTCCACAGACTTAATTGAAGAGGCGTTCAATGATGGTTTGGAGATGCCCTTAAGAATTATCTGTCCTCACTTGTTAATGAAATGTGGAATCGCTGATCTTTTTTTGCTCCAAAAACAATCAATTGGAACCAGAGCGGTGCAACAAACATTTTTCAAGTACTATTCTTGGATCTTGGTAAATATCGCAGGAAAAACGTACGATTTCAAGGTCCAAAATCGGAAGTAATTTCAAGTAATAACGCTGCAACACGCCACAGAATCAACATCTGAACGCAATTACCGATTCGGTGGTGATGTCAAAGAGGCTAGATCGACGGCGGCGACGATTGAGGTTTGTCCTCCTGAGGAAGTACTTCTGAGCGTGGCTGGCGACTTGGGTAGGAGTGCGAGTCTTCACAAAATTCCTCGAAATACCTCTCCAGTCTCCTTTGCCTACCTTTTGCAGTCCCAAGAGGAACAGCTTGTGCTCTTCCTCGGTCCATGGAACTCCTAATCAATATCCATAATCCACACAGATCAACAATTTTGTTCCAAAAGCTCCTCATACACATAACAAACACATTCGAAAACACTTGCATAAAACCATAAAACAATGGGTTGGGATTCCAAAAAATCAGTTTTGCAGAAGCCTCTCAAGGACACCATCATGAAACTAAACCACTCTTAATATTCATATCTCGTTCATTTTCCCCTAAAGGATTTCGAGGATATGGAAAATTTGATGTTTTCGACGAAAAATGAGCTCATTCATGCAATAATGCAACAAATAGATTCTGATAAGTGGAACCAAACAGGGTCAACACGCCTAAGGACGATCTAAACAAAGAAAACCACCCAAGATCCCGAACGGAAACCTTCCGACTAAAATTAACCATCAAAATTAACAATAATCATCGAAAGGATTAAAGACCAATTCTTTATACCTCCAAATTTTACATTTATAAAGATACATCTATATTATAAAACAGAGCAGATTTTTATGTACTCATACAAATATGAGCACCTCTCCGATCGTTGGATTAAAATTACAATGAATTATAGTCGTTGGATTGAATTATTGATTCCAACCTATTTCCCACGCCTGCTTACCCAGCGAATTTTTCTCTTTCCCGTCGTGCTTCCTCGCTCTCCTCCAAGTAACTCTCTCGCTCTCTCCCTCTCCCCTCCCCTCCCCTCCCCCCCTCTCTCTCTCCCACTCCTCTCTCCTGTTCACTCCTGTTGTTAACGCCTACCAAACGCAGCGACCACCAAGGACGCTGCTCACGATCGAAACAGGTAAACCACTTATTTTCGCCCTAATAATCTTCCCTATTTTTGACGTTACTTTGATCCTAACAAAACTGGGATAGGCTATAACAAAACTAACAGACAAATCGTCCACCATTCGAAAGATGGAGAAACCATTTCAGAATCATCGTTACTCTATTTACCCTCTTTACTGTAAAGATGCATTTTCTTATTCTTCCCTCGATTGTTTTCCAAGTATTTGATAAAATCTCCAACTGTGATTGGAAAATTGGGATCCAAATTTGGCTTAAAAAATGTAATGCTTCAGTGTCTTCTATGTGTTCGATGGAATGCTTCAATTAGGATACCATTATAGTTTAACAAAAGGGATTGAGTTTAACATAACTGGCCATACCTTTATAATACTGCAATTGTCTGGAATGCCACGAAGAGGGCATGGGTTTTTTGTTTTCATTTTCCCATCTTTTTGGTGTTCATTAAAGATGAATATAGTTAATGATTTGAAAATTTAAGGTAGGTTTTTGCTTGATTTGAAATCTTCTTTTTAATTTATTTTCCTCACCAGATAAGATGTTGTCATTACTTTTCTATAAAACTGACCATAAGAAGTTATTTTTTTAAGATCAATTTCTACCATTAGATGGTGAGAGACACTCGACTTCCCTTGGCAGATGGGAAATGGGTAAAATCCCTTTTTCTATAAAACTGACCATAAGAAGTTATTTTTTTAAGATCAATTTCAACCATTAGATGGTGAGAGACACTCGACTTCCCTTGGCTGATGGGAAAAGGGTAAAATCCCTTTGTTAATTTTGGTTCTAGCTTGACAGAGAGAAATGAAGAAACCACTTTTGTTGGTTATGTATAGGTTTTCTATTTTGATTTTTTGCAGCTATCGTGATTCTGAAGTCTGAGCCATTAATGTCATTCCACTGAGTACCACACATTAGAAGGTTGTTTCTCTTTATAGTATAAGCTGCAAGCTGGGGTATTTGGATTTTTTGAGTTCTTATTGGCCCTAACATAAATATGAGAATGAGAATTTTGGCGAGCTATTACTTTTGTTATTGACTTGAAAAGATGCTCACTTTGTATTTTTTAAAATGCATGCTTGATAGAGTAAAAATGGGGGGGGGGGGGGGGGGGGATGAATTAATTCTTTACGCCCTTTTTTGTGTAGCATAATTAATTTTTGGATAGACTTTGTGGTCCGACACTGCAAGGACACGTGACACGACAGAAACACGTGGAAATGCTGGGGACATGGCAAAGTGAAGTTAACCCTTTTTAAAAGATTTACCAGGATAACATATGTATCTTAAAATTGGGAGTTTAATTGTTGTCGACTTTGTTCCTCTTTCGTTTGAATGATATTGTTTGTTCAGATCACTACAAGACCAGCACATCCTTTTTCCATGTAACAATGTGATCAAATCATTACAAGATCAGCACATCTTTTTCCCTTGCTCTCTCCCCTATCGCCAAGCGTATGATCGAAACGTGTTGCGCCGTGCCTTCAGGCACGGGCATGCACTAGTGATTAGATATAATGCTAATCTACAATAGTTTCCCTACTTTTTAGCCAGTCCAGTCTACAATTCCTTTTTTTTCTTCTTGATAACTCAGGTCCGCTCACCTCCGGGGACCAATCCCACGGGCCCCAATTAAAACCAGAACGAAAGGTCTGTTCTGTATGGACCTGTGCAGTCTACATTTTACTTAACCGAAAGAACATGAATATTTTCCAAAAAATCTAAAAATGACAACTTGAAACTGCCTCGCTAGTCTCGTTCTAATTTCCTTTTACGAGATATATCATTTTCTCACAATAAATTACATTTAATTCAAAAAATAACTTATTACCTTAGCGGAATGGATAAGTTTATCTAATCCAAATAAATCGTACCACCTCCGTTACTTTTAAAAAACCGAGTAGTCTGCAAAACAGGGGCTTCAAAAAAAGAATTGTCAAAAAAATTCAAATTTGTACTCACAAATTGAAAGAATTCATTGGTAGTATCTATCAATTTGTGAAAAGAAGTTCGAATTTTGTTGACGAAAATGTATTTTTTGAAGTCTCCGTTTTGCAAACCGTACTCTCTTTCGGGAAGAGAGGAAGTATTAATTTCATAACTTCTCAATAGAAAAAAAAAAAAAAGGCAGCGAACTGGCCAATTATAAGTGTAATTCAAGCAGTTGACGCCAATAAAGCGACGGGAGATCTGACTGACCTCTCTTGCGCTCGCGACTCCCGGAGGACTGATTGTGGACGGCCTCATCGGCGGAGGCGCAATCGGCAGCAACGTCGGCGGCGGCGACGTTTGACGACTCCTGTGGCAGCTCGTACTGCGAGAGATTGTTCATGCTGACGCTCTTCCTCATTGGGTCCAACGTCACTCTCACTCCGAACAGCATGAAGGAGTCGTCGGCGCCGGTCTCCGAGCAGCTACCTGACGACATCTTCACCGATCGTTGGTGATCAGTCTTCTCCGGCGGAGGTAATCCTGAGGCCGTACGACGAGGAAGAATTGTAGAGAGAGAGAGAGAGAGAGAAGAGAGAGAGAGATGACAAGGGGTGATTGAGTGGATTGAGAGGTGATATATAGGGGAGAGAGGAGGGAGAGAGATGGAGAGACAGGTCTGACTGGGCAGCACACATGTGGCAATGGTGTGTATACGTGGCACTTGATCGACGGTTCATCCCATTCCAGCCCTTTTGTTGAAAACTATGGGTACACTATTTGTTGTACACTTACACGTATCCCGGTTTGTGAGAAAGGGTAAAAATACGAGTAAGAGTTGGAGATGCTCTAAGCAATTGAAAAATATTCCTAGTAGTACAAAAATGGAATAATAGACAAATAAATTATGACATAAGGGATTTTTTTTTTAAAATTCAACGGCTCCGTAATTAGTATGAGAACGCAAAATACATCTTACGCAATATGGTATGCATTTGGTGTACACCAATTAGTGTAACCGTAGTTGAGCGAAATTCTTCAAACACATTGGAGTGCGAATGAGTTTACATACTTGTGGGATCCACACATGGTACCATACTAATACTCTGTGTGGGACGAGCACCACATGCAGAATGTGAATGTGTATTTAAGTATTTGAATCCGTGTAGTTTTAAAATATAGATATATGTGTAGACAATTAAATGTGCTAAGTGTGTGTCAATTCGAACAAATATTTTCTATAAAAATTTTAACTGTTTCATTATTCGTGTTTTTTTTTTTTTATTAATTTTTAAATTAAATTTTCTATTTATTTTTTACTTTTTAAATGTATACAGCATAGTTCTATTTGAAAAGTCAAAAAAAAATTAAAATATTAACTAAATATGAAAAACTATAAAATATTTTCATCTCAAAATTGACAACCAAATAAAAGCGATTCATTTTTTTGCATAATCTTTGTATATACAGACAACGGTGGGTAAAGTACGCTTTAGGTCCTGTATTTTACATCTGGTGTCATTTTGTATCTTTGCAGTAATTGAAACAATTTAGGGGTCAGGTTTGCACATATTCGAAATGCAAATTTTGTACATTTTGCACAGAAAAATATCTCTACGAAATCAGCTTTATAGTATAATGATAGGGGTATGAATAGTTCATATGCTCGAATATCGAAATCTCTATTTTATACGAGTTATCCTATACTTCTTATTCATATCTAATCAAATTGATTTTTCAAGATTTATGAGCTCAACACTTTAGATAATGATGTGAGCGACTTTTGGGGTGAAGTCTTGGTTCGACTCCAACAGACAAAATGTCTTCCATAATTATTTAGTACTTATAAACATCAACTGACATACTAATGCCTTCTTTGAAGGGAGAAAATAAGTATCCCATTTGATAGGGTTCGTGATCAAATCTATTCCGAGTGCGAGTGTTTTTATTTAAACAATTGGAAAGAGTATTATATTCAACCATCAAGATTATTATCGAGAAACGAGTGGCTACATTTACGGTACGAGAGTTTGAAATAATTAAAAATTATTCTTCTGACGTCTCTTTTAAATGTTACTAATAAAGATGATCCACTAGACCAACCCTAGTTGGTTTAAAGTTGGCGTCCATATGGTACGTATCAACATCGTTCTTTTAGACAATGATAGATAGGATAAAAATTGGGATATTGAAAATTAGCAATTTGAAGCAATAAGATTTGAAGTAAGTTCCACACTATTTTAACTGGACACGCAACATCCTCCACGTTTTCATAATTTTTTACGGTCATAATCATAACTATATGTACGAGAGACACATGTGCACGTGATTGTGAATCAATAAATAATTACACTCTTTATCTAGGAACTAGCGGATGCCCTCTCCACAGAGTGTCAGTTATTATTTTAGATATTTTCCTATTTGATCATATAAGGCAACATTATTTTACATATAGATACATTTCCTTAAAAGTGAAAATAGAGAGAGATAAATTTATAAGGAGAATATTCTATGTATCTCTTAAAAAAGAAATGATCTGATGGCTACAAAGTTAAAAGAAAGTGATATAACGGTTGTAAAAGTTGCTATTATTTATATGTATAGATATTTTTAACAGAAATCGTTCTGTTTTATGGAGTAAAATATAAAATGTTTGAAGAATTTAAAAATATATTAGACTTCAAAAGAAAAACTTGAAAGCTATTGAAATCAAATACGACTTCATTCTGATTCGCACACTGCCAATCAAGTGGTTTGGACCGCAATATTGAGTTATTTATAGTCTGATTTTATTTGCCAACCTCATTAGTAAAGATCCTCTCCTATGTCACAATCTCTTGTGATCCTTGAAGTGACGTAAAAATTTAACTTATTATGGTCACACTCGACTATCCAAACCATACATTTCGCAGGTATTGATAGGCACGTCATCTATGTAAATAAAAAATAGGTTCATCAGATATCGGTATCCATTCAAACAACTCACGTTGTTCCAATTTGCATTACGTAACAGAATCACTTGATATATAGGATAGGATCCTTTAAATGGATGAAGAATCCCTTAACTGCAATTGATTAAACTACGGGGTTCACTTCTTTATATCTTTATTTACATGGATCACAATGAATGGCATAGTTCAAGCATTTGTTAGTTGAGGAAATTTTGGTTTCCTTATTCGCGTCAGATCTACGATCTCATGTCCATATTTCGTGAGAATGGACGTAAAATAAGCCCAGTCATAGTCTCATCAGAAGATTTTCGGTGCCGAGCGGGTACCACGTGGTGTCCACTTGGTGCATTCAGACCGTTCATTTCGATTTTGGACGGCTCGAATTTGGAAAGAGAAAGAGAAGAGAAAGTGTAAAGATGAGAGGAGAGAGATTATTTCAATTTGGGTCGTCCAATACACTTTTGGACGGCCCGAATATGTTGCTCGGACACCACGTCGGCTGGGTGACATGGTACCCACCTGGCACCCAAAAATTTCTCCATTTAATGACTTGGTTGAATTATATTTATTTTAAGATCGCTGAGGCTTTTCAGCCTCCTGCGGTTTCCTTCATTCTATTCCCTCCGCCTAGCTCCTCCGCATCCCAAAGAGCGCTGCCCGGTCAAATGCTGATCTTTCCTTTTTCTTAAAATAAATTAATATGGTTCATTCAAATGAATACATATTTATATATGATGAACTTATTTTTCTTGCATGGACGCAAATGAATTCATAAAAACCTACTAAATGAACAATTCAGATCATCAAATAGA
Source organism: Rhododendron mucronatum var. ripense (assembly GCA_019656295.1). Classification (NCBI taxonomy): domain Eukaryota; kingdom Viridiplantae; phylum Streptophyta; class Magnoliopsida; order Ericales; family Ericaceae; genus Rhododendron; species Rhododendron mucronatum. The sequence goes on from BPLT01000010.1 coordinate 5,030,805, forward strand.
GCCATCGTGGATTTCATGTTACTATCACATGAGAGATGTTCTCCCGGCGGATCTTCATTATAATTGTGTTATATACTTGTGGACGATAAATAAATAAATAAATAAATAAATATATATATATATATATATATATATATATATATATATGTCGTCCTATACATTTAATGGTCAAAGAGACAAGTTGAAGTGGATAGCAAAAGGGAACCAAATTAGACAGTGGTTTGGTGATTAATTATCTGACAATCTTCTTATCTTGGAATTTTTTTAGTGCCCAATTGTCATAATATAACCTATTTAATAACTTATCTTTGCAGATTCAGGGTACAATCATACACTTATGGACAGCTCTAATAATTCTCCCTCTCATAATTATAAAACCACCCCGGTAAAACCCCAATATACCCTTGCGCTGTGTCAACGAATTCCTATTTCCAGGATTAAATAAAAAAAAAAGTCTCAAAATATAAATGTTTTTTGTCACATGAATGCAAAAATTGATGGAGAGATTATATATTCATTGAGTAATTACCCCATACACTTATGAAATATACAATACAGTTTTTTGAGAAGTAAATACACTATAATAACAAATGTAATATTACCGATACTCTCTTTATAAAACCATATATAGAGATTATTAATCATTCTGTCTTGTCATATATTCCTTACTAGTTCGACTAAGCAAACACGGTCTAAAATTTTGCATACACTTGGAATTGAGCTACTGTAAAATTAATGATTGAATGTACCTCTTTATTTTGCATGGAAAAAGTTCGGGATTCTAGTTTACGAAGTATACCAAACACCGAACTAATAACTTCTCAATTGACCAGTTAGCATCCTAGTTCTGTGAACAAAAGTAAAGTAAAATAAAATACAAGGGCCAGAGTAGGGTTACTTATTATAAATATTACTCCACTACAATAGAAGAAAAATCAAAATCCCAATCCAAATAACTAAAAATTGACAACCACATCTCCATGATGAAAGCTCAATCATCCCTCCCATAAAAGTATGATTATGATTCCCCTGATCTTTCCATAGGCAGAATGAAGTAAACAAAAACAGTGGATGGATGGAGTAGTATTATTATTATAGTATTCCTTTTGGACTTGAGCTCTACTGGTTTGAAAATGTGGATGGATTGGTTTGGTTTGATTAGGGAAGAGATCAGTGGACCCTAAATTCAGCTAAGCACAGAGAGAGAGAGAGAGAGAGAGAGAGAGAGAGAGAGATTCTCATTTTTGTCCATTTGGGTGGTGAGATCTTTATGCAAATCTATAAAAATAGGATTACTTATAACTTTTCCCGTACCAAGTTGATCGATATGATTGCCTTTTTATCGGTGGGTTTCTACTGGCCGGTGAAGGAAAGGATAACAAGATAAGGTGGTGCCGGCCCCATCCTGGATGAATGAATACGAGAGTGCGTGTGGAAGTCCCGTGCTAAGTCCGGTTGATTGCTGTGTTTGCTTTCCACACAGTTTTTTTGGGTTCGACCTCTGGGATTAAGCCAGAAGAAATTATTTCGTAATTTCTTTTGAATTTTCTAGTCTCGGTGTAAATGCCACCCTTGACTGAAACATGAAAAAGATTAGTTGAGAACTTTGAGGTAAGCGTAAATTGGCTCGAACACTTTTGATCGTCATAAGAGAAAAGTGAGAGTGGAGGGGCCAGTCCTGCATTAGATAATGTCTCTCTGTTTTCAGGTCATTTTTGGATTTTCTTCTTAAGGCTGCCCACAAGATATAACAATAGCTTTACATAACACTTTATTTGAGATGTATTTTTCAAAGAAGACTTCCAAAATATATTAAATTGTTACCTTTTAGATTTTTGGACAAAAAGAGGCACACTTTTAAAGTAAATTTTTTGGTAAAATTGTTTGAGCTCACTTATGTGACTTTTTGGCTTAAATAAAAAGGGTCCAGCTCACCTTGAGTCACCAAAACCTTTTAAGGGACCCTTTTTTTGAGCTCAATAGTATGTACTTCTCAATCTTACTTTGACAATTGAAACTGTTTATTTTTTGAGATCGTTTAGAACATCAAGTCAATACACAATCATATTGTGATTCGACTTGATCAATCTATTTTTAGGAGATGAGTTTATCCCAAAACAATGAATTAATATCCGTTCACCACGATTTTTAAAATAGTTGAATTTCTCAATGAGTTCTAAACAATGAATAGCTTCAATATTCAAAGTGGACTTAGAGAAGAGCGCACAAAATCATAAGTGACCACCAAGGAAAGAACCAGGATTTTCACATAGGGGGCTAACATACACAATCAAAAAAATTAAAATAAAGGGAAACAATCATGTGAATTTTTACTAACTCAAAAAAATACAAAATAATACCAATACATAGGATACTAAACATGTTTCTTATATCGACTTAAATTGCTAATTTATCTAATCCTATCTACTAAAATTAGGCATCTTGAATTGTGTTCAATACTTTTTCATCTCATTAAAAAGCATTCATGATAGAGTCTGTGTCAAACCCTCAAGTAATATCTTGCTCAATATAAGTGATCAAGAAACTTGCTAAAAAGTTACTCATCCTTCATCCTGTTGTGGAGTCTTGTATTCACATGCATTAGTAGAAAAAGCACGTTCTATTATAGCCGTTTGAAACAGGTAAAGTTGGTACTTCTATGAGCCGAATCAACCTATCGATAAGAGGATATATCATGGATTTTCTTGTCTTCGCCAATACTTGACTCAACTCAGAAATCATTCTGTAGTTTTGCCCGTTTTAGTTTTTCGAAAGCCCTAATAGAAGTATAACAGTCCATTAGTATTTGATTAAATAACGATATTAACCCATTACTTACTCTTTCATTTTATTTTAATTGTTACTGGTATTCTTATTTTGTTTGAAAGGATTGTAATTAAAGCTCATGAAAACCAATCTTAGTATACAAAAATTGTTTCATAGCTTGAAAAACATTAAAGTTGTACCTATTAATTTTTTTTAACAAAAAAAAAATGGAGGGGGCAGATTATATAGTTTGATGGTAATTTTTTTCAATGTAATAGCAGGGTTTTTAAAAATTGTAGGGGGCGACAGTCCCCACTAGTCCCCCTGCTCCATTCTTGGACCGGACTAGAGAGCGTTTAAAAAGAAAAAACAAATAGGTAAACTTTATAGTGCTTTAAAAATTCCCAAAAACTAGTATTTTTTAATAAGCCCAAATGAAATTTTCGTGTTACTCCTCCTTATGTAGTATATGCTTTAGAGTATCCACAATGCTATAATCAAAAGTAAAAGATTTTTAAAGTTAATAATGTTGGTGTAAAATATAGCTCACAATACTATAATCAAACTTAACAACCTACTTAGAAATAATCAAATTTTGAGTTTTGGATAACTAAAATTAGCAACCTTTTGACAATAACCAAATTTAATAGACCCTACATATTCTCAATCAAATACACCAATTATGCAATTGTTCTCTCTTGCCTTTTCCTCTCTCTCTTTCTTTTGAACAATATTTTGGGGAAAAAAAATATTTTACTAAAAATTAAATTTTTTTTTTGAAAATAGTTTTTTCCAAAAAAAATTTCAAAAACTATTTTCTATTTGTAGTAAATAGTTTTTATTAGTTTCAAAACTATTTTTAGAAAATTTATTTTCTATTGTTCACAGTTTTTAGTTTTTTGTAGTTTGAAAATATGATGTAACAAGTTTTAGTTATCCAATTTTGATTATATCATTGTAGACATCTACATCGCTAACCTTAGCAATCTCTTAGATGAATAATTAAAAGCTGATGTGGCATCTTTTGATTATCAATTTTTAATTATAGCATTGTGGATACTCTTAGTGCATAAATTTACTTCCTTTTTTGAACACGTGATACACCTTTTTCCATTTGTGACCTTTAACCTTTTTATTGCTAGTATTACTTTTTGTTTTGGAATCCCTTGGTCTGACTATAAATGATCATTTTGCCCTATTGTTTTCTTAGGCCTGAAGTAACTCAGCGAACACGTGTTATTCCCCACCGCAAAATATCAAAGGGAAACAATAGTAGGAAGATTTTTAGTATTTTACACTCACGACTTCGGAATTAATCGAGATATGCGCAAGTTAAATCGGACATCCGGTTATCAGAAAAAGTTTAGTGATTTTTACACTCCACTATCTTATATAATGCTTAGAATTTAAAAGTATCAAAAACACATTTGAGAGCGCGTTTAAAAAAAATAGAAGCCCTTATTTTGTAATGAAAATTCGTACTCACCCTTTAGAGCGCCTTTCTTTTTTCTTTTGATGAGAAGTTGCATAAACTGATAAAAGCCCCTCTTTTGTAATGACAATTCGTGAATCTTTGTTTGATCAAGCAAGCGCCGAAGTAATTCCAACGATTGAAATTCCAGTGCTCAAAGCAAGACGTCTATTAGGAACTTTTTATACTCCTAATTAAGAAAATAGCCCATCCTTTGTTTTGTTTTGTTTTTTTGTTGTTTTTTTTTATTTTGTTTCTTGTTTCTATATTTCGGACCGGTAGTGTCCGTTCTATTTTTTACTATGTTTTCTTATCTAACATATTTTGGATGATCTTGTTCGTCGAAAATTAAGAAAATAGGATCAACCAGGCCGGACTCAGTTTGTTAGGACTCTTCTCTTTCTCCCTCTGCAAAACTTGGAATATTTAAATATCCATCCTCTTTATCCATACCATGTAAGAATTCATCCCGCCCTTTTTTTATGCTTATGTTTTCATCCTCTTGGTGTGTGAAATACCCTGGTTACCCTTTTGCTTGTTTGATTCCTAAATTAAAGGGATTCAAATGAATACCACAGTCCTAGGTAAATCTTCTTGACTCCTAAATTAAAGGGATTCGGTTTTATATCACAATCCTCCAATTAAGTGAGAAACAATAGGATGATTTCAAATTTTCAAATGTGTAGATCACCAAATCCCAATGATTTCTACCTTCCTTCTTGATAAACCGTCTTTTTGCATTTTAAAATTTTTACATTTGTCTTAGTCCTTCTCCATCCTTTTTCCGCAATGGCCATCTTTGCATGATAAGTTGACCACATCTTTACATTTTTTCTTCATTCTTCGAGTTGGCCAACCGGACAACAAAAAATCATATTTTTCATTGATCTTATTACATGGAACATGGCTAAATTACCATAAAATAAAAAAAAGAAATAAGATGACATACTCAAACCGTTACATGGTTAAATTGTTAAATTACCATGACATTACATGGTTAAATTACCATGACGATTACAACGTGAACACGATAAATATCCCATGATTCGAACAAATATTTCATGGCAAACGGTTCAAATATGGTTAAATTACCATCAAAACAGGTTATCGTGATTAACGATTCATGGTTAAATTACCATGTCGATTTCAACATTTCATGACGATTCATATACCAATAGGAACCCAACTTCCAAAAAAATCCATATCCCTTGTTGCTCCTCTGACTATTAGAAACCCATCACGGGGTATTGTCTTTGGTCAAATCCACTCTTGATGTCAAATATTGTGATAAAAAACCACTATAATAACTCATCTGCTTATACGTAATACACCATGATGCGAACATGATTTCGTTGAACAATTATACATGCAGTATTGATCATCTTCTACAAATGATTTGCCATTAAAAAGCAAACATATTTTATAGTAACCACTGTAAATAATCAACCATGAATTAAAAAACTACTAAAACCAGATACTTGTACGTAATACACCATGATCCAACCATCAAGCCCATTTGCTTGTTCCAAAATAATTTCAAAGGTCGTGGAAAATTAGATCAAGCCTATTACCTAATAAATTATACTATCGAAAGCTAAATTACCAAACTCAACATTGTCCTTCAATGGCTCCCATCTGTACGTTTCTACGGTTTCCATCCAAACAGCTTCACGAGGGAGATCGCAACGCCCATATACATCATCTGAGGACAACAAGAACCCACCACACTCTGCCGTCGCGGATTCAGTCAGAACTCGTCAAAGACCCCGGCGGCCGAGCCACCTTCGTGGCGTAAGCCACAAGAGAAAATCAGCTGCAATGGCGAGACCCATCCGGCGACATCGTCTAAGGGCCAAGCTCGCGAGAAGAACTCCTCAGCACGTTGCGGCGGCAAGAGGCTGTGAAAATCGAGGAGGTGATGGTCGATAAGCGGCGGCGGTGGTATGAAGTGATTCGATCGCGTGGTGTTAATGCTCATGCAGTTCCGATTCTGACTGGTTATTTGCTTGTCGGTAGCAATACTGATCTCAATTTAGGGAGAGAGGGTAGAGATTGGAGAGATTTTCAGCGTGGTCTGGGTTCTCTGCGTTTAGGACGACTGGTCTGGGTTTTCAATTTTTAGGATTTTAGGAAAATAGGGAGCCCAAATTTAAAATGGAGGATCAATATCTCTGACGAGACTTTCGGGATTGACTGGAGCAATTTTCGGGGGATCAATCGCGAGGACGAAAGGGATTAAGGTTGCATCCCTAATTTCAACGCTATATATATATATATATATAACAACAACAAAAGGGCAATAATGGGATAAAAACTAGTACGAGGATGAAATCATAATTAGTTCAAAACGGGAGGACGAAATCTTAACTCTGTTAGGTTTCTAGGATGAATAATTAAGCCTCCCGCAAAACTTTGGGAAAATTTCTTTTATATCTCTTCGACTTTGACCAAAAAATCATTTTGGCCCTTCAACTTTCAATTTCTGCATAAAAATATTTCAACTTTCCAATTTTTTTCAATGTCATCCTTTAGAAGGAATCCGTTTTCTTTGAGTCCTGCTGTAGGGACCGACGGCCACGCCGGGCCATCTCCAGCCACCGGACGGCCGATCCAAACCGTCCAAAAATTCTTTAAAAAAAAAATGAGAAAGCTTGCGCGGAAATCAACGACATCCAATGTGTATAGGGTACTTGATCCAAACAACCTATTTTCGTGTGTGTGTGTGTGTCTATATATATATCCCTAAAGGATGACATTAAAAAAAATTGGAAAGTCGAAGTATTTTTATGCCGAAATTGAAAAGTGAGACCAAAATAAATTTTTGGTCAAAGTCGAAGGGATATAAAAGAAATTTTCTCAAAAACTTTCCTTTTTTTTCTTTATTTCTTGTATCCCCGTTCCGCTAAGGCAAATAAATACTTATTTTTTGAATTTAAGGTGATGTATTGGGAGAGAATGATAATTACTTATTTTTTGAATTTAAGGTGATGTATTGCAAGAGAATGACATGTCTTGTAAAGAGAAAAATAAATACTTCAAAAATAAGAACTTTAGCGGAACGGGGCTCAGTCTCATGAACTCTCAAAATTGATATAGTGTCCCGAATTTGTACTTTATACTTTATATACGATGTAAATGATCTCTTCTATTACTTGAAAAAAAAAAAAAAAACAAGGAGTGTACCAATTAAATAGAAAAGTTTGAAAATTATTTCTGTACTTTCAATTTGGATGACTAATCAAACAAAGAACAGCAAGACGGTAAATACAGTCATATTTTTTCCATGAAAATTGATATTCACGCTCCACGTTTTAATGATGGTGTTCCATTTTGTTCATGAAGTTACTAATAATTTCACGTTAAAATTAGAGCGTCATCAGTAAAAAGTGGAGCACAAAAATCAATTTCCTTTTCCCATTATTGAAAAAATCCGCATACCGTTTTCCAAAAACACGAAACAAATTGGAAAAAAGAGATTTTTTTCACCTTATTTTCTTATCCTAAAATTTTCCTGTTATCTTTATTCTCCATTTCTCCTACACAAATCCGACATTCAACTCAATACTCCCTCCGTCCCTTATTTATAGTCCGGTATTTTATTTTGGGTTGTCCCTTAATAAGTGTCCATTTTGTAAAGTTAGTGGAAAAAAATTGATGAATTGTCTATTTTGTCCCTAAAAGTAGATTCCATTTTGAAAAATAAGTGAGTAAAAGTGTAATGATGATGGGTAAGTAGGAAAAGTGGAGGAAAAAATTGATATGAAAGATATAATAATGACGTCTTTTTAATAAGTCGAAGCAGGACAATTAAAAAGGGACGGAGGGAGTAACAAAAAGGTTAAGGGATGGGGTTCTATCCGGTCCCTTAAAGAGATGGTTGGCTTTTCCGGTTCCATTTTGATGATTGGGACCGATGATATTTTAGACCCCGCCGAGAACATTAGGCGTGTCAGAATTCATTCTAATCAGATATCATTTGATGTGTTCTCGAAACATATTTATCTCTAGAAAATGAATTTTTACCCAGTGTTGCAATATTTTCTAAACCCATGATTCTCGATAGAGATGTGTTTCGAAAATATATTAAGCAATACCTGATTAACCTGAATTTTGACGTGCCTAATGCTATCAACAAGGCCTAAAATATTAATGGTCTCGATCTTCCAAACAGACCCGGAAACGGCCCAGACAGGACCATCTAGTCACTTTAAGGGACTGGAAAGGATCTCATCCCCGAGGTTAACTCCCCACTGTAAAAGCATAAGTAACTGTTCAGAAATGGAAAAAACAATACCCAGCTCTTGAAGTCAGGAAACATACAAATAATGCAAACACTACTCTGACAACAATAAGTCATTTGCTTCAATACACTCAACAATAACCAATCAGAATTGTTGCTATTTTGAAATCACCCCCCTGCTTTTGCATATTCTTTTCTTTTTTCCTAACCATTGTGTTCCTCTACTTTGTCTGCTTTTTGATAAGACCTTGAATGAATGTTGGCCCTGCAAAGTGCCACAATGGAATAATGATCAAAGCCAGTGGGAACAGCAGTAGAGGAGACTTTCCATAATAAGTTACACAAGGCAGAAGAAAATAGCAAGCACGGTGAGTATCTGTATGCCTAAGTTTGTCAAGAATAGTATGGCTATGAGTCCAGCTCCTCTCCAATCCTGCAAATGGATTGGAGAGTACAATTCTGAAATATGTATGGCTATGCAGATGCGAGTGTGGATGGAAATAAACCCTTCAATCGACGGAAGATGCAAAGGAAGATCTTTATAAAATGAAAAGAAAGACACGGTGCATCGCAGCTTCAGATGACATCAATTGTCTATGCTATATGGACTCTTTTAAATTGGTGAAGTATTCGTGTTGGACACTCATACACAAAGGGCAAAGGAATGGGACGCATCCCATATACCCAGTTGGACACACCAGACAAGAATCGACTACAACACTATGCATAAGATTTCAGTCTCATACAAAACAAGATTTTAGTTTGTACGCATCAGTTCACTCAAAAAAGAAACGAATTCAACAAATATGAATTCTAGCAGTGGTTTGGTACCATCCAATGTGCTAATAAGATGAATTCCATAGACCAGGGTCTTGTTGGGGACATCATGAGATACTCTCAAGATTTTTGCTACACTTCTTTCAATTTTCCATCACGCTTCAAAACAATTAGTATCTTTCCCAGTGATCATGATGAGTTCAAATAAACCCCCAACCACCTTCCACAATATTCTCCAACATCCAAAAAAAAAAAGAGATTAGAAATTTATACCATACAAGGGGCATACCCTAGAAGCCTCCAACTGAGTGTAGAGGTCATCTAAACCAATGAGATGGAGACCATTATAAAACGGAAGGTCCAAAGTAAAGCATGCAAGTTCCTAACAGATTGTCCCATGTCGATTAAATAACATCTCCAATTCTAGTAAACAAGCCTGGGTGACCCATCCCACCTATTTTTAACTGGTTTGTGTTAAATGCTTTAACAGAACTAAAATAAAAACCAGTAGCGAAACCAGCCAAAGCAGCAAACCAAAAGTTTTTCCCTTCTTTCTAGCCTCCTTAAGGTGTATGTTATCTGGAGGATGAACAACTGTAAAGTTGGTTAGGATATGCATAAAAAGGTTACCATACACTAGCATGAGATACTTGCTTTGCAATCTGTGGTGTTTGAATAATGGTTGTCCATGGCAACTATATATTCTGAGTGCTCGTTCCGCTTTAGTTGACCGACAATATTCTCTTTTGAAATCCATTCTCAAGCCAGTGGAAGAAAAAAATCTGAGAGTTTTTACATACCACTAGTAGCCAAGATTCTTTGAGCTAACTCCATGACTAGGCCACATTAGAATCTGTCCAATGACCAAATGAAGAATATTTATGACCTAATTGAGGTAAAACAACCTCTCTATACCTGAAAAGGAGCCTTTATCCTCCATCAACAGTGGCCGCATAAGTACCACCAGACTGAATGATTGACTATGACCAGCTCATGTTCCTAACACAGCAAATTTTGAGGCAGCCTGGCATTCTATATCTTCATTGATAACAATGAAAACTCTTTGACATTCCTTCAAAATATAGCCATTTAGAAACCCCCTACATGCAAAATACAACTGTCAAGATATTCTTGAAGGAAATGAGCACTGAGTTTATTTTAAGGATTCTAGACTTGGCTGCGATGTTGACAGAGGGTATGTTCTAAGTCACAGGTTCTCCTAATTTTCCTCTCAAAGACACGGGAGATGCCAAAATATTTCTATTTCTCAGCATGTTTCTTGTATATTTTAGGACAAAGGGTGTTTACAAGGTGCCTTAGGCTATGTAACGAATTATATAAGAGTTTGATTCGTAGTTCGTGGTAAATCAGATTACGACATAAGCTTTCTTGGTGAGTATCCAAGTTCCTTATCTGAGTATTGAGTGTCCGACATAGGTACTTAATACATCTAGAAGAATCCTTGAAACGTAGTTTCCAAATTTCTTTCTCCTAGAAACCCAGGAGTTAATTTACTTGATATGGCATCAAAGCAACTACGACAATATAAATGTCTTTCTTTCATTAATTTGTTCACAATTAAAGCATCTCTTCCTGACATCAAAATCAAGAGACCACCCGAGTAACACTAACAGCCTTGCCCTGCAAGATTCCACCTATAGATTCCACCTATAAATATGCAGCAAGATTGAAAGAAGCTTAACTAAAAATGTAGTCTACAAATATACAGAAAAATGTTCCTTGGAATATAAGAACCCGTATCTAAACCCACTTTGAGCGTGGCAGAAAAACTCCGCTATATTTGATACAGATTCACATAGATTTCAGAAAAAAGAAGAGCATATATATTTCGTCAAATGAATGGAATGTGAAGCAGATCAACCCATTAATATTTCTCAAAAGATGAGGAAAAGATGTTGACAATAAGATATACACGAAGACTTAAGAAGAAATCATGCATCTTGGGCAGGTGAAAATCTAAAAATTCCTCACCTCCGTTTCCATCCCTTGTTAGTAAAGCCACAAGGCAAAATTGGCTTTGACCAAACTAGTAGGCAATTGCTTCGACTTGGGATTATATCTCGGTTCAGCTAAGTATAATGGCAGGCTGGAAGTCAACGACAATCACCATAAATCCATTATTTCCCAAGAGGAAATATTACGATACATCTGAATGCAATCTTACAAATCCCAGTTCCTCTTGATCTGATTCCCAAATCTCCAAGCCATACCACTCAGCCTTGTCAGGTGACCTATAGACTTTGTTCTATTAAACCGTGCTCGTCACAAGCTCTGTTGCCATTCTAACTCGTGTTTCAATATCAGCACTTCCGTGCTCGTCTCTCCTGACATCACTTCTCGGTGTTCTTGTTCCCAGGCGGGGAAAGGGTGAGTTACTTGAAGTTATTAACTTAAAGTTTTCTGACCCTTCTGGCAATCCTTCTGCAGGCGACAAAATCTTTTTAAGCTGAGGCCGTTGACACATTATTCGCCCCTTGTTCCAGCCGGGGTAGCAAAAGGACGATGATACACCGTCATTCAGAAAAGAATAGGCAGCCTTTGCCACAGGGAAATCCCGTGTTATTGAGCTCTTCTCCATGTGCCCCCTCCTGGACAACAGACAGATATATTATTCATTTTTTGTCAAAAGAGACTAGCATATTCAAATATCTTGTTCAGCAGCCCTCATACAATCTTTTATGACCAAGTGCCCATAAAAATAAAAAGTAAAAAGTAAAAACCTCAAAAGAAGAGAATCAGAGAGCGTTGGTGGAGAGGAAGAAAGAACTTACACTACTACAACAGTTGCCAATGGAGGGAGATCCTCCCCCATCTTGAACATGTCATACATTCTGTTAACCCAAATTGATATTGCTGTGCACGCACCACCTGTCCACATCCTGCAGAATCATCAATGTGAAAATAAACTTAACTGCAGAAAACTTTGTGAAAAATAGTTTTCTCAAGTTCTAAATGGAATGAAGGAGTGCCAAATGCCAATCATACCTGTGTACGTCAACAGACCACACAAGTTTGTTCATACGAAACAACTCCGGGAAAAGCCCCCGCTTTGTTGCTTCATTGAGAACTCTGGCAGCCCGTTCCTTCTGCCCCAACCACCAAAGTGCTTCCATGAGTGTGTTGTAGAATCTTGTTCCCAAACCACAGCCTTCAGAGTTAAGTTTGTCAAACACATACTCAACCATCTGCCAGTTAGAGCCATCATCAAAATCTCCCTTGATCATCTGCCCAATCACATTATGAATATTGGATGACCTCTTTGTAATCATTTCATCCAGCAATTTGTAGGCGTCATCCCACCTGAAATTAAGGATCCCACGATATAGGATCACAAAACAGTCAAATGATGGAAAGAGAAATACTAAATCCAATTCATGTCACAAGTAGCGCAGCAAAAGTTCCAACAAAAAGTTGATTATATAATCCCTGTCAGAGCTAATTCATGTTTAAGTTCTAAAGAGGCAAAAACTTGAGCATAGGTTTCCTTTGCATATACCAGTGCCAATATTCATTTCTTCTCACTATCACCAGGGGTATCTTATTTCTTTAGTTTGGAATACCTTCATATGAAGATCCACCCTTTTAACAATAGAAAAAGTCTGTGGCACCTCTAGTCTTTGGTTTGATAATTTCAAGCCAAATAAAGGACTTATGAGTTGCATATATCCTTCTACCAGCCAGAAGCATATTTTCCGTATTACTGAAAAGGGGGAAGGTCAAAGAGAAAAAAGATCATTTTAGTCATTATCTTCTTCTAGCACACCTCTGAAACCAATAGGTTTTTCCTCAAAATTCTTTTTATTGAACTGATAACCGGACAGTTGGGAAATTGAGATGGATGAGTAATGGATGACAAAGAAAATTCCAAGTTTCATATGTTGTAAGAAAGAGAACCTGAATTTCTAGAATTCAAGACGATTTCCTTTTAAAGGCTTTTTGATCTAGCTGTAATGGGAGTTCACTGGCCCAGATGAAGGTAGCTAAAAACTCGGAGTTCTCAAAGTCCTTGCTTGAATCAAAACAACTCCAGTGTCAGTAATTGAACGCAACCAAGGCCCTCGAAAAGACTTCATTTACTGGAACGAATTCTTGACATCCCTAACGCTTTAGAGTCTAACAGTTAAATGTCCTGGTTTGCAAACTTAGATGTCGTGTTCCCAATGATAATTGATAAGTATTTCGGGTATCTTGTTTGTTCTTGCCTTCTTGGTTGTCTTTTAGATGATATATTTAGCTTTCCTTGTCTCCATTAATCATTTCTCAGAAATAAAAAGGATTGAAAAGAAGACTAAAAAGGCACTCTCCCCTAAAAGAAGGCATAAACATCCAATGGGCACAAAGCAAGCAATTTAAAGTTAGTGCTTTCACTCGCAAGTCAGAAGGTTAACAAGTGAAGACGTCGTCAGTGTGCTTTAGCAGTTAACAAGCTTGTCTAAATCTTCCACTATCTTTTCAACCACTGTACTGAATCAGTGTAGTGCTAATGGCTAAACTGGATCTTGGTTGCAATTTAGAATCAGCTCCTGCCTGCTCTTGAATACTCGGCTGTTGTTACAAAATGATAACAAGCCACATCATCTCAGTCTAAGGTCTGAATTTCAACCACCAGGGCTTAATCAGGACAGTAAGATATTATTTGCCCCAAGTATTATAGTATTGTCTAAAAGATCTACTACCCTGCATGTGAGGGTACCGTGCTACTAAAACAGAAGTACTGCTCAGTTATTGAGAGCAGTGTCACCTCTTTTCGGACAAGGTAAAAAAGGGTAGAGAGGGAAGTAAGGCAGATGTAGCAAAAGCCTTCAACTTTCAAGGATTTGGCTAATGAATGAATCTACAAAAGTTCTACCCCTATTAACTAGGTTCGACACCAATTTAAACATCACTAGTCCTATAAATCTAAAGGCTAGCGTCTCATCAAGACTTGATGAAGAAACTTTATATCCATCTCAAAACCAATTGGCAATGAGTGGAGAGGTCCCAGATGTTATTAAGTGATCATCCATTCCACTCCCAAGCAATGTGGGACTCGATTTCCTTAACATCCCCCCTCACGTGCAGCCACTTTTATAAAATATGGAGTGGAACGGGCCCCGCTCTGATACCATATAGAAACTTTATATCCATCTCAAAATCAATTGGCAATGAGTGGAGAGGTCCCAGATGTTATTAAGTGATCATCCATTCCACTCCCAAGCAATGTGGGACTCGATTTCCTTAACACCTGACTTACGGTAGGTGTCCTTGGAACATCACCAACTGAGTTTATGGCTCTCTAGGTTGGCATTAGGACATAGAAATTGATTCAGGATATGATCCAAAAACAAGCAACAGAAATCTTGTGGCTTCACAAGAATACAAGAAGGTAAAAATTGATAAAGGAATGTGGCTCCTCTTTGCTTCATTATGTAAATTTCAAAAAAAAATTTCCACTTTCAAAATAAAGTATTGGCTTATTCAATCATTAATTGATAACAAAGCACAGCAACAGCGCAAGTTCAACAACCTGCTTTGCCATTCTGTTGCATAGCTACACTCGTTTTGTTTATTCCCTCTTATGGTAAGAACTTGAACTGAAGTCTCACAATGGTTCTCCCTATAATATCCAATCTTCAATGACATCCAACTTATGAGAAACAGTTGACCATCCATATGTCAAACCCTTGTTAACATTAACTAAGACATTTATAATCTCATAGCCGAACACCATTAGACAAGAAGAAATAATCTCTTTTATACCAGAAGGATATGACGACGAAGGGGAGACCAGGGAATGTAAAGTGCCTCCAGAGAAGGCTTCTGAGTCGTCAGTCACTAAAGGCTCGCGTTTAAGCTTCACAACACATAGCAAAAGCAATGCAACATTAAATTGCAATTTGAAGGTTCACCTAGTTTAGCTAACGTACAAAAACTATGGGCTACAATCTCTTACATGACATAAGGCCACAGCTAATATGATGCAGCGGCAGAGCGCTCTTTTACTAGCTTTTGTATGTAGTTCAAACACTAGGGTTTTGAGAGTGGCATTGAAACAAAGATAGGAGCTATGGGGGGGGGGGGGGGGGGGGGGGGCGCGGGGGGGGGCGGGGCGCGGGGTTGTGGGGAGAGGGCACTGTACATACTTACCATGCACATGACTAACTGGCCCTGCAGTTAGGGCCAAAAGCTACAGGAAGAACTAAGGAGAGGGTAAAAGGTTTGCGGTATGAGATTCATATTCTGGTGCTTAAAGGCTTACAGGCATGGAAAAAAAAGCATATAAGAAGACGAAAGCTTGGCCGTCACGAACCTAGGCATTGCACCAAGTTTCCCGAATGGCATCACATAAACATATATACAGCCCCAGAGAGTTTCATATAGCCACATAATTCACATTCTCTATTGAAGTAGAAGCTTTGCACAGCTTTATGTGTACTTTCAAGCTCTAAGAACTTATTCCAACAAATCACGGCTTACGTATTTTGAACTGTGAATTTTCTGTCTAAAACTTTCCTGTAACTGTTTTTATGAAAGTAAATTTGGAGAACCAACAACACAACTCGATGCATATTAATCCCATGGGCAACCCCCACAGGCCACATCTGAAAGTACCAAAATAAGCCTTGCACGTGAAATATAAACAAATGTGTAAGAATATCTACATTAACACCTAACATACCTACACAATGTCCAAATTATTACGTAACATACAACTTAAAGATATGACTCCAGTAGAACTAGAAACTTGAATAGGTTACCAATTTGTCCTGCCTCGCGGTTATGCCAATTTCCAACTACCATTCGATCACCAGTAGGGGAAACGAGTGAATTTCCAATCACTGTAGGATTGCATAAAGGGTCAGCCTTGAGCCCGTACCTTTTTGCCTTAGTTATGGATGAATTGACTAGACAATTTCAGGAGGATATTCCATGGTGTATGATGTTTGCAGATGACATTGTCCTCGTAGATGAATCCGCTAGAGGTGTTAATACGAAACTAGAAATTTGGAGGGAAGCATTAGAGTTAAAGGGTTTTCGAATAAGTAGGAGTAAAACTGAGTATATGGTGTGCAAGTTTAGTGGCACCAGCAGTGCACACGAAGAAAGAGTGATGATCCAAGACCAAGAGATACCTAAGAGGGATCATTTTAGATACTTAGGATCAATCATTAGTAGGGATGGAGAGATTGCCGATGATGTGACCCATAGGATTCAAGTGGGGTGGCTCAAGTGGAGGAGCACTACTGGTGTACTGTGTGACAAGAGGGTACCCATAAAATTAAAGGGAAAATTCTATGGAACTGCCATCAGACTAGCGATGCCTTACGGGACAGAATGTTGGCCTATTAAGAAACAACAAGTGAACAAGATGAGTGTAGCAGAAATGAGAATGTTGAGGTGGATGTGTGGTAAGACTAGAAGAGACAGGATTAGAAATGAAACGGTTAGAAATGAAACGGTTCGGGAGATGGTAGGTGTAGCACCCATAGAAGAGAAGTTGAGGGAAAATAGGCTAAGATGGTTTGGACATGTCTACCGTAGACCAAGAGATGCAGTAGTTAAGAGAGCAGATAGGATAGTTTCGGGTAGCAATGCTACGAGGAGGGGTAGACCTCAATTGACTTTAGATGTTGTGGTACGCAACGACATGAGTATAATACGTGTGTGTGAACAAATGGCTCTTGACAGAGCTCAATGGAGAATAAGGATTCGTGTAGCCGACCCCAAGTGATTGGGATTTAAGGCTCGATTTGGTTTGGTTTGGTTTATGAATTTTCTTCTTCTCAGTCTTCTAATAGACACCAGTCACACCACCATTAATTCTGCATCCTCCTTTGGTATATATTGCATGTATGAGAAACCAACATATAAGTGTTTCTCGAACATTCTTTCGACCAGAAAGATAGCTTGATGCTTTTAACAGGATTCATGCCCACCAAAGCTTACTTACTACCACCCTCTAAATGATCGCAACTAGATGATATCTCCGACATGAAATGAGCTTCTAAAAAACATGGTGAAAATGGAAGCCGAGGCTTATACCTGTATAGAGACAGTATGGAAACCTTGTAGCTGGAATTATACAGATCTCCTAGATGGAATGCATTACAGCCTGAACATAAAACTTGATGCTATGGCCCTTTCTTTATATAGTTTTTAAGAAATGACGTGGAATCATTTTTCCCCCATGATAATCATCATAAGGTAGAATACAGGAAGAATTAAGCAAGGTTTGCTTTCATCAAGCTATTGATGGCTAGTGATACTTATATATGTATAAAGAAGAAAACTAACAGGACTAAAACAATATCTTTGATTCTTTGAAATTTGAATGATATTGTTTTGTAATGCGTGCCTCCAAAACAGAAAATGCTAGGGCATCATGCTTTCCTAGCAACTATGATTTGGGTTTAAATTAAGCCCAAGCACAGTAATGACCATTGTTCAAAGTTAACAGACAGCAGAATCGCCAGCATACAAGATAACACCTTATTCAAAATAGAAGCAAGACAGTCACGTAACGGAATTAATACTAACCTGTTACCCTTTGCATAAACTCCCAGCATCATACAGTAGCACATGACACTAGGCAGTACACCCAATGCCTTAATTTCCCGGAACTGCTCTTCACTTTCATCAACAAGACCTGCAAAGCAATAAACACTCAATACTGCCTCAAGGGTACCCTCCTCAGGATCATATCCGGCATTTTCCATCTCAACATAAGCTTTTATAGCTTCTTCAAAATGCCCCCCTTGTTTAAATCCTTCGATTAAACCATGAAACGACTCCCTATCCCGTGTGATACCGCACTCACCCATTCTCCTCAATATCGCTTCACACTCCTTGTAAAGCCCCCCTCTTGCAAATGCATGAATAAGTGTGTTGAAAGTTTCAATAGTTGGCTCGCTCCCAACCTCGTTCATTGTATAAAATGCAACAAGAGCTTCCTCGTACAATGCAGCCTGTCCATATGCTTCAATAACCCCTGTGTAAACCTTTGAACTTGGCACCAACATCTTGTCATTCATATGAAGTAGAATCTTCTTTGCATCCTCATGAAGCCCGCCCTTTCCACAAGCAAATATCAACCCCTCATAAGTCTCCATATTTGGCTCCAAATTCTCCTCCACCATGTCATGAAACAAAATCACTACCTCCTTAAAGTACCCACCTTCTCCGAAAACCTGTATAAGTATATTGTAAGTAGCAACATCTGGCTCCGTATTGCTCACTTTCATTTGAAGGAAAAGTTCGCGAACATCATCATACCTGCCACGCCTCCCAAACAAATTCAATAAAATTCTATAAGTAGCCGCATTTGGAGTGCAACCTGCTTCTTGCATTTGCCCAAAAACACCCATTGCCTCTTTAATTGAAGCTGAATGTGCATAAGCCTCTAATAAGACATTATAAGAAGATGCCTCTGGCAAATTCCCCCCAATCTCCATCTCCTTTAGAAGGTCAGAAACCTTCTCTAGCCTACCCAATTTCGCAAATGTCTCAACCAAATAACTATATGTGGTAATATCAGGCAAAACACCACCCTCATTCATAGTCCTAAAGACCATCTCTGCCTCATCACCTAAACCCCTACTCGCACAAGCACTAAGCAATGTATTATAAGTCACAAGATCAGGTTGTATACCTTCGTGTCGCATTTCAGCAAACAGACCCAATAAGCCCTCCCAATCATATCCACCTCTAGCACAAGCATTGATCACTGTATTGTAAGTCAAAATGCTCGGCGAAACTCTCTCCTTCTTCATCCTCTCCAGAAGCTCTAACGAAGTCTCGAATTGGCCATTTCTGCCATACGCATTGATTATGGAGGTGAACGAGAAGACACTACGGGGAACCCCCTGTTTGGGCATTTCTTCAAACACCTCACGGCATTTCTCTAGCAAGCCCTCGCGTCCAAGCAATCCGATAATAATGGTATATATGTGCTCATTAGGTTTGCACCACATATGGCGCTGTATATACTTGAAGAGGCGGAGCGACCGCTGCCAGTCACCACGGGCAGCAAATTCCTAGTGAAGAATATCACTAAGTTACTTGAGTTATGAAATAAAATAAAGGTGGTTAGTTCGTTGGCCACTTTCTGAGCTGTGTGAGCAGTCAGTCAAGGTCATTCTCTACACATTAGATCCTTTGTGGGCGCCACATAATTGAATAAAATCAAACACAAAGACTATGCTTGGTTAGTTTTAGCGGACAACAAGTCTTGGCAGACATTTTCTCATGTTTCGTGCAACGGAAAATAAAAGCCAATGTAAATTTTTTGTCATCCACAGAAGACGAGTTGTTTTGGCAGACACTCCTACCATACCACCACAAGTGCCACTCAACCACAACCACCGCTCCACCCCAAACACCACCATCACCGCAGCCGCCACCACCCACCATTCACTACCATAGCCACTAGCACGAGGGTTGGAACTAGGATTTGAGCTTGAGGGGGGCAGACATAATTTTTCATAGGATGATTTCTCGAAATTAAATTCAATAATTTGAGTTTTCATCCGATAAATTGAAGAATTAATCTAGATATTGTTACTATCATATCATCTAATGACACATGGTATCCGTATCACCATCCAAGTATCCAACAGAATCATTACTATTACTTAATATGTTCAAAGTGAATATTTACTTATCACCCGTTCAAAATGAAGGTTGTCCATACCTTTAAATTATAAACCCTATCAATAAGATAAGATTACAATTATATCATATTTTGACCTGAGTAGACAATAATGCCCATGTAAATTAAAGAACAGAGATTAAATGAATCAATGCTCTCTATATGTGTGTGTGCACACGCGCGTGTGTGTGCTTGACTGCTTGAATGACTACCTCTCTCATACTAATTTCCTCTTCATTGATAACTTAACCATCAATGTTGGGGTTGATAACTTTTTCTTTTCAGTTTCATGAAGTTATCATCATTCCTGTATATTTTAGGTGATAAATTTATTGAATTTGAACATATAGCATCCATTTTAGTACTTTTGAGAGGATACATGTTCTGAAATGAACAAACTATCATCCTTTTTCAATATTATTTTCAAAAATTTATCAAATGTTAAATAATTTGCCGATATTGATAAATTTATCAGTTGATTCTTGGCAAGTGAATATTCAATTTCGGCTATCTTCTGCGGCGAGACATCGACCAATATAGTATAAAATTTTCCTATACAAAATAAGAATAGATTAAAATATATCTTCATATCACCTTTTTTTTGTACCATAGTTTGAAAAAGTTAATGTGAAAGTTAGCTCTCAAAATGGGAATGTTTTTAATTGATTTACTATTTAAATTTGAAAAGATTGACACTATCTTTAATTTGGTAACAAGGGTATTCATGAGATATTTTGAATTTGAGAATTAACATGGGTCATTTTTTCGTTGAGAGGAGGTATTCGTAAGTTACTTTTTTTCTTTTTTTTTTTTTTGGTAACACACGATGCGACTAAGATTACAAATTAAAAATAAGTCTCAAGTATTTCACCCCAACAGAGTTTTGATCTTTCAAACTAAGGACTTGGCAACGAATGCCCCTCATATTTTTACGGGTCGTAACAAAACCATGGAAATTACTACTCGTAATTCATTTAGTTGGGGCGGGCACCCGCCCCATTGTAGCTCCGCCGTTGATACCCACCACCATTATCCAGGTTGCAACTAAACACAACAAACTATTTTCCACCGGAAAAAAAAAACAGATTAACTCAAAACTTTCGGGGCGAAACAAATGGAGCAGAGCTCACAATACCTTGAACACGAGGGCGAAATCGTTTTGGCTCAGCTTGTTCTTGAAAACCTCAAGGCACCGCGCGATGCTCCCCCGCGGCGGGAGGCTGGAGATTTTGTTGATTAGGGTTTCGACCTCGTAGCTGTACTTGCCCTCCTCGACCACGACCGCGTTGCTGTTGAAGACGAGCTGTTTCATCCTCGCCTTGGCCTTGGCTTTCATCGAACCGAGCTCCAGGAGTCTTCTCCGTTCGTGGGTTTTGGAAGGGAAGGAGAAGGAGTGGTTGGGGTTTTGGGGCGGGAGGATGGTTGGGGAGAGAGAGGGAGGGTTGGGGATGGAAATTAGGCGGGATGAGAGGGTCATTTCGGTCAAATTAGTTTGGGTTATTTGGGTTTCGCATGAGTGGGGTTGGATTTTGTTGAGGTTTCGGAGGGGAGAGAGAGAGAGAGGATGAAGTGGAGAAGGGTTTCGGTTGTTCTCTCAGTGAAAATGGTGGTCTGTGATACTGAGAGAGAGAGAGCGAGCGAGAGAGAGGGAAAATGGCGGAAGGAGGGTTGAAGAAGGACACGTGGAGTTTGGGGGGTTGTGGATAAAGGGACCTTTCCGCTTTGATGGATCCGGAAACGGGTCGGGTTTATATCTGACGACCGGGATCGGATTGAATTTTTTTTTTGAAAAGGGATTGATAAATTTGGTTTTGGGAAATGACTTTTAACACTCCCTTTTCAACTATTGGCATTCCATTTTTTTGCATTTATTTATGTGAAAGTATTAAATCGCCCTTTATTTAAGAAAATTGCGATTTGACACTTTCACATGGATAAAGACAAAACCGATACAAATGGAGTGTGAAAATTATTTTCCAGTAATTGAAAAAACATACATTCAATATCGTAACGTACATGTTTGTGGGTCCACATGCAGTCTGGGATTTGCATGAATAGAAGATTATGTCCAGAGGATCTATGTTCATAACACTGCTGATAAACTACTTTTAAATGATACAATTTTTATTTGATAGAAATAAAAGGGAATGTGAGAAACTAAAGGGCACGTTTATAGTTTTGGGGGGTTTGATAATGAGATTAAAGTGGCACTGCAAGGGTGGCGTATCCAGAATTTGGTATCACTAGGGGTGCAATCGAACACATGCAACTTGGTGTTGAAAAAAAAAAATCTATCTGCTTAATTTCTAAGAATTTGACAATACACCTAATTTGATTTTCTTTTCAACCATTTCTTCAAAATCTTTGTTAAAAATAGTGTTCAAGGAGTAGTAACAATTAAATTTTTAGTCCTAAACGAATCATCTTCTATAAAGATCTAGGGAGGAGTTGTTAGATTTAAGAAGAGAAAGAATGGACAAAGTGAAAAGGAGCCTTGTTTGACTTGCATTTTATGATGAGATAGTAAATATAATTCAATCAACACATGGTAGTTTGGTGGCTAAAGTTTAGCGGATCCGAATGAATGACCGGAGGTTTGCTTGATAGTAAATTATTTAGTGGTTCTGGAGGGCACTATCACATGATACCCCAACACTCTCTCTATTACATATTTAGGTGAGATTCATACATTAAGTCTTGAGCTTGACATGCGAAGAAGGGGAACATGTGACAATGTCTTTGAGGCAGTGAAGTTTATCCCTTATTGGGCCCATCCAAGCACGTCTCCTCACGATACCCGCACTACACTTTTCGATTGAAGAAGGGGAACACCTCACGGAACCCGCACTACACTTTTCGATTGAAGAAGGGGAACATGTAACGATGTCTTTGAGGCAGTGAAGTTTATCCCTTATTGAGCCCATCCAAGCACGTCTCCTCACGGGACCCGCACTACACTTTTCGGTTCGTGTTCGTCTAACACTACATGTAACGATTCATGACAGCCAACCTGCTAATTACTAGTAGTATTTTTCTAACCACATGGCCAAAAAATTATATCTCATGTTAATAGTAGCAAGTGGATATTAACTTATATGTTACTCAACATTCTCACATCCAACCGATGTTGGACTAAGGAGAGATTTCACAATGTATATTCTCACATCTAACCGATATGGGACTAGGGAGTTTACTGCATATGACAATATGTATTGTTGTAAGTTAAATTTTAGAATGTAAGTAAAATTTACTTAATGTATCTAAATTTTTAAATGACACTAAGCATCTAGTCCTTATTACGATGCAGGGGAACCACCTAAAAACTCATAACTAATTGAAAAAGAAAAAATAACAAGGAAAAATTCCGAAGACTATAAACAAAGAAAAGGATAAAAAAAATTTGAAAAAGTATAATTTTCATTTATTTTAAACACATAAAAAATAAAAAAATAAAAAAAACATAAGTGAGACATTCCTAACTTACTCACGCTCCCACTAAGATGGAATCTCTCACTCAAAGTCCCCATCACCTATGTTCTCTCTCAAAATCCCCTTCCCGCATTTTTTATTTCTATTTTGAAAATGAAAAAGAAAAATCTAGAAAAATTAGGTTGAGAGTTTGGAGGTTTGGGAATTCTTACACTTTTGTATTTAGCGTTTGATAGATTAAAAAATCTGATTTGCACTCCTCTCTTTTCTCATTTTGGAGGCGGCAAAAAATAAAAACTAAGCTATGTTCGCCATAATCTTCACCATTTCAATCTTTTGTAGAGTGTTTTGATATTGAATACCCAAAAAAATTGAAATAGTTCAAACATCGAAAATCCAACTATTTTCCTCTACTCTCACCTCCTTCGACTCCTCTCAACACAACCATCGTCATGACAATGAAACCTTAACATATTGATTTTTCTCATCCTCTCTAAACCCTAGTTTGTCTTGACATTGATGAAATGATGATGCCCTTCTTAATTTTCAGACATGATCGATGACAAATAGATCAAAATGTAGCTCTGTTCACCATACGGCATACTCTAAAACATTGTATCCAATCCAATAGTTCTAAACACCTTCAAATTGTTGGGATGTCGAGTTTCAAACATCTCTAAATTTGAGAATTTTTATCCACTCCTACCTCTCCCTCCCTACAACCGCCACTGCCACCACAAAATCCATGCATCAAGGTATGGGAGAAGTGTGGATGGAGGAGGGAGAAGGGGTATGTGAATTTGGGAATTTTACTTTTTTCGCATTTTCCCAAAAATCAAACCACCTTTAGTGCTTGACATCCGGATGGCACTTCAACAGTTAAGTATGTCTTTGATCAAACAGAAAAAGTACAGAGCTCTCAGGCGTCGCTTTTTAAGGCTTGGAATTGTACTGCAAAAAGAGTGACTTAGCTTAGGTTCCAAGCAAGCTCATACTAGACAAATGTCATAATTGCTTCTTGGAGTGACGCCATGCATGATGTTTGAATTGCCATATGACGGTCATGTTTCCAAACTAAATCTTCGGTTTGCAAGCAAATACTGTTGACTTGGGTTAGGTCTTTTCCGACCCCATTCGGCCTAGCCCAGCAATTTAGTTCCACGCAAGGGCGGAACCAGGAATTAAATCTGCCATGGGCTAACCCAAATTACATATATATAAACCAAAAAGAGGCATTAGACTGACCGTCGGATCAAACGGTGATCCATTAGTTTACTAGTTTCATTTTGCCTTCGCCAAAACGTGCGCTCAATTACAATAAAATAGATTTCTTCCACTCTAATCCTATACAGACTCGCTATGCTTAAAAAAAAATTACAACTTGATAAATTAAGAATGTGATACAAAGAAAAATGCGTTTTGTCGATGTAATTGCCAACTAAAAAATAGTGCCGCTTTTTAGAATTAACAAGAATAAATAACAATCATAAGGGCAAAAGAATAAACTATTGTCTTGGACTCTTGTGCATTCTTCAAATTCCAAAAGAATATGCAGTGTAGACTGTAGGGGTTTTGAATAAATAAAAAACATTATAAACTATTGTCTTGCTTCTATAAAAAAGACATCAGACATTCAAATTGATGAGATTGAGAATGAGATACTCAGTGGATCAAAAAAAAAAAGAATGAGATACTCATTACTCACCGTTTCAAAATGGGGATGGATTTCGAGGAGAGTCAGGAGACAGA
The DNA here is from genome assembly GCA_019656295.1 of Rhododendron mucronatum var. ripense. Taxonomy (NCBI): domain Eukaryota; kingdom Viridiplantae; phylum Streptophyta; class Magnoliopsida; order Ericales; family Ericaceae; genus Rhododendron; species Rhododendron mucronatum. The sequence continues at coordinate 5,055,885 of BPLT01000010.1, forward strand.
TACTCTGTTCTGCTTTCGAGTTCGTCCGGTTCGGAGTATCAGTCCAGTCGCCAATCGAACTCTTCCAGCATCGCTATTGAAATCGTTGCTTCAGGCCTTCAAGTTGTTTGCCCGAGTGTAACAGATGACAGAACGGGAATGACAAGGGAGGGAGTAACGACGTACGGACGTAGTGTATGGGGTTGTGAGGCGTTGTGTGTTTTAATCTCAACAATTAGGCTAGGTTGTAAAAAATGGGTTGGGCTAAATGGTTTAGGTGTTGTATGGATTGTGTTTTTACATATAATTTTTTTTTTTTGGTCTTTCAAACCCCACCTGGGCTACAGCCTACTGTAGCCCAAGCACACTTCTGCCCTTGGTTCCACGCGATTAGGCAAACATGTAGCGCCCAATATATATGGGTCAACTCAAACACTCCACCTTTTAAGGTGCTAATCCACTGGACCGTGACGGTCTAATGGTCCGTCCTACTCCTACAGACTTATGCACACAACAAATTCATTTTCAACGAGCTTTCAAGAAATCAAATACGAATTGAAACCTCAAATAGTTTCGTTCGTTTATCGGATCTAGTTGTGCAAATTGGTACTCCCTCCATCCCAAAATAAATATCCAGTCCGCAAAACGATAACTTAAAAATAATATAATTTTTTTCAAGAAAAATTCAAACGTTTTTCAACAATTTATTAGATATCCATGAGATCTTTTAATTTTTTTAAAAAAATTAAATTTTTTCTTGTTAAAAATATATTATTTTTAAGTTCTATTTTATGGGCCGAACATGTATTCTGGGACGAAAGTACTTTTTGGAACGCCCAAAAGGAGTAAAAAAGGATCCTTTCCACATGAACCAGTTTTACCGCCATTTTGAGGGCGTTGGTCCAGCATTTAAATACTCCCAACCGAAGACCTAAACGCGTCATTAACATTCTTCTCAAAATCCAACCGTTTATTACACGGTTAGTCTACTTTGACTCCGACACACCAGTTTATCATCTCAATCTCCACCGTCCACCTGTCATCGCGCTACCGCCGAAACCGTTTCTCCGCCGCAGGTGATCTCATCCCCCCTGCACACCTGCCACGTCACCACAACGGCCAGTGTGGGTCCACATCCATGGCGCGCGCCACTAGGCGAAACCAGAAACCGCACCGGTTCATCTCCCGTGGCAGTTTCGTAGCTATTCCGGTCTGTCGAGGGCAATATGGTAATACCGGGCAACAGAACATAAACATTCAGTTCATAACAGACAGCTGAAGACACAAAGAAAGGGAAAGAAAAACAAACAACCTCCCTCGTCCCCTCTCTCGCTCCTCCCGCTTTCTCTCTCTACAAACCTCGGTCTCCGACCAGGTGAAAATCAGGTCGTCGCAATGGACGCCGACGAGGTAAGATTCTCATCCGCCACTAACCGCCACCGTACCCATCTGGCGCGACCGCAACCGCAACCACCGCCACCAACTAACTAACCACCCGATTTTTTTCCCCTTCTAAAAAAAACCGCCATTTGCTCGGGCTTTTCTTCATAACGAAGATCGCTTGTGATTTACTTTTTTTAGCCCGTTCTCAAGTACTTCAGGTGCGTGTTGAAGTGCGATTTGATGTTGTTGTTTTGGTGTGCAGAGATTGACGGCTCTGAAGAGGGCGTACGCCGATATAATCCTGAACACGGCGAAGGAGGCGGCGGCGAGGATCATGGTTTCGGAGCGAAAAGCCGTTCGGTTTCAGCACGAGCTGGGCGCAGCGAAGGAGCAGGGGCTTCAGATGCTCCTTCGGCTCAAACAAATGTTGGATGCTAAAGTAAGGCTCTTTTTCTTTTCGAATCGGTTTTAGTTTCGCTTGGTTTTCGAACTCGGTCGTTTAAGTGCGCTTAATGTGTTGCTTTAACGTGTTTGGTGTTTTGCAATTTAGGTTTACTTTGCAGTTTGGAATGTTGTTTGGTGATAGAAACTCATTTTTGTTCTTGAATTGATTTGGTTGGGGGATTTAGAGAGTGAATTGGCTGCAAATTCTGGAGATTTATGGTTCTCATTCACTGTGATGCGATTTGTTTTGCTTTCCTGCTGACGAATAGGGTTTTATGAGTGGAATGCAACTTCTTAATTATGCAAAAGACATGACGATCGTTCATGCACTTATGTTCTTTACAAATCAATTGTCTTTTTCTTTGTTTTTTTTTTTATAATCTTTTTCTTCTTTTCGTATGGGGAGGAGTTAGCGTTCAAGACTAGGGATGTCAAGATGTAGGGGAAACTCTTTTCTAGAATGCAGTTGCTTTCTTTTTGTTCGATTGTCTTTGCCGTTTTCTATTGTTTTGGGCTTCTTGTAGTTCTTGTAGCATTGTTACATTCTCTACCTTTTCTGTTCTCCATAGTTTAATGCCCTTGTTGGGATTCACCTGAGAAATACCATTGATTTGAAAGTTCGAATGATGACAACAATAGGCATTCTATAAAGTCGTAAGCTTGATTGTCTCACTGCCACTACTTAAGCATGTAGTGTTCCATCTCTTGCACACATACGCACCTGTGTATGCAAGTATATACATTGTTGGGCTTACAAAGAAATAGTTGGCTGCTTGGTACATTCACTAATAAGACTAATTCTGGATAACAGCTTTCAAACATTTGTGATCTATTGACTTAAACCTGTGTGGATTGAACCCTCAAGTTGTAATTTAGTTCACAAGTTGTTATGCAGCCATCAGTGGAACTATAAACATCCTTGAACAGTACAGCTCCAATGACATGATATAATTTCATGCAGACAGCCATGGAATTTCCTTAATAATTGAGCTGGTCGGGTGTTTTTAACGAAAAGCATCTTAGGGATGTTTACCGACTAAAAATGGATTGATATGTCTATTTCAAAAGGTTGTTTTTGTAGGGAATCAGGGATCATGATCTCAACAAACAGAACAGGGTTCATGGAATAGTCACTCAACTATTATGGGGAAAGATGCTTGCTTTCCAGATCAGTCATATAGCATTTAACAGCCTACACATATAGCATTTAACAGCCTACACTGTGCTGTCAAATGTTAGTGGTTTTAAGTAAATCTTGTGACTGATGTGCATATAAGGCACTTTTGAAGTTTTTTAGAGGTGAAATAACGAACTATCACTAAAGCAACTGCGTTTGTTCTGGGTTTTTCTCATTCTTTAAACCATTTTGCTCTTGTTGTTTGTTGATTTTCTTTCTTTGTTTCGAATTATGCTTAACAACTATGGTGCTGGCATGCGGTATGGTATTTGTAGGTCAGTGAAGCAGAAATGACATATATGAGTCAGCAGAAAAAGATTAAAGAGCTTGAAGGACAAGTTCAGAACGCTGAGGATACAGTGAGTAAACGACTCAATTTTCTTTATTTCTTGTTTGCTCATTACTGGATCTCCTCAAGCCTATTTGTTGGTTCAGATTGGGAATAACTATCTTCAGAAGAAGAAGAAGATTAGAGAACGGATACAGAAATTTTATGAAATATTTACTCTTCAACCTAACCTATTTTTCTATTCAAGAAACTTTAGCCGGTATTAGCTATCCTTTTGCTAAGGCAAAAATAACTATGGCTCTTTACTTGTGCCCTTGGGTTGTGGCTTCAGTGAATTTCAAGTATTTGGCTTGCACTACTCTTGTAGAAGTGGGCAAAATATTATATCATTTACTTTTTCTTTCGATTTACTTTTTAAATTCCACTGTCACATTGTCATGCCTATTGGTCCAGTTTGTTATTTATTGTATGCTCCTCTTGTATGGGAGTTTCAACACCTCACCTTTTCATTAGACTTGAGTAGCCTATCTGGTAAAATCTGAACTCGCATCTGACTCCCTCCGTAAGACTAAGAACCATCATGCGTCTCCATTTGCATGTTATTCATTTCCTTCTAACCTTAGTATGTGAGAAACAAAGGCTGTCATGTATCTTGGTTAACTGTGGTTAAGGAGAAATGCCGGTTTGCACAAATTGTCTATATCTCTCTTGTCCCAACACCTGGGTGAGTTGGTAATTAGTGACGTTGCTATAACTCTTCAAATAACTTGCTGATAGAATGCTTTGAGTTTGAGCTCTCAAGTTGCAATTCAATACACTAGAGACTACGAAAATGCCAGCGGAATGACCAGCATGCTTGGATAGTTTCGGTCCTTTACAATGAAATATTCCCCACTGATAGGTTTTTTGCAGATAAAGCATTTGATAGAAGTTTTCTAACTGAGAATGGTCTAAACGTGAGCATGCAATTGTTTCCACTTTGGCTTGAATTTCCACTCAATACTAAAAGTTTGTTGTTGTAGGCATCACAAACTTGAAGACAAGAATTCCAGAATAAGAGCTAAATTAGATCAGTTTTTTTTTTTTTAGAAAAAAATGACATACCTGTGTATATGTGTATTTATCCCGTGTACTTACTATATGCGCATATCTTTCTGAGGAAGGCAACTTACCTAAGCCTTAGGGAACACGGCGTGGGGCGTGGGGGGGTTGTTTGGTTGAGACACAAACCCGGGAAGGGAAACCTACCACTTCAGCTGCCCCTTGGTCTCAAAACAATCCTTCTTAGATCAATTATGTACAAGCAGTTAAGAGGACCAACCACTCCATCGCATGTTACCTTTGTCAAGTTTGTCTTACGACCTTTGCACATAATCTGAAGGGCTATTCCTGCTCTACACATGCCCAAGAAAGTAAAAACTTCATGCACATTTGATCATTCTGAATGACGATAGCGGAGCCAGACTTGGTATTCCAAATGATAAACGTATTTCCCTACTATTCAGTGGTCAACGCCGACCTCTTTTGTCCCAAATCTTTGGTGTTGCTTTTGCATTAACTTTGGTTACTGTTCTGTATGTTATTTGTTCCAGTAACTGATTTATGGATTCCCTTTCTCCATAAATTCAGCTTAACATCTGTTCCACTCATACTCTGATTCAAACTTCTAGATGAGTGTAGCAGCGGTGTCATCCTTGAGTCAACAGAGAAAGATTGAAGAGCTCGAAGCACAACTTCACGAAGCTGAGGATATAGTCAAAGATCTCAGAGAAGAGTTACGAGACATGCAAGCTGAACTGGAGAGGGTGAGAAAAAACAAGTTACAGCATAGTGGTGACCGTGACACAGCTCCTCAGGCACAAACCTCACATGCGGATAATGGATTCCATAATTCTCAGTCTGTCGTATTCTCTCCTCCAGCTTCACGACTTGAATGTTTTTCTCCTACGGACATGAAGAATTCAGATGTCAATCAAAGAGATGAGGTGTACAAGTGCTACAATGGAAATGACTATGTGGGGAATTCCTATATTGGTAAACCTGATTTTCCCTTTATATCAGAGGAGAACAAACTAGATATTTCTCAGCCTATTGTATTCCATCCTCCAGAACCACGACTTGAATCTTTCACAGCTTCTGATTTGAAGAGTTCAGCTTTCAATCAACGAAATGAGGCCTATAACTGCCACAAGGAAAGTGATTCGCGCATGGTGAATGCACCTTTCAGTAAACCAGATCTTCCCTCAATAGTTTTGAGAAGCAAGGAACCTGAACTCTACAGGAATCGACGCACTCAAAGAATTCGCGCATTTGAGGAGAAACTGATGGCTGGAGAATTGTCCTTTTCTAATACAGTAGATGATGCAACCTATGAAACAAGTGGTAGAGAAGATGGAGAAATTGAAGGGATTTGTAAAACACCTACTTACAAGGCTGACAACATGCGCACTACAGAGAAGAAAGGTGTACAACACCTGCTTGGGGTTTCTCGTCGGAAAAGGAGAAGATTTACTTCGTGTAAGAAAAACAAAACCCCTTCATCTAGATACCTCTCTAATCAAGTCGTGAAAAGGGATCAAAGTTCTGATATCAATGGACGAACTGGAGGAGACCCTTCTTACCTGGCCCCAGTGTTATCAACAAATAACACCGAAGACGGCATTCTGCTAAAATGTACAAAAGTTACTGAAAGTGACACAGAGTTTGTTAAAACTGGAAGTGGGCAGAACACTACGAACAAGGACCGGACATCAACGGATAACTTATTGCTGACGGAACTGGTAAGTGGGTCTGCAGAGAATTTAGGGGTTCCAATTTTTAGAAGGGATGTGGAGAAAGTGGATGCGCCAGTAGTGAACTCGGAGACAAAAACATATGCTACCCCCGATGGTATTCCTAACCAACCTGTGCCAGATAGGATTATCAAGTACACATTCCAAAGGAAACGGAAGAAAGAGTCTCTGAGCAGCCCTGATGGGAATGCCAATGCTGAAGGGAGCATTTTGAAGAAAAAGACAGCAGAGAATGGTCCAGTGCAGATGGAGAAGGTTAGCTCAATAACTGAGTCATCTCGAGACAGTAGACGTGTAGCACAGGTTGCTCGTCAGGTTGGTGATCGATTTATCTTTCTTTTCTTGCTTGTGCTTCTAAGTATTTGGATACATATACATTTTGAAACGACTCTTATTAGCTTCAGTCTTAGTTTTTTCGGCCGGATTGGCATCAACACACCAGTAGCTATAATAACCCAACTGTGCTTTTAACTATTCTGCCGAGCTCAATTGGTCTTTGTGACTTTTGAATCTATTACCAATTTTTGAAATATAAGGCTACCCCTTGCTTGCAGATTGAAAACTTTTTGCAACTTTGTCCACATACTGAATGGCTATGTGACTTCATGCCACCTGTTTGGGCCCTTTGGGAACATGATATCATTGATCACCTTTAGTTGTAACCATTGACCATGTTTGAACAATTGTAACAGATGCAGTGATGTTATGTGTTCTCAAAACTCATTCTCTCTCTCTCTCTCTCTCTCTCAACCAATTTTGCAGTCTCCGGGAAAAATTAGATTTTCTGTAGAACGTTTATGACATCCTATTCTTTTCCATACTCTTGTCCGCTGTCTTTACAATATCTGGAGGCTTTAACAATTTTGATATAAGTTTGTTGTCTTTGCACTTTGCAATGCATATCTGGGGAAAAAACACCCTCCAGTTCCCTTCCCTCACTTTGCCACGAGTTTATCTTTAAATTTTCTAAGTAGGTGGTGGAACCAACGAGTGTTCTGTACTGATCCAACCAATGAATATTCCGTGTTAAAGAATATATGAGCTTGGGAAATTGCTAAGATTTCAAGTGGGGATCTTATTGACCGTATGTAATTCTATACTTAGGTTTACTGTGCACCTTGTAGAAACTTTATATCCATCTCAGAGCGGGACAGTAAACCTAGGTTGGAGAGTGTACTTAGGTTGGCTTTGAGATGGATATAAAGTTTCTACATGGTATCAGAGCGGGGCCCATTCCACCCCACATTTTAAAAATTTATAATCCACACCCCATGATGACAGACCAGCAAAAAAGTTGCACGATGATAGGACCCAAAAAGTGGCCACACGTGATAGATCTCAAACGCGGCTGTATGTGAGAGGGGATGTTAAGGAAATGAATCTCACATTGCTTGGAAGTGGAATGGGTAATCACTTAATAATATCTGGGACCTCTCCACTCATTGTCAATTGGCTTTGAGATGGATATAAAGTTTCTACACACCTGGTTGTTTCTTCACCTGAGAAGCACGGACATGTCTACCGCCTCCAGTACACTCTCCGGACACACATCGGACACGCCTAAATTATGTGTTTGATTTGTTATTATACTTTGTTTAGTCGGGCACGTTATGAACATTTTAGGGCACGCGAGGGGCCCTCTGGGGCCACGTCGAGGACACATTAAGAGGTTAGAATGCTGTTTTTAAAAGTTGGCCGAAGTCAAACCTTCCATTGTTTAGCTAAAGATACTCATTTGATCACTCTTGATTTTATCTTTGTAATAATAATACTATTTTTGTTTTTCGATTTATTTAAATTTGATAGGAATTAAACTTCAACATGAATCGTAAGATTCATGAATAATGTTGCTATGTTCTATGTTCGATGTAAGCCTAACATGGCTGTGTCCCGTGGCCGTGGCCGTGCTTCTTAGTTCTTTACAAGTGGTGTTTTAGTATATACCAGGTTTTGCACTGGGATTGTAGTGCTTGTCGAAGGGTCATATTATGGGTCAACTTATGGATGGACTACAACCCCCACTTTGCTTGCTGCATGTCGAGTAATTAGATTGTCTAGTTTTTACCAGCAAAGGAAAAAATTGCATCCCCACTAATCAGTTCCAATACGCATTGACTGGACTCCTATTATTATCACAGATGGACCCGCCTTGCTAATATGCTATTGTTATTGATATGGAGTCTTACTGGTTTGTTGAATGTTAGGGGCCCGGGCTAATAATAATCCTTCTTAGTGGTCGACAAATGGGTTAATATAGCTAGTCCTTGTTTGTTAATAGTGCGATCTCTCGTCAAGTATAATTTCCTTCATGTTCATTTACAAACGTGATGAAGTTGATGTTAGATTCGATAAGATCCACAAATGCTAGGTTAAGAAGTTGGCTCACCTTATGCATTTGCTCTTACGTCGTAAGGCGGTGTTTTTTTCTGTCTCCCCAGCTTTGACAATTAGACTAAAGTTTCTTAATTTCTGCGACCTGATAGATTTCTTGGGATAATATCGACTTTACACGACAGAGATCCCTACCTTAACTTGCCATCTATTGTCCTTAACTTCATTGGTTAATACAGATTTAGGAGTCTAAACCAATTATTTTACCTTTTTAGATGCAGATTTGGGAATCTCATGGTTATGGATTTTTACTGCTGTCTGTCAAAGGTTCTGAAGCAGGAAATTAAAACAGGGGGAACATGGCAGAATTTACAGTAGTAGGAGTTGGAGCTAGTTGTAGAAAGTTTGAGATCTACTCATTTAAGGGACATGAAAAGATCCCTACCTTAACAACTTTTAGTCAGTGTCCTATCCCGTGTGGCGGTTTACTTGTGGTTCCACTATCTACCCTAGCTCTCTGTTTTAGTGATGACAGTTATGTTACATTTGTAGTAATTTTGTATTTAGACATTAGAAAACATGATTCTATTGGAGAGTGGAGACTTTTTGTATATGTCTGCATCAACAACTTTTTATCACTTGGAACGATGCTTTCTCCATACAAGTAACTTTTTCTCAACAACGGCTATTCGGTTCCTTAAATTACCTTAATTACCTTTCATCGTACTGGTATTCATCTCTTTAGAGTTTCTCCTGTCTTCACTGTGGTAGGTTCTCTTTAGAGTTACTCCTGTCTTCACTGTGGTAGGTTCATGTGACTCAGTTTGATGTTAAGTTTTCCTTGTGCTTCCCCATTCGCAGTTATTCTTAATTTCTCCTCGCATGTTTTATGTTTACAGCTTATATCACTGTCTGAGAAAAAATGGTGGAAGTAAATCTGGTTTCCATTCATTCAAATGGTGAAGGGTATTTATCTTGAGGAGCAAGCAAAGATTTCCTCAGCAATGTTTGTCTGTGGGGATAGAGTTTCGCCAAAGAATCCTGTTGAGTTGGCTGCTGCTTCATGAGGAGAAAGTGTACATCTTGAGTTAGTAATTTATGGGTGTAATACCCCATGAGTTGTTACATACTGGGGTATTTCATGTATGATCCGACTTTCACAATACTGTATCTTATCCTCAACTGTTCTATTGCGGTGGTTTCATCTTTTGACTCAGCTTTTTTAAAGTTATATAATAGCATTTTTACATGTTTAATAGGCTGTACTTCTGAACCTATCCAATTTCTCCCAAAGTTGTGATTAGATTAGATACAGGAAGCTAGAAAACAAACCCGTGCTGTTCGCTCTATTTTAGTCTTATTGACTACTTTTCTTGGACACTTGGACCGTGTTTGGATCGAAGGAATCGAGGAAAATGGATAATGAAGTGGTTGAATTTATGTTTCTGGTTTCCCTATCACTGTCTCTTCCTTGATTTGCTCTTCAAGTCAGTGATCCCAACATAGGCTTAGAACAGATGAAGAGTACATATAATGTTTCGGTTTTGGAAGTCGAAGTAGCCTCAACTGCTGCTGTGGCTCTTTTGTAAGGGAAGACTGCATACTGGATATTGGGAAGTCTTAAGCAGGACCAAAACAAAGATTCAGAAAAGCGAAGAAAACATGATAGGTGCAGAGACTCGATGGATGCTATTCTAACCGCGGGAGTTGATTGCATTGGTAGAGAAATTCTTCCATCAAGACTTCCGAAAAGATGAACGATGACACTATGTACATCTGCATACGTTCTGAAATACCATAACATGTGATTAATAATGACAAAACTGTCTGAATTTTGAAAGTTTGCTCAAGTCTTACCAAAGGATGCTAACTTCTAGTAAATTTTAGGGTAAATTGAGTAGGAGGACATACTACAATAGTTTTTACCATGATAAGGACATAAATATTTTCCTTTAAAGTCTAAAGGACATTATGTCCAAGATTTACAAATAGCCCCCCAAAGTTGACCGGCGTTGACCGGAGTTGACCGGCGTTGACCGGAGTTGACCAGCGTTGACCGGCGTTGACCAACGTTGACCGGCGTTGACCGGCGTTGACCGGCGTTGACCGGCGTTGACTAGCGTTGACCGGCGTTGACCGAGGTTGACCGGCGTTGACCGAGGTTGACCGGCGTTGACCAAAGTTGACCAGCGTTGAAAGTGCCTAAAACCCTAGGGTACCCTATGAAAGTGCCTAAAATCTTAGGGTACCCTATATATGAAAGTGCCTAAAACCCTAAGGTACCCTATGAAAGTGCCTAAACCGCTAAAACCCTATAATAGAAAAATGAACCCTAAAACCCTATAAAAGTGCCTAAAACCGTAGGGTACTCTATGAAAGTGCCTAAAATTTTAGGGTACCCTATATATGAAAGTGCCTAAAACCCTAGGGTACCGTATGAAAGTGCCTAAAATCCTAGGGTACCGTATGAAAGTGCCTAAACCGCTAAAATCCTATAATAGGAAAATGAACCCTAACACCCTATAAAAGTGCCTAAAACCTTAGGGTACCCTATGAAAGTGTCTAAAATCCTAGGGTACCCTATGAAAGTGCAACAAAATTGAAAAACACAAAAAAAGACATATTTTGTGTTAGCCAAACAAGGCCATTGTCTCATTTAAAATCATTTAAATGAAAAAAGACATTTTTTGTGTTAGCCAAACAAGGCCCTTGTCTCATTAAAGGCAATTTGGTCTTTTCACGGACCTTAAACTCTAAAATATTTTCATTAATGGACTTAACACATCACTAAAACTTAAGCTGGACTAAATCTACTTTGGTACCTCTTCTTTTGGACTTTAGACTAATTTGCTGTAAATTTTAAGGAGGTGTTATTGAGGTCCCCACTGGGATGCAACTAACTTGGTCTTGGTGGCATTGGCTAAAATTTTTGAAGACAAATTTTCAGTATAAGTATAACTGTTGTAAGAGTTGGAGAAGACATAAATATTTAGAATCACAAGTCTTTCCCGTTTAAGCCAACCTTAGATTATGATTAGTCCCACTAAGTTTTTGTTTTGTGTGAGTATGTTTTTGGGCTTTTGGAGTTTGGCCCTTATTCAATTTTTTTTTTCGCATTGTTTGTTTTGCACCAAACTTTTGTGGATTATGGATTTGTTTCAATGAGAGGAATCTGAAAATCCAAATTTTTTTTTTACTTTTACTCAAATATTTTGGAAAATATCCACTTTTCAGCTGCAGAAGTAAAAAAAGTTGGTTTTTTTTTGCTTAATCTTGGATATTTTCAAAAAAAAAAAAAAGGGAAAACTAAAAAAATTTGGGTTTTCCGATTCCTCTCACCGAGCCGAAACAATAATCCACATAACTTTGGCGCAAAACTAACAAACGCTAATTTTTTTTTGAATAAAGACAACTCCCAAAAGGTGCCAGTAAAAGTTAGTAAGAGGGATAGCCTGACTTTTACTTTTTGTGACCAGAAATGAGGATGGAAGCAATTAAAACTACTTGTACATCCTCATTTTTAAATTAAATGATACAAATATTTTTTTGGCAAATGTAGATGCTCATTTCCCTTCACTTTCACAACTGTATCCTTAAATAGATTTAAAAAAAAAAAAATCATTCAACTATTCTAGAGTAGGCGTCACAAGGTGAAGAAAATAAAATAAAGACACTTTTTAAGTCAAATAAGTTGGAAAAGAAAAAAGAAGAAGAAGATAAGTAGGGGTAATTATCTATGATTGCTAGCATATTTTTTTAAACAAATAAGCTGAATAAATTAGCTACTCCTATAACGAACGGCGCTTGCCAAGGCAACTAAACAGTTGTGAAAGGGGTTCAAACCCTACTTAGGCTCCCTTAGCCTAAATTTTTGACGATTTTTTTGGCACGGTCTTCTTTGTTTTTTTCTTAGTTTTCAAGAAGTCAAAATTTTAAATTTAGTAGTAAGAATTAAGAGAAAATAACAAAAAAATCTAGACAAATGGGAGGAAATAGTTAAGAGTTTTAAAAGTTCAACAATAAGTTGCCTCTATTAATCTCAAGATAAACAGAAGACCATAAAAAATCTCAAAATAAATAGTATTAGAGATTTAAACTGTCAATAATAATACTAGGTGTACAACTTTATATCCATCTCAAAATCAATTAGCAATAAGTAGAGACGTTCCAAATGTTATTAAATGATCACCAATTCTACTCTCAAGCAATGTGAAACTCTATTTTCTTAACACTAGGGACACACTGCTACACCACAACGTCAACCACATCCGTCTGCATAAAACTTCATGATTAGTAGTTGCAAAATAGTTTTAAAGCGATTGTTCTCATATTACCATTAACGCAGAGGTACGCAGGCAAGGAGTGTGATTGGTATTATCGTGAAGTGTGTGCCTAACGTCATTGTTTGGTCCGGTACAAAATTAAAAGAAAAATATTACTCCGTATGATACATGAAATGTGTCCATGAAAATGGATCCATGAAGACTTTCATGTTCATGAACCCTCGACTCGTATCAACCCTACCCTTCTTCTGCAGACATGACATGAAACGGAGAAAGGTATTTTGTAGGCCATTTTCGGATTTTCCTTCTAATCTCTGCAGCTAATTACTACTCCAGTATATACTGGGACACTCGTTAGCTTAAACCCGTACAGGAGGGATTCGTTATTAGACAGAGAGAGAGACAGAGAGAGAGGAGGGATTCGTTATTAGAGAGAGAGAGAGAGAGAGAGAGAGAGAGGAAATGGGAGTGGTAAGCAAAGCAGGGGATTGGACATTCAAGGCATTCACGGCTGGCCTCGGCCTCGCCACCATCTATCTCGCCGCCACCTTCTCCGCTAATGTCTACCGCGGCCTCTCTTGGCATAACGCCCAATCGGTAATACTAAACCTACCTCTGTGTGTGTGTGTGTGCGCGCGCGCGCGCGCGCAAATAGTAGATATATGTGGGTCTAAGTTTGGGAGGTTGCGTTTGGGCTTCCGTTGAATTCAGGGGAAATACCCAAATCGGATTTGATTTTATTTGCTGTAATTTCAGGCTGGCTGGATTTGAAGATTAAGTTGTAGTTTCTTTATGATCAATTGGTAGCTATGGGGAAGTAGAGATCTCCAAAGGAAACTGAGGTTTCCTAGACCTAGCTTATACTACTAATTTACTGTCTATTTTTCCCTCATGGAATGAACCCAATACATGCGTGTGTGATTGCAGGACTAGAAATGTGGGATAAGGATTGTTGGGATTCCCCCCAATGTGTAAAGGGGAAAAAACGTGGATATAGCCCAACAGCTGTTGTTGACTTGGAGAATGCGATGTATCTTCCAAAGATTGGCTGAAGTTGTAATGGATAAGCCATAGCCTTTTGTTTGACTTTCCTGAACCAAGTTAACATAAAGGTGCTGTGGAATGCGAGCTTTTGTTCAGCCTATGTATGGCTGCACTTGTAAAGTTAAGTTCTAGGTGTGGCAGGAGAGGAGAGTGAGACATCAGCGTGAGGGCTACTCCTTAGGGGCTTGGGGGGGGGGGGGGGGGGGGGGGGGTGGGGTTGTAATTTATTGGGGAACCACATAAATTCCTTAGCCTGTTCTGTGTGATTGGGTGTGGGTGTGAATTTATGGGCAAACTTGGGGCACACCAAGGATTTGGGGAACACAATGGCTCGCATCTTTCTCGTTAGTATTTCTTAGTCCCTTGTTTGATGCTTCCGGGATTAACCATGGACCCGACAAGGTGGGACTATTTGCCAATTCAGTATCCTATGTGGGGGATTAACTTATACCAAGGGGAGGGGTGGTATTGGCTAGTCCCCCTTCTCCAGAATATTTCCCTCCTCATCTAGCGGTCAAAAGTAATCATCATCATCATCTTTATCCCACTTTAACCAAACATGGTACAACTAATTTCAGTATTCATATAATCCCATATATTATCTGAGGACCCCTCTTGTCCCCTCTATCCTCATCCAGTCATCCTTAATCTCATCCTATCCAATCCTTGTTTAAAACAATCCGACAAGTTAGGGCCCCTTTGGATTGAGTGATTTGGTGAGAAAGAAAAGAAAGGATTAGATTGAGTGGTTTGGTTGGAAATGGAGAGAAATGTACAAAAATGATATTTTCTGATTAGATAATTTAGATTGTGGTTACTTCACCTGTGAAATGGAGGCAACTTGGACTTGGGCTTTAGTAGTCAATATGTTATATGTATGTCTTCACAAAAATCCTTTGCGGTTTGGATATCGCATTGTTAATTTGGATTGTCTTTTCCCCTGAGTAATGGGAATGGGATATGTGTTAACTTTGGTCAAACTCTTTAAGCCCTTTGATAAGAGTACTGAAGTCCCCGTGAATGGCGGCCGTAAGTATAACGGTCCTACGGTAGGGAAATTCATTGTCGGGTAAGTTCCGACCTGGATGGGGTATATTGATTTGTCGTTTGGTCACTCTACCAAAGTTTTCTGTACAGGATCTTGTGACCAGTTGAGGTTTGCCTCTCTCGTTCGAACTTTGAAACCTCAATGTTTCTTTAAATGGCACCTCATGCAGGCAGCATCAGGAATTATATGCTGTTCTCGTTGATTAGCTTATCCGGGTACATCTCCGGTTCTTTGTTCTATGTGTTGACTGGAAGCCTTAAGCAGAGTTGCGTAACCTTCATTATGCATTCTATTCAAAACTGGTGCGCATATTAGTTGAATTTAAGAAAGTGCATGGCTCGGACTGAATCCAAGCCATTGTGACTGTGGGAGGAAAGTACTACTTGTTAGAAGAATCAAGTTCTCCGTTCATCTGAAAATTCTAGACCACACAAAAATTGTACCGTTTCTTGGATCAAATAAAAAAGAATTTCTGTGCATAATTTTTTGAATTTTCCCCTACAAATTTAAAGAACTAAATTAGATCTTTAAATTCATTGGAAAAGTTTCCAAAAAAAATATGACCAGAAGTGCTTGGTTGTTCGATCTGAAAAGTGACGACTTTTCCTAATGGACTAAAACTTAGGACGAAGGGAGTACTACACAATTGAGGAGCATGATTACTCCGATTATCACTCATTTATGAGTTCTCAGGGCCTTGTACTGATTTTTGACCAAGATATGAGGGCTGTTCAAATTGAATCTGATTCGTCAACTACTGTTCATATGATCAATGAGGGATCTCCCCCAAATTCTCCTTGTATCATGCTGACTATGGAATGCAAGGCCCTCGTGGAGAACCCTCTGAGAGAGGGAAACAAAGTTGCTAGAATGAATGTGGAACAAGAAGACAAGATGGTGTCTTTGTTGATACCCTGGGATGATATTATGCCCTTGTTAACGGCTGACATGGCCGGAGTGCCTTTTGAGAGTATTTAGTTTTGTTATTTGTTTGCTTTTCTCTTGTACCAAATAAAAAAACTCATTTATGAGTTATGTATACATCAAGCTGAAAGCCTGCAAAGTGGAAACTTTTAGTTGGATTTGAACTCGTTGTGATACTAAGATTCAACATCCTATCCCCTCCCTTAGTTCCATTGAATCATATTCTAAAGGCTCCCTAACATTGACCAAGGAAGAGTTTGGAGACTTCCAGCAATGTTATTCCTGTGCTGTTGTGGAGTTTAACCTGATGGAGAACTTTTCCTTGACAAACTAGCGCACCCTTATGAAACTAGGTTGATGACGATGAGATTTGCTCAATACAATGTACAACATTGGCTCCTCTTTTCATTCCCTGTACTCTACTGTGACTCTCGTTCATTCCTGGACTGATTTGAGAGACACTAAATTCTGAGATTACATTTTGGCTAAAATGTTAGCTAAAATATTTGGAAGGGGCCACCTTTCAATACTTGGTTTTTTTTGCGGTTTACCTCGCTTCTTAGGCTTTGTCATCACATTTTGGACCTTTTGGTAACGATCAATGGCAGTATCTTCTGTAATTTTCTATCGGTTTTTTTTTAAAGTGTTGTTGTAGTTGTTTACTTAGAGAATACTGTGGGTAGAATGAAACAAATTATTTCTCTATTAAGAGGTTTGGAACAGGATATGCATGGTGTCCGCTTGTTTGTAGTATTGTGCTTTAGAAATCTCATTACTTTAATTCTATAAGTGGAAGCCATTCTCTATCCGGTCATATTGATTCATGGGTTCAGGGTTTGTGTTGATTGGATGTACTTGCTTCTTATTTAGTGGAAAAGCTGTTATGAATGCTTTCTTTTGACTATTAGAATGTTTTTGCTGTGTCCCATTGCCGTGGCTTTGTTTTGTTCTCTCATCTTGTGCTATGCTGTTGTATTTTGTTGACATATTGTGTATTTTTCTGCAGAAAATTGACAAGGATGGATCCAACGACCAGAATCCGTGATGAATTTTTCTGCATGTCTCGTACAATTTGTATCTTTTATCCTTGAATTATGACATAAATCGTATTTCCTGGGTTTCCCCTTATAGATGATAACTAGACTTCATATATGGATAAATTCAACTGTGAAATTCCTATTTTTTCTCGGTGGGTGATAGGTAAACATGTTATGCTTTACTGTTTCAATTGATCTAGTTGACCAGTTGCGATTTCCTGGATCTTCGATCCCTGGCAACATTGTAATCGTAAGTCCATATAGCAATTTCTACAAAATGAACACCAGCCTGTGTAAATTGATGCTTAAAAGATGCTATCATTTTGTTGGTTTCTTTGTCCATTTACTTTTATTTTGCCCTTGGTATGGTCAATGTGGTTCCTGTAGTTTGATTAGGTTGGTCTAGATTATCAAGATTTCTTGCATGCTTTTCTATCTAGCTTGGTGAGCATCCGAAGTTTGTATTATCCACATTCATAATCGGATTCATGTCACAATGATCTATCCGAGTTTTTTTTTTTTTTTTTTTAATGTATTGGTTGTCAGCTATCAAACGTACTAGCTTGGGCCAGGCCAACTATGTAAATGATACGATACTATAAGAATTTTAATCTCATTACAAACGAGGGACATGTGTCATAACCATCATTACAAACCTCTTGTTACAATTTCGAATCAAGTAGTTTTTCGCAACAAAAGTATGGAAAGAAATTCCCAGCACGCTAAAGAAAGCATAGAAGAAATAAAATTTCATTTCTATGTACAACAATGCCTCATATCAAAGATTGCCAACATCTATAGTGACTTTCAGGTCCTTTGTGCACAACCCCTTCCCTTGAAACTGAGAAATCTGAATCCGAATACCAATTAATAGGTTACCAAAAGAATCGGCTTTAGAAGCTTTCTATATGTAAAGCATATTAAGGTAGAAAATAGGAAAAGAACGGCTTTTGGATTCTGTAATGTACTCCATAAGCCCGCACCCCACAAAAAGTAGATTATCTATATCCAGCAGTACACAGCTAAAAGAGAATTGATCGCCCGCACCCCACAAAAAGTAGATTATCTATATCCAGCAGTACACAGCTAAACAGCTAAATGAGGATCGATCCCGGACTTCATTCAATTGCAGCAGCTTATCTGATGGATGACAAAATGAAACTAAGAATCAGAAGGCAAATATCAACACTTCGAATTGAAAAAGTGCACTTTGCTTGATATGAAGAAGTGAAAAGAAAATCCGAGTCCACTAGTTAGTAAGACATTAGTCACGATGGAAGCAACACTTTGTCGAGGGAGAGCAGTTTTATCAAAGAGGGAGGTCCAAACAGACCCTAGTCATGGATTAGAGGAGGGAAAACAAAAAATGCAGGAACAAGGAAGAAAATAGGGGCACAATGAAGCTAAACCAATTCTTTCCTACACGCACAATTCTTTCCCTCTAAAGGGGCTGGCACAAGAAATTGAAATGTGAAGTAAAAAAAAAATGCACCCCGAAGATAGAGAACGAGGACTACAATGAAATTTGACATACAATACCTGCTGTAAACACTAGCCAGACATGTCAACTGGCATTTTGAACATTCTTCGAAACTCTATTAGAGGAAACCTCAGATATGCCGTGGGAGTCGCTGTGGACCTCAGCCAAAGGATTCACAATAAACCCACCACTACTTTGACCCCTGAATCTTCTGTTCTCCAGCTTAAATGTTTCAGCATTACCATTCCTGTCGGCAAGGTCACGGATGGCAGCCATTGGTGGTGTGACTCTCGAAGAAGAGAACTGAGAGATTGAATGCCGGCGGGGCTCAGTTCTCCTCCAGAACTTGGGACTCAAAAATTCGGCACCCGGCAAACTGCAACATGATGTTCGTTTAGAATCCATATTCGACATCCTTCCATTTGTCAAAGCCAAATCATACGAGATCTCGTTTAATGCAAGCTCAAACCCTTGGACGCGTGTCTCCAGAGAACGCATCCCGTTTTGTGAGCTTCCGATGAAATTCTGAATAGAGAAATAGGAGTTAATATGTGCGAAATTGGCTTCATAGCAGTCAAAAGGCATAATAAATCAGCAGAAGACAATGTATTGGTGGTTCAGCTACATGAACCAAAGAACATGCATGTGTAGCAGGTGAAAAGAGAAAAACAAAATCCCCAGAAACCAAATATAAGTATTCAAGATGCTTGCTACGAGAAGATTCAAGGTCAAGTTCGACAATAAGTTTTTCAAAATTCCACATTGAGGGTATATGCTAGTAGAGACTTTGTTGCATCCACCTATAGACTCTTTAAGACTCATGTAGTATCCAACTATAGCTGCATGTGCATCCATCGCGAATGGATCATTCACAAAACATATTGATCTATAAATTTTACATCAAAGTCGTGAATCATGATCATATTATATTCGTCTGACAAATTGGAAGAAATTTATGTCGTACAGATAGACAGAGATATATACAATTACTTATATTAATCACAACCAACTTTACAGCTAAAAGCCTAAAACCATGATATTAGCATTCAAGCCCTGACGAGAATATTCCAGGAATGTCCTGGCCTACTCAGGAGACAACTATGGGCATGAAGATTATATCAAGACTTTCAAGGATAACAAGAACTGCACGATTGTTCCAGTCACCTTGGCTGATAAGTGGTACTCCGTTAACTTGCATATAAAAAGGACTTTTTGAAGTATAATTCTAATCCCGATATCCATGTACCAAATCTATGTTCAACAGAATCAATAAGGCCTTTAGGAAGAAAAGTAGTTCACTCGCAGAGATCAGATCAAGTTCACGATGAGTATGTTCAATTCTTGTCATAAAATGGCAACAACTTAGTACGTATTAAGAGTTAGTGAAGCAGTACCTGGAGGAGATCTAATAAACTAGATTGTTGATTTTCAATCTGAACAAGCTGCTTACGGACCAAAGATAGATCTTCACTCTCTTTCTGGTTCTTACAAACATTCTCAGTGATCTCTCTAACTCCCACAGTTGATGCTGAGTTGTCACCCTCACATGGAACCACCTGAGATCCAGCTTTGGCACCGCCAAATTTGAACATTTTGTCATCAGCATTCCTATCGAAGAGAGCCCGTCTTGTTTCAGAAATCATAACCTGACTTCTCAATTTCTCACCTTTCTCATATCTACCCCTAGGATCATCCTCACAAACTACAGTCATGGAGGGAGAATGATTGGCACAAATTTCTACTTTCCAATCAGTGGGCTTCTTACGGTCCAGCTTTCGAAACATTGCTTGACCTGATTTCTTGTCACTAGTATCTAAAGAACTTCTTTTCCTAGCAGTAGTTGAAACTGGTCCATCAGGCAAAGCAGACCTGTTACCTGGGATGCTTTTCTTTCTCTCTTGAGGAGGTCCAGAAGTAAAAGTTCGGGAAGTTTTGGAACCGAGCAGACGTTGTCCGTCAGTAGCATTATCTGTCAGAAAACGGAGAAAACTAAATCAATGCCAAAAAGCAGGGAGCTGAAGTGTTTCTGAAGAGTAAAAGAATGACAAATGCATATGGCTACACTGAGACATAAAAAGATTGACACTCGATCATTATCAAACTCAAGAAAACGAACCATCACAGCCAGAAATTTATAAAGCAAAAAACTGAAGCGGAAAATTAGAGATCTGAAGAAAACAAATTTTCAATTCCAGTCATTTGATCCACTCAAATACTCAACATGAACATACATACACGAACATAATTGTTTATTTGGCTGTCAAAATTCACAAATCAGAAAAATGAATTTTGTCTGAGCACAAAATAGAACAGGAATATGATACTAATCCAGATCAGAGAATCAATATTGGGAAAAACGCAGCCATTACATTCGGTCATCCATACACATGCATCAAAACTTTATATATTCCCAAGTGGGATATATATATAGTAGAAAAAAAGAATTGGATCAAACAGATCGGACCACCACAATATTGAAACAGCCTAACATTCACATGTCCGCGGCAAGTGAACTTTTTTTTTTTTTCTTCTAATCAGGTGTCCAGGTTCTTGCGATGAAGTACAAGCAAATAAATCTCGCAATCTTGTACCTTTGGGAAAAGATTGTGGTTCCGAAGGCAGCGGCGGCGAGGCCTCACCATCAACATCAGCAATTCCTTTCCAAGCCTCCACCAATTGATTCATAGTCTCCCTCACAACCTTCACCTATACAACGTAAAAAATTCAAATTAAATTAACCAAACATCACTCGACAATTCCAAACACAATCACAAATCAAATCACCTCAGGTTCCCTTTACCGAAATATGAATATACTTCCTGTGCAATTTCGGCCGCATGATTTCAGCCGAAGAGTTTTTGTACAATCATGTGGCTTAAAATTGCACGGAACAGAGCTACATAGACAAGTCCAGTACAGAAGATTTGACTCAAAACAATCAAATCCACATTTCAACCAATCAAACCTTATCAAACCTCCTAGCCTCGAACGTCTTCAAACACGTCGCCTTCAACTCCGCCAACGACTCCCCCTCGTCCACCTCCACCGCCGCCAGCTTCACCAGCGCCTCCGCCGCCGCCTTCCTCGCTGCCCAATCCTCGCTCCCCAAAAAACCCACTAAACACCCCACCAACTTCCCCACCGTCTCCCGACCCGAAACCGCTCCGACACCAACCATGCTCCCCACCACCGCCAAACCCGCCGCCTTCGCCTTGAACCCGTTATTACTCCTCAACAGCTTCTCCGCCTTCGGCAACAGCACCTTCCTCAGGTAGACAACGTCCGGATCCGGCGCCGAGTCGATCGCCGCCGCGACGCACAGCGCGGCGCCGGTCTGGGCGTTGTAATCCTGCTCCGTCACGAGGGCCTCGACTAGGGGCTTCACGATGGAGGTGAAGGGGGGTTTGGTGACGTGGGAAGAGATGGACGAGACGGCGGCGACGCACGCAAGGCGAACGGCGGAGTCGGCGTCGCGGAGGCGGCGGAGGACGGCGGCGAGGAGCTTGGAGAGGTGGGGGGAGAGGGCATTGCCGTGGGAGGCGGAGAGAAGGGAGATAAGGCGGACGCATTGTTTGCGGACGGGGGACTTGTCGGATGGGTCGGTGGCGGATATGGAGGAGAGGAAGGGGGGGATGGCGGAGGGGGGTAGGGTTTTTGCGATGGCTTCGAGCTCGGCGGCGGCGGCGGAGTGGGTGTCGCGGTCGGAGAGCTTGTGGAGGCAGGTGAGGACGCGGTGGTTGAGGTCGCGGGTGGATGCGGCGGCTTGGGACTTGGAGAGTGCCGCCATTGTTTTGGTTTTTTTACTCCTTACAAGACAAGCCAAGAAAACAGCACCAGCAAGCTAGGATTGAAGCTAGAAAAGCTAAACAAGCAAAACAGATCTCAAAGAAACCATTGGTTTGTTTGTTGGGTGGTTTTGGAGGGTAATGTGGTGGTGGTGGTGGTTTTTAGGGGTGGTGATGTGGTGGGGCTGGTGGTATATCGGGGTGTAGCGGCGGGGAGGGGAGGTGGGTGGGGTTAGCCAGTTTTGGTGGTGGTTTTTGGGTCGGCTTTTTCTGGACGCTTTTTAAGCAACTCTCTCTCTCTCTCTCTCTGTCTCTCTGAGTGTGTTGTGTTGTGATAGAGAGAGGAAGGAGTAATTAAAGAGGAAGAGGAAGCGGAAGCGTGACTGTGAGTAAACGCGATTTTTGCTATTCACGGCAAGGAAATGATGATGTTTTTGTTTGTTGCCTGCCGACGGAGACTATTTACTGAAAACCAAGCACAACGGCGTCGTCTAGTAATAAGCCAGCTGCTTATTTTGCCTTGTTTTTATTCAATTTATCCTCTTTCACTAATTTTACTAATTTGCTTCAAATTTCTGTAAATTCTTGGTTTGTTTCGACGAGAGAAATAAAAAACTCAAATAATTATGATCAAAACTCAAATTTTGTTAATGAAGACAAAAATATGCCAATTTTTCCCTCCATTTTGTCTCGTTAAGACGAACTAATAATCACAAACATTTAATGCAAGACGAACAAAGAAGAAAAAAATTAATTAAAGATAAAAAGATCAACACTTAGCTTATTTAGCCAAACTAGGCCTAGCATGATTTTCAAATGAAGTGGCTTGTTTGGGAATCTATATAAGTTAGTCACGAATGATGATTGTTGAACATTATTTTGGCAAAATAATTCAAAATGGCTTTCTTTTTTGTCTTTATTCGAATTTTTATCGCATTTATTTTTTAGTTTAGCGTCAATTTTTGATTTATTGAATCGTCTCGATAAAAGGAATCAGAAACGTAAAAAATTATTACCGAAACTCATAGGAGTAATATTTTAAATAAAGACCAAAAATAAGCCAAAAAAAAAAAAGGAACATTTTTTTTACTTTTTTTCGTTTTTAATCATTTTTTTGATTTTTTTGATCGAGACAAATCAATAATCCATAAAAGTTTAATATAAAACTACTAAATGCAGAAAAAAATTTGAATAATTAAAAAAAGCCCACCCTTTTGTCTTATTTTGCCATAGTAGATCTTTGCCTTGATTGATGATTAAGATTGATTTACACCCTTCAACTTTAAAAGTTACTACTTTGTACAACACTTTACCGAATTTGAATACAACAAATCGAATAGCATGATTTGTTCAAATAATTGTCGGTTTACCCACAGCCACAAAATTAAATATACCACTATGTTATTATTTGAATTTGGATCTCAAGAGATCAATATTGTACTTATTTTTATAATTCAGGCGTTCGGATCTAGCATACATGTCAACAGAATAGTATATTTCTTAAGTACTTTTTATTTTTTAGAAGGGCAAAAATTGTTGATTGTTAATTATAATTAGTGAGATTAATTTGAGCCTAGATCTCATGCATAGGAAAATACAAATTGTCTACCGTTAGTCTACCACTCTACTTGCAATTGAGATATTATTGTGCAAAGCTACTTTAAAAGATTGCTATTGTTTCAGCATGATTCGTGCAATTGCAAATCACGCTGAAACAAAACATGATGAGAGATGTTACATACACTACATAGTTACAGTACATTTTATGTGGGGTCCATTCCAGATCTCACAAAAATTTAGAAAAATATTCATAAATTGTAAAATATTATTTTATGGGGCCTTGTAAAAAATCAGCTTCAACGGATATCGATAAGTATTATTTCTAGATTCGTAGTGGTGAACTGCTCAACACCCTTACGAATCTAGAAGTAGTATTTACTGATATCCGTTGGAGCTGATTTTTTATAGGCCCCTGTAAAACAATATTTTAAAATTTGTCAATATTTTTTTGATATTCGAAATGAGCTCCACATAAGATGTAACGTAACTATATAGTGTAAAAATATAGTGTACCTATCTTTAGTGCAAACATGACATATTTTTTCCATCTTTTCCTTAAAGCTTTCCTCTTCTTGGATGAAAAACTATGACGCAAAACTTGCTCCAAAATTGCAAAATTGTGGTATTTTTTTTTAACCCAATGCTATGGAAAACGACGCCATTAGGCTAGTTGTAATAAATGGTTAAACTCCATTGTACTTTGGGTGGTGGGCGGTCCACTTGGGAAGTCAGACCGTAATTCACAAGCTCATGGCGGCCGGTAAAATCCTTTGAGGTGATTAAGGGTTGTTTTTCTAAAAAAGCAAATGGTTTTCCCGCAAAAAATGAGCCAAATAAAGCCACATAAAAGAGAAAATAAGTCAATAAGCCAATTTTTTCGTCCTTATTCCAAAAAAAAATTGGATTTTGGTCAAAATTTTTTACTTTTTAGATTGCTCTTATCGTGAGGATGCAATAATTCCTAAAAAAATTGACAATAAGCCAAATGATACGAAAAAAATTTGAATAAAGACAAAAAATAAGCCAAAGTAGCTTATTTAAAAGAACAACTAGTTATCCTCCTTTCTTGCACCCTTTTTAATTTTTACTATTAAAAGGGGGGAGGGGGTGGTTTGACAATATTTTTGTCTCAGTAGTTTTTGTCAAGCTTTTCGTTGTAATTTTTAAAGAAAGTATGAAAATGTGTACCGAAGTTAGAAAAAGTTCATACAAGAAGACAAAAATATTCATCTTTTGGCAATTTTTCGACTTCAGTGAATTTTTTTTGGTTTTTATCATAATTTTTTACTATTTTGATTCCTCTCGTCGAGACGGATAATTATTCAAAATATAATGTGAAATCAATTCAACAAAAATTTAGAAAAGACGAACAAATGCCAAAAGATGAATATTTCTGTCGTCTTGTACGAACTTTTTCCAACTTCGGTACACTTTTTCATACGTTTTTTAAAATTACGACGAAAAGCTTTGACAATGAGACAAAAATATTGCCAAACACCTAACTAGACCTTGAACTCTGAAATTGCAAACCTACTAGAATAGTTGGTTGCAACCTCCCTACCCACCTAACTACTCCAATTTTAGAGTGCTCAAAATATGTGATTTATTGAGTGAAGAGCGGCGCATTTTGGTGTAAATTGTGCCACCACTTTAGTTCAATGATGACAATGATTATTCAAGAAGACGAAGAACAAAGGACAAATCATAAAGGGAATCAAAAGCGCGAGAAAATGAAGTTCTACAACGATCACAATAACACTACGCTACGCCCAACGACTTAGGAGCCGGTGAACTTCCACCACCTAATAGGTATGCGACGTCGTTTTGTGTTAGGTTTTTTTTGGTGTTAGAAACATATCTCTTAGGGGATTTTCAATCTACCTCTATTCTTTTAAAACAGAGGATGGATGTGTCACATTAAGTAGAGATTTTGTATTTTTTGAAAAAATCTTTGAGAGACTCATCGTCATTTTTTCAATTTTCAATCCGTTTGGACCTATGCAAATATCTTATTTTTCTAATCATTTTATTTTAAATGATCATAATTAATTTTTAGCTCTAGGACTCTCATTGAAAAGACCTAAGAGAACCAAATGAAAAAAAAAATTAAATGTTTCAATTCGTTTGAACCAGTGTAAAAATCTTATTTTTTGATCGTTTTATTCTAAAGGGTCATAATTAATTTTTAGTGAGCCTTAAGAGAACCGTAAAACCAAATATTTCAATACCAAAAAAAAACCAATCCAAAACGACGTCGCATACTTGTTCAATGGAAGTTCACTGGCTCCCAAGTCGGTGGGCGTAGTGTTATTGTTCTACCAATGCTAAAGGAAATCGTTTTCTACACTTCCCAAATTGATGCATTCTCTTTTATTCGTCTTTTAATGGGTGAATTTACGATACACTCCCTGGAAGCATTCACTTTTTACAAATTATAAAGACTATTTTGTAAATTCACCTGCCAAAAGATTAAAAAAAAGAAAAAAAAGAGTGATTACATCAATTTGGGAAATTGGGAAATGTATGAAATCGATTTCCATGCTAAAATCTAGACCTGGGTAACGAGTCGTGTCGAGTCGTGTTCGTGTCGTGTCAGTCGGGTTCGTGTCACAAATCACCCAACCCTAACCCGACCCATTTAGAATTCGTGTTGCTCGAGTCGTGTCATTTTCGTGTTTCGTGTCAGAAATGCTCAACCCTAACCCGTTAACTTCGTGTCCGGTTCGTGTCGTGTTATCGTGTCTGTTGTCTAACTCTATATAGAATTATAGATATACCATATATTATGTATATATGTTTGTGAAAATGGGTGACACAGATTAGTAACCGTGTTAGTCGTGTCAATTTCGTGTGTCGCGTGTTCAACCCGAACCCGACCCATTTAGAATTCGTGTTCTCAAGTCGTGTCATTTTCGTGTTTCGTGTCAGAAATGTTCAACTCTAACCCGCTAACTTCGTGTCCGGTTCGTGTCGTGTTATCGTGTCTCGTGTCTGTTGCCCAGCTCTACTAAAATCCTTTCATATTTGAAAGGCAAGGAAATGCTGTGGTGAAAAATCCCAGGACACTTCGATCAGGTGGTTGATGTGTCCTTATTGTCGGTTGGATCGAGACAACATGATGGAGTAAGTAGGAAAATAAATTGAGTTGCAGACTTTCTTTTATTTAAATTCACTCTATCCAAATCATTTTATGTGAGTGAAAAATTCGGTTTGTGTCTGGGAAAATAAAGTGTATGAAAGAAAATTCGGTAATTTCGCATTAATAAAATTGGCATGGGGGTTAAGCAGTCATGTTAAATTAAACGTCATGGAGGTGAAATAAAAAAAAGAAATGCTGATAATAAAAAAAAGATACTACAAAGTACATTTAAATTAGCGTAACTGTTAAAATCAATTCCGGTTTAGAATAGGCACCGCTTTGTTTCTGTTTTTTTTTTTTTTAATAAAGAATGTATGGATTATGAGAAACATTAGTGGAAGAAAAGTGAAAGGGAGAAAGCGTGAAGAAATTTGATGAATGAGACATCATTCTGCACAGGGATTACCTTCCCTCACCTTTCTTGCAAATTGATTACTAGTAACGTTTTTGTTTTGGCAGGCTTTTCTTTCTTCTTTTCTTTTGTCCCATAACCTAGAAGAAAAATCTTCGGAAATTAGAATATCTAGCACTATTTTGGGGTTTTTAGAGCATCTCCAACCTAATTCTTCAAAGAGCTGTTCTATCCACATAGATAATATTTGCACAGATTTTACACATATCGTGATGTGGGGCCTACAACGGGTCCCATGCAAATGATTTGAGCCGTTCATGGATCTAAAAATCTGAATAAAAAGTTGTATATATGATTGGATCGAGCACTTACATATATTGTTTTGAGATGGTTTTTTGTGAAGGAACTCGGAAAAATATTTTAAATTTAATGAACTGTTCGGATTGTTCGTGTGGGACCCGTAGTGGGCCCCACATCGTGATCTATGTAGAATTTGTACAAATATAATCCGTGTGGACAGACTTTTCATTTTCAAATAAAAGAATCAAAAAATTGTTTCTTATTCAAAAAGTGAGTACTGAAGAATGCAACTATTCACCCCGACTATAACCCATTTCTTCATTTCTATCCCAACTGTAACCCATTTTTTTTAGCGGATCAAAAAAAAAAAAATCTCTACATTTCAAAAACTGATTTCCATTTTTCTCCAAAACTCAATTTTTATTCTAAAATCTAAATTTTTAGTTTCTTAAATATTACCTAAATATATATTGATAAGTGGTCATGTTTTAGTCCATAAACTACATGGTGGTTATGTGGTCATGTTTAAACGCCAAAGAGGTAGCTCCCACAAACCTCAATCCATATGGCGTAAAATGGATTTTTTTCAAAAATATTTACTCCTGAGAGGCACTAATAACCCCTCTATAGCATAGACCCTATATAAAGCCCTGGGCCAGTTGACATAAAAGTCATCCACCAAACATATGCTCTTACTCCTGAGAGGCACTAAATGGTTTTGATCAAATTTGATGTCCACCGTTGCAAATTAAATTGGAAAAGTAAATGAAAGGGTCCCAGATAGCTCTATATAAAGCCTTGGGGCAGTTG
Organism: Rhododendron mucronatum var. ripense; assembly: GCA_019656295.1. Classification (NCBI taxonomy): domain Eukaryota; kingdom Viridiplantae; phylum Streptophyta; class Magnoliopsida; order Ericales; family Ericaceae; genus Rhododendron; species Rhododendron mucronatum. The sequence goes on from BPLT01000010.1 coordinate 5,084,042, forward strand.
ACATAAAAGTCATCCACCATTATATATATATATATATATATATGAAAAAAAAACATTTAGATGTAGGGTATGCCCTCTTCCCAATTTTATGAAGACAAGAACCATTGGACGCAGAAACAGATAGCATGCCAGGAATTATAGTTTACGACGAAAAGATGTGTAATTTTTGGATCATAAGATAAAGTAGTTTTTCGGTGCATAATTTTTAAATTTATTTGTATCAAATTTTGTAATGAACTAACTGGGATCTTTATTTTGATGTCAAGATATTTTAAAAAAAAATCATAGACAAAAGTACGTAGTTTACTGGTATTTTATTAAAAAATTACATGTCTTTTCATAAGGGGCTATCGTGAATCTCAAAGATTTAGTCCGTTGGTCAAGACCCGAGAGTTAGGGATTTGCTCTCTCCTAAGGTTTTAGGATCGAAATCTCTCAGGTGCTATCAATTTCTTTAGGCTAGTTCATATGGAACATTTGCTCTGACTTCAAGTGGCGCACCGCTAGTGAACATTATGGGTTTATGATCCCCAGTATTAACTGAGTATTAACCGAGATCCGCGTAAACTGACACAGAGTACATCTGATTATAAAAAAACATAGACTACCCTTTGAGAACGGAGGGAGCAGTACATTCAGTCTTGAAATCTTTTTGGACAATGGGTATTGCTTTCAGATCTCCATGCTCTCTGCATGTGCATTTTACTTGGATCTCTCTCTCTCTCTCTCTCTCTCAAAAAGGAGTAATGAGGATCCCCAAGTTGCTCAGCACATAACACCAAACAAGGAATAGATTTCAATTCGAGGTTGGAGATAAGATTTGTGGGACTTGAGAGGACTTCCAAATCCTTGCAAAGGTTGCAAAGGTATTCTACCTGCTTCCCCTCCTCCCTGTCCGAAATACCCCCGAGTCCCCGACAGCAAAACCCCCCCCCCCCCCCCCCCCCCCCCCCCCCCCCCAACTAAATTCTTTTTATTTATTGGATACTGATTTTTGCGCTCCTCCGTTTACTGTAGGCGCTCCACCTTTTTGGTTTTTACACTGTGGTGTTGGCAGCAATACCACAGTGTAAAAACGAAAAAGTGGAGCGCCTGCGGTAAAATTTGGAGCGCGAAAATCACTATCCTATTTATTTACTTATCTTCATTTATTTAATTACTTATTTAATTTTAATTTAGTTAACTCAAATTATATTTTCAATTAAATTAGATTTATATTTAAGAACTTTTTATTATTTTAATTAGTTATTATTTTGTCTTAACAATGAATAATAAATAAATAAAACTTCTAATCAGTAATAATAAATTTAAACAAAATTTCATTTTATTATAATTGAGTACATATTGACAATACATGAAAATATATAAAAATTCTAATTAATATTTCCTCCAAATTCTGCTCCTGGCGCACTCTTTTTTTTTCCTTACAGCAGTTTATGACGAAAGCCTAAGGAAAATAGGAATACATGAATTCTTAGTGGAATTTGTGTATACAAAACTCTTGTATCATTTTGAAACACAAAGTCCTCCTTTTATAACCTCCAGGAATAAAATTTTTGGCATAAGAATCAATATTTTTGGACCAACAGATCGCTGCCTTATCTTGGCACACGAATCAACATTTTTGTTCCATTCTGTCTGCTCTTTTTTTTTTAAACTAATAATAGGCCACATTTATCAATTGGCACACAGATCAACATTTTCGGCTTCCCAAATTCGGTGATTAAATGGAGTGATCTTTGCAGTATTGTAATTGCCCCAAGCATATTTTAGACTGCCCAAAATTATCAACGTTGTCTGATCAAGTCTCGAGATATGTCAATTTTCTCATATCGACGCGCACATTACAAAAGTGGGGTTGAAGGAAAAAAAGAAAGAGATAAATAGATAAACAAGGAAATAAATAAGAAATGAAATTACATGAACAATATTAAATAAGATAAGATAAAAGAATTAAGAAATTAAATAAAAAAAGAATTTAGTTAAAAGGAAGGGGTATTTCGGATAAATAAAGAGAAAAAATATGTAAAAAAATATTGAAATAAATAAAAGAGAAAAAATATAAAGAAAAAGAGAAAAATAAATAATTAAAAAAATATGATAAAAGAATTAAAAAATAAAATAAAATTTAGTTAAAAGGGAGGGATATTTCAGACTTTTTGCATGGGACCCATGGGAGGTGTGTGTCAGGGGTGGGAAAAGCAAATTGCATTCTAGGGAAATGGGGAGCCTGTTGCGCACTATTTCAATTGAGAGCTATTTATTGTCGAAATAAAATTTGAATTGTTAAATGATTGAACGGACGGCCGAGATTGTGCACACATGCATATTGTGCACAATAGGCCCTCCGGGTACGTATTCTAGGTAGTAGTGGGTCGCAATTTTATTGCCGCGTGACCAGACATTTATTATCAGTATCATTAACTGTCATGTACGAGGCTCCCTGTCTCTCACTACTTGATTGGGATTGGATTGTTCATTGGAGTTGAATGATCGTTGAGATTAAATTCGAGAGAGAAACCTTTCACTCTGTCGGCCGGATATATGAAACGACATGCGATCAAAATAATTACCGATCTCAATTATTGAAGTAAACCTGAAAAGGATCCACAAGCGTACGGATTGAACTGTCCTACTCCACGTTTATATAGCTCAAAATACAACTCTATGGCCCCGTTTTAAAAGTGTGTTGGATTAGATGAGATTAGTAAGGAGATATGATTAGTGAGGATATGAGATTAATAATACCGAATGTAATTTCAAGTGGGTGTTTGATTGTGTAAGAATTACATCATGGGATTATGATTACCAATCTCAATCCTTTGTTTGATTGGAACACCAAGAGATAGAATACAAATTACATTTTTCAATTATACCCATGGGTGAAAACCTAGTCTATGGAATTGCATGGAAGACTAGCTCACGAATTTGCAATTTTTGGACATTTTGCAAATAAAAGGTGTGAAATAGGAGGAGAGTGTGGACTTAGACCCCGTTTCGCTTTCTTTCTAAATCTTCTTTTTAAGCTCAAATATAATGAAATGAAAAAAAAAAAAAGATTTCTTTTACATTGTTTAAAAGATCTCAATGAGATCTATCAAATAATATCCATATTGGTAGAAAAATTATTTGTTTTACACACATGATTTTTGAGCTTGAATTTACCTTCTTTTTCAAAAAATACTTTTTTTGGAGAAAGTAGAACACCCTTTTATAGCTACACCTTTGCAGACCGCATTCCCAAAGCCAATTCCTCCAATCCATCTGATAACGCTTGTGCCACAAAAATGAACAAATGCAGACTACATATTCACAATGATTGTCGTGGTTGGTTTTTTCTTTTTCCCCAATGATCATGGAGAGATAAGAATCAACAACAGATTTCTATAGGTGAAGCAATACCACAGTAGAAACAACAAAGCAATACCACAACAGTAGTAATGGAGGGTATTATTGGTAATGAGTTAAAAAACTATGGGCAAGATGGTCATTTTGCATGAGGGAGCTTGGGACAGGATTACTAATACCTAGTACCCCATGGTATTAGTAATCCGGGAACAATGTGGGATTAGTAATCCCATCCTCTTCTCAATCCTATCCCTAGCTTAACAACCAAACAAAGAGTTAGAAAGCCGATGGGATTGCTAATCCTATCCCAAGGCCTAATTAATACACTTATCAAATATGGCCTTATGAGTTTAATAAAATAATCGATTCCAGGTAAAGACTTGGGCGGTGGAACTTATTTCACACTCACATTCGAGTCACAACACTCGGTTAAGCTCCTCTTCATACCTTGATCCTCTCTATCCTGCCGAATGCTTCTTTGTGTATTTTATTTCGGGCTCCATTTTTGTAGTCTGGATCGTTAGGGCAAGTCGCTCTAAAGGTAGACTTGGTGAAGCTCTTTAGGGCATAGGTAATTGCTTAGACGAAATGTTTACGTTTGGTTCGGATATCCAAACTTTATAATCAAATTAGAAAAATAGTTTGACCCTTTTTGTCAAGCCAAACACCTCCCGTCAAATAATACTTTTATCCGCTAAACAGATGCCCTGGAAGGATTAAAAATCAGATTAGATTAACAACTTGACAAATGACACAAGAGAGATTAAAAATGTAAATCTGGAAATTGCCCTCCAATTTATCTGTGTGTATTCGCTAGTTTTGCGCAATTAATTTTTTTTTTTTTGAGCAGAAGGAATTGTTTTTTGCGCAATTACGTGACGTGTGGTGTAACATATTCGGCTAAGAATGAGAAAACAATTAGTTTGACCCTTTTCATTGTGTCTTTCATTTTCTAATATTTGTGAACCTTGAGCTCACCAAATGGTGCAATTTACTTGCTCTCTCTCTTGGGTTCCCCTCCCCTTCACCAAACCCTAGCCGCTGCCTCCACCCCCTCCTCCCTCCTTCCCCTCCCCCTAGGGGTTTTAAACCCTTATGCGGCTGCGGGAGGGAAGGGGTTTCTCCCCTCATTGGTGATCTCTCCCGACCGATCCTAGATTCGAAAGTTTTCTCTCCTTTCCTCCATCACGCCCACATTCTCCTTCTTCCCATACCACCAGCACCAATCGCCTCTCTCCGCTGCTCCTTCTACAACGATTCCACCGTGTTGTCCCGCAGTTTGCCACTGGTTTTTGCTGTGGTTGCTGGTGGTTGTTTGTTGTGCGGCTAGTGGTTGTCGGAGGTGAGTTTTGCGGTCAAGGTTGCTGGGGTCTTGACGGAGACAGAGCCTTGGCCTCGGGATGGTCTATGAGTTGTAATTAATAGGCAGAGAAAGGGAGTAACGTGGGTGTAGGCTTGAGGTGGCGTAAAGTATGGGTGCAATGCAATAGATAGGGGTAGTTGGCGATTAGATTTCTATCAAGGGCTTAAGAATAAATGCATTTGCATGCATGTCTATATAGGACTTATATTCTGATGAGAAAGAAGGATAAAAGAGTTTTTGTATGAGATATGTTGATAGGCAGATTAGTCAGAGAGATGGAGTTCAACGGTGGGACTGTATCCGATCATAATAAAATTTTAGAACGTATGATATTCATGGTGCTGAGTTGGATATATTCAATGGTCACAATCGTCATTTGAGGTATCAGAAGTCTACAATACATTCTAAGTCTCCAGAGTAATTTTTATTCATCATGCTTGTACTTTTTTGTTATCGTTGATCTCATTATTGACTCAAGTAATGCCATTACATTTGTGAATGGTATATTATTTTTGTGCGGTTGATTATCATAGAAGACTGGTTCATGTGCTTTCCTATCGAGTTCAGAGAATGATTGATTGAATTAATGAAATTTGATTGATTGTCTTGTGGGGGAGTACTGTTGTTTATACGGCCTATGGGCATATGTAGTTCGGGAGTTTTGAATTTTTGATCCCCTAATGACATTTAAGAGTTCTGACCAATTGAGCTAACCTTAGTTGGTTGGGTAAATTACATTCCTCCGTCAAAAGATTTTCTTATGTTAAGTTGACTTTCCGGTTAAGAAGGGTCGGAGCTTCTAGGTAGCTATCTGTCCTTAAACATAATGAATAATATGACCACTCTTGTCCCAAATACTTTGCTTTGCACGGAATTATGGATGATTAGCATGAATATATATGACCTGATCATTTCCACTGATCATTACATAAGTGCCTTAATCAAGGCCAGATCCTCATCTAATTTTCTTACCATCCTTATATAGAGGTGTGGTGACTGAGAAATAAAGAGAGAGAGAGAGCACACGCGCGCACTCCACCTCCACGAGAAGTTTTTGGATTCCGAGCGGGTACTACGTGACGGTACTCGTTGGCGATCTAAAAGTAAAAACGTATTTTGGACTGTCCAGATTTCCCTCTCTCTTCCCTCACCCCACACTCTCTCTCCTCTTTTTCTCTCTCTAAAATCCGGACCGTCCTACAAAACACGTTTGGATAGTTCGGATCGCCGATGGGGTACCACGTGTGTGGTAATGTTCTAAAAATCGCTAGACATTAGTTGTGCGGTCGGCCACCTTGAAGCTTTGAGGCCTAATAATCGGCGATTAGTTGGCACATAACAATTAGTTGGATAGATCCCGCCAATGATTAATCGCCAATTAATTTCGATTTTTAGAACATTGATGTGTGTTACTTTACCGGCACTCAAAAATTTCTCCCACCTCCACCATTTGTAATTTTTTTTTTAAAAAGGGTGGAAGAGTAATTCAACCCACCATTTGTAATTTTGTATGATAGGGAGACCTTCAGGCCATGTGATGGGCCACCCCCTCCAAAACAGAATGCTATGTGTCGGCCATTGTCCTCCCAGCCCCGGGGACAGCTCCTTTGCGGTCTAAAAAAATAGATTCAACTGAGTCTTTTTCATACTATTGATTTTGATAATCGCAATCGTTCATTTTTTTAGAGTTCATCAAGAACATTGCACAACTGCTACATACGTATTTTGATTAAAAAAAATGGTTTGATCCAATATGACAGACCTCTGTTTAAAATAAATCCAATCATATGAATTGATATAAAGAGATTAAATTCTGTCCGAATGAGCTGGATAGAGGAGGTTTTCCGCTAGCACCCCCTGTGGGCTCCCTTCACACATTTTTTGGATAATCCAAACCGTACATTTTATAGGGCCTATAAAATAATGTATCTAGGAAAAAAATCAGTTTGTCCGGACATTGATAAGTATGTCAAAAGTTGATTTCTAGACGAAAAAAATGGACGGCCTGGATCTGTCAATTGTTTTTTAAGTTAAATTGCCCACAACCGTTCATTTTTTCGTCCTAAAACTCAACTTTTGACAGAACTATCGATGTCCAAACAAGCTAATTTTTTGCATAAATACATTATTTGACAGGCCCTATAAGATGCACGGTTTGGATTACCCAAAAAAATGAGCACAAGGAGTCCACGGGGTGGAGGAAAATCTCCCTTTTCCGGCTCATCTGGACAGAATTTACCTGATCAAAATGATGTTTGGGATAGTCATGGTCTTGATAGTTCTGATAAAATATGAACGGTTTCAATCCGAAGTGTGCCCGAGAAGAGGCAACAAATGAAAAATCTGGATCGTCAAGTCGCTCTTTAAAGAATCGGAGAGAAACTGCCTAGCTCCCACAAACATACTCCTACATAAACAATACATGTATCTATTTTAATAAAAAAATAATGAAAACTTTTTAGGAACAAATGCATAGTAGAAAGGTAAAATAAAGAGCAATTATATATTTATGTAGCATGCATGTTATGTATAATGATGCATGGTAGGTGGCAATGATTCGTATGGTTTTATCATTATTATTATCCTTCATAATTCCACATGCAAGCAAGTGAACAATCGGCCTTAATTGGCTTCGATTCACCTCTGCTATGATTTTTGAATTGAAAAACGAATTAATTAATCATCATTAGATCTTAGCTACTAAGCCAGAGCGAGCACCAGGCCGGTGGCCACAAACAATTCGAGTTTCTTATCCGGATAATGGGGAGCCTGCTGTGCCCAAACCAAAAAACATGTGATGTGAACTGTTAGCAATGTAGCGGTTGACGTGCGGAACAAACTTGTAAAAGTTCAAGGCGATTGGATATCGGTAACTCAGTGAATGAAAAATATTTTTGGATAGTTATAAATGTTTGAAAATTACACCGTGGACAGATACGGTTTGCTCACTAAGTTCCGGATGTGAAATCGAATTGCTTATTTACTGATTTCCTATATATAGTGGACGGTTCATTCATATAACATTTTTTAGCTCAAAACAACACTCATTTTTTAGACACAACCACCCTACTTTGAGCCACAACAAGCTCCTAGGCCCATCTTATCCCTCATAATTTTTCAACATTTTGTGAATCAAAGAACATGGATATGACTAATCGGAAATGGCCTTTTTTCGTCAAAACGTATACTTTTCTGACTCGTCTTGATAAAAAAAAAAAAAGAAAAATCTAAACATTAAAAGTACTTTGATCAAATCCTAAACAAATTTTCACTAAAGATGCTCTCATTTTATGTCCTTTTTGAGTTTTTTGAAAAATTATTTCGTATCCTTTACTTGTTTGATGTCTCTCGTCAGACCACAAGTAGAAATTTTTGACTAAAAATAAAAATGTTATCTTGTTTTGTGTATCCAATAACAAGTAGGAGTAGCATCAAAGGCGAAAAAAAAGAATTAAAAATTACAAAAAACAAATAAGACAATCCAAACTTAGTCTAAGATGACAATAAAGATCCCTCACCCATCGGGCTAATTCCTTAGTCCTCAGTAGATAAAACTTTCACAAAATGAATAATTCAAATTAAATTTCCTTGGATGACCAACCAACTTGTCAACTTGATAGACCCTCAAAGCAAACATCCTGCAAAAATCCCCAAATTGACCGATCAAATTACTTTTCATTTTCAGCAGCAAAACACATACATATACATACCAGAAATTTTAACACAGTTATGCTGTTGGAAATAAGTGAATTGGAAATTGACTCTAGAATAAACCATTTGATTTGGTTGTACCCCCTCCGTCTCCCTTTTAAAGTCCAGTATTCCATTTTGGTTGTCCCTTAATAAATATCTATTTTGTAAAGTTAGTGGGTTAAAGTTGATACATTTTTCATTTTGCCCCTAAAAGCAGATTTCATTTTGAAAAATTAGTGAGGAAAAGTGTAATAATGATGTCTCCGTTGAGGGTAAATAGGGAAAGTGGAGGTAAAAGTTGATGTGAAAGGTGTAATGATGATATTTTCTAAATAAGTTGGAGTTACGAAGCTCGACATTTAAAAAGAGACGGAGGGAGTAATTTATTTGTCCTGCGATGGATAAATAAATATGGAGAGATTGAAATTGTTTGGTTTACCGTTGAACTGGGCCGTGTGTGGCAGCAGATTCATTAGATTCTAAGGCTTAAAGTTTGTTGGGTTCTTGTAATAATTAATTAAATTAGTTACTTCATTTATTAAAGCCTTTTGAATCAAATTTAGTGTTGGTTATAACTATAACCAACATTTGGCAACTAAACCAATGGGTGCCAACACTTCATTTTCCTTCGCAAACGTGCGCCTTGGGAAATAGGAAAAAGTAATGTTGGTACGGCCGGAACAAGTTTGAACAGTGGTGTCTCTCCAGTCGAGACCACTTTGAATAGTTGTGTCTTTTTTCTAATACCATTCCGAACAGTCACCATTCCTTTTCGTTGGGGTGCCTATTTACTGAAAAATTCCTACACTCATAACATACATATTCTGAAAGAGTTCTGCACAGTTTTTTGGTTCGCCCGTTGAACAGATTGTAGTACTACTTCTGTTCTTTGAAAATCGGGTAATCCTGAGAGGCAAACGTTTAAGAGACCCAAGAGCACTGGTGTGGGGGACGAATTTGCTTTAAGGATATAGTATTCTCCATAAAAATACTAGCCTCAATTGCCAATTTCCGGACGCCTGAAATTGGTCCAATAAGTTTCTAATCTTGTTTATTTTTTGATGTGTAGCGAATTTTCAGTCATAAACGAATCCCGATTCCAACATATGCAACATAGTTTTTGCCACCACCTACGTCATAGACGAGATGGCCAAAGAGCTGGGAAATTTCCTCCCTCCCACACGGTATTGGTCTTGGTTTAGAATCCTGCTTGCGGGTAGCAAGCTAGGCTTGTAAGCTCCAAAAAGGTGAGCTAGGGTTTCTCAGGGCTCTTCAACAAGATGTTGTGTGGAGTTCCCTTGTTCCTCCTCGCACCTTAGAGGGCTATGTTGACGAGCTGTCCTCCCCCAGAAAGTGGTTAAGTCACAAGAGCGTCTTGTGGTGACTACCTTAATCGGGACAAATAGTCACAGCTGAACATTCCATAGTGGATGGAACCCCATTGGTTGTGCCCATGGAGGAAGCTACATGCCCATGGAGGAAGCTACATAGATTGCCCCTTCCCATCCTTTTACTTAGCCAAACAAAAAAGACCCAGTAGTTGATGCTCAACAGTCGTGAAGAAAGAAAGAGGTGAACTAAATGGGAAACAAAACAAAACAAAAAGCTGTGAATAAGAAAAACTCAGTATGGCAATTCTCATGGTATAAACTTAACAATTTGTGGAAAATGTGTCCTTGAAACAGCCTGTAAATTGCAGGAACAGGACCTAAGAACAGCTTAGAACACTAGCTGATATAACAGCAGAAATGAAGCAGACCATAGAACAGGACTACGCTCATCTGTGCAACAAAACAAAATGCATGCCAAGAGGCCTTTGGCCCAACGGCATCAGGAGTTCTCTTAGTTGTCATGAAATAGGAGGGTTAGGAGTTTAACTCATCACCCAATGTGCTAATCTAACTATTCTAACAATCAGTGCCGGCCCCAATGTTTGGGTTGCCCAAACCCGACCTCAAGTTTGGTTGCCCACTTATTATTAAGTCATAAAAATTTTAAAAAATACAAGGCAAAAAAATCAAGGTCACAATGTGCTTTTAGTTGGAATTCTATCAAAAAATTAAAATTAGAATGGAATTTGGGTTATGGTGTTTTATGATTTAGCATGATTCGATTCAAAGAAAAAAAATATGACCGGTTTCTATTTATTTTAACTTTCATTTTTTTATTTTCTTATTTTGATCATTGTTCTATATTTAATGATAAATTGAAAAAGGAAATATTATGAACCAACTTGAAAAAATGTAAACCTGACTTTAAAAATGGTTAATTTTTTCATTGAAGTTTTTTAAATTAGTGAGTTCTGTGATATACATGTATATTTTTCATATTTTCATACATCACTATGTGAGTATGCGAATGCGAGTAGTTGTTTTTTGTTTTTGTTTTTTTTTGAGGAGTTTGCAACGTTCCATTAAGATTCTTATTTTTTAAGTACTTATTTTCTGTTTTATGAGACATGTCATTCTCTCACAATTCATCTTTAATTTGAAAAATAAATACTCATTTTAGTAAGTGAAACACACCCTAATTTTTGATTTATAAGAAGTATCTCTCAAAATAAAAAATATACACCAACAACAAATGGCCTTTCTCTTCTGAACAAATCATAAATATATAAAATAAAATAAAAAACAAAGAAGGTGCAGTGAATGAAAAGAGAAGAGAGAGAGAGAGAGAGAGAGAGAGAAATTTGAAAGGAAGAGATTGGAAAAATGAAACCTCAATGCTGGACACGGGGACTTGAACCTGGGCAAAATTCCACTTTTGGAAACTTAAGTATGCCCTACCAACCAACAAACCAACCCAATCCTTTATACTATGTTCGGCTCCAAAAAATATATATACGTATTTATATTTATATGGAATTTTTTTTTTGGGGTTGCCCTAGCCGGGGGGTTGCCCAAGTCGACGGGCTTGCGGGGCTTACCCCGGGGCCGGCCCTGCTAACAATATTGACTTCTGACTATCAAAATACAAAACAAACAAAACAAAATGCCTAAACTTAATATAGCGGCAGCAGAACATAAGCATACCAAAAATTTTAACACAGTTATGGGTCTTTTGCTCACCAGTTGATATATAGAAAGGGAACTGTGATTCCTTTCCTTCAGTACGCAAGCTGGGGACAAACAAACCCATATGCCAAGAGGATTTGAGAATGACATAGTATAATTTCATTTTCAATAGCTCTTCTTACTAGGATATGAGATGCAGGAGTGTCAATCTAGTTCTATACTAATGGCATTGTAAATTTGGTTAGAGATCCACAGAGGGGACGTCTAAACAAGTAGAATCATCCCTCCTTTAGGATGAGATCTACTACTTGCTTTGACACAAGTTTTTCTCAAACTGATAGCAAAACGTTTACCGGATTCAAGCTGTAAAAATCTGCGAGAAGTGTATAATTAGTGGTTTTGTTGAAGGGTATATCACAACGAACCGTTCTACACACATAGCAATCTGTGCATAGATTGTGCACAGATTTTGTTGTGGGCCCACCACGGATCCCACACTAATCATCCGAGCCGTTCATTAAATGTAAAAAAAAATTTCAACGGCCCCCATAAAAAATAAGTTCAATCCAATACCTATAGGTGCTTCATCAAACCATCTGACTTTTCATTCAGATTTCCAGATAATGAAAAGTTATATGGTTGGATCGAATATCTATAGGTATCGGATTGAACTTATTTTTTACGGAGACCCTTGAAAAAATGTTTTACATTTAATGAACGGCTTGGATGATTTGTATGGAACCCGTGGTGGGCCCCACAACAAAATCTGTGCACAATCTATACACAGATCTGCTGTGTGGATAGACTTTCTGTATCACAACAATGTGAAACCTGGGAACAGTTACACATCCTGTTTGACAAGTCACTAACTTTGTTCAATTTAGAAGTGCCCAGTGGTTGGGCCTTATAGGTTTTTCTTTCGAATGTAAAGCAAGCCCCACTGGAGTCTGGCCTAGCTCTATTGGTTTCAATGCATGGGTTGTGCACCAGCTGCCATGATCATGACTTGTTCATTGTTCATATCAACTCTAATAGGGGAATTGGCATTTATAAAAGATACTTTAACGTTTAGTATCCAACAGCAAAGATAGTTAACAAGCTGCTTGACCCAAATACTACTAAAATGAACCTCATTAACACACTAGACATAAACATAACCAGTAGACCACAATTGTGATGTATCTCCGTAACCAGTAGACAAGTAGACCACAATTATAGACTCGGAAAGTAAGAAACTGAAGCTACAGTTCCAGCTTAATCAGGAGTTATTAGCATTCCCTATAGCCTCTCGACACGCTCGGATATCATTCAACTGAAACTATATAAACTAATTTGCGGTTGGCCAATAAATAATCCTTGTAAAAGTTTACTTCTTGCTTTAGTGCTATCTTGATACCAGTATTTTTGGTAGCAGATGTCTAGTCTAAATTATGGCTGCATCTATATCTAGTGGTTCTGCCTAATTTGTTAAGTTCCTTGTCTAGTTTTATTGGTCTTCTTTGGATTTGTCATACAAATATGTGTGATGGTTTCGCCACAGTAGCGGTGGTGTTTTTGGCTCGTGACTTTATTTTTTTTACACGGGGTGAGACTAATCCACTTAGGCTGGCCGCATGGATGAGGGAACCAACAACCACGGAAAGCAGTGAAAAACAACTAGGAATTGGATCACTGGACGCGCCCATGAGGCAACCCACATGGGCTTCCACCTCCCAACCGATTGGCCTACTCCTAAGAATATAACTCACATCTCCTTGGCTAGTTGAGAAAACCCTCGTTGGGTCTCATAACTTTAACTATATTGTTATAAGAGCATCCACAGTGGAATAAGCAAAATAAAAAGTTGCTAAAGTTAGCAATGTTTGTTCAAAAAAGTGCTCACATTGGAATAACCAAATTTAACAATTTCTTAGCAACTCATCAAATTTTGGCTTTTGAATAATTAAAACTAGCAACCTTTAGCCAATAACCAAATTTAGTGATCTCTATATTTTCTCAATCAAGTATATCCATCACTACACAAAAATCTTATCTCTCAATAATGTTTTCAAAAAATAATTATAAAAAACTATTCTTACTATTTTTTTTAGAAACTTTTTCTATAAAAAAAATATGAACTATTTTTTAAATTTTTTTATGAAAATTGTTTCTTCAATTTTTTAAAAACTATTTTAAAAAAAAATTGTATTTGCACAAAGCTGTTTTTTTACACATTTTTTTTCATTAACTATTTTTTTATCCAACTGTTTTTTTTCTTCCAAAAATTGTTTAATTAACTCTTTTTTTTCAAGAACAAATATTTTTTTTATAAAAACCATTTTTAACATGAACTAATTTCTCAAAAACTAGTTTTTCAAAAGATTTACGTGAAATGGAGGGGAAAAATTTGAAGAAAACTCATGGAAGGAAGCAATGATTCCATCGGTTTTGATTATGAGCAAAAAATAACCAATGTGAGACTTGACATTGCTAACTTTAGCAACCTCTTAATGGATAATTAAAATCTGATGTGGCATATTTTGATTATTCACTTTTGCTTATTCCACTGTGGATGCTCTAACACGCATCAAGACTATGAAAGTGCTGTTGTTTAAGAATATTGGTGATGGAAATCGAGCCTGAAGTGTGTTATTACGAGGACAACGATTTCACGTCCGAGAGATTGCAGGAATTTTCCCAAGAGTTAGTGAGTTTTCCAAGAGCCTGATCTGACCGAGCTGTAAGTTTGGTCGCGCGAAGAAAGAAAGAAGCTGCAAGAGCAAGAAAGATGGGTTTTGTACGGGGGCTGCTCCAAGGTTCCTTCATGACGTTTTGATTTTTGGTCAAATGGGAAGTCCTCTTTTGTCCTCCCTCCATCAATTCTGATCTCGCTAAAGATGAGGAATTCTACGTTTCCTGTAAAATTCTTTGTCTGACAGAATATATATGGGGAAATGAAATTTCTTGGGGGAAATTACATTAATCCCCCTTTAACTACCACTCGGTCACACATTGCCCCTTTAACTACAAAATTCAACACTCAACCCCCTTTAACTACCAATTGCTGAAATCGCATGGATGGCATTAACAGAAATCTTGAAGTTACCTCATTACCCTTTTCTTTTGAGGTATAAATACATATATGTCTCTCTAGTTTCACAAATCAAAAAAATTTAAAAAAAAAAAAAAAACTTCCAAAAGTTGAACAGTATAGAAAATCACCGAGAGAGACAATCCCCACAATGGGCTCCCTCCCCGGACTCCTAGCGAGTTCAACTAGCCAACTACCACCACCACCAGCCCCTCGTTTGTCCCCGTTCCCCTTACCTAAATCTCCCCTCTTTCTATCCTCCCCCTCTCCTCTTTAGGTACCCCCTCTCCATTCCCACATTCTCAGGTACCTCTCTCTTTCCAAAATCCCAACCCGAAATGGCTCTCTCAAGCAACACCTCTCTCCTGCCACCAAACCCTTGTCCCAAACCCAACCCCTCCTCCCTTCCTCCCAATCCCTCTCCACCAAACCCAGTTCCCTCAAACCCATCTTAGCCGTCCACTCCACCAACCCCTCCAAGACCCCCATATCAACAACAATGGCAGCCGCCATGGCCGTCGCGACTGTAGGGACCACAACGGTTACAACTACGAAGTGGGCCTTGAACAGCTGGAAGAAGAAAATGGCGCTGCAGCTGCTGGAGTACCTGGACCAGGAATGTAAGTTTCCGAGGATCGGGAATAGCAGCAATGGCAGCAATTGGGGCAACAGAATAGGGCAAAATGGGGGAAGAGGTGGAACGGTACCCAGACGATGAGGATGACGGCATCAGAAAGGTCATAATCGGTGGGGGACGGAGCGAAATGGGAGGCGTCGGACGGCTCTCCATGTGGTCGTCGTCACGAATAGTTAGTGTTTCGAGGGCCTCCGACGGGAAAGACCGTCACAACAAGGTCTTGACATCGAAGGGGCTTCGCAACCGTTGCGTACGCCTCTCGGTCACAACCGCCATCCAGTTTTCGTTCTTCAGGATCGTAAACTTGCCAAATTTGTTTCTTAGGATTGAGAGAGAGACAGACAGACAGACAGAGAGAGAGACAGAGAGAGAGAGAGAGATTACAGATGGGAAGATTGCTGTACACGGGGTTTTTTTTCCCATATAAAAGGGGGAGATGAGGGCAAAGTAGTCCAATATTTGAGTTACATCCAAATCCTTAGTTGAAGGCAAACAGTAGGCAAACGATTTCAACAATTGGTAGTTAAAGGGGGTTAAGTGTTAAATTTTGTAGTTAAATGGGGCAATATGTGACATCCTCATTTGATCCCACCTTGATTGCAAATAGAGTGTCAAATCCAACGTTGATTTGGTTATACACCATTTGCTTCAAATTTGACTCCTCACGCCAAATCTGCTTTTGGCTTTTTGGAATTCAAAAAGTAGGTGTTTTGTACTTTAATACTTTGAATTTTACATCAAGGTTGGAGATGGAGGTTTGTTGATGTCAAATTTGGAGATGTCAGATTACCCATAAACCTTCAAATAAATTTGGCATCTTCAAATTTGACATAATGGCTGGAGATATACAAACTAGTTAACGACCATAAATGTTGCTAGAACGACAAGAAGCATTATTGCTCAATTAGCCAAATAATGAAGATTATGCACACTGCATGGTTTATACGCTATAAATATCTGTAACCGATGTCATGGGTCATTAATTTTCATGGTGGTTTATTTTTAGAAGTTCAATAAATCAATACCTGACTCAAAAATTAACAAAAGACCAAAGAATGCACGAAAGAACACTATCCGCCTGTGTAAAGAGAAATGTCAATATCATGACACAACGGTACACAAGCTCACCCGCTCGATTCCAAGTTTACATTATCCACTTCTAGATTCTCTGCATCATGCTGTCTGTTACAGGCTTCAAGAAATCTACGCCATATCAAGGCATTTGGAGGGAAAGGCATGCCAAGAATTAATCGCTCTGCTTCCTTCAGATCTCCATATCTAGTCAATAAGTCCACCATAAGTTGATAATGATCGAAGTCTGGTTCAATCTTGTAAGTCATATTCATCTCCCCAAAAAGTTGCTTTCCTTCTTTCACCAACCCACCATGTCTGCATGCTGAAAGCACAGCAAGAAAAGTAACTCTATCTGGTGTAAAACCAACTGCTTCCATTTCTCTGAACATTTGTAATGCCTTGTATGATTGACCATGAAGCCCTAGCGTTGAAATTACAACAGTCCATGAGATAAGATTTCTATCTGCCATTTCGTCGAATATTTTCAGACAACTCTCGAGGCTCCCACATTTTCCATACATGTCTATAATTATGTTGGAAACAAATGTGTCGCAACGTTTGGAGTCCGTTTTTATGATGAGGCCATGGAGCGAACTACCCAAAGCTAGATTGCAAAGGTTAGTGCAAATACTCAAGAGGCTAACATAAGTATACTTGTCAAGATGAATCTGAGCCACCCGCATGTGTCCAAGAAGTTCAAAAGCCTCCTTGTAATCGCCATTGCGGGAGCAAGCTACAATCAAGATGTTCCAAGATACAATGTCCGGTTCCTCAAGTAGAGAATACAATTCTTGTGTCTTATGATATTGCCCCGTCCTATTGTAAATTCCAGCAATCACATTAGATGGGACAACAGGAAGTTGTGTGTCATTAGCAGGAAGTAAAATCAAGGCATCGGATATCAGACCACTTTTGGCATATGAGGTAATGAGAGAGCATGATACATACTCATTCCCGTGGTAACCCATTTTTATTATCAAAGAATGAAGCTGCTGCAACTCTACAGTGTCAGATGACTTGAGTAGAGTAGAAAATGATACCTCATTTGGCTGACAACCGGATTGAATCATTTCACACAGTAGCTGAACAGGGGAGAAACAACATTTCTGCGAGTACCCCCAAATCAAAGCGTTCCAAGAAACCACATTCTTCTCATCTATATCATCAAAACAACGCTGTGCATCCCCCAACCAATCAGTTTTAGCATATAAATCAACCAATGCACTACCTACAAATATATCACGATCTAACACGTGTTTAATTGCCATACCATGGATCAGTTTTCCATACATCAGATTCTCTGATCTGGTACAGGAGTTAATAACACTAACAAATGTCGTCCTGTTAGGCCAGACTCCATCAAGACACATTTTCAAGTAGAGCTCTAGCGCTTTGCCTGGACTCTCACTTTTTGTCAGTGCACCAATTATTGTATTCCAAGACACAACATCCCGGATAGAAGCCTCCCCAAATACTTTCTCAGCTATGTATGGCCCAGAGCACTTTACATACATATTGAGCAGAGCATTTAGAACCAAAACATTGCAAACCAACCCATTTTTCACCAATAAACCATGTACTTGCTCTCCTAATTCTAGGTTCCACTCCCACAAAAATCCCGATAACACACCAACATAAGAATATTCTGTCAACGCCCATTCCATCTTCATGATCTTGCGGAACATAACTATTGACTCTTCAGCAAACCCGTGATGGCCAAACAAAGATATCATCGTGTTCCACGTAACCAAATTCTTCCGAGGCATGTCTTCAAAAGCTTTAAGACATTCGTCTAAGCACCCATGCTTCCCGAACAGACCCAACAATGCAGTCCCTGCAAAAGCATCAGGGTAAAGCAACCCACTCTTCAGAACCAATGCCTGCAAGTAAAACCCTCTATAGAGATCCAAAGACTGGCACGACAAAAGACCCCCGAACGTGAATTGGGTGGGTTCATACCCACACAACCTCATCTCAGAGAACAATTTCCAAGCTTCCTTTGCATCCCCACAACGGCTATAACAACCAATCATGGTATTGTATGAGACAGTGTTTCGTCGAGGCATTTCATCAAACACCTTGCGAGCAAGAAATAGCTCACCAAACGACGCGTAGACCGAGATGATATTGTTGTTAAGGAAGATGGGTTGTGGCCAATTCCAGCCGATCGTAATGGCGAGTGCGTGGAGAGACTTGGTGGCATCAAGTGATCTGATTCTTGGGAATTCTTGGAGTAGTTGAAGAAGAATACGTTGGTGATGGAATTCTCCATGGAAGTGCTGAACAACAATTGTATGTTGAGAATGACGACGTTGAAGGGGGACCGTGAGAAGCAATGGTGGAGATATAGAAAGGGTTTTGGTTAAGTTGAAGAGCAGATGTACAGACCTTGATGAAGCTGGCTTTCTCATGCAGACTAGGCGGCCAACAATGGACTGCGTTTAAGTATTGTTTAAAGTAACACTGATACTTTGGTGACAACAATTGGCTATGTAAACTTTCAGCTTCGATAAAGGTAAGAGAATATAGGATCTTATTTGCCCAAAAAGATGATCCTGCTCCCTGAGATGTTCATGAAAGCTCCCAAGTTCTTCAAATTGTTGGAACATAGAAGGAACTCCTGGAAAGGGAAAAAGGCCACGAATTAGTAGGCATAATGTAGTTTGATTCGTACACCAAACATTGAGAAACCTCCACACCAAACTTTCAAAAACGTCGAAAGTTGGACATTATCTTTTTCACTTGATAAGCCTAGTAAATTGGCATAACTACATTACACGAAATCGGCCCATTCCAAAGCTATACTACAGCAGTTTGTGTTGTGAATGATGGCCCATACTCCATAATTGTCTCGGACAATGTTCCTTTGTTCCTACTTGTTCTGCATCCCTCATGATCATTGGTGTAAAGTGTATACATTTGGTCTCCCTAATAAGCAATGCATAAGATTAACCAACAATAGCATTTCAAACTAATCACAGGACACTTCTGATTAAATTGGAGTAACAATTGAGCTGGTCATTCCGAACCTCAAACACTAGAAAAGGAAGAGGACAAGAAAAGTAGAAGGAATAAGTACGAGATCGTGGACTAACATAACCCGTCCTAAACACAACCACTTTCTTACCTAACATCACTCGACCTAAACACAACCACTTTCACACCTAAGTTTGAAGTATACTTGACGGAAGTCAAGAATAGAAAGAAAGAAGCTGATTAGAATTAGCATGGTGGCCTTATTCATTAGAACTACCCAAACTGTAACATTCAATTGAACTATTTAAAAGGATTGAGTGATAAAACTAAGCAAGATTTGCCAATCATTCAAAAGTCAATCCTTTCATGCTCGCTCCACATTATTCCCTATAGTCCTTGCATCAAAGGCTCATCTAATCTCTGGATAGATCCCTCAAAAATCAGAGAACAAAAGTACCAAATGGGTAAGAAGTTGAAAGTGAACAGATCCTCAAGAATGTAAAGAAATTTAATCCGTCCGTAGAAGTCTAACACATCCAAAAAACAGAACCAGCTGATTATATTGACCAACCTCCATGTTTTCAAGACATAAGAAGGGACCCAATAAGATCACCAAACCAATAGCTAGGCAGTAACATAATAAAGATCAGACACATCTTTTGATCTACTTTTACCGCAATCATAAGGCCCAGTCCTTCAGGCAATCACTGGCTGCTACAAAATGCTACGATCTACCATCGATGGAATTTTGATTGATTCTATCAAGATGGCCGGCCGGCCAAGTCCTTGATAGTCAAGGGGGTGGGGTAAAAATGAAGGGCTGGGATCCTCTCTAGTTACTGTCTCGATACTCCACTTTCTTCTCACATTACAATAATGTATTCTTACTGGTAAGAATACCATTATGGGGTTTGTCTCAGCAACTGTCCAGGCAGTTACGGGAGACGATCCGGCTCCAAAAATGAACGTGAAAACTAAAACAATCTGATATTTTTCAGATTTGCAAAATAAACGAAGAAAAGGATTACTTTGTTGTGGAAAAGCAAAAATAAGGAAGAACAAAGGGGAATATCTAGGACAGAAAACAAAACATATTCACAAGATTGTTCCTCGAAGAAAAGAATAGCCGTTGGATCCTTGACTAACCATTACCTGTTTGATTTCTTCGGGCTTCTTCCGATCCGGTTGACACGGATCCTGGCCTCGATCGGTGTACCGCCGGCGAATCAGTAATGGAGTAGAAAGCTAAGGACTAAACGGGACAGAAGAGAGAAGCAATATGGAACAGGGATCCTCTCCCGGAGAGGACAGGAGAGGATCCTGGCCGTACCAATATTCAGCCGTCTAGGAAGAGGAAGAGGTGTGTGAACTGAGGTCACTGAGGTGTGTGTATTTATCGTGGAGGTTTGGGGGGTTGTTGTTGTTGTTTGGGGGGGGGGGGGGGGGGGGGGGGGGGGGGGGGGGGGGGGGGGGGATTCGCGGAGGTTGGGAAGTGGAGAAACTTTTTTATATAGCCGGTATAGGAGGGGTGATGGTCTTGTCCGTTTTTAAGTTTTTGGCTATATTTCGAATACTAGGGATTGTGTCCGTGCCTGAAATCACGGCGCAACGCGTTTTAAACATAATTAAATTGAATTATCCTTCTCTACTTCTAATCAACCCATGCATGAAGGCACGATGCAGTATATTTTGAATTCGTTCTAAAAAAGTATTCTTCCCTGATAATCATAGTCACCCGCAACCGAATTAAAAAAAATACAATAATATAAACAAAATGAAACCAACACAGTCCAATTCCATTAAGGCATTTTTTTTTTTATAGTGAATGCATTGACATTTAGAAAAAGCTCCCTAAAAAAATAAATTTGATACTGTAGGTTGTTTCTTTACATAAGTACATAAGTACAATATGAGTCAAGACACATGCCCTGCAAGGGCGAGTCTACATTTGATTTACCAAAAAGCTATATGTAATAGACCACCTGAATTATTATCATGCACAACCAATCACCAATGAGCCTCCATATAAACTTAAAAAACAAAGTAAACTAAAAGTAAATGCCATTTCTTTACTTACCCGTGGCTGAAGGCATTTACCACCGGAATCTAACGAAAACATCTACTAACAATACAGTTTACATGCAATGCTCCCGTATCAATGAGTCTGA
This sequence comes from Rhododendron mucronatum var. ripense, assembly GCA_019656295.1. Classification (NCBI taxonomy): domain Eukaryota; kingdom Viridiplantae; phylum Streptophyta; class Magnoliopsida; order Ericales; family Ericaceae; genus Rhododendron; species Rhododendron mucronatum. The sequence continues at coordinate 5,105,388 of BPLT01000010.1, forward strand.
TGAGATTCACTAACAATAAGCAAAAGACAAAGATAGAGTTTACCGTATGCATAACCAAAATTTAAATCCATTTTCTTTTTTCCTTAATCAACATTGGATAAACAAGGCAATACCAAGAAGGCTACTCATTGGAATTCGAAGTCACGATAATTGGAGACCCATTTTGGTTTTGTTAGCAAAATAACATCGTATACGCACTATTAGCATCATTTACACACTAATCATGTGAGTATAGTGAATAGACTCATCATGTGTTGTAAGCACCAAAATCCAACAAAAACCAAAAAAAATAATAATAAGACGAAATTCTCAGCTTGCTAGATGTCTTCTTTCAAACAACTACCTAAATCCCACAAAAACTATTTCAAATATGAAATTATCTTTCAATAATAGAAAGCTATGCTTGTAACATTCTCCTGAAGCCATTTTGAATTTTTGGGGCTTATGTGGCTATCCCAATTGTCTGTTACTGAACAAAATCAAGTTTTCAAGCTCCCACTCCTTTTACCTAGTTAAAATACTAAACAAAAATTAGTTCCAGAAATCCATAAAGAAAGAAAGAGATAGAGACCATAATAGAAAGAGTGCAATTTACCTAACAGAAAGTAAAACCAAAAGCAGAAATCATGTACTACCAAAAGAGTCGTTGCCTTCATTCCACAGAGTAGTCAATAAGTTACCTGATCAAACACACCACAAATCAGTACAAAAGGTTATATATAATCAGAATTTCTTCCAATACTTCTAGCAACACGATCTTGCTCTGGTAAACATAGTCCGACGACAACCATATTTAAACATAACTTCCTCATAAATGTTGATTATAGCCATAAACATAACTTCCTCATAATCTGGAAGGCATGCTACACTTGATAAGATTGAGCGGCAACTAAAACATGATTTCAAGTCTTCCACACTTGAAAGCCCATTTTCCAGTAACTACCATGTTAAGCTTCTACATAAACTAAACACATTCAAACTACTTAAACGAAGCATCTCAAAATTACATCAAATGTTAGAAAATGGTGTAAACAAATGGGCATCTCAAGTTCAGAAAAGGGATTTCGAAAATAAACAAAACCCATTTAGAAACCCATGTCAGAGGCCATTGGCAAATTAAGAAAACTATTATGAAGATGGTCGACAGAGCTTACCTATGATGACAACAATTGTGGTCTTCGTTGGAGGGGCATAATTAGTTTTGTTCTACATACGACACGAATAAAAATTCCTATAGCTACAATTAACTCCATTTTTTTATCCAAACATCCACCTTTAGTAGAAAGTTTTCTTTAACAAAGCTCCAACATTGAGGCTTTAAGTGGTGAAATAACTCCGACCTTACCAAAACCTATTCATCATTATCTGCAAACATCAACTCTAACAATAATAAGAAACATAAAAAGGAAAAATAAAGGAAGAGCTCCAATTGAGTGTAGGTAAACTTTAAGAATATGAAAATGAAAAGGAGCCAAAATAGAAAAAGAGAACACTAAGAGTCTCCTTAAAAATGTGAGTTAATATCAGCCCAGTTAGTATCCAAGATAAGTAAAATCTTTGTCCACCTGTTGAAAGTTCAAAAAGCACATTGTGTTATGGGAAAATGGAATAAAGTAAGATTGCTATCATTTGAAAACAATTTTGTGGCAATTGCATACTTGACCAAAAATGGTAATAGTATCCATGTTTTCCTATGGAACTCTGAGTGCCGCTAGCGGGTTTCACTAATCCTATTGAACCAATCAGGAAAAATCCATTGGCGAATGTCCACTATCAGCAAAAAAGAATGTTCTGTGTTGTAGCAATTAAACTCTTTACATGGGCATGTACACTATCTGAATTATTGGGCAACTTATCGTTGTTCTTTCCAGTACCAATTCATAATCCTTTCACTTTAAATAAAAAATTCAATCCAGATTAAGCAAACGGAAAACTACATCACAGTCCTTAGGGGACAATTCCACACGCACATTGCTCCGTAAAAAACTTCAGGACACAAAATATATATTTAGTCATTCTGGTTTTTGTCCATGCATAATAAAAAAAGCATACCCGGTTGGTGGAACCGAGAGTCTCACATAGGAGAGAAGTTTGAGATCTGACTTTCTTGCAATTTTCAAAATCTCACACCAGCAAAATGAATCCGTACACTTAAAAGAATTTAAGTATAAGCTAACCCAGCATATTCATTTCCCCGAAAGCTTCATATTGAATATGACTTCAGCGTCCTTGAGAAAATGTGGGTCAAATATGAAAACAAAATAAAATGAACATTTTATGACTCTTCCATCGAAAGAACACCCTCAATGCCATTATTCCTTCAATTTTTTCCCCTAATATACATTTGCAAGTACAACCTGCCAAGTCATTTTGGGGTAAGAATCATGCAATGTTTGACTCATGCAAGTGCAACCAGCCTTCATAAAAAGAACTAAGAAGGGCATTTAACAACACCTGGTAATCAGACCACTTGAATTACGTGTTTGGCATGTTAAAACTGGGACAAAAATCATTGTCGCCCTAATGGAGACGTTAGAAGCTTTTGACTAGTGACACCACCGCATGTTTTACTCTTTCCTTGCTGTGAAATCTGAATAGGATAGGAGGCACCTTATTAGGATTAGCACGATGGACAACACACCAACACCAATTGAGAAAGGTAGCATCCTTTCTTTTTAAAAAACTAAATAAAGCAATCTATCGACTAAGAAAAACCATTTTATGTATGATCAAGAGACATAAAAGACGAAAAAAGAAATGATAAATATGTAAATGAGAAAAAGAAGCCCAAAAGTAGTACTTGAAGTTGCAAAGATTGGAACATTGGCATCTCATCTTCTCCACTAAACATGGATGCCTCATTTTGAGGGAAAATAAAGTCTCCTATAAATAAATAAATAAAAAAAACCCAACAATATTGATATGCAGAGAGAAATAAAGTATCCTATAATCCTGCTACACTCGTGTAATGTAATAAATACAGTTTCTTGACCATGAAAAAGAGAAAATAATGCAAATTTGGTAAACAAACGCAGACCCAAAACAGGCACGATATTGAGCCTTCATCATCCTATATACCAGTTCAATGTCGAACCCTAATAAGTTAAGCCAGTTACCTGTGGCAAATGCAACGGACCAATGGTTAATTTGACCTAAGAGGCATGACTGACCATGACAGCATGACATGAAGAACCCACATTCAAAATATCGAGTTCAGATTTGAAAGTTCATTTTAGTCACTCATCAAAAAAAAAAATCGTTTGAGTCATTTTAACAAACACCTATGCTGCGAACTGATTTCAGTAAAAAAAAAATAAGCACATTTAGGTCATGCCTTAATCTGGTATTTTTTTCTACTGATATGAATTGTGGATTTTGAGTCAATATTCAGTGAGAATAAAAAGAAGAATCAAACTAATTAAAAATGTGAAAGAACACAAATTTCACAGGCCATCCAACGAAGGCACTGGTTTGGGATTTGGGGGTTTCACAGGCCAATTCCAACTAATCGTGGATTTAGGGGTTTCAAAGGCCAATTCCAACTAATCGTGGATTTGGGGGTTTAAAAAAATGACGGGCAAACTGATTTTAACCAGAATCGAAAGAATATACGAAAACTAACAGAAATTTGGGAAAAGTGAGTGATTACCTGTTGAAGTGGATACCAAGAGTTCAGATTGGTTCTCTCGACAGTGAATTTATGAAACCAGGCAACTGAGGAGATGTCTCCTTTGCTTTTGAGTCTTTGACGATTAAAAGCATTGCGAAATTCGTAATCAAACAACATTCACATTCCGTATCTCCTCTTTCATCTTCGTCAGTGAGAGGCCTCCGATTACCACTCGAATCTGCAGACCTCCGGCCCGTGAATTTGGCACGGTGCTCAAACACATGTTCTGTTTTTGGCTTTGGTTCGAGATTTTGACCCGAGAGAAAGAGAGACCGAGCCCAACACTGTAACTCAGAAGCGGTTTTCGACGGTGGTGGTGGGGCAGCGTCGGTGGGGGCTTCGGTGTTAGTGAGGGCAGCGTCTGCGGCTGGTGTGTGAGTTGAGAGAGAGAGAGAGAATCAGAGGTTCAAATTTTGAATCTTGAGATCATCGCAACAGTATGCTCGGCGAGCACAGACACAATCAAGCACTTGTAAAAGTAACCTCAGTGTTTCACTATATTTACTGAATTGCCATCCTAAAGTTAGTTTGTGAGAGGGACAATTTTGAACCATTAGATTGTGTAGATTGGACGGTTAAGATGGCAGGAAAAAGAATTTTATTTTAGAATCTTGTAGATACCTCCCCTCCATTGTCATATGGATATGGATATTTTGATGATAGCCTCCGTTTATTTTATAGAGTTTCACGAGAACATTAATTTGTCAAAAATTATGTTCATCAGGTTATAATAGATGCATGATTGGCACATGCGGAAATTGAAAAAAAAATATTAATTTGGATCCAAAAGCACATTAAATCGGAACCCAATTTTTGTTTTTTTTTTTTGTTTTTGCATCTCAAAAAATGGCCAAAAAATTACTCCAAAAATCAGACTAGAGGGATACCATCACCCCTCCTATACGCATTATAGACGGGTCGGATGCATAAGCAGACGCCACGTGATACCTGCTCGGAACTAAAAAATTTCCCTATGCTTGGGATATATATACAAGTTTCTTTGTGAAGTGACTATACGTCTAGGGTTTTCACTTTTTGGAACTTGTGATTGCATGAGTTGGAAGGATAAGTGTTTTTTTTTTTTTTTTTTGCACTCGATAGATGTCTACTCTCCTCAGGGTTGGAGTCTAGACTGCTCAAGAATGGAAAGAGATACTGCAAAGCAGCATATGGGTGGGGGATTGAGAGATGCTATTAAGCGAGGGTGCTTGGCACTAGTGCCGAGCATCCAATCTGGTCGTTCATCTCGATAATCAACTACTCAGATTTTTGCTGAGTAATCGACAATTCAAATTTGTATGTATTCGGATTCAATCCAAGCCTTCCGTAAGGAAATGAACGGTTGGATGCCCTTTGGCACGGGGGTGCTTGGCAGTACCATCACACTAAACACTCAGGCTCTTCTCACATTTAATACGAAAATATGTGAGTAGTGCCGCTGAGCTACAAACACGTTGGCTTGTAAGGTTACATTTGAGAGCGGGGTATTCATTTTTGGGAACTTTTGTTTCCCACTTTTGAGATCTGAAACGGCTCAGAGCTTGTTTGATGGAAAACAATTGAATGGTGAGGATTTGGACAGATCAATATGTTAAGGGAAAATGATGGTCAAGGACATGTTTTGATAATTAATACCCCGCCAAAGACTTGTTTAGAACATTTGTTAATATTGAAAATATTTTTGGCTGGCATAATTATTAAAATACGTCTTGGGCCGTCATTTTCCCATATGTTAAACTCCCAAATCATTCTTGGCTTCTGGATCCTTGTCCAAACTAAATCTGGACCGTTAGATCAAGATCTGACAGCTTGAAATAGGATTGATGAAGGCTTTTGTTAACGGGATATGGAGGTCGGATATCACTTTTGCCCGTATAAGAAATTTGGGTGGGGTTATATCCGATGTTTTGTTTACTTTTTGCTACTCAGGCCTCGAGGTGCGAAATAGGCTGGGCTTTCGCCGATAGGGGTTTTTGCTGTACGAAATGTGGAGAACAGCTCTGAAACTGCTTGGGTTGAGCAGATCTGGAAATTTGGAGTGAAATGGTGTCTTCGGCGAGATTTTCTGGCGCCGTTTTAGGGTTCCGGCGAGTATTTCCGGTGAGGTTTAGGTTTCCGACGAGTTCTCCGGTGGGATGAACGGTGGGGATCGAGCCTAGAGCTCTGATACCAAATGATGCAAACAAAATATGAAAGGGAATCCAAGATTCAAAGAAATGAGCAAAATCTCATTCAAGAAGATAAACCCTAAAGGATAGAGAGAGAAACTATGTCTTAATCAATATATTCATATTCTTAATAATCAAAAGCTACCAAAATGTGAGACAACTTATCTATTTAGACTCAAAACCCTACATACACTATAGATACTAAAATGACAACAATACCCATAAATCGTACTGCATCATATGTATTCTATAATACAATAATAAGCTGTTTGTCTCCACTGTTGATTGAATCTCCCACTCCTTGAAGCCCAAAAGCGCAATTCTTCGCATATGTTACTTTTGTGGATGTGTGTACGGCTTTCATTGTGAAGATTTCCTTGATTGCTGTACTGTTTGGACTAAATGTCTAAATCTTTGTTAAAACAGGTTGACTTTTGCTGATTTGTGTTGACTTTAGTCAAAAAGCAATTCAGCAAAATTTAAAATTTTAGTTTGGCCAAACAGACGAAAAAAATTTCGTCTTCAAAGATCCATCTTTAGACTGGTTTGGATGCATTTGAATGGCATGTTGTGGTTCAGATTGTTACTTATTCATCCTAGGGAAGGCCAAAGACGGTCATGCCACCCCTCGAGGTTCTGAAAATTGTTCTACTGTCCATCTTACATCATAACCATTTCTGCATGTATTTAGGAAATGGGCTTACCAAAAATAAAGGCCTTTTAAGAAGCTTATCTACTGACCCGCTATTTCAGGCGTATTTCTTGCAATGTATATGGCATCAATTCTACCGAGTTGACATATGAAAGCACTTTGACTTTCCAAGGGCTAGAAAAATCATGGAGGCTGGCTTTGCATTCATCTAGATTGTATTGACCACTTAATGCTTCAAAATTATGGTCTAGAGGTCCGATGTGTTGGGTTTTCCTGTCCTCCCAAGTGGGTTGATGAGCCAACCATAGAGGTTTACTCCCCAAAGGTGTCGGCAACTACTCCCAACCGTTTCACTCGAATTGCCTTAGAGGCTGGTTGCTTTCTTTGTGTATTTATGTACGGATCTAAGAGAGAGGTGAGGTGTGGGTTGTAGCGAGAGATGTGAAGCTTGAGAGGGTGAGGTCCTGAGAGGGGGAGCCGGTTGTGGCTCTCCCCAGAGAGGTTTTTGTCAAGTTTGTATATATTGTGTGAGTATATATAAATGGAGTTTTTCCTCTGAAATCATTGTATGAGTTGTGTGCATGGTGTCCCTCCGGTCCTAACACGGTAAATTACAAACTAAGGGTCCAGACGACCAGTGCATTATAAACTAAGATCCTAATTCTGTTTAAAAGTTACAGGAAAAGGTTAGATAAGTGTTAGCGATCATACTTGGATTTCCTGACTGATTATGTAATTCATAATGCCTATTTAAGAAATTGTTACTATCTTTCTGAAGGTTATCTTAAATGTTTTCCTGCTCCACTGAACTTGTGCCCCCTCTATCAAAGCTGTATAGCTTCGTCCTTGCATTCTAACAGGTAAGAACAAATCCATGCATTCAAGCACGGAACGCCGGGAGAAGAATCTCCCATAGTTTGTGATGGATAGTAGTTTTGCCATAAACATGGGTTTCCCCCCTCTTTTTGTTCTGAAGTCTTCGGTAAAGTAAAGTTTGGAGTTAAAAATTTCAGATGAGTTAGCATGAGGGACGTACTCCTATGCCCTTAATGAGAGGAAGAGAATGGCTTCTATTGGCCATGATTATCAGCAGTTTTATCCACACCCCATATTATAGTAGATAGGCTAACGAGCCTGATTTTATCCACACTCCATATCATGCAGATTTCAACTTTGAATAAGGTTTTGAGACCCTTGATTCCTTCATTTGTTCGTATGCATTTCAACTAGAAAGGAAAGATAGTGAGCCTAAGGAATAGACTGATACAATCTAACTTTATGTTGATCCCGAGCCGAAGATAACAAAATTTAATGGATCGGACCTTAAGAAACGAATAGAGTCACATGTCTGCAAAATTGTAAACAGAGCATGTTTTCGTAGAGTCACCACCATAATATGACTTTCTGCAAGTATTTCCTTAAAGTACCATCACATGCACAGGAAAGAAACCAATATAAATTCTTTCAGAGATTCGGACACTTGTTTTTCTTTCAATTAATTACTTTTTACTTATATGCTTTTCTGTTCTTTTTTTTTCAATCAATCTGTAACTTATATGCTGCAGGTTTGCAACCTTGTTCATCATGATCGGCGAGATTTGATTGTGGGATTTACGAAGTTTTTACTGGAAGCAGATAAGAATGATGATGCATAAAATGGAGGAAGGGCAAAGTTTTAGTACTTTGCTTGATGGCATTCTTTCTTGTATTGTCACTTGCCTTGGCTTTGGGAATGGGGGTTAGGCTTTCGAATTTTTCTGTCCGGGGATCAAATGGTCCACCTATGGCGGTCATCAACTTTGAAACTTGATCAAATTTTTAGCACCAATATCTTTTTTTTTTTTTGTTGTGTGTGTGTACATTTGAAGAGTGTTTTTACAGCAAAGGAAATAGGACGTAGACTGATATATAGTAGTAGGGGTGTTATTCGGTCGGTTCGGTTCGGTTCGGGATGGTTTTGCCGGAAACCGATCGGGTTCGGGGTATTTTGTTCCGGGACCGATCCCGACCAAATTTAATTTCGGTTCGGTTCGGTTCGGTTCGGGGTGAGGTCGGGGAGTTCGGGGATTTCGGTCCACCCCGAAATGGGCCTTAATTGGGCCATTTGGGCCATTTTGAAAACAATGGACTGTTGGCCTGTTGGGCCATTTTCGGCCCATTTTTATAAAAGTTCATTTTTCACTTATTTTTATATGGGCCATTTTTATGCATTTTTTTCACTTTGTTTTGGGCCATTTTTACATGGGCCATATTCCAAACAATCCACCTGGGTTTTTTTCTTTCTATTTAACCTTGAAAAGATATTGTTGATTGAAGCTAGTATAAAAAACAAACATAAGAAACAAAATAACAGTCACCCAAGCATGCTAATTTCGGCAATATGAATCCCTATGATGGGTATTCGACTATTCACAGACACCCGAGCAAACATAAGAAACAAAATAAAACAGTCACCCTTCAGGCCTTCCCTTCTTTTTTTTTTTTTTGGCCCAGTCACCCTTCACAATCAGTCATGGAGTCACCATTCACCCTTCACTACATTAGTTTCATTACAAAACAAAATAAAACAGTCACCCTTCAGGCTTCCCTTCTTTTTTTTTGGCCCAGTCACCCTTCACAATCAGTCATGGAGTCACTATTCACCCTTCACTACATTAGTTTCATTACAAAACACAACACTAAATTAACATAAAAGCTTACAAAACATTTCAAGTTCACTATCAAAACATCACTAATTCAAAATATTTTGCCATCACCACCTCAACACATCAATTGTCAAGCCATACCCTGCCAAGGAAAACATAAGAAGAAATTAAGGTAGTTCAAAATCAACTCAATAAATTAAAACAAGAATTTGTAGACAAACAAAACAATTATATTTGTGTACCCATGATAGAACTTCTCAATCCAAGCATCAACCCCTTTAGTCCTTATCACTTGATTCCAAGACAACTAAAAACATAGAGAAAAAAACAAAGAAAACATACAAGCAACTAAGTAAGACATTCAACATAAAACATATTTAAGGACCATAAAATACTTGTCAATAAAAACTAAAAGTAAGAATAATACCCAAATCTAATGCCTCCAATTCATCAAGTTGTTCTCTTATATTGATCTTGGTTGGTTTCCTAATCCATTGTTGTGTGCAAATTAGTGCTTCCACGGTCTTTGGAGAGAGAGAACTTCGATAAGGATCAATTACACGTCCGCCCGTGCTAAAAGCGGATTCGGAGGCAACTGTGGACACGGGAATTGCTAGCACATCTCGTGCCATTTGAGAGACAATTGGATACTTCGAAGAGTTTAACTTCCACCAACGAAGTACATCAAAGTTGTCACAATCATCCTCACTAGTTTCCGCAAGATACTTTTCCAATTCCGTTTTGCTTGCCATGTTGCCCTCCTTTTGTTTGTGCATCTTAAATTGAGATTTCAAAGATTTATGATTACCAATTTCCGTTTCAAGTCCACCCAAATCTACGGTGTCCAATGATCCCTCAACCTCTTTGTTGCGCACATTCAAGCTACCATTATGCTTCACATACCATTCAAATAAACGGGTAATTTCACTTCTTAGCCTATCCATGAACTCACCAACAATTGCCTTATCATAGCCCAAGGTATTTTGCAAGCAATACTCAAAAAATGCAACTTTGCATCGAGGATCAAGAACAACCGCAAACATCATCATTTGATTAATCTTATCAAAATCTCCCCAATACTTATCAAACTTCTTACGCATACTCTTTGCCAAATCATACAAATTACTATCCTCATTTTCACACAACTTCATAATGTCTTGTTGAATCAACACTATTTCATCAAAAAAAACATTGCAAGTGACGTACAAAGAACCCGAAAATTTCAAAGTTGCAATGTAAAACACTCGAAGAAACTTTACGTACAACTTAATCTTTTCCCAATCACTCGAACTTGGAGGTCCAACGTACTCCTTCCGCCCTTTCCACCCCCCCCCCCCCCTCTTTTTTTTTCTCTTCTCAATTTGAATTATCCTACCTATACCCTCAAAACCATCAACATCATCAAAATCCTCGTCCATTTCCTCCTCTCTTACATTTAATTTAAAGTTCGGATCATCACACAATCGATCAAAGGCCTTTTGATAAGTTAAAGCTCTCTCCAACATGAAATATGTGTAGTTCCACCGAGTAGACACATCCAAACAAGGTTTAAGCCTACACACAATTTTCTCCTTCTCAACACATGACCAAAATTCCGCCATTCTAGATGGGGAAGACCTCACATATCTCACCATATTGTGCACCCTTGCAATTGGGATATCAATCTCTTGCAATCTTTCACGTACGATTAGATTTAAGATGTGTGCCGAACATCTCACATGCAAGAACTCGTGATTTAAAATGGTGGTCTTCCTATCTTTGGTCTTTCTCTCCAAATAAGCAATCAAAAGATTATTTGAGGATGCATTATCAACCGTAACAGTTAAAAACTTGTCAATTCCCCAATCCAATAAGCATTCTTCAACCATTCTACCAAGAGTATCACCTTTGTGATTAGGAACAACACAAAAATTCAGAATTTTCTTTTGGTACCTCCAATTCTCATCAATAAAATGACCCGTAAGACACATGTAATTCAGATTTTGGACCGAAGTCCAAGTGTCCGTTGTCAGACAAACCCTTTGATGCTTGAGTGTATGTTTCAATGTTTTTTTCTCCTCCTCATACATGACCATGATTTGTTTTGCCATTGCAAGCCTACGAGGGGGATTCCACATTGGTTGAACAACACTAATAAAATCTTTGAATCCTTCACCCTCAACAAATGAAAAAGGCAACTCATTAATAATTATCATCCTCGCTAGTGCCCTTTTACAAGCATCAGCACTAAAGGCCACAGGCACAAGGCTTGCACTTGTTTCACCATTGTGTTCTTTCTTTTGAAAACTAAGGAGTTTTTGCCTAGAACCCGCAAATTTCTTACTTGGTGGATATTTGGTACACTGATACGCTAGATGATGAGTTAGTGATTTAGTACCATTTAACTTCGAGTGACAAGCATAATCGACACCACACCAATTGCATGAAGCCCTAGGTTTCGGATGACCCTTCGGTGTAATAGTTGTAAAATGCTTCCAGCATGCGGCCCTTTTTTTCATACCAACCTTCTGTTTTTCAGACTCATTGTTAATTTCAGGCATCAAATCATCATTTAATTCAGCATTTTGAGGGATATCAAACTCAGCACCTTCATCCATAATGTCATCACCATCCATATCATCCATCTAACACAACAGAAAATTAAAGCCAACATAATCACAATCTGATTTTCATGTTGTTCGTACACTAATCTAATTTTCAGGCCATCACCTCATGTTCATGCGAAAATTAAGCAGTATGTAAATGGTAAACACTAAACTCATTAAACAATTCAACAAAACTCTGATTTTCAACCAAAAATATAGAGTTTTGAGATTGCATACCTCATGCTCACAGTCGGACATTGCGCCGGCGTTGAGGGACGAGAGATGAACCTGAGAAGTAAAAGCAAAACAAAAGCCCTAACTTAAAAATCATTTTACTGTTTTTTTTTTTGAAACCCAACATCAAAAGCATCAAAAGCAAAAGCAAAACAAAAAAATGGTCAACTACTTAGTTCTCAACAAATCAAGCAGAGGACTAAACTGTGAAGAATTGGGTACTAAATCAAGAATTAAAGTATGAGAGCAGAGAGTGTAAAAAATTATTATAGTAGCTTTATTAGATTCTTTTAGAAAATTAATTTCTAACCGTTTGCGAAATTTGTCTGTAGGATATATAGTTGTGGAATATTATTTGGCTCAAGTCAATTTTTTCCCCCCAATTCCCTCCCAGGGAAGTCCTAAAAAACAGCTTGAGCCAATTCTTTTTCCATTTCTCTCTTAGTAATTTGCTTTATGACTCTAAGTAAAGAAAAACTTCTTTACGGATCGAAGCAACCCGTAAACTTTGTTTATAGTCCCTATCACCCTTCCAAAAAAAAAATCTTGATGAATGAACCTGAACATTTTAAAATTCGACTCGTTTACATAGCCCTATGTGTCGGTAATGATATTTTGACACTGTATCAGTGTACTGAATTAATAATGTGACCGGCCTGGGAACCTTCTGCGGATGGTTTTGGCATGCATGTGCTGATCTTATGAGAAATTAAACCCACATGAATGCAAAAGCAGAGAAGTCATTTCAATTAAAGTGATTTCGATCAAACGCGCACTCCGATTCGACCAAATTAAACCCACATGAATGAATTAGAGAATGCTAGCTAACGGATCTAAGATGAGAGCATCTCCAGCACTAGCAGTCTCTGTTTCTAGCCATTTTGCTTAGGAAAGGTGCAATTTTTTTATTATGGCTTGCCAAAAAATATGTGAACTTCCCAACAGCCTATCAACACCCTAGCCATTTAGAATAAAATAGGAAAATAAATCTCCAATCGAAAAATACTTCCTCTGTCGGAAAACAAAGCCAATCGGAAAATACTTCTCTGTCCAAAAACAAACCCACAAATTGAACCCAATCTAGCCACAAACCCAGGTGAAAAACAAACCCACAAATTGAAACGGCCACATATCGCCGGAAAGTTCGAGAAACCCACTGATCAAATATGCCAGAAAACTCGAAAAACTCACCGGAGGAAGTCGAGCTCTAACGGAGACAGTCGAACGGCGACACCGGCGAGATTTGACTTAGCCGGATAAGTGGCGGTTGACCGTCTGGTTGACTAGTCTTCCATCCGAAGCAAAGAAATAGGGCCGATGAAGATGATGACCGTTCGAGGGGCCGGATCCGATGAAGCAAGGAGAGAGAGAGACGGCCAGATCCGGTGAAGCAAGGAGAGAGAGAGACGGCCTCGCCGATCGGCGAGAGAGAAGCTGAGAGCAGAGAGAACGAGAGGATGCGAGACAGAGAGAGAGAGAGAGAGAAATTGAGGCTGTCCGCTGTTGGTGTTGGCTGCTGCTGCAGTGAAATGAGAGTAAAAGAAGTTCTCAAGTAGGGTTTTGTGATGGACGGTGTAGATTAAACACAGAATTTAAATTGACGGTCCAGATTAAACCAATTTACATAAATATATTTATATATATAATAAATTAATTCGGTTCGGTTCGGGGTGTTCGGTTCCGGTTCGGGGTTTTCGGTCGGTTCGGGGTTTTCGGTTCGGTTCGGTTCGGTCTGACTAACATGCAACAAAACCGAGACCGAACCGAATTTGGTTCGGTCGGTTCGGGGTGGACCGAACCGAGAAATTCCCGCCACCACCCCGACCGAAGACCGAACCGATCGGTCGGTTTTTTCGGTTTTTTTCGGTCCGGTCGGGTTCGTAACAGCCCTAAGTAGTACTAGTATGTGTTTCCTCTCAGCTCTATATTTTGGAGTACTTTGTTGTATTTGTTGTTTTTAGACCTATGAGCCAGCCAATTTGTATATGGCTTTATTCATATAAGTTGCATTTTTCCTGTTCGAAAAAAAGTAATAACAAATAACTGCCTAGCAGCTAGCACTACATCTCTCAAGCCGAAACTCGCAATCTTCTTTTTCCGATAAAAAATAAACTCACGATTTCGCAATGGCACTCCAACGAGCATTTTCCGGTTTATCCATCCCATGGTAAAATTGCATCTTTTCGTTGCCTCACTTTTCTATTTTAAGACCTGAATTTTTGTTTGCCAATTCTCACTATATTCTTGTCATTCTCAATCTTTGTCATAGTACCTATATTAGTGTACCTCGCTAATCAAAAATTCAAGACCAGTAATCCTACTAAAAACTCACAAAATTAATAATGTAGTGTGTATAGTGACAATCAAATTTTAGTTCAAATTTCATACTTATTAATTCATTAGTTCAGCCATATGACCGAATAAATTATTCTGTAGCAATAAAAAAACAGTCAAAGGAACTAACCAATCCATATTAATTTCTTCTGTTGTTACTACAAGAAAGTCGGGCAAAGCCAGCGGCCAAAAACATTGTGGAAGGGTCTGTAAAGCGCTGGTATAGCCTTACACGACCTATACCAACGCTTGGGCAATGCGCTGGCGTTGAGGCTCTACTATTGCTCTATGCCAGCGCTTTTTGTGGGCGCTGGTATAACTTTATTTTTACCAACGCTTTTTTTCCCAGCGGTTTTAAGCGCTGGTATAACATAATTTTTACCAACACTATATTCCCCAGCGGTTGCAAGCGCTGGTATAGACCTAAATGCATCTGCCCACCTCTACACTTTTACCAGCGCCTAAAAGCATTATTGTAGGTTCAATTTTTTATTTTTCATAAATAAAGAATTACTACTCCAATTTTCAATTACATCCTAACTATAATAAATTATAGTGGCCACTTTCCCGGCCCATCACATATCGGTTCACTAACTTTTTCTAAATAACTCAAAAGCCAAAATAATTCATTTTTCATTGGAGAAACTAATACTCCATATATAATATAAACTATATAAAATGTCAAAAGTGGGTCCATAACATTGTCAACATTCAAAAGTAGATCAAACATGCCAAAATATTACAATCCAACTACATTACAGAAACTACATGGAATAGATAATTAATCAAAAGTCGACGATGCCATCCTTAACAAGATCTTCCCGAAAGAGCTTTCAAAATGACAAGTTGAAATCATGGTTTTTGCTAGAACATCCTATTACCTGCAATGCAAATGATGAAGAATAAGAACCAAGTTTATCTTTTAACTCCCATGACAATTTATTCAAGTAAAAAAGTTGGATAACCACAACTAATAGAAGCTTCAAAACGGAACAAGCCAATGAACTGGACAGTTGCACTAGACACAACAATCCAGGAATGAGCTTCACAACAGGTAGCAGTTTTTGGGCTTCCTATAGCTTCACCCGCATGATGCACAAAACACAATAAAAGTAGAAAACTGTAGCAGCAGCTAACTACTGAATAGGAGCAGTGAACAGCAACAATAGCAATCAGCAACGAGATACACCACTTTGATATGAACAAATGTAACAACAGAAATGCACCACTTGATCGATTTGAACTCCATATGCAGTAAAACAATTGATTGGTAGTCAGAATCAAAATTGTAGACGGGCCATATAATCAAAACAGCAGCAGCAACAGCAAAACATCTTATACAACAAACATGGGAATAGCAGACAGCCATATCAAGCAACTACAAACTGGACAGCAGGAGCATAACCATAAAACAATCAATAGCAACAGCAATGAAGAGCAGCAGCAACCAAAAGGGCGCCGTGTCCACGTATTGGACAAGAGGACACGGTGGGGACACGGGGACACGACGGGGACACGCCCAAATACGTATTGGACACACTAACACCCTATATGAAGCACGGATACTCCGAAACTAGTCACGTACAAGTATCGGATACTCCCCAGATACGGATACGCGCCCGATACGGCCCGATACGTATCGGATACGGCAAATAAGTATCCTGTAATTAAATTAAATGTTTTTATTTTCGGATACGTTTCGGATACGCGAGCGATACGGGAGGGATACGGCCGGATACGTTTCGGATACGGCGGGGTCAAAAATGAAATTTTTTAAAGATTTAAGTAGAAAAAAATAAGATTATGAGGAGAAAAGTGTAATAAAATTATAAATTAGAAGGGGGAAAGTGTAATAGAACTATAAGGAGTATAAAATACTTACGTCTATTGGCCGACATACTCGACAATCGACATCCAAGCCCTAGAACTCGATCGATTCCTTCTCTCCCTAGATCAATTGAAGGCAGGTACACACACACACACACACACACACACACACTCTCTCTCTCTCTCTCTCTCTCTCTCTCTCCTGAGTCCTAATCGTACTCTCTCTCCGTTCTCTCTCTCTCTCTCTCTCTCTCTCTCTCCTGATCGTATCATACTTACCCGGTGGTCATATATATATTGTTAAGGTTGGTTTTTCTTTTATTGCCACGTTAACTTTGCTTTTTATACAGAAAATACAATAGGTCAAACTAGTTATTAGTTGTAACCTGCTCTAGCAAAAGACAAAATACGGCAAACTAGTGACTTTTGGCATGTATTGGATGTTGGATGCTTCGTATTAGTTTTTGTTAGGTTCTCTTTTGTTTGGACATGTGCTTAATGCTTGGTATTGGTAATTTAACTACTTTTTGACTTCTTGTGCCTAGTATGAGACTAATAATTATAAAAATATATAATTTGCACAGCCGTATCCCCGACGTATCCGTATCCTAGTTTTTTAGATTTTGCCGTATCGCTGTATCCGTATCGTGTCGTATCCGTATCCCGTATCTGTATCCGTGCTTCATAGCTAACACCTAATTTTCAGTTTCCAACAATATGAACTCGAATCCCAATTCTTCAGATCAGTTTTTAGTCATTAGAGTTCAATTCAGCATCTACAAGGGTGATTTATGCCTCTAAACAACATTTCCAGCAATTGCAATCGTCATTTTTTGTAAAAGCTACAACTATAGACTTACAATGGCGCTATGATTTCAATTCCTATACAATGTAAGAACGTACCTCAATCAGAATATTCGATATCATGACTTGCATGCGATGATCGTTGATGTGCGTGTAGAGAAATATGATCTAGGGAGCCATTGCAACTATTTCGAACCTAAGATATGCAATGGAAAATTTGCATAAGCATCTAAACAATACAACTATACACTATCTTAAGTGTAACAAATTACAAATTTCATTAAGTGAAACAAATGTAATAACCTGTAATCCAGCACGCCTCATCACGATATCCATTTGTTCTTTTAAAGTGCTCATTTCAGCCGCTTGAGATTGCACCTTGTCTTGTAGTTCACATATAATTTGTTTGTCTCTCATTCTTTCTTCTTCATCAGCCACATTAAACCACGGGAAATCATTGCAAGTTGAGCGGCTACTTTTAGGAGTAGGCCCAAACCCACAACCACGAACACGACCAGACCACTCTTTTTTATTAATCGCTTGAGAATAAACGTAATTCGGGAACCAATATGTGCTACCCTTAGAATTTCCTTCCAAGCTATTTGGAAGTAATTCCTTAATTTTCGCCTAAAAAATTGATACAAGTTTAACTAGAGTACAAAAGATGAACTAAAAACTACCAAAAAAATAAAGAAGCGATAGATGAGCATAGAAAAGAAACGTCATTTAATGCTAGTCATTATAAAATTTAAACTTGAAAAACATGATAACTCATACTATATTTGCAGTTGCAATGTCATTAACAGCATTCTCGTTTTTGTCTGAGTTGTTATATACAGCTGTGCTCGACTAGGTGCAAACCCAGAGTCTTCCTCCTGTTTTGTTACCAGGTCCATACATCAACTAATTGTGGAACTCAAAAAATATACCATATTGAAAATATGAAACAAGAAACCAACTTCAAGTACCAATTCATGAGCATGTCATGCATAAGATTTTGATCCTGTTGTATGCGGATCTTCATTCTAGTTTCTTTCTCCCTTATTCTTCAAACTAAGGGCCTTTATTTTTCACATGCACACATACAATAGAAAATAGTTATTACTTTCAAAGTTTTACTTCTCGTAAGGCCACTACCAAATATACTTTATACCTTTCCCTCATTTGAGCATCAGTAAGAAACAAGATCGGCAAAATGCTCATAATTAACTGTCGGAGGTGTTGTAGCAACAACACCTCCGAATGATACTTTCAAAGTGCATCTCCAATCTCTCAATCTTGTCCCTAACAACTTCAAAGTGTAACGCTTGATTACCTCACTTACTGGACTATTTTTGAGAATTAGAAACTTGGACTGGAGTGACGTAACAGAAAAGCATTCTAAGACAACTTCAAAGAATGAACAAATTCAAGTATTACACCTATATTAGGACTAAGTACCCGAATGATACTCCAACAAGCTTCTTTGTAGTGTCGCGGCACTTTATGAATATCAATCAATCTTAGCCTACTATTTTGGGTATCAAGGCACTTAGAACATGATGGTTGCTTTTATCTAATTCAATGGCATACAACAACGTAAGAAACATGTGGAACAAATCATTTAGAATTACTCAATCACTTTACCATATTATTAAACTAGCTAGAATTAAATTAATCCATGTGAAAAGTACCTTGAAATAGTTCATTTGCTTGTACATCCAAGTCCTTTGCCTCTTGAGGTTGCGAAGAGCTATGTGAGTTGGAAGGCCGTGAAGTTCAAGGCAAATAGTGAGGCTGTGAAGGCAGCTCTAGGCAAATGGGTAGTCTGCAAAGATCCATGTGGCTAAGTGGGTTGTGAAGCCCCACATGATTGGGCACGATTTGGAGATCCATGTGAGAGACTAGGTTGTGAATGTTGCTCTATTTCGCATGTAGGAAATAGTCTTCTCTTTGCCATGCCTATTCAAACAAACAGTAGAATAATAAACAATAATGGTCACTAATGCATAAGAGGGCATAAACAATCTTCATTTAGCAAACTCATACTCAGCTAAAACCCAAATCACCACTACCAAGTTTTGGAGTTCTAACTGCTTGAAATGAGGTTTAGAGGTTGGAAACGCCTCTAGTAAGTGCTAAATCAGCTGTGTTGTATGCTGAAAATAGTTTTTAAGAGCTGAAACTAAGTGTAAAAGTGCAGGAATTACTTGTTATGTGCTGAAAATTGATAGCATATGCTGCAAATGTGAACCCAGTTCCAGAAAGTGTGAATTTGGATGTGAAAACTGTATTTGTAGATGCAGGAATTATATGTTAGATGCTAAAAATAAGCTTTTTGATTGCTGTGAATGAGTACTAAGAGCTGAATTGCAACTGAAGCTGCCAGAACTTGTATCGGACAAGTGGGAATCAATTGCCATATTTAGTCAAGGAGAGCGTATAGAGAAAGTGGTTGCTAGAGTTCATTTTTTGGAGCATCTCTATACTAATACTCGCATGTGTGGATTATATGTTGTATGCTAGGTTCAAAAACGGCAACGAGTACCGCGACTTCACGTAGGGAGTGAGCTTGTGTTCATACCATAGATCAAACAACCCAAATCACCACTACGCATTTTGAGCTGAAAAAACCAACTCAAAATAAAAACCACCATACTTTACAGTATATATTTGAAGAACAAATTATAAAAATACCTAAAGTAGTAAAAGAAAGAAACCTCCCTACCCGAGCCCCTACTTCCTGGCCTTTTGCTATACCATCATACTTTACAGTATATATTTGAAGGACCGGCTTGAAGACCTTTCGACTAATTTAGTCCTAAATTTAACGATGTCAACAAATCTTCACCAATCCCAAAGTTTAAGTTTGGAATATTTGGCTTTTGTGGGATTCAACTTTTCGACCTCTAGGACGATAAACCATATGGTAGTTATCGTATGGCCACCAAGTTCACCAAATACGAGTTTAACAAAGATTTTCTTCAAAAGAAGTCTTCGATTTGGGTTAAATCAAAACTTGATTGTAAAACTACAACCTTGCGTTTTCAACGATATATATATTAATAAGGAAAGCAATTTACATAATTTCAAGACCAATCAAGTGAACTAAATGACACCACATGACGATTTCACCACAAATCATGCCGCAAATTTTCTTCTGTAACTGCTTTCATTTTTCTTTTTAATCAATATGCCTTTAATAAAGTGGGAAAAAAAATTCAGACATGTAGAGCCGAAATTGGTCACCTGTATATACATACACACGCTAATACAACAAATCCCTGGCCATAGAACAAAAAAATTGGTCATTTGGAACAAAGATAAAACAAGATTTGTACATGCAAAGCCGAAATCGGCCATGAAGGTTTCACAAAAAAATATCTGTGAGTCCATTCACTTCGTTTTGCATGCAATGGCCACTGTACTACGCTTAATATTGAACAGAACCACATCCTTACCCCAATTCTCGAAACCCTAATTTCTAAACACCCCACTGCTAAAATAGGGGTATTCGGTTCCAAGAGCGGTGGCCGAACACGGCGTGGTTTGCGATCGAGGCCGGTGGGGTGCGTGTGTGTGTGTGTGCGGGTGTGTGTATATGTGTGTGTGTGTGTGAGAGAGAGAGAGAGAGAGAGAGAGAGAGAGATGCATGACTAACCGTTGGGAACGGACGAGGGAGGGCTTGGAGGACTGTGACTCACGGAGTGGTGGGGATGGAGGCCGTTGAGAGAGACGGAGAACGGAGCTGCAGCCTGCAGGCAGGAGAGAGCGACAGTGAGAGAGAAGCGGATTATTTGGGGATTTCTCTTTTCTCTTCTCTTTAGAGCCTTTTGAGAGAGGCTCGAACGATTTTAGAGAGAGCCGCGAACGATTTTAGGGATTTCAATTATTTGGGATTTCCTTCAGCGCGCAGGCGAAAGGCTGTATTTTGGTGAATTAGGGCCAAAATAATTAAACGTCCTCGTATCGAGTAATACGAAAAAATTCCAAATTTAATAAGTCAATTATATTTTAATAGTGGTCGATCTAAACCATCAGAATTTCACGTCTTACCGATTCTTTCATTGTCACCAAAATCGAAGATCATCGGATATTGGTGACCGCCTGATCGGACAACATTTGATACATCCCAAGGCATTAAGGTATTGGATTGCAATACCCGCCCCCACCTAAGTCTTTTTTTATCGATCCGAACCGTCCATATTTTACATATCATGGAGTACATCATTTGTATCAAAAATGAAGTTAATCAAGTATCGTTACACACTTGATCGGCCATACAAACTCATTTTCTTAATGAAATTGTGTCTCGATAAAGAAGCTTTTTAAATCCAATCAAGACAATTTTTTACGAGAATGCTATAATCAACAAGAAAAACAAAAGCAACGGTCTGGATCGTCGTAATTGTGTTGCGGTCGAATGAATACTGTACGTTCAAGTATAACACAAGATTTAATTTGTTGACAATTATATTGAACTTATAGAATTTAAAGGCAATTACCAACACAATTTTTACCGTGGTCGATCTGATCCATTAGGATTTCACGTCTCACTGATTTCATCGTTGTCACAAAAAACGGAGATCATCGGATATCGACAACCTCTTGATCTGACAACATTTGATGCATCTCGAGGCATTGAAGTATTGATTGCAAGATCCGACCCCGCCAAAGTCTTTTTATTTCGATCTAAACCATCTATCTTTTGCATATATTTGAATTTATCATTCGTACCAAGAATTAAGTTGATCGGGTATCTTTACACATTTAATCGAACGATAACTATTGTCCAAAAAATAAATTGTGTCCCAATCAAGGAGCTTTCTAAACCCGATCAAACCAATTTTTATGATAATGATTTAATCAATAAGCACAATGATAATCAACGGCCTCGACTATTAAAATAGTTTTGTTTTATTGAGATTTGCTAAATAATCGTATCGAATGATATTTAAAATGTATAACATGTAGTAATATTATTTTTATTTTTATTTTTATTTTTTGATCTGATGCAGTAATATTATTATATATGGTTTTGTTTGTTCATAGGGTCTATCCCAGCGCTTCTTTTAGGTTGTTGGCAAAGGGGGTGTCTATTCCAGCGCTTTTAGTAGGCGCTAGTAAATGGGGGGTCTATTCCAGCGCTTTTGCTTAGGCGCTAGCAATTGGTCGACCTGCTCCAGCGCTTTTGCTCTGGGCGCTGGGAAAGCCTCATTCTAGCAGTGGCTAGAAAAAGTGCTGGTGTAGACCTCCTATTGCAGCGCTTTTTGCAAGCGCTGGTAGAAAAAGCGCTGGCACATCCCAAATTTCTTGTAGTATTGTTGGCATGTTGCTCCACTAAAGGCATGCACTAACCAAAATAAAGATTAAAGAGAAGCTCCACTAACAGTAAGACTAGCACCGAATAAAGATTACAGAAAAGAAAGAAAGTTCACTTACTTACCGTCAATAACGGGGCGAAAAAGAGGAGAACTAGAGAAATAAAATTTGAGTTTAATTTTTTCAACTTTGGCTGTTCGGCGACTCCGAGTCGCCGAAGAATCTCAAACAGGGCTAGCTATCTGTGATGGAGATCGGAGAAACAAAACTATTCGTGGTCCAATGTGATGGCCTGAAAGCTGATGGGTATTTCTCCTTCAAATTAAGTTAGGGTTTACACTACACGGTTCACACTAGGTATCGAAAATTTGGGAGCAAGTAAAATTGCAATCCCGTCCCCTTTTTTATTTTTTTCTTGCTATATGCCTTCCTAGTTTGCCCTTCTAATTTTGTCTTCCCAATTTCTTTTTATCTTCTATTTACCCTAGGCATAGAACACTTCTGTTTTTGCCCTCCTAATTTTCCTAAGTATCATAATTTTTTAAAGCAGGTGGAAACTACATTTTTTCAATTCTTTTTGATTTTGTAATTAGTTTTTGGATTATGCCCCTAAATTTTTTTCCCTTTGATTTCTGATTTTTTTTTATATTTACAAGATTTTTTTTTGTTGCCCCTTGCTGGGGTGCCCTAGCCCGCCAGCTTGCGGGGCTTACCCCCTGGCAGGGCCGGCCCCGATGTTTGGGTTGCCCAAGCCCGACTCCAAACTTGGTTGCCCACATACTATTAAGTCATAAAAAAAAAACGTATAAGTAAAAAAAAAAAAAATCAATGTTACATTGTGATTTTAGCTTGAATTACATCCAAAAAAAGATGTAACTTTGGTTATATTGTTTAATGATTACCACAATCTAATTTAAAGAAAACAACTTCTTCTTGTATTTCTTGAAGTAAAATCTTCAATTAAGTTATTGTACTTTAGCTTAATGATGTACTCATTTTCAATTAACATCGTAGCCAATCCACTTAATTTCTCGTGTGACATAGTAGTCTGAAGGTAAATTTTTATGTGACTTCAAGTTTTCAGTTAAGGAAAACTACTCTTCGCCGAAGCAATTGTATTTACAAATCAATTTTAGCAAAAAAAAACCCCTACTATATAAGGTTAAAATTATGCGAATAATATTTATCAATATAGACATTTTAACGTCTATATCGGTTATTGTTATCAAAAGAAATATAAAAGTAAAATAGTTTGATAGAATAAAAGAAGATATATTACAACAAAGTTTATTTACCAAATAATTAAACCCTTTAACTTTTAGTAGTAGAGGTCACATGAAAAAATAAAAGGAAAAGAAGTAATTACTAATTATAGTTGGACTATACGAGGCGTAAGCAAAAAAAAGAAAAGATGATCTATAGCTCGTTGACCAAAAAAAGAAGGGGAAGGGAGGATAAAACAGACAAAGGGAGACTCAGTCAGTCAGTCGACGTTGAGACTTGAACCTGCACATTTTCTATGGAAAGATGCTTCCTTTCCACTGGGACAAAGGAACTACATGCAACTATAGCGCCAAATTAAGATTTTATTACATACTTGCGGTGTAATTTTTTTTTTTTTTTGGTTGCCCCGGGGTGGGGGGTTGCCCAAGCCCGGAGGCTTGTGGGGCTTATCCCGGGGCCGGCCGGCCCCCTGGCCGGCCCTGGAAATATCCACCCCTTCTTTTTTCAATTGATTTCTCTAAAGTTGATTTTCTTACCTTCAATTCAATATTTGCTTTTAAGTTGATTTTCCTACAGTAAAAAATGAAACAATCATTTTTGGACTCATACGCGAAAAGGAAACAACCCTTTTTATAAGAATACACACAATTCTTCTGAGTGTTTCTTTGGGAAAAAAAAAACTAAACTATTTTGAGTTTTTTGGAATAATATTGATGAGTAAAGGAGGATGCTATGTTGAGTTTTTTGGCCTTTGCATTAAAGATGTTAGAGGGATATTTAAAAATAATTTGTTGACCATCGATTCGGAGCCGTATCTTCTGGCACAGACTTGTGCTAGTATACAGTTAACACAGGCTGTGACAGGCAAGTGTGTTTGGCAAGAGTGTTTGATATCAGAAGGTTAATTACCAAACAATCTAATTGTAGCCGAAAGGTTTATAATCAAATGAATCGCCGAATGAGACTAAATTAATCACGAATCAAACTGTAGCATAAAGGTTTATTACCAAATGCACCTCCAACGAATGCATGGTGTTGGGAAGTTGGGAGAATCAGGAAGAAACCCTACTTTTTAACACTTAATGATCTGCCTCGTGCTTGAAGATTAACCCGTGAAATTTATCGCTAGTAATTCCGTCAATCCGGTCAATCATGTCCTTGGTTAGGTAATTCTTGTGATCTCCAACCTGCCCTTTTCTGAAGAAGGAATTAAGTGGCATGGGAATGAATTTGGACAGATCGCTTGACTTGTTCACCTCGTGATTTCTCAGAGTTTCAATGCTACAACTCCTCACCACTTCCTCCACTTGCTTTTCGTTATCAAAGGGACACCCCAAGAACTCGGCCAATTTCTTTACTTGAGTCTTTGTATCACTCTTCAGTTCCTCGTAAGTAACAAAAAAGAATTTCTTAGGTCTTTCAATGCTCTCTTTTTGGTATCCCAACACATGTTCATAATAGGGTCCAAAAGGAAAATACCCTTCACAAAACTTGTCCACAGCTTCCTCCAGTGGCCATGGGTCTCTTTTGGCCATTTCCATTGTGTTGACCATATGCCAATAGGACACAAGAGTGTCCTTGGGATTTCTCGCAACGTAAACAATTCGACAATCTGATGAGATTGCAGTTTTACCGAAGATTTGGTATGGTAGATGGGTGCCGAAGATCCTATTGGAGGGTGAAGTACTGCAAGGAGAGGGGAAATGAGGAGGCGCAGAAACCGCACGTGGTCCATAAACTTGAAACTCAAGTTGTGGCACAAGTTCATGGGGATGGTTTCCTGCCAATTGATCTATCGAAGAGCGGTTGATAATGGAGTAAAGGAGAGATTTGAGCCATGTAGTGCCGGTTTTCGGAAAGGAGGCTAAGATGATATCGCCAGAGAGCGGTTTGAATTGGTTTAGTAGTTCTTGGGTTCCTTGGAGGAGCAAGGGAGTGAACCAAAAGCCATGAAATTGGTAGAGAACGACATCTGCCATCCATTTTTCTTGTGGCATGGATGAATCAAAGCCTTGGTTTTGGATCTGGGCCATTCTTGAATTTGGGGTTGCAAATTTTTTTTCACAATTGAAGCTAGTAAATTCTGTAGATAAGTTTTGGTACTTATATGGGGCAAAGGGGTTGGCTTATTTTCCAAGAATGGCCAAAGCATCAAATTAACAAAAATCATGACCACCACATCAATTAGTGGTCTACGCAGCACCATGTGCTTTTGAAGGGTCATTGTTTGCTTATTATGTTCCTACTAAGCCGGAAATGTGGTGTGATCAGAAGAAAAGGGATATAGATATGGCTTTAATTATTTAGCAGTTTTAGCATAAAAAGTCATTTGTTTCCTTTTCTTCTAGCGTTTGTGCCCGCTAATGCAAGGAAAGAAAAATTACATTTGTATTTTTGCGCGCCCTTTGTATCGGCCGGACGAACACAACGGTAGTTAGTGAAAAAGATACTAGTTTAATTTTCTCACGGTCCTATATTTGACGCATGGTAGCGTTTTTTCCATTGTATCCACGAGATAACATATATCTACTATTATGAAAATGTAAGATAAACGAAACAAATACAAAAACATACATATATCTACTACCTGAAAAAGAAGTGACGATGAGGTTGGAAATCTAATGTGTCCTTTAAAAATTCTTGAAGTGCTCCAAGGAAATTGTGGAAGACTTCACCAAATATCTCGGTCGCGAGACCAATCGTACTTGTCTCTCAGCAATGGGCGTTCTATAATCTAGAGGTAATCCAAGGGATATATACCCGTTACAAGAAATAGTCCCTCCTAATCCACTCGGGCAGGCTTCAGAGGTGGTTTTACAGATGAGTGGGGCTATTGGATCACGGGCTACAACTTGCCAATTTTTTGGCAACAGACCTTGGAGTTTTATATTCGTCTTTGCAATGGGTAAAAACACTACAGAAGCAGCAAATTTGTGTTTTAAGCACCGATGGATCTTTTATGATCTTCAAGAAATTCTTCGATTTCTTCTGCATATAAACAATTTACCCGCGGCTCCAAGGTTTCGGTATAAAAATATGTAAAATGATGTTCGTACATGATATACTTTTTAATTTGTGCCTTAAACAAATGAGGAGAATTTAGCGGTGATATGGACAAATTTTTACTTGCTCTTAGGAAAAGTATTACTTGCTTTTGGTGTGAGCCTTACTCGAACTCAGACCAAAAACCTTAACAAATCTTCCCAAATAAGTAGCAGTTAATTTCAAAAATTCCAACGGATGGTTCCAAATTGAAGTAAGCAAAACGGTAGGGGTGAGCAAAGTCTGAATTGATTCAATTTTATGTTAAGTAAATAATCAAACCAATTCTTACGAATTAGAGAAATTAAGAATGAAATCAACTTGTAAAATCATTGGATTACAGTTCGGTCACAAACTTTGTAGTGCCATTCAATTCTGGGAAACAAGTCTACATACATACCACTCCATTTATATAGAGTACTAAAAAAAATTGCTTACAAAAGATTAATCAAAACTTTCTTACCCCACTTCTATTGAAATAATCCCAAGTCACTAAAGTTCATTGAAAGTAGTTCTTAGTATATGTTTTATTACACGGAGGAGGATCTTTTTCTAGTACTTTTTTGATGTTTGATTGTGCAGAAGGCAGAAAAATATTTTACCAGGTAAAAACATTTTACTTGATATGGTTGAAAATGTTTTCCGCTTGAAAAGGCTGCAATTCATTTACTAGAAAACTTATTGTGTGGAACAACTATCAACTGAGCACTGAAAAATAAAAACAAAACTTTTGTTTTCTGCAAAATCATTTTACACATTGAAAAATATTTTACTTCGAAATAAACCAAGCCTTAATCTCAAAACACTTTTTGGAGAATGGATTGAATTTGATTTTTTCCTCCAAAATGGAGGGATGTAGGAAATTTTGAAGGAATTGAGCATGAGTTGGAAGGAATTGGGATGCATGAGTCGGTTATCCAAACATAACCGAACGCTCGTTTTAGGTTTACTATACAAAGGCGGGCCCACACACAGCCATTTGAAAACTAAACTCTAGCAATTCCCGCCTCTCTCTCTCTCTCTCTCTCTCTCTCTCTCCTCGTAGCTCTGGTACCAGTCCAATGGATTTACCCCAAGAAGCAGCTCCTGAGCCATCCGATGCTCAATCGTGAGTCATTCTCTCTTTTACCCTTGATTCTCGTCTTCTTCCCTGAATCAATTTTGATATTGACTTATTAAAAACACATATGGGTATCAAATTCAATTAGTTTTCTGTTTTCTTTTTTTTTGTGGGTGTGCAGAGATGATTCGACAATTTCATACCAGGAAGTGGATAAACCAAATCTAGGAATGCGCGAAGCCCTCCGATTTGTCCGATCTGTGAGACTTGCATTTGGGGACGACTCCAAGGAATATGTCGAGTTTCTCTATCTGATGAACGAATTCAAGAATAAGAGGTATGTTGTTCACTCAACTAGGGGTGGTGGAAAACTATGGGTTTCACCTAAGTTGGATAGAATTTGAACTCATCTTCAAGAACCTAACATCTTGTTGACTTTGTGTACATTGTTTTACATTTGGGTTTTATGAGATCTGTGGGTTGTGAATTTCTATATGATTGTAAGTTCTTGAATTGTTCTATTGAACCAGCTAAACTAAAATACTAGCGTTAGGGTTATGCACCCCAAGGGCTGGCCGAGAAACTTTTGTGTATCCCGGGGATACCAAGCCCCTTGGTATCCCCTCCGGTTTTTTTCTCGTTTTTCGGCCATTTTCCTATTACATTTTGATGATCGGCTCCGTTCATTTTGTAAAGTTCGGTGAGAACTTTATTCATACTAAAAATCGTGTTCATCAGACTTTATTTGATACATAATCGGCACACATGAAAATTGCAAAAAAAACCAAAACCGGGTTCCGATTCAGTGTGTTTTTGGACCCAGTTTTGGTTTTTCTTCAATATTCACGTGTGCCGATCATGTATCAAATAAAGTCCAATGAACGCGAATTTTAGTATGAATAAGGTTCTCACCAAACTTTACAAAATGAATGGAGTCGATCATCAAAATGTTATCGGAAAATGGCCGAAAAATAAGAAACGGACCGGAAGGGATACCAAGTGGCTTGGTATCCCCGGGATACACAAAAGTTTCTCGGGTTGGCCTAGTAGGTCAAGACTGAGACTTAGGGGTTTGCGCCCTCCCAAGGTCTAAGATTTGAAACCAAAGGTCTAAGATTCGAAACCTCTCAGGTGCTATCAATTCATATGGGGCCAGTCTATACAGAATATTTGCTCCGGCTTCAAGTGGAACCTCCCCTAGTGCCCCCAATTAGTCAGGTGCACGTAAGCTGGCTTGGACACTTGGTTATCAAAAAAAAACAATAGGGTTGTGTGTTATGTTTTAAAATGTGGTAGTTCAAAAAAATAAAATATTAACATTTGGTTATGTGTTATGCATCGTATGGTATCCAGATCTGAAACTAATTGATGCCATTGTTGGGTTTCCAATCCTTCTTGGCATCTTGCCAAGTTGTTGTGTTTTTGCTTGAGCAAGAAGAGTTCAAGAAACCGATAATAGGCCACTTTTTTTGACACCCAGGAAAAGCAGACCCTAAATTTATCTAGTTTTGAAACACGTATAAAGTTTTCTTTTATGAACCAAATAAAGCAAAGAAGAATTGTTCAACTCAAAAAGAAAAGAAAACGAAGAGTAACAAGAACCAGAGTAGGAAGGGCCCCCCTGCAAATGGACGTTGGGATTGGTCCCGAGATTAATCGATCCATTGGCGGGATACATGAGTTATGAAGAAAAAGGAAGGACCAAAGGCAGCACCTGATTGAAGTGAAGGTTTATACATTGCAGTAATTACTTTACATGTCAATATTTCCTAAAGAAACAGGCAAGCCCCTATAGTGTCGTCTTGAACCTTTTCTCGTTGAGTAGATATTTGTAGAAGTGAAACAGAAATGTGAAGGGGAAATATGACATGATAGGACGACTCAAACATGCTTAGTAAGAATGAAGAAGATACTTTAATGGTCCGATTTTCCTTGTTTGGTTTGAATGAGGACCCCATGGCCTGCATTGTTTGAATATAACCATTTGACAATTACTACCTAAAAATATGGGTACACAATACCTTGGGATGTGGTACAATGCCCTCGTTGTTAGTCCGGTCGGATCACTCATCCAAGAAATTACATATTCCCTCACTCTTATCCTGACCAATCAAACATGAGACATTAGTTTCATTGGTCTTGGGTAAAGAGACCATGGCTCTTAGTTTGAGTAAAACAAGTTTATATGCTGATGAACACCACAACATTTAGAGCATGTGCAGAAGGCTCTTCAAACACGATGTTTAGCTATTTTACCTAGTGATAAGCCCAAAAAAGACCATGACAGGCTCGACACATGGCTCAACAATTTGATTTGTGCTACAGAACCTCGCTAGATCGGGCAAGGCACTATAGACCCACCATTCATTATTTCAATACTATTACACACATGACAGTACTCTTCTTCTTTGTAATCTCCCATGGCTACCTCTCACACCAGAGGACACCAGAGCATGAAGTTCCATCCCCCATTTAATTACTCAAATAAATATTTTGATTTCGTAATCACTTTCTCTCTCGAGCAAAATAGCCCTTCTTGGGTGCTTCCGCCTCTCTCTATCTCTATGTAAAGGAATTAGGTAGAAACCGAACTCATCAGATTTGGAGATCCACTAATTCGTCTAGCTTTTCCACCAATCCTAGAATACCAAACTCGCTAGTACTAATTTTTACCCCTTCTTCATTCTTTGTATCTATAGTTAGGATTAATGTATATAAAATGTATTTTAATACAATAGAAAAAAAATAGAGAGTTTGCTCGAGACCATAGAAAAAGCAGCTAGCTGAATACAGAGAAAGCTATTTTTAACTAGTTATTTTCCCCTGGACTGTTGTGGGTGCCCTACTCCTTGGACTAACAAAGAGTAAAGTTTTTTTTTTATTTTTATCATCTAATAAAGAGTAAAGTTGCTATTGAGCAAGTAGTAACAACCGACAGCAGCTGGTTTTAGGGCCTTGTATTGTGTTATGACTCTTATTCTCTTACTCCTAATTTGTAGAAGTCTATGTTCTTTACTTCTTTTGCTTGTATGTGTCGAATCCCACCGTATCTACCACTAATTTTTTTCGGTCCTGCTAATGAGTTGGTCAATCTGAAATAATAATGGGGTACTGGAGTTATGGAGTCACTGTGTATTTCAGCTCAGGAAATTGGCCTCCTATGAAGATAAAGTTGAGATGCTGGAGTTGTGGAGCTACTGCCTGTTTCAGATCAGGAAATGCATCAGATGAAAACCACTGTCCTTTTCTTTAACTCATGTTCCATGTTTGTGGGTCAGGGGTAAATGGTTAAAATGGGAAGCGCAAGGACATAGTTAGGTTTATCTGATGCTTGCATGAAATGTTCCTTTTCTTTAACTAATGTTGCATTTCATTTGACTTTTGTTACCAAATAGTTGCTTTGATCTTCTCAGTCATACTTCAAAGAATTGAGATGTCTCCTTGTTTGTGCAATTGCCTTGTGCTATTTAAATAAGCTATAGCTATATGTGTGAGTTTGGTTTCTTAAACAACAATACCTAAGGGGAAGGTTATCCTTCATCGTAGGACTGAAATTACTAGTCAGTAATCTCCACACAAAGTTTAATCGTGAATCTCTTATGTTAGAGTTGATATGACTTGGCTTCTTCCAAACTTTTGATATACATCTGATGCCATCAGTACATGATCTCTATAATGATTCAATTTGGTAATGCACCAACCTTTGTTGTGCAGAACTAATATCCAGGCATTTCAGTTAAGAGTCAGAGATTTATTCAAAGAGCACCCAGAACTTGTTGCAGGCTTCAACACCTTTTTACCGGCTGGATATGAGATCCCCATGCAAGACCAGAATGATGAAATTGTATTTGTTAACAAAGTCAAGGTACACCATTAGGAGCAATAACAAAACCCCCAAAAAAAGAAGAAAGTGTTCTGTACTTCTCTTCGCAATACTCTGTTGTAATTTAGAATATTGCATTTTGCAGGCAGCATACGGGCACGATGGAAGGCGCTACAAGTGCTTTCTAGACCTTATGAACAGAATGAGAAAAGATAAGAATGTTCTGGAGGCGTATAAAGAGGTAGTTTGTTTATCGATCAATCATTTTCAGTTTTACTTCAAACTGTTACTGGTTCGGATTGTTGTATCATTTGTATGGCATGTGGTGGTTAAGATTGTTAGTTATCCGTCCTTGGGAAGGCCCAGGGCGGACCTCTTGAGGTGTTGGAAATTGTTCCAGTACCCTTCTCACTTCTAATCCTTTCTGCGTGTATCTAGAATGGCCCTTTAAGAAGTGATTAAAGCTTTTGCACTGATCCTCTGTTTCATGAGGATTCCTTGTGTGGGTGATGGGTCTCGTATGGGATCGCTTACGTGTAACTATCCGTGAGCTGGAGAGGTGCGATTGGTTGATGATTAGTCGAAGGAAGATGAGGGAGATCTCGCGGGGTGGAGGAATGTGAGCAAGAAGCATAGGAAGGACAGAGGCAGCGTGTCTCCTTCGTTTTCCGCGGGGTGTTCAACCTTTTCCGGGCTCTGGCAAGTGAGGTCACACGTCTTCTCTGAGGAAGAATGTTCTCCTCCCTCAAATTCAGTGCTCACTCACCTTTTTCCAGAAAAAAGGTCCTCTTTCATCATTGGGAATGTCAGGGGTATTTATAGGGCACCTGGGCCTGGGTCAGGCCCAGAACAGCGCTCCTCTCAGTTCCCGACACGTGTCCCTCCTATGTTTCCTGACCTTGGGAAAGTTTGCCTTCCCGCGGACGATTTTCCGCGGGAGGGCTCGTTTTCCCGCGGCGTCACCTCACATTCCAAGCCGCCAAACCACAAGAAAGCCCCAAATTCCCGCTGAGCGAGGTCGCGACCCGCGGCGATCGTTATCTCCCCGCGGAGACCCGCCCGGACCCTGCCTCTGGGTCTCAGGTAGGGGTCCGCAGAGATTTTGCTAGATAAAGACTTGATGCCTATGACATTTCCAGGGAGTGGTGCACGGGGCCTCGATATAAACCAACAGATGGGCCCACGGAGGGGACCCGCGGAAATGAGTTCCGCGGTGGACTCTAGAACCCCCGCGGGCGACTCCCGCGGTCAACGCTTCGATCCGCCGCTCCACGCGTCACTGTCTCATTGGTTGGTCATCGTGGCCAGCTGCTGCCACGTGTTCGTCCACAATTGGAAGGTCAAATAGTCGTTTTCTCAGGTTTAAACCTATTGCCTTTGACCGCGCCTACATACAACGCTTCGATCCGCCGCTCCACGTGTCACTGTCTCATTGGTTGGTCATCGTGGCCAGCTGCTGCCACGTGTTCGTCCACAATTGGAAGGTCAAATAGTCGTTTTCTCAGGTTTCAACCTATTGCCTTTGACCGCGCCTACACCTTGCAACGTATATGGTAATGAACGCCAACTATTTCATATACAGTTCGATAGCACTATTGACTTGACGTATGAAGGTTAAGAAAAATTATGGCGGTAGGCTTTATATTTATATATAGTTGATTGACGGTCTGCACGTACAGTGAATTATAAACTAAGGGTCCAGATGACCAGTGAATTATAATCTAAGATCCTGATTCTATTAAAAATATTATTGGAAAAAGTTACATTTGTTGAAATCTTATGTGGTTTTACTCAATTACTGACTTGCCTACATAATGCCTATTTAGGAACTCTTAGTATTTTTCTGAAGGTAATTTTTTTTTTTTTTTCCTGCTACACTTAACTTTAGCTTAAATCAAAACATGCAACAGGAGGAGAATATATCTCATAGTTTGTGATTGATACTAGTTTTTCCCTGTATAGGAACATCGATTTTTCCCCTCTTTTTGTTCTGATATCTTTGGTGGTAGTAAAGTATGGAGTCAAAAGTTTACATTGGTTAACGGGAGGGACGAAAAGAATGGTTGCTATCGGCCATGATAATCTGTTGTTTAACCCACACACTCCTTAGTATGGTAGATAGGTTACCAAGCCTAATCTTACAGGTCAATAACCAGTCCTGTTTGATTTCGTACCACACAGATTTCATCTTGGAATAAGGTTTGAGACCCTTGATTCCTTTGTTTGTGGGTTGCATTTCCCCTGGAAAGGAAAAGAAGGTGGTGAGGTTAAGGAATAGATGGAAAAAATCTACCTTTTTATTGACCCG
Organism: Rhododendron mucronatum var. ripense; assembly: GCA_019656295.1. Classification (NCBI taxonomy): domain Eukaryota; kingdom Viridiplantae; phylum Streptophyta; class Magnoliopsida; order Ericales; family Ericaceae; genus Rhododendron; species Rhododendron mucronatum. The sequence goes on from BPLT01000010.1 coordinate 5,139,065, forward strand.
AGGGTAACTAATTAAAGGGATTGGACCTAAAGCGAGGAAAAGACGACACACATGCCCATGGAAAATTCAAACAGAAAACATGTTTTTGGAGAATACCATAAAATTTCTCTCTAAGAACACAAAATGGATGCATGTAAGTATTTCCATAAATCGCCAACACATGCACAACTGAAAGAAGCATAAATAAGTTCTTCGGAGATTCAGACGTACACTTGTTTTTTTTTTACTTCATTTATTGTTTACTTATTTGCTTTTTTTTTTTTTCCAATCACTCTTAACTAAAATGCTGCAGGCTTGCATTCTATTTCATGATCGGCGAGATTTGATTGTGGAATTTATAAAGTTCTTACCTTTTTCATCGAACTCAATGACTACGGAAGCAGAGAACGAAAGGAAGCTGAACCTACAATACTCAAAATGGAGAAAGGGCGAAGATCTACTTTTTGCGATGGCATTCTTTCTTGTATTGTTACTTGTTTTGGGTCTTTGCCATGGGTATTAGACTCGATCCGAGTCTATCAGCGAGAGAGTTGAATGGTCCATCATCATCAACTTTGAAACTTGATCAAATTTTTTGGAGCAATACTTTTTTTTTTTTGGTGTAAATTCGATGTATATCTGAAAGCGAAGGAAGTAGAAGGTAGAGCGATAGTAGTAGTCTATGTTTCCTCACAGCTCTATATTTTGGAGGATTACAACTTTACTGTACAAGTTTAGAATTGTTTCACCCTTTCCTGGAGAAGTCTTAAACAATAGGACTATAGGTATCAGATTGCAATGTTATCTTACAGTGTCGGAGATCAATTGGACTGATTTGATTGAAGGGTATTATTTCTGTCTCATGAATTTTGGGTTTGGTTCATGATTTACTAGCTCTTGTCACATTTTTCAATTAAGCTCTTTGCTTGCTTTGGATCTCGGAAATGTAGTATATCTTTCTTTTGGAACGGCTCATCCAACCTTAGTTTAATGTGGATCATGTTGGAAATAATCGTTAGAATTTTTGTAAACATAAAAAAAATGGAGGCAACCATAAAAAATAATAAGATTTTTTAAATAATATTTTAGTTAGAGATATAGGAGAATAGAGAATTTATTGATCGAGTCATGCGTAAAGTGCTGACTTGAGAGAAGATATGTCTCCGCTTGCACCGAGTTGTGTGATATTCTACTCCTAAGATAAAATAATCTTCAAAAACTTTGTGTGCAGTTAAAGCTTTCTCAAACCATGAATGTCTTGTATGCTCAAAATACCAAAATCAATAAAAGTACTTAAACATATGTAAACCAAACATTATTTTTAAGACTCGAAAACTTTTCCACCTCTACCTCCCATTTGGGTACTAAAAATCTGATATATCGGTGGGCCGGGCAAATGCAACACAACTAAAATAAAAAATAACTAGCTAGTTAAAATATAGTAACTTTCTTGCCACATTGATCAAAAGTCTCGAGCCATGTGATTATGTGAACCCGGCCTGGTCATAAAAATGGTAATCACATCGAATTAAGGAGATCCATCGAGCTAGATGACACCGGCCAGTTAAAACCATTTGGGATCGACTAAAATTATGACTACCTGAAGATCGACTAGCTAGGACTTGGGTCTTTGTATAATATTTTCCTTCACAAAGGTGATAACTTTCCTCCCACGCTCGTAATTGTGCTTTAGTATCTTAGGCTGGTACGATCGAGTCAATTAATTAAGGAGACCCTAATGTTTTGTGTAGTGGCCCGAATAAATGGGGCTCTGTACCAACCCCGAGGACGTTACCGAGGACTCCGTACCGACCCCGAGGACATATTACCGAAGTCTCCGTGCCGACCCGAGAGACATATTACCGAGTGTACCCGAGGGCTCCGTACCGACGTCCGAGCACAACACTGAGGGCTCCCGAGCAAGCCTCCTGCACCTAATGTGAGACGGCATTGAGAAGAATCCTCGCGAAAGGCTGACCTGACCATGTGCTCCGTAACCGCCTTATCCAGTGCGTCATCTATGATGTCACCCGAGGCGGTTACCCGAGCGTGACCTCCACGCGTTGGCTTGAAGGCCAAGTAAACATAGGTCTATAAATACAAAGGGATGCTCATTGTGAAAGGTATGCCGTTCTACCCTAACCCTAGACCTAAACCTCTCTCCTTACATCTAACTTGATCGTCGGAGGGTCACTGGGCTTCCACAGCCCTAGTGACTTGTTGTAGGTTCAGAGGCGGAGGCGCAGAGCAGATGGAGGAAGGAACCTAACCAGAACCACGGTCAAGATCCCGACAACTGGTGGAAAATGCCGGTTTGGTCGTTTGAAGCATGAAATAACACTGTTCATGTTCTTCCCAAGGTCTATATGCTTCCCAAGGCCTATCTCTTTCCCGAGGCCATCAACGCTCTTCACGTCATGGCCAAACAATCGTTAGGGAGGACGTTGTTTCTCCCTAACCCGAGATCTATTTTCTTCTCCCTAGATCTAACTTGATCGTCAGAGGACGCACGGAGCTATAAGGAAGGAGCCAGGAGCAGAACCTAAAGCGATTGATCCAAATCCGAACCCCCACAATTGGTGACTCTGCTGGGGATTAGTCGCTCTCTCTGATGTTCGCTCCTCCCCTTCAACAACTCCCACATAGCTCAGAGGCATTCTTCACGACGGAATCCTTCTGTGCCTCCTCGTGCCTAGGCTTCCCGAAGCCGAGCCCACGAACAGACGGAACTCTTCCGTGCTTTCTTCGTGCCTTAGCTTCCCGAAGCCGAGCCCACGAACCGACGGAATCCTTCCGTGCCTCCTTCGTGCCTTGGCTTCCCAAAGTTGAGCCCACGAACCGACGGAACTCTTTTGTGCCTCCTTCGTGCCTTGGTTTCCCGAAGCCGAGTCCACGAACCGACGGAATCCTTCCGTGCCTCCTTCGTGCCTAGGTTTCCCGAAGCAGAGCCCACGAATCGACGGAAGCCTTCCGTGCCTCCTTCGTGCCTTGGTTTCCCGAAGCCGAGCCCACGAACCGACGGAATCCTTCCGTGCCTCCTTCGTACCTAGGTTTCCCAAAGCCAAGCCCACGAATCGACGGAACCCTTCCGTGCTTCCTTCGCGCCTAGGCTTCCAGAAGCCAAACTCACGAATTGACGGAACCTTCCGTGCCTCTTTCGCGCCTAGGCTTCCAGAAGCCAAGCTCACGAATTGACGGAACCCTTCCGTGCCTCTTTCGTGCCTAGGTTTCCCGAAGCCAAGCTTCCCGAAGCCGAGCCCACGAACAGAGGGAACCCTTCCGTGCCTCCTTCGTGCCTTGGTTTCCCGAAGCCGAGCCCACGAATCGACGGAATCCTTCCGTGCCTCCTTCGTGCCTAGGTTTCTTGAAGCCGAGCCCACGAATCGACGAAACCCTTCGGTGGGCCGGGCAAATGCAACACAACTAAAATAAAAAATGACTAGCTAGTTCAAATATAGTAACTTTCTTGCCACATTGATCAAAAGTCTTGAGCCATGTGATTATGTGAACCCTAGTCATTGAAATGGAAATCACAGCGAAGGCGATCCATCTAGATGACACTGGCCAGTTAAAACCATTTGGGATCGACTAAAATTATGACTACCTAGCTTGAAGATCGACTAGCTAGGACTTGGGTCTTTGTATAATATTTTCCTTCACAAAGGTGATAACTTTCCTTCCACGCTCGTAATTGTGCTTTAATATCTTAGGCTGGTTCGAGCGAATTAAGGAGGACCCTAATGTTTTGAATCGTATAGATGCATGCAATACCTTTTGTTGATACTCCTCTACCCGCAGCCGCCTCAGCAGGACATTTTGATTTTGGTATAGAAACTTGAGATTGAAGCCATCATTAGATAGGAAGCTATCAAGCTAAACCCAGATGGGTTAAGCTCCTTGCACCTGGCTTTGATATCACATTACATTTTGCACGTATATTATTGGTTAATACATCAACTGGTAGAGTTAAGGTAATTTTTGAGCACCCTATTACAAATTTTTGGAGCCACCACTGCTTCCATGCCCATACCGCCAGCCGCCGATCGAAAGTTTCTCCACTGCTCAGACGGGGACTGCTCCACGTGGCCTTGCGAGGCAATGATGCATGACCTGGCCGTTCACGATCTGCGGCGAGTTCGTCGTATTCCGTTTGTTCTCAACACACGGCTGAACCACACTGCTACCACACTGCTGAACTAGACTGGTGCCACGCTGCTGAACCAGACTGGTGCGGCGAGTTTGTCGTATTCCATTTGTCATTTTCCAAGAGCTAACTACTCCAAAGAAAGTAGGGAGTAACTTCTCAAAAGTGAGAACGAGACAAGAGAGTAAAACTTGAAAGTTGAACTCATTTTCCTCCATGGTCCCACTGCAAATTTTCTATCTTGTTATCAATCTTTAGTTTTGTTTACATCAACTAATAATCATTGTTGGTTAATGGTGATTATTAGTTTTCTTTTGAGACTCCCTTTTTTTTTTTGGATTTGCACAAGACTTTGAGGGTAGGGAAAAGAAAATGGAAAAGAATCGCTACTTTCCTAGTGATTTTCAAAGTATAAAGAGGCTTTATACGGTACAAGAATATTATTCATGAAATATAAATGGATAGCTCAAATTCACATTAGTGTGAATTTTCACTACAACAAAAAAGGTCTATGACTATGAAAAAAATTCGTCGCCACCATTTCGTCGTCTTTTGTTTCACGCGAAAGGGGTGCCACCCTTTGACGACGATTTTTTTCTTCGTCAAATGTACATTTTGCCGATGAAATTTATTTTCGTTGCCAAAAACACCCAAACTCGAATTTTTTTTTCCACTTTGCTGTTGCGAAGACTTGAACTCAACACCCACAGGTTCTTGAATAGTGACTCCTACCACTCGGCCAACCAACACTTTGTTGATAGTTATGCAAAATCAAATATATATAGACGTTTTTTGAGAATTTTCAAACTAACCAATGTGTGAAATATATGTAATATACACAGAAAATAGAATTATTTATTTCAAATAAATTTAATTTTTTTCTAAATTTTTAAGTTTTTTTAAGAATTGGTGACAAAATTAATTTCGTCGACAAATTGTACCAATTGGCGATGAAAAATTAATTTCCTTGTCAAATTGTACTAATTGGCGATGGAAAATTAATTTCCTCGAAAAATGCCCCATTTGACAAAATTTTTTTTCCATCGTCAATAGGTATCATTTGGCGACAAAATTCAATTTCCTCGCGAAAAAAGTCCCATTTAACGACGAAATCCGATTTTCTCGCCAAAAAGTACCATTTGGTGAAGAATTTTGGATTTCGTCGCCAGTTTTCGTCGTGGTAGACCGTTTTGTTGTAGTGTTTGAGCCATCCATTTATATTTCATAAACACTTTCATGGATAATCACTACGAGAAAGTTGGACTATATAGCGGCCAAAAGTGCTACTAAAGATATCAAAAATCGCGGCCAAAAGTGCTGCTAAAGATATCAAAAATCGTTACTATAGATCCTGAGGGGTTATACCAACGCTTTTCAAATGTGCTGGGACATCGCGGCTGGTATGGACCCGTAGCAGCTTTTTGGCTGCTGCTGGTGTAGCCGTTTCCATGGGGTTTCATCAACATTCTTGAATCCCCTGAGTTTCGAATCCAGGCATCTCTTGGCAAACAAGGCTCCTTTGCGCACGAACCAACGACCAACTACATCAACCATACTTTCCAATTCATGATTGTAATATCTATTATATATGTTATAACTTTAACATTAAAATTAGCGGTTAAAGTTGAATCAAACATCATTTTGAACCTTTAAACATAAAAATTAGCAAATTTTAATCAAACATGAAAGTTGTAGCCCTTTGTGTTATTGTTCAAACTCAATTTGAAAATTGGAGCAAGTAGTTTTTGTAGACCGTTTATATATTAAAAAAATATGATTAAAAAAAATTAAGTAATTCAATTTTCAATCCGTTTGCAATGGTTCGAAGATCTTATTTTTTTGATTATATTATTCTAAAAAGGTCATAATTAATATTTATTTTTAGGTGTCATAATTATTTGCTCTTTATTTGGGACCTTAAAGAACATTTATATTATGAGAGTCCTAAAGACAAAATTAATTATGCCTCTTAATATTAATATGATCAAAAAAATAAGATTTTTACACCGGTTTAAACGGATTAAAATTAGAACAATTATGTTTTTAACCACATTTTTAATACTCCATCTGTTCCAATTTGTTGCGCCTATTTTGACTTTCACGAAGTTTAAGGAAATATCATAATTACATTGACTTTGTGTCAATTTTACCTGTGGGCTCCACTACCGGTGCGCTCGAGAGTCGTCACCCGGATTTTTGAGATGGATAATCTAAGAAATCGAGTGTTTTGATTTGAGTAAAAGGCCTTTGGTCTAGCGAAAACGTTGAGATTTTAGGTCCGGGGGCCATGTTACAAATGAGAAAGGTTTTGTTGAAAAGCACCCCATTCGCCCGATTGGAATCGGTCTCTACTTAACATTTTTAAAGTAGAAAACTTTAAATATCTTTTGGAGAATTAAACTTTTAATAAGGAAATTATGGAAAGGGATATGGGATTTAATATGTCACGTTGGTGTGCCCGTGGTGCTTACTGTACAATAGACGATAAAGAGATGATGTACAAACGAGATTGTAGATTGAATAACAGATTGCCCTGATCATAAACAACACTGCACGATACACCTTATTTCCTCGCATAGTCTTCTGGTATACTGCGCGATGTACTACCTTGCTGTCGGTCCACTGTTATTGCTCAAATGTTCGCGCGATGTATTAGCTACAATGTATGATGTTCCTTAAAACATTGCACAGTATGACTCTCCATCCTTTTCAGAATGTCTTTGTATTTTTGAAACGGGCCAGAGACCCAGACATCTTTCTTATCATCTTTATTAAAAAAAAGTTTGCAAAAACATCTTTTTAATGCACTTGATCATCATAGATGATCATGAAAACCCATTAACATGAGCCAAAGACATGGTTTTTGGATAACTACATTCTAAAATACACCTGTATCAACATCTGAGCAATATTAGGAGACCCAACAGCGAGTGGATGTGATCGGGACAGTAAAAACAAATAACTACATAGATTAAAGTACCGTGCGTGGTACCACACTAAATCGTGTGGTGTACCATTACACCGCACGGTTTAGTGGGTCCAGTATAGTAGCTAGTTTTTATTTCTGAAAATAGTTTTTAAGTCAGTACTTAACCAAAGGGGTCAAGTAGGATTGGAAAAAGTCCCCTCAGGGCCAAGGCTGAGCTTGGCCCAAGAAAACTTGCTTTTACATTCGATTTTGAGCTTGAATGAGGATGAATGAGTATGGACGAGTGTGAATAATATAAGATTTTTGAGTTTTGGAAGGGTGAAGTTCCAAAGTTAGTAGAGCACTAAGCTTTAAAAGAGGAGGAGAAGGGCCGAATGTTTGTACAGAGAGGGAGAATGTTAAGAAAATATTAGCATAACTTTCTCAAGACTTTTGGGGGTAATGGATGTCAGGACTGTGGGTTCTAGAGATCAAGGGCCCTTTTCTCTAAGGGGAGGGATGTATTTATCAGCAAGAGCCAAGAATTATCAATACAAATGGGGGTGGAGACTTCTAGGTTGGCTAGAAGTGCATTTTCTGCCAAGCTGTTTTCTAGCTGTGGCTCAAGTGAGCGTGACCGACAGTTTTCTGAGTCAGTCAGAACTTTTCCTTGAAATGCCGTGCGGGGGAACTCATGACCTCGCGTGGTGAAATGAATTTCATTATACCGTGTGGTGTAGAAGCGTACCGTGTGGTATTCCAAGTTCAATCCTGGGCTTTTGGGCTTTTTGGGAATTTTAGGGCTTTTTTGTGGTGGGAGTTCACATTCAATCTCTTAAAGGTTTTTGTTTCCTTTATTTCATCGTCGGGGGATTTAAAGAACTTTAGAGGTTCGGATTGAGGTGTCTACATTACCTCTTTGTAACTTATGACTTTTTGTCAACTTTCTTGTGATGTCATTAATTTGCTCAATTTTTCTTTCAAATCAAGTTCAAAATTTGAATTTGGAAGGGAGAAATGAGGGTAATATGGTAATATAGACATTCAAAATTGAAAAGTTTTGAAACAAACACATCATTTTGGTACATCCCAAAAAAGAATAAGAGCACAACAAAGTGAGACCAAGAGAGTATATAAATGGTCTCTAGAAAATTAAAAGTGGTGGTGATTGTGGTGAATAGGGGTCTATTCTAGCGCATGTTTTGGGCTCTGGTAAATGGGGGGTCTGTCTCGGCGCTTTTGTTTTGGTGTTGGGAAACGGTCGGCCTATTTCAGTATTTTTGCTTTGGGTGCTGGGAAATCTGCATTCTACTAGCAGCTAGAAAAAGCGCGGGTGCAAACCTCCTATTATAGCGCTTTTGTCAAGCGTAGTAGAAAGAGCGTTGGTATTGATCAAATTTCTTCTTGTAGTGAATATTCATTGATCTTTAACATTTTTCAAGTATAAATACTCCAAAGAAAGTAGAGAGTACGTTTTCAAAAGTGAGAACAAGATAAAAGAGAGTGAAATTTAAAAGTTGAACCCATTTTCCTCCATGGTCCCACTATGAATTTTCCCTCTCCTAAGAAAGTAAAGAGTAAGTTTTCAAAAGTGAGAACAAGGTAGAGTAAAAGAGAGTGGAATTTGAAAGTTGAACCCATTTTCCTCCACGGTCCCACTATGAATTTTCTTTCTCCTAAGAGAGCAGAGAGTTTCTCAAAAGTGAGAACAAGATAAGAGAGTGGAATTTGAAAGTTGAACCCATTTTCCTCCACGGTCCCACTATGAATTTTCTCTCTTCTATAAGTAAAGAGTTTCTCAAAAGTAGAGGTGTCAAATGGGCCGTGCCGGCATAGCACGAAACGAGCACGGTATGTCACACGCACGGTTTTGGCCTGGCACGGCACGACACGGTGCGGTCTTAGTGGGCCCGGGGCACGACACAGGCACGGAAGTGGGCGGCACAGCATGGGCACGACACGAAAGTTGGCCTGGCACGGCAAGGCATGACACGGTCATAGACGGGCACGACACAGGCACGGGCACGGAAAGTGGATAGGAACGGCAGAGTTCTAGCTGGCACGGGCACGGGCACGACACGACACGACACGGGCACGCCATGAGGCACAGAAAAACAAAAAAATAAATAAATAAGCCAAATGGCTTTTTTTAATTTAAAAAAAAGTAAACAATTTCTATTCGGTAAAAAATATTTGTTTACCTTCAAAAACATCTACGATATTTAATTTAAAAAAAATGATTTCTTGAAAAAATCATGTTTTTAAAAAATCAATTTTTTACCTTTAAAAAATTATCAATTTTTATTTCGGTAAAAAATATTTGCTTTGTTTTTGTTAGTGAATAGGCTTTGGACCTTTGGTTTGTAAATTTAACATTACAAGTTAACGAGTAAAATTAAAAAAACTTATCAAAATATTTATGGTGCAAGAGTAATTTAATACGAAAGGAATTTATTTAAAACGGCACGATTTAAAACGATACGGTCCGATCCGACACGATTAAGTAAACGAGTCGACAAGTCTTGACAAGATCGAAAACGGCACGGCACGACACCATTTAAGAAAACGGGTCGGCACGACACGACGAGTTTGAAAATAGCACGACACGACACGATTTAAGACAACACGACACGTTTTAAGAAAATGGGCCGGCACGACACGACACCATTTAAGTAAACGGGCCGGCACGACACGATTTGAGTAAATATTGTAAACGGACCGGCACGGCACGGAACGAAGCACAGTTAGCACGGAGTTAAACGGGCACGGCCCGTTTAACTCCTCTACTCAAAAGTGAGAACAAGATAAGAGATTGAAATTTAAAAGTTGAAACCATTTTCCTCCATGGTCCCACTGTGAATTTTCTCTCCTTTTCTTGAGAAAAGTACGAGTGAGCAAAAAATAAGGTCAACAATGCTACTCATACAACGATTCAAATACAACAACTTACAAAACTTCTCACATACATATGGGGTCCACACATAGTAGTATGTGTAGAGCCCACATATATATGAGAGGTTGTGTTTGGTATTATATTTGGATTGTTGTGTGAGTATCATTTTTGAAATAAGGTCCCCTTCAAGAGAAAATCTTGTTTTCGGAGGCACTTAATCGTAATCGTCCAAAAGTATTTTGGACGGTCAAGATGTTAATGAAACTTTTTCGGGGAAGAGTTAAACTTTTTTCCGAAAAAGTTTCAATAAAATCCGGACCGCGCGTCCAGAACATTTTTGGCGGTTGTGATTGGTTAGTGTTGTAAATATGGTACTTTTGAAAAAAGAAAAAATAGTGATCGGGAAGATTAGATCATATATTAATTGAAATATTAACATAAAAATTTCATAAAAAAAGAAAAGAAATTCAACCCAGGAACAACGACGCAATTATCAAGGGCATAGAATCGTGGATAGGGAACTATACTAGGGACCTATGCAATTTATTGTAAAATTTTTTGGGATCAATGGTTGGACCATGCATACTAGAAATACTTTTTCTTGTTTACAACACCTCTGTAAATAATACACTCTCCCCGTTCAAATGTCAAAAAAGGATGAAAAAGGTAACTTTTGCAAATATTTAGAGTGTTCAGTTAACAAAAATTAATGATGGGACCCATTTTTCTAGCAGGACTGAGGCTCCGTTCCAAAAACCTTCTTAAAAAATAAACAACTTATTTCACATTTTCAAATTAAAAGATAATGTAAATGAAAAATATTTTTTTAATTTTTTGGCATCGTATAAAAGATCTCAATGAGATCTTTCAAACAAGATCCATATTGCATATTTTTAGATTTCACTAAGCCCATAATTTTTGAACTTGAAATTGCCTTCTTAAAAGATAATGACTTTTTCTTCGTTCTGGAACGGGCCGGGGCCTCACTTTTTTTTTTTAAAACTCATTCTGCGAAAGAAATACTAGTATTCAGTTTAGCTTCGTGGAAAAGTTCTCTCCTCCTGCCATTCTCCAATTTTCGGTGTCGACAGGACTCACTTTTTTTTAAAAACTGATTCAGCAAAAGATATAGGAGTAAAATTTCGCTTCGTGGAAAAGTTCTATTCTCATTTTACCATTTCGTTTTTACTAACAAAAAAACTTTTAACAATTTATCATCTAGTTCCCCTAACAAAAAAAATTGTCAACATGTTTTTCTACAGTAGCTCTACTCATAAACTATCAACAACTTATTCACTACTAGAAACAACTTAACATTTCTTAACAAATTAGTTACAATCGGAAATATTTAACAACTTTTCGACCGCAAATAAAAATGTACAAATTTTTCACTACCGGAAACACCCCTCAGTGTTGGTTAACAGTGATTATTAGTTTTCCTTTGAACCTCCCTTTTCTTTTTGGTTTGCATAAGATTGTGCGAATAGGGAAAAGAAGCAAATATCCAAGAATAGGGGCGACATAAATAAGCAAAAATGCGTGCTTTTTCGACAGTAACAGCAGTTGCACTATCATGTGAAGGCATTGACAATAGGAACTTGATTCGTCTTAGTGTGGCCGAGGCTGTATGATTCTTACTAAGGGCATGTTTGATAAAATTGAAAACTGAATTGAATGCTGAAAAATTAAGTACTGAAAGCTGAATGCTGAATTTTTTAAGCTGAAAAGTTGTTTGGTAAACATATTAAGTACCGAATTAAAAAAATGATGAAATAATTTTAGTTCCGATTCTTTTTTAATTTACTAATGGTCACAATGTACTTATAATAATTGTGGAATGGTGATTGTGGTGGTGGTGGTGGTGGTGGAGTGGCGGCGGCAGTGGTGTTGGAGTGCTAGTTGGCGATAGTGGTGTAATGGTGGTGGTGGAGTGATGGTGATGTAATGGTGGCAGTGAGTGGTGGTGTCGGCAGTGGAGTGATGGTGTAATGGTGACAGTGAGTAGTGTCGATGGAGTGATAGTTGTGCAATGGTGGCATTGTGGTGGTGACATTGTGGTAGTGGTGGTGACACTGTGGTAGTGGTGGTAATGATGGTGATGGTGGAGGAGTGGTGATGGTGGAGATGGTGGTGGTAGTGGTGGTGGTGATGGTGGCGAAGTGGTGGTGGTGGCGGTGGTGGTATGGTGATTAAATGCAAGTACACTAGAATTCAGCCAAAATTAAGTAGCTCAAAGCTACTTAATTTTTTTCAACTTTTTAGCCTACATTTTAAGTAGCACTTAATTTGTTAAGCAATGTATAACGTCGTTATCAAACATATTGAATCACTTATTACTTAATTAATTCAATTTTAAGTACTGAATTTAGGTTATCAAACAAGTCCTAAGAATGTGGGTATAAAGTACTGGGGATGATGAGAAGTTATAAGCAAAATTATGGCAATGAAAGACGAGGATGATGAAAGGACTAATATTCAGGCTCCTAAGCTTGATGCTTGAAAAGGGGTCCGGTTTTTGTGAGTTTTGGGTGGGGTGGTTGGGAGTTAATTATATTTTTTTGTGGGGATTTGGGAGTCTTGCATGGTTGGCTTCTTACTAATCTTGGGTTGTTATTTCCTTTTTGGGTCTTGGCGGCATATATAATTGTTAGTGTGAGGGGTTGCCTTTTTTTGGTTTTCTCTTTGCCGTTGTGGTGTCTTATGCTTAGGATCCTTTTAATCTTTATAATTTGTTTTCAAAGATTAATAAAATTATTTTTGTTGTTCCAAAGAAAAAAAGAGAGTAGGGAAAAGAAATTTGGAAAGAACATGTTCTTTCTCATTTTTCCAAAAAAAAAAAAGAGAGGCAATGTTCAAAGGCGTACTGTATATTTTCATTTTCTTTGACAATGTTAAACTAACACTTTTTTCTCTTTTTCTCTGTGCTTTGTAATCTTTATTTATGATTAAAAGTGGAACCCATTGGTATGAAGCTACGGCCAAGTGAAAAAATAACCGGGGCACAAAGTAAAATTAAACTTTATTGGAAAAATTACGCAGGCCGGACTTGATCCGACTAAATTAGTATTTTATTTTTTAGTGTGCCCGGACTTGATCGGACGAACTATGGACCCGGTCGACATCGATGGAACTACTAAAGAGAGAATTTATACATCTAGACCATACACTAATAAAATCAGTTTTATATGATCAAAATTCTCGAGCCATGTAATTATGTGAACCGTGGTCATCAATGGTAATTAATCTCAGGAAATGATAATATAAAACTGTTTTTATTAATGCCAAAACTCTGGTACATAAAATGCTTGTATCATTTACAATGTACAGTACTTTTATACATTGGAGTTTTAGTACAAACAAACACAATTTTGACATTATCACTATTCTTAATCTCTTCACTATCCTTAATCTCACCAAAGGAAATCCAAACAGCAAATTCGAGACATCTATCTAGTGAACATTGAATTGAACCCACCATTTGCCAAAGAAATGTTAAGAAGCCATCTCCAAATTAAAAAGTGCCGTTAAAATCAGCAAGGAGCGACTGAAATAATGAGTAGCCGAAGATTTGGACTTTGGTCTTTGATGTAAGCCAATAATTTACAAATATAGGAATTTCAATTTATTATTTTGAAAAAATATTTTATTAAAAAAATTAGTATATTTTATTTCAATATTTTGCTAGGAATCTTTGAATTAGGAAACTCAGTATCCTTGAGTAATTAGTTTCCTAATTCTCTAGTAGATTTAGTTTCCTTTTAATTTTTGCTTGATCACAAAGAATTGTTAGTTTCTAATTTTATTGTTTCCTTGTTTTTATTTCTTAGTGTGAAGGGTTTCTTTTGTTATAAATTAAGTTGTAATCCTTAAGGCAAATTAGTTGTTTATGATTGATTAATGAAAATTTGAGAAGTTTTCTCATAATTATGCATGTGTTCGTAGAGAAAATACCTCCAGTTCATACTTGTTCGTGATAGTCCTTATTACACGTTTCTTCTCTTTCAACACGCTTCTCTGCATCAGTTGGTATCAGAGTTTGTGCTCGATTATGGATCATGGCACGACAAGTTCGTTATAGTCATTATGTTGTTGCCGAAGATGTGTATGAACGAGGTAAAGCTTCAAGAGAAGCACGAATGGAGGAGAGATTTCAACAACTTGAGAGAAGCAGATGGAGGAGGTGTTTGGAATGCTAACCGATCAGATTGTTGCCTTGTCTGTTTGTGGAAACCCACCTCGCTCTCGTTTGGTTCAACCTTGGTTTTCAAAAGAGGAGGAGATGTTGGATGACATTTTTATTACCAAATCTTTGACTGATAACCATCAGTCGAGGGGGAGGACAAAGGTGGATGAATTAAGCTACCATTGAGTGGCCATTCACATCAAAATCTATTCCAGATCTAATTGTGAATTGGAGTAAACCGCATATTTTTGACCAAAAAAACCCTTTCTTTTTTGGACAAAGTTGCCGATGAAGCGAAAGTCTTGCCAGTTCTAAAGTTACCTTCCGTGTTAATAATAGATTTCTCCCAAGATAATAGTAGTTCTCTTGCTGAAAGAGGAATGAAGCACTTCACATTAAAAACAAAAGCTGAAGCCAACTTATCATCATAGGTGATAATTCCCACCATAAGTGCACATGAACATGAAGAAAACCTCTTTTTTTGGTAACTTCAAAAATCAGGATCCTTTTTGAAAACCTAATGAAGACTTTGGAGGATGTCCGTGGCTTTCGATTCTGGAGCATGATAGATTTTGTTCTCTGACAGGAATTAATTTATTATTTTTAGAGTATTGTTTATAATTTTGACTTGGGAAAATAAATTTGAAGTACAAGATTGATGCTAACAAGTTTCGACGAACTCAACATATAAACTTAAGGACGAGTTTCATCAAGCCGGGGAGAATGATGCAAGCCAATAATTTATAAATATAGGAATTTCAATTTATTATTTTGAAACAATATTTTATTTAAAAAATTATAATATTTTATTTCAATATTTTGCTAGGAATCTTCAAATTAGGAAAAGAAGTATCCTAGAGTAATTAGTTTCCTAATTCTCTTATAAATTTAGTTTCCTTTTAATTTTTGCTTGGTCACAAAGAATTGTTAGTTTCTAATTTTATTGTTTCTATTAGATTTCTCCGAGGATTTCAACCTAAAATCAATTGGCAATAGGTGGAGCCTCTAGATGTTATTTACCAAGCTTGGGTGGCTTAAATGAGCGATGTGAGACAAGTCTAACACTCCCTCTCACGTGCAACTCGGATGCACGTGGAGGTGACAGACCAGGAGCTGAGTGATTGACTCTGGTGACAGAGATGATAGAGACTTTTTCACAAGAGGTGAGGCCACCCAAAATCTAGTTCTGATACCATATTAGATTTATTAGTGTGTAGGGTTACTGCACCTATTGCTAATTGATTTTAGATTGGAACCGTTCAAGAAATCTAACACTTTCCTTGTTTTTAGTATTTCCTAGTGTGTTGGGTTTGTGCTATTACAAAATAAGTTGCAAGTCTTAGGGAAAATCAATTGATTAATGAAAATTTGAGAAGTATTTTTATAATTGTGTGTTCGTAGAGGAAGTAATTCTAATTAATATTTGTTTGTGATTGTTTTTGTTACGCGTTTTTTCTTTTTCAACACGCTTCCCAGCATCAGTCTTTGTATAATATTATTAACTAATAATGCTCTTCTCGAATCCTTTTTAAAGGTGGGCCATTCCACTTTTGTGGAAAAAGAACTTTTTAAAGAAAGTAATTTCAAGTTCAAAAATTATGTGTTTACACAAATAATTTTTCTACCAATATGGACCTTGTTTGATAGATCTCATTAAGATCTTTTAAACGGTGCAAAAAAAATTGAAATTATTTTTTCATTTTCATTATATTTGAGTTTTAAATTACATTCGTTTGAAAAAAAAGGTATTTCTTTGAAAAGTGGAACACCACCTAAGGCCCCGTTCAGTTGCTAAGAAAGTATAAGCAAGGATGGAAAAATCAACTTTCCCATAACTTTTGTAGTGTTCAGTTGGTAGGAAAGTAGTGGGAAACATGTTTTTAAGTTTTCCTGCAAGATTTTCTTTCTTGCAAAAGTGATCTGGCAAAAAACATAGGATTTTGCATCACAGAAAAAGTTTTCTACATTGTGGGGTCAAAATAATTGGCAGGTAAGAAAAATTGAATGACGCCAATTCCAAAAAAATACGAATTAGGTTCTTAGAAAGACACTTGAGATTTACGTGAGTAACAACAATTTCGACACTATAGTGCTCTCTGAGATAATTGTTGTGGAAAAAGATTGATAGTTTATTTTTTTTGGAAGTATTTATTTATCTTGTCATTAGTCTTCAATTTTGCTTTATACTAACTAATCTTCAGTGAGTTTTTGCATTGACAACTAATTAAGCACAGTTGTTTAATATTTATTTTTTTAGTAATCATCTACTTATTTTTTAAACTTCATTTGTACGGTTAATTATCAGAGAATGTCAATTTAAATGAGGGATTCGCATGACCATTCAGAATATAGCAAATTGAATAGGGAATTGCAAATCAATTTTTTCATTTCATGTTAAGGTTTTGCATTAGATAAAATATATTTTCCATATGTGTTAATTTTTAAAATATGATAGCCTATTATTTAGCTTTCAAAGTTACTTTTATTTAAAATTAGCCACAAGAATAAAAATAAAGAAGTTTCTTATAAGTGTCTTTTCCCGGCAAATGAACCACTAAATTTTAATTTTCCTGTAAAAAGAAATTGTCAAATGAACACTCGCAAGAAAATAGATTTCATTTTTCCTTTATTTCACTTTACTTAACTTTTTCTGAAAATAATTTTCATGTACAACATTCCTGGCAACTGAACGGAGCCTAAGTTTTCTTGATTTTCCTCCACTCGTTGTGCTTGACTAAAATAATGAGCTGCGTCAAAAATTTATAAAAAAAAAACAAAAACAAAAGAGACTAAAATAATGAGTAGCTAAGCGGAAGACAGAAGACTTGGACTTAAATTGGGTCTTTCTTTGTACTACATCACTCATACAAACAGTATCCATACGTAATTAGTTCCTGCCATACTACTGTTGCTAGTCCATGCAAGAATTTATTGGTACATGGAACTTCACCTCATATTATTATACTTTACTATTCACAAGATGTGACTTTACTTCCATTATACACATTTGACTACTTTTGCCATATTTACTACAACGTACAACCTAAACAGTACACAACTCGTATCCTTTTTAAAGGTGAGATTAGTTTACTCCCCACCCACCCACCCCATCTCGGCACCCCCCTTCACCGGGAAAAAAAAACTTTCCTCCCCCTCATTGTGCTTTAGCATCACCTGTGTTCGGAACCATAACAGTTTGAGCTCGACTGGGCGACTCCTCTACATACAGCCGCCTCGGCAGGACTTACTGATTTCGCTGTAGAAATCTTGAGATTGAAGCCATCATTTGGTAGGAAGCTGAACCCAGATGGGCTAAGCTCCTTGCACCTGGCTTTGATAAATCACAAGTTTGATAAGGTAAAACGACTCATAAAGTTGGACAAGGAGCTCATACGGGTCAAAGGAAAGGAAGGGGAGACTCCTTTGCATTTCATTAATTGCCAAAAAAGAAGACATCAATGCCGATCAACAACAAAGAGTACTGGATGATCATCGCGTTAATGCCGATCAACAACAAAATGTACTGGATCAACAACAAAGAGAACTGGATGATCATCGCGTTAATACTTTGGCAGATTTCCTATTTGCTTGTCCGAATTCAATTGTGGACCTGTCAAATCAAAATGAGACTGCTCTGCATATCGCTGTGAAAACCAAGAATGAAAGTGCTGTAGAAATCATATTGGGACTTATTCGTAGGATTAACGAGAAAAGATTGATGGCCAACAATGATGACAAGGGAACACTGCTTTGCATTTAGCGGTGAAAAATTCGCAGCTCGAGGTATGGGGTCTATCCCTCTTGATTGCACTCTTTTGATTATACGTAACCTTTACTGCTATAAAGCAGTGCCAACTCCAAGATTTTATAAGTATGGAGTCATTTACAAAATTGAAAGTTGAGATGTTTCCTTTAAGTTCAAGAGTCGAGAAAAGTTGTTCAAATTGATATGACTTTTCTTTGCATAATTTCTTGAATGAGACTAATAAAGATGAATTTTGCATTATGACTGATTTCTATTCAAAATTGTATCCATGTTTTTTACCTCAATAAAACAAACCAACGCTAAAAGATCATATAAGAGCCTCTCCTACCCTTGCCATTTCAAAACTCAAATTCAAGTAAAAACCCATGAAAACTCATTCCAACCTGTGGCTCGAATTTATAGTCAATGAATGTTGCTCAAATCAATACAATACTATAAGAACGAATCAAGGGACTTGCAGTGCATGGGTGTACTGCAAAGAGGTAGTGCAGCATTCCACCCGTCCATTCTACATTTAATGTCCTCTTTATTAATCAGATTGTAATTTGAGTCCAACGTACTATTACATCACTTATACATACCTAAATAAAACTTTTAGAGAGAGAGACAAGCAAGGCAGAAAATTGGTGGTTGGTTTTCGTAATGGTATAATTATCAAGTGTTTTGCATCCTACATTAATGGTGTCCAGCTATATTTTGATGGGGTCATTTCCTATCTACTCCAAAATTATGTAGAAAAAATAGAGGGGAAAACAGTAATCGATTTTACTAATTTCTGGAAATTTACAATTGAACAAAATATTACATCAATTTGAATTACAGAATATGAAACATAAACATATATTGTAAGTAGGGAACAAGAATTTGCAAACCGAGACTTGTTTCGTTCAAAGGTGGCCTTAAGACAAATTCGCCGCCTCACCGGTACTGGAGGTTGTGTCGGTGTTTATCTCTAAAGATTGACTCTGTTCCCACTCAACCATCAAAGCACCGCCGTAGACTGCCCGTCGAACGAACTTGTGTCTGTACTCTCTCTCTCTCTCTCTCTCTCTCTCGGAAAGAAGAACAATATTGTAGATGAAGAGCTCTCGATTTTTTGTGTATGAAACAAAGGAACTGATCTCGTTTATATAATCGAGAAGGAGTCTTCTCATTGAATACGAGAATTCAATAGGGGAGTCTGCCCATTCAATAGGGCCAATAGAATATTTCATATTGAATATAGGGAATTCAATATGGGGAATTCAATTTCTGGAGACAAACTGCTACAGCCATTAATCCAGCAATTGATTCCATAATCAAATCGTGGGTTTTATTTTGGGCATTCAACCTAGAATTAATCAACTGCGCACAACTGATTCTGTAACTGGACTATCCAAACGCGAATAATTCAGACCCAATAATGCACAATCAATTCCAAACCAATCTAGATTAGACTATAGACTATAGACCACAGACCTCGAACCACAGGTCACGGGCCCACGAATTTTGAGCTCTGGCCCTGTTCTAATTTAGGTGTTTGGTGACGGCGCGCACGCACATCATTTGGCTTTTTCAATTCCCATAATGAGACAATTTCTCATTCATCTTTTAGTGGAATTTGTTCACTAATGGTTGTCTAACTGCGTCATGCACTAACAAGATTTTGCGAGTCCACCAATAAAATGATTATTTGATGGAATCCAAAGTAGCAAATTGCATCCAAACTCACTAATAAGTCCAAATCCACCCCCTAATAAATAGACCCAACCCAACCCAACCCATTTATTATTAGTTTGGGAAATTCCAAGTTGGCCCCGCTTTTGGAGTTTTGTCCCATACAGACGCTTTTTTATATTTTCCTTCCCCATAGGTCCTGACGCGCATGAAGAACATATATATGTGCTTTGACTTGTGCTGATGTGGACCTTTTTTTATTATTTACTTTTTGCATTATAAACTTTAAAATGCAATATCTTTATTACATATATCCGTTTTTTGTAAAATTTATTTTTTTAGAATCTACTTGACGAGACCTATCAAATAAGATCTATATTGAATATGAAATTATGTGTAGAATAAAAATAATTTTCTGGGTGTGAATTGTGTAATTTTTGGGTGTGAATAGTTATTTTGTGTGTGTGTGTGTGAATTGTCTCTTATAAGGGGTGTGAATTGTATATAATAGAGGGTGTGAATTGTTGAATAGGGATGTAAATTGTGTACAACATGGGTTAGAAATTATGTACAACAAGAGTTTTAAGTGAGTGTGAATTGTATATTCTTTGTGGGTATGAATTGTATGATATATGGGTGCATGTGAATTATTGTATGTGAGTGTGAATTGCGTATAACAAGGTGAGTGAATTGTATGTTATAGGGAGTGTGAATTGTGTGATATAAGGGTGTGAATCATCCGCCAAGAAGTATGTGAATTATGTGTTATAAGGAGTGATTTTGTACAACATAAGCTTACGGAGTGTGAATTGTTGTCTATTTTTTGAATATGTATAGTGGTGTAAATTGTCGATTATAGGACATGTGAATTATTGTATGTGAGTGTGAATTTATATAATAAGCATGTGAATTGTGTAACGACCCGAATTTTGATCCTAACTTTTATTTTAATTTTCTTTTCTTTCCTTCTCAACAAAAATCTATTCCAAATTTCATTTAGTTAAATTAACTAAATTAATAACTAGATTGATTATTATTATTATAAGATCATGTATATGTATATTTATACTTGTGGTGTGCTAGATACACCATAACATTTTTTTTCACCCTAGAATTTCAACCCATGAAATATGGAGCTGGTTCCCATCTCTCACCTCTCTCCGATTCTCACTCTCTCCTCCTCTCTCATCTCTCCCGAATTTCTCTCTCTCCTTACTTATTTTCCGCCACCACCACTGCCATACTAATCCTTCGCCACTACCCTACTCTCTTATCCCCAAATCACAACTACCATTATCACCACTCCCACACACTACCTCCCTTATTATAATCCAATCCCCTTTCCCTTCTTTATTTTTCTGTTTTCCCAGCCCTCCTCCCATCTCGGCAGGACAGAGAGAGAGAGAGAGAGCAACCGAACATCACTACCTCTGGACCACCGCCACCGTGTACCGCCACTCCTCCTGCCCTCCCAACACCAACTGGGTCCCCACAGCCGAACACCATCACCATCCAACCAAGCATCCGCAGCCCACTTTCCATTTGTTCCGTGGCAGCCCCGGAGTTCCCCGATCGCGTCGTTTTCTCCAATCGCTAAAAATCGAACCGAACCCATTAATCTCTTTTTCGGACGGATTCGAGGTAGGACAATCGCTTCCCTACCTTCCTCTAAATATATTATGTGATTACGTATTCATTTTGATGTTCCAGAATGAAAGAAAATGATCCGAACCGTTGCACGCCAGAACCAATTAGTCCCCTGTGTTTCACGGCATGAACACAGTGATGTTTTCTACTCCCTCCGTTCCAAAATGACTGTCCCGTTCGGTCTCCAATGAAAATTTTAAATTGTTAATATCTTTCAATCTACAATGTTTTTAAATATTTTAAAAACTTTGTATAATAGAACTAATTGAGATCTATCAAATAAGATCCATATTGCACACAAAATTCATTATAGATTGAAAGATATTAACAATTTAAAACTTGCATTGGAGACCGAACGGGACAGTCATTTTGGAACGGAGGGAGTAATATTTTTGCTAAAATCACACTTATGTCCTTCAAATTACACTAGTATATGATTTTGGCCCAGCTTACAAGTAACACGCTATTTAACAATTACAATTAGCACCTCTGCCGTCATTAAAGTTATGGCTTTTAGCCTTAATAATGTATTTGCCTCTTGTTTATACATTTTTTTTTATGTAAGCTTGATATACAGACTTGATAAAAATATTTCATATTACCTTTGTCTAATACTGATGTTAGTATATTATTTAAAATTAAAGTTATTAACTCCATATCATTATGAAACAATGTAAATAGGTACTCTTGTATAAAATATTTTTTTTAGAATAACAAGACCCAAATTGTAGTTAAACGTGCAACAGTGTACGTGCAACAGTGTACGTAGATTAATTATATATTACTCTAAAACTTATTATCTTACTTAGTGCAGTAAAATGTTTAAAACTTTAGATTAGAAATAACTAGAAATTTGGAATAAAATACTTGGTCAACAGAACAAAATAATTCAAGAGGCATCGGCCTAATCATAATTAAAATATTATGTGTTTACTTGCTCGCACAATATTATTTGATGTGTACTTTTTATCTCATTGAAATGTATCATATTATGAATTGAGCTGTTATCGACTGTATCAAGTTGTACGTCCTAGAATGGACTTAGGTTCACGGGATGGTTACGAGTCATGACTCACGTAGGCGATGTTAAGAAAATGGAAACTTGATAAAATGTTGAGGTGTGAGGTTGTGGATTGTGATTTGAGCCATGGCTATGGCAAGGGTAACCAATAGGGCCCTGTGTTGAAATGGGTAACCAATGGGGCCCAGTGTTGAGAAATGTTTTGACGTTAATATATGATACGTCATGGGAAGTTTCTCTTGGGAAAGAGAATGGGTCCCATGAGACGGTTATAGTTAGCGTGGGGTAGGTGATGTCCGACCCTAATGTACGATGCATCATGGGATGACTCGATCCTCCTGTTATGGTCTTAAGTGAGAACATACTCGGTACATAACTTAGGTGAGCTCACCTAGGACCCTGGTACAGGATAAGCAAGAGGAAGAGTGGACCCATGAGACGGTTGTAGTTAGTGGATGTGGGAGGAAAGGATCTCGTGGAGATGATCCTTAGATTACATGTAAGATGATGGATAGTAAAAAAAAGATGATGTGTTATTATTCTGCACCTCCTGTGTATTATGAATTATTACATTGTTGATCTGCTAATTGTAGAGTAAGGGGTTGGTAGGATTGAGATTATTCTACTGAGTGAATTATCACTCATGGATACGTTTGTATTCTGGCAAATCGTTTGCTTCGGCGTTCAATTTGCCAGAGTGTGCAGGATTCCACAGTGGAGCAGTTGATACAGGTGGAAATCCTGGAACGGAGTTTGGGCCAACGTTGCTTGGAATTCGTGTCAAAACTAGAGTCGCTCTGGAGTTACTTTTGTTAAATGAATGTACATAGATTTGTGTATTATTTTGAAATTGTAATTTTTGTATAAGGATAAATGGGGGCCTAAAAGTTTGTAAAATTCAGCATATTTTAAGCATAATGCGCCCGAAATTCCTTGGAAAAATCAGGGCGTTACAAATTGTTTGTTATAGGGGTACCAGGGTTTGCCCGTGCCTGAAGGCACGACGCAATACATTTTGAACACAACTAAAATGAATTACGAAACTATTGATCACCCCTGCCAACAAAACTGATTTATACGGGTATATATATATATATATTAATTAGGTTCAAACAGAGCTCTTTTAGTGTATGCTCATGCCCAAAGATACAGATCAAACAATTAGCACACATGCAAATCAACGTTGCAATTGTGAACAAAATATCAACCTGTTCATGTAACATTGAGGGATCGTTCAAAATTTCAAAATAGCACACACACACACACACAAAGGGTGTTTGGTCTCAAAGAAATCATAGGCGGGCGTCGGCTTTGGGAGCAGTGAGCAAGAAGAAGATGCGTGTGTGGTTAGGATTTATAGAGAAATAAGATTTAAAAATCATTCTCCCTTATTATATAGATGTACTAGTGCTAACCCGTACCTACGGCACTACTCATCCCTGTTGGAAGGAGATGGTAGTGGTGTAATTTCGGTGAAAACCATGGGCACTTAACCTGGATGTGAGAGGATGTACTACGGCATTTGGATCAATCGAATCTGAATCGTTGTAACAATTTGTCCCCACACCCTTCTGTTTTATAATAGAAATTGTGTATTTTGGAAACTGAATTGTGTAAAGAGAGTATGAATTCTGTATTTGAGATGTGTGAATTCTTTCATTTTTCGAGAGTGAATTTTTCAAAAAGAGTATGATTTCTTTATTAAGAGGTATAAATAACTTTTTTTTTACATGTACACAATTTAAGGATGTGTGAATTGTTTGTTATATGGGGTGTGAATTGTGTGTTGTAGGGGGTGTGAATTGTATACCAATGGTGTGAATTCTCATCATAGCGGGTGTGAATTCTGCATTTTGGATGTGAATTGTGTACAAAGAGGTTAAGGAATTTTAATTGTTTATTATATGGAATATGAATTATTGTTTAAGTGTGAATTGTGTATAACAGTATAAGTGAATTGTTGTATTGAGGTGTGAAATTATGTACAACATGAGTTTAAAGGATGTGAATTGTCTATTATATGTGGTGTGAATATCTGTTATAGAGGATGTGAATTGTGTTAATCAGGTGGTATGAATTACCTATTATAAGCGGTGTGAATTCTGCATTTTTTTGGTATGGATTGTCTAATTTGGGGAGTGAATTGTATAGAGGAGGAGATGTGAATTTTGCATTTGAGGAGTGAGAATTCTTAATTATGGGGTATAAAATAATCTTTTATGTGTACACAATTTTATATTCAATATGAATCTTGTTTGAATGATTTCATCGAGTAAGTTAAATTTTTTTTTTTCAAAATTGAATATGCAGAACAAAAGTTATAATTGCTTACAATTTTAACTATATATGAGTTATATATATTTATGTATGTATTTGTATGGATAAGTATATGAACGTAGAAACATGTGACAATTTTAGAAAGAGAAAGAAAAAGTTATGATTAGAAATATTATTTGGTGGTTTTTAAACAATACTCCACTACTCAGCAAATGTCAAATATCATTTTGTTTATCAAATCATTAACAAAAAGTAATGGATCCCACAATACTAACCAATAATACATGAGTTGGGGGACATTACAAAGTAATGTTCCATCTGTATGATATAATTTTCCTATGCTAAATTCAAAAGGCGAGTGAGTGTAAGGAAAAAAGGACTTGTACAGGAAGTGCTTGATATGTGCGGAGCCTAAACAACTTGTGGGTGACAAAAGAGGGCCGGCTAAGACGAACCCCTTATTAGTTCCGTCAGAATGAGTCAAACACAATAATTAACCCATTTATTACTTGGGTCGTAATTGGGTCTTACGTAAATGACCCAACAATTTAAAGAGAACCCACCACAGAAACACCTATGTCGGCTGTCGAATAGTGTTGATCTACTCTCTCACTCCTGTCGATCACCCTGGAAATGGGATTGTGATAAGTGAGAGTTTTGTTTGCTAATTCAAGCCTTGAGGGCTTGAATTTCAGCCCTAGCTCCGGAATCAGAACTAGCAATAGTCAGAACGTGTGGAATTCTTAACTTGGAGTTATCATCTGAAGGTTTCATCATCAAATCCATATCTTTTTTGCATTAACAGAAACAAGATGCTATGTTAATTTTTGAATTTGTTGGTGGAGAACCTGAAACCCTAAATGACCAAAACTTTCGTGGAAACTTGGGTTGCACCTAATATGCGCACCATTCTGGCACGAATGTACGCAAATCAGAGTTTTGAAGTAGCAAAAGGAAAGATTGGAGTGAAACAGGATTATGGCAATCGAAACTGAATCAGATTTGGCTAGCTACAGTTGGAGTAAGCCATTCGAAATAGGGGACAAGTGACCATTTGATTTCTCTCTTTTTTTTAATTTTACTGAAGACGGTTTTTTTTTTTGGAAAAATTTCAAAATATCCCCCAACCTTTAATACCAAAATTCAATTAGACTCGCAACATTTTAAAAACTTTAAATTTACTCCCAACGTTGTCTTCCGTTGATCAAAATGCTCCCTTCCGTCGTAATGACTGACGGATTTCGTTAAATAGCGTCTTGATCGAATTTCGACGATCTGAGTCACTCAATGTGTTCAAAACATGATTTTAAGGGTACTAACGAGAAATTAGAAAAAAAAAAATGATTGAAAAGGGCTTCATCTAAATAGTTTTTTTATTGAATAGTTCAATAAAAAACTGTTCAGGTGAAGCGCTTCCCGATCATTTTTTTTGTTGATTTCTCGCGGGTACCCTTAAAATCAAGTTTAGCATTCGATCTAATCCTCCCACGTTTTTATTTAAAAAGAATTCTCCATTTGATATATCTGTTAATCAATTACACTCTTTCCTTTGCTTGATTGATGAATTGGATTCAACCAAGTCAACAAGTAATTGGTAAAATGCCTTTTTTAAAAGAAAAATTGTGGTCGGGAAGGTTAGACCACATATTAATTGGAATGTTAATATAAAAATTCCATAGAAAAAGAAATTCGAAATCTATATAGAAGAAAAAGAAATAATAAAAACTTGGTCCCGGGCATCTACCATTATACCCGCAATGATCGGCCATATTATTGCTATCCATCATGGAAAAGAACATTTACCTATTTATATAACAGAAGGTATGGCAGGTCACAAGTTGGGAGAATTTGCACCTACTTCGAATTTCCAAAAACATACGAAAGTCGATAAGCGATCTCGTCGTTAATACAAAATATAGATACTTATAGTTCATTAGTAGGAGGCGACCCTTATGCTAAAGAAAAGAAAAGTTCGCGTTTTAAGTTTCAGTAGCTACACACTATTTACCACCGCCACCGCTGTGTTAAAGGCGCAATATACAAAGTCTAACTCCATCCCGGGCAATCGAACCATTATTTGTTTAAGAAATTGTTTGAACAAATCTGAGGGCAATCCTGAAGATTCAGAAAATGAAGAAAACGATTCCGAAAATGAAGAAAATTGGAATAATCATTTAGAAAAATTGAAAAAAATGTTAGATCGTTTCGAAAACGTTCTAAATAATAGGAAATCCGAAATTGATCCGGTTTTCCAAGAGCAACTCATGAAACCCGATTCTACGCAAAATTCCCTCAAGATTTTTCTGTATTTTCCGCATTATTTGCGGATGTTCATCTTCTACTGGATAGAACGTGGCGAGATTTCCAAAAAGTTTCTATTCGTAGACGAGGAGTTTGCTATATTGGACCAATACCGGGATTGGTTAAAAAAATCGCTAATTTTGATTCAAGATGAACATCCGAATCAAAATCTTGAGGAAATGCAGACCGCTGCGGGTGACCTACTAGGCTATGTCACAGCCCTTCGGCATCTGACTCGTTACGACTGTATAGCGGGGCATGTACGAAATGCAAATGACCCGGATACTTCTGAAATGGAAAAACTACTTTCGATGGGAGCTGCATATATTCAGCTCTTTACGAAATCCTTTTTCATTGTCGCCATTTGGAGACAAAAATGGGCGGGCCTAAAGCTACAGTCTATACGGGAGGACGTTTTAGATCAATTCATTACGGGGCTGTTAACCAGCCAAACTCCCGGGCAGATACTACTTCCAGACGAATTAAAGTCGTCTGCCGCTCTTAGCGAATTTATCGATATCTTATTCAGATTCAATGAACGTCTCGATTTTTAGAAGTAAATCCTACTTCCAAGGTCTTTGGAAGTAGGATTTTCGAAAGTATATAAGAGGGATCTACCCAAATATATGCAGTTTTTTTCTAAGGTATACTTTTACCTTAGAATAAGGGAATTTAAATCCGATTGATTGTTGTTCGAATTAGATAAGAACAATAATCTAATTGGATTTTTCTATTCAAAAAAAAAATAATAAGAAACCTTTCTTTGTCTCTTTCATTTTTTTCTCTTCAATCAAAACAAACAAATAAGCTCTTAATTCTATAGGGTTGAATAAAAATTCGATTGACTTTTTGATATAATTGCTATGCTTAGTGTGTGACTCGTTGGTTTTTTTAGGTTTAGGATTCAAAAAAGATTCCCCATAGTATGAACTAATAACTATAGAACTAATAACCAACTCATCACTTCGCATTATCTGGATCCAAAAAACCAGTCAAGATAGGATCTGTTGATCATATCATTGTAGCAACTGAAATCTGTTTTGCATAAACAAAAGAAAAACCAATTGGATTCTAAGCTGTGAAGCAAAATATAGATTTTTGTCTCTTTTTATATCTCCTGAGAATCCCGTTTTGACTAAGAATACCTGTTGGATCGGATTCTAACAAATCTTTCGGTAAGTTGTAAAAAAAGTCTTCTTTATTAAATTAGAAGACAAGAACAAAAGATGCAGAAAAGTCAAACAAAAGAAGAAGAATAAGAAATTTTTTTATTATAGATATCTTGTCTTTCATGCGGAAAGAAAAGAAAAATAAGTACATTTTTTTAGTTCTACATTCCTTGAGTCCTTGCACTTAGTAGTCCTTAGCACTTAGTATATATACTTCAATCTATTGTAATGGCTCGGATCATCAAAATTAGATTGGGAAGGGGGAGGTGCGGATCGATCCGGATTTTGTAAAAGTTCGACGTTCGGATTTAGCTTCGGTCTGCACCTCCCATCTTCCGATCGAATTTCGATGATCCGAGCCGCTCAATATGATTAGAACATGATTTTAAAGGTACCCAAAAGAAATCAGAAAAAATAAAATGACCGAGAAAGGCTTGATTTGAGCAGTTTTTTATTGAACTATTCAATAAAAAACTGTTCAGATGAAGGTTTTCCTAGTCATTTTTTTGCTGATTTCTCTGGAGTACCCTTAAAATCACGTTTTGAACACATTGAGCGGCTCGAATCATCGAAATTCGATTGGGATGCTATTTAACGGAGCTTGTAACGAAATCCGTTTGTCATTCAGACGGAAGGGGGCATTTTGATTAATGGAAGATAATATTGGGAGTAAAATTGAAGTTTTTAAAGGTTGGAACTTGGAAGTCTAATTGAATTTTGGTGTAAATGTTGGGGGACATTTTGAAATTTTCCCTTCTTTTTTTTGGGTCAACGAAAATAATTGTGGACGATTTGCTATGTTTGGAACTTGGAAGGTAAGAAAATGGAGGGGACACTTAAATATAAGCGACAATTGAATTTTTGAGAGGTGATGCTTTTTTTTTTTGAAATTTGTTGGTCACGAGAATGGTGAAAATGGTGTTGACCATACAGTGTTTTTAATATACATGGGGATATTTTAGTTAGTTTAAAGTTTAAAATATATATGTAATTGGGTTAATAGACGGGTCGGGTTTGGTTTTAAATAAATGGGCCGGGTCGAGTATGTATAATTGGGGTTATAGCTAATTGGATTGTAAATGGGTCAAAGACACCCAACCCATTTATAACTCACTCAAATTGATCCAAACCCACAATTTTGACACCCCTAAATTGGAAGCCCTAGCATTTAGATAGGCATGGCCGCATGGGATTCTGACCACCTTATCAATGAGAAGCTTTTAGGTATGGGGAGGGTACCACGTTGTAGACACTCCAATCTGAGCTTCTAGATTAGTTTAGTTACGGTTTTTGGTTCCCCGATGATGAAATCGATCAAGAACACCCCAAGAATGATAGCGTGTTTGAGCTTTAAGTGTTTGCAAAACCCTTGAACTTAACCTAGCCTAAGCCACTTCAAAAACTAAAAACCCTACTGACGCGCGCCAGGGCGCAACCATCTTGCGTCGGGGCGCACCATCGCGCGCCAGACTCACTCCTGCGCACGATGGTCAACCTGCTAGGTGGTGGTCAACAGTCAAAGTTTGACCATTGACCCTCGCGTGCCAGGGAGCACCATTGCGCGACAGACTGACTCTGTCGCGCGACGGACCAAACTTGCACCTACTTTTCTTAAGAAGGACAGTTGGCCACCAATGCAACTTCAGCCAGACCTCGTGGGCTGGCTGAGCTCCTCTTCTGGCACCAACCAGATTCACCTCCCTCCTCCTATTTATACCCCCATGGTTCATTCATAAAAAAGGTTCCAAAAAAATGTTCAAAGGGTTACAATTTTAAGGGGCTACAAAATTCCAAGTTTTTAAAGCCCTAAGTTACACCCTCAAGAACATAGCTTGTTCTTCATCCATTTAACCACAAAATCAAGCCTTCAAATCTCAAAACTCAATACACTTTCAAACCCAAAAAGCAAAGGTATAGCTTACCTTTGTTCTGTTTCCTGTTATGATCCCTGAGGGGAGCTGGCAGGGCCAAGGCTGGTAATCAATACCAATTCTGGTCTTAAAGCTAGCAAGGTTTCAAAACCGTTGTGGTAGGAACCAACGCGTGATGGTCCCACTCTCGCGCACGACTGTCTCAGTCAAGCGCGCGATGGACCGCATGGGGATTGGAGTCCTACTGTTTTGTGCTTTATTTTGCATATAGATTACTGTTAAGCATGATAATAACCTGTTTATTGCTTTCCTTAGTATAAACTGCTAGTTTGTAGTTAGTTTGTGTTTCTGCTGTTTTGGAGTACCCCTAGGATCATTCTGAACCTGTCCCAGAACCCAGAAATGAGTAAACCAAACACTGGTCGCACCAGGGCGCAACCATCGCGCACCAGACTGACTCCATCGCTCGCCAGAGCGCACCCTCGCGCGACAGAGTGAGTCCCTTGCGCGACAGACTGCCTTTAACCAGTGAGTGGCCTTGCACAGGTAGCTCGGCCTTAGGCCATTATTTTATTCCCACGCTGTTTATGGGGTGTTTTGTTAATTTGTAGGGCTTTTTCAGCCTTTAAACTGCTTAGATCTGCATGTGTTGCTGCTATATATATAAACTGCTTGGTTTGTTCTGGGTGTGCACTGGTCATTTCAGAGCCCAGAAGGAAATAAAGTTCAATCTGTTGATGGAATGTCAACCCTCGTGCGACGGTATGGGTTCATTGCGCGATGGATTACTTGCATGCGTGAACATTCATGCATGCAAGTTGACCATTGTTTGTGTCAAATTCATACCAATGCACTGTTTTGATATCCAATCTCGGTGTTAGGTTTTATCTCATTTATTTCTCACCATTTCATCCATCCATGCTATTATCTATCACATTCTGCAAACTGTTACAGTTTTAATCCTCGATTAACTGTTCCTCCGCCCTAATTGGCTAAAAAATTGATTAATCAAATAGAATCGCAAGCAAATGTTTTCGCAAATGCCTAAGTAGAGACCGATCTCTAGATTGGGCGAGAGGTGTGCCATAAAACCCTTCTCCTCTCGTAACCTGACTCCCGAACCCAGATATGGTTATGACGGACTGGTTCCTTAACTTTTTCAAATCAAACAGCGCGGCAGGTGCTTCGAAATACGGTTCCTTGGGTGTCGAACTTTCAAACCCGAGTGGCGACTCTGTATTTATGCGAGCGCTTGTCGTCCAACTTAAGCGCTCCCTCGAACCGGCTTAGGAAAGGAACAGAATCCTTTCCTAAAAAGAAAAGGGCACGCTGCCCACACACGTGGTACCCGAACAGTACATCTGGACCGTTCAAAAATACAACGAACAATTTGGGTACCATATCACCCGAATGACGTGGTACCATCTCGGTACCCAAAAATTTCTGTCTACCAATAGTCACACCTAGTCATTTATATCATTAATTGTGACCATCAAGAACATTCACGACATTTAAATCAAATTGTCCATATATTCATATAACTTGAATGGACAAGACTTTTGCATTTAAATCTAATAATAATCATGTCTATTCATCTAACTTGAATAGACATACCTTTTAGATTAAAAATCATTCACCAATAATCACATTTTAAATTTTCTTAAATATATTTTGAAAATGTTCCGACAACTTTTATGCAAATTCACTGGTGCTGTATGATAGCTAGTATGAAATTTGACAGCGTTGACCAATTTTCAAGAGTAGCACAAATGACTCCATTAAAACTGTGTCAGTATTGTAGTCTGTAGGTAGAATTGTAGTTGCACACCCAACAAAATGATACTACTATTTTCCAGTGCCACTTTAGGTTATTTTCATGAACATATACATATTAGAAGGGTTGAGGAAAATACGTACCCATTGTTCACCTTTGGCAAGTGCCAGCCTGATAAGTTGACAACTTGAGTAAGCGCTTCCTTCCACTTCCCAACCTTGCCACCCGGACTAATCTGATCTTTAAAAAGCTCTGCATGTTTGGCGAATGCTTCTGCAAGACTCCCCTTTTGCGCTTGCACGTCTGATGGCTCAACGCCATGGAAGATAGGAAAAACAATGTGTTGTAAGGTCTTCCTGCACTCCATGATCTTCACAAGTTCATCAAGGCACCACTCTGACGCGGCATAATTTCTCGAGAGAACGACAAGTGAAATTCTTGAATCCTCAATTGATTTCAGAAGCTCGTAACTGATATCCTCTCCTCTATTGAGCTTTGTGTCGTCTCTAAACGTATGAAAACCGTGTCGCTCTAAAGCGGCTAAAAGATGGCTTGTAAAGTTGGTGCGGGTATCGCTGCCATTGAAACTCAAGAAGACATCATAGTTGCGTTGCAGTTGGATGGGGGAGGAGGAAGAAGAAGAAGAAAAGGAAGAGGAAGAGGAAGAGGAAGAAGAAGAAGAGGAAGAGAAGGGTTTTTTCGCCCCAGCAGAAGCCATGCAAAAACCTCGACGTTGAAAGAAAGTTTGTAGACTTTATGGCTTTCTTAGGTGAATGGTTTAGTTATATATAGGAGATTCATACCCTGAGAAAAGAAAAGGTTCAAGAATAGAAAATAATATATTCTTCTCTATCCTTTCACAATTCTAAATAGATAGCATGCACAAGGTAAGGATAATTAATAAAATTAGGTAAATGATATTAGCACTCCAAAAATTAATGCAGGCACTTCAAAACCAGTGAAAGTCACTTTTCTTTGTTTTTTAGAGTGCATCTATCGATTTTTGAAGTGTCAATATCATTTTCTTAAAATTATGACGACTTCAGTAAGATTAAACTATTTGAAGTGCAATTTTAAACATTCTCAATATCCTCTCCATTTGGTACCAATAGTTGGGTCCTTTCGTAAATAATAATCACGAGACAAAATTCACATATCATATATGATGAAAAAAAATTGCAGCAATTCGAAAATTATGCCTCATTACAATATGTTGATACATCATTGAAAGATTACCTTTGTCACATTTTTAGGAGCAAAAGTAATAATTATGCTAGTGTAATCAATTTTCTTTGCTATTTTTGTTCCAATGGGGCCTCATGCTTTTTTTTATATTTTTTATTGGAGCCATTTCTTATTTTGTATCGATCAGTTGGGCTATCTTATTTGATGGGCTCAATATGAATGGGATTTTAATTATATAGACCAATAGTGAAGGTATATACTACACAATTTTTTAGAGCTCCCATTTGTAAGAATTTTTTGGCGCCCAAAGATATTGCCTTGTTCCCTTTTGCTAAGGGCTGGCACTATTGTGATTAAGGTTGCAAATGAGCTTTGTTTGAACTTAGTTCGATAAGCAAACAAACGAGCTCGAGCCTAAAATCTCAGCTAGTTTATAAACCAAGCCTAGTCCAAGCCATGACATGCTCAGCTCAAATGAGCTTGCGAGCTGACCTACGCATTCATATAATCATATGTGTAAAATGCTGCTGCTTGTCTAGTGCCAGCACATCGCACCAAGTTCAACCATTAAATAACATTGGAATACTATCTTCCAATGTGGGATCGATGAATGCCCTTTATTGGATTGCTTATGTTTGTTTGTCCCACATCGCCTACTTACGTAGGGAACTCCCACCAAAGGGATCCCTTACAAATTAAGAACCCAACAGTACTTCTCGTTTTATGCACTATATCCGCTCCACAGCCATCAAGCCTCTTGAGCTGAGCTCAACCTTTTGATAAAACTGGACAAGCCGAGCTCGAGTCCAATTTTGCTTAGCTCGATCAGCACGTTTGCAATGCTAAGGTAAATTTGAGATAGCCCAAATGGAAAAGGATCAGCTCGTTTGCAACGCTAAGCTAAATTTGAGATAGCCCAAATGGGAAAGGAATGTTAAGCTGTGGAAACATGTTTTGGACTTTTGTGGTTGAGATTGACAAATTGGAGAAATGATAAGAAAAATAAAATTGAGGTCTTGGCCCAAAAAATACTGCTACCAATCGTACTCTACAATAAAATGGCATTTATTTCCGAAATTGCTAACAGAAAACTAAAAACAAAAAGGATAGGATAATTCTAGATGATACACTCTCTTTGTCCAATTCGCTCCAAGAATTAAATCAAATAAAATCTTTCAGGTCTAAATTCATGATTAAAATTAACATTTTACAGAATTGACAGAGATGGTTGTTAATCAAGTTAGTCGGATATTGATAAAAATACCAACAAAGCTTGTATATACAATTATAGATTATTTATTACTCTGTTTTAACTTATTTGAGACATGATCAATCAACCTTGTATTTTTTTTTAATTATACATGGCATTAGCTACCAACTGGACAAGACCATCAAATGAATATCTGAATCTATCGATCATAAAACTAAGCCTGAAAGAACTCCAAGCGTAATAGGCACCACTCGTCCACAAATAACCTTTTGCTATTTCTTTCACTCCAAACTGGGATAATTTTAATTTTTCGTTCTTGGTCGGCATGGGAATATATAGTCTTTCTCTTCTACATGTCCGGGGAGTTCTGAAAATTTCAAACATCTTTTACGGAAATAATACTACCACTATCCACAGCCACCGCCTCGACGCTATCTTTCCACTTTCATCTGTCCACAGTTTTGTAAATTTGCTCAATAAAAAGAGAGTAATACTATACATGTACACGATGAATTATTTGGTTTGTGTGAAAAAATAACTTGTCCCATTGTTTTGACCTATATATTCATATTATATTCACTTTTATTTGTGACGAAGTACTCTAGTTAGAGCTAGTATTAATTTGACTATGACCAAATGTTGAGTACATAAGAGGAAATTTAAGCATATATGTGTGTGTGGGGACGGTTCAACTAACAACACGATTGGAAATGAAAACAATATTCCAAAAAAAT
This sequence comes from Rhododendron mucronatum var. ripense, assembly GCA_019656295.1. NCBI lineage: Eukaryota > Viridiplantae > Streptophyta > Magnoliopsida > Ericales > Ericaceae > Rhododendron > Rhododendron mucronatum. The sequence continues at coordinate 5,173,783 of BPLT01000010.1, forward strand.
TAATACTCTAAAAATATATGGATCCTCTACTATTTATCAATCTTACTGATAGGTGCTGAAAAGCACCCGTTTATTCCCATTAATTTAGGTTTTGTCGGTCCTATATAATGTTATTTAACGAGCTTTAATTGGTTTGTGGTGTTTCAGGGCTTATGGAGCATTCGGAAAGGATTTTGGGTAATTATCGTGAGTTAAGGATGTTCCGAAGGGATCCGCAGCGAGAAGAGGAGCAAAACAGTATTATTGGTCTCGCTGGTCCGGACCAAGGCATGGCTGGTCCGGACGACCAAGGCTGGGCACGTTCTGAACTTGCTGAAATTCTGGTCCGGACAATGGAACCGCTGGTCCGGACCAGCGGGCAGCCGCACGTCAATTATGTTTCGTCTATTTTAAGTTAGTTTTGGGGCCAACTATAAAAGTAGGCTTTAGTTTATTATTTAGGGCACTTTTGATTTCTATTCCCAGCAGCTTTTGGTTGGAACTTTGAACGGGGAATTAAGGAGTGGCCGTGGGCATCGTGACAGCAGGCGGAAAAAGACAACATGGAGAGCAATCCAATATCATTCGATTCATCTTTCTTCTCCATGGCCGGCTAAATCCCTTATCTAGGGGAGGATCAAACTCCGTATCAAGTAACTATATTTTTTGTGTGTAGGGTTTTGGTTTTATTATTCGAATCGATTGTGAGACTAAGAACCCTTTCCGTTTCAATTGAACGGATTGATTTTACTTTTTCTTATCTATTGAGTATTTGTATTCCGGATTTCAAATACCTAGTCTTGCAATGGTTTTCATTGATTGTGGTTGGAGTTCTGAGATAGATTATGCTTGTAAGACGGATCGTGCCGTTAGGTGGCCAAACCGTGCTACTGAGAGACGGTCCGTGCTATGGGATAGTCTATGCCTTTTAATAACCCAATTATTTTCTTGACGATTATTGTTAGGATTTGCAAGTCCTAGCGATAATCCCTTTTGATTCGAATAAATAAACCTAACCTATGCATATTGTTGTTACGTGGTCGGAGTGGATTCCAAACCTTAGATATTTTCCTCCATCGTTTCTAAATCTTTTAATTAAATTGTTCTTTAGTTTAATTAGCTCTTCAAAACAAATCAATAAATCAATCTTTACTTTTCTGAATTAATCTAAAAATTAATCGAATTGGTCGTAACTCAGCCATACTGTCTCCGTTGGAACGATACTCGGTCTTAACCATTATTCTACGGAGTAGTAGTTAATTCTTGATTTTTATAAATTTATTTTTGACACGGAACGACGCGGTCAAATTTTGGCGCCGTTGCCGGGGACAGTTTGCACGGTTGTATTAATTCGATTAGTTTTTATTTTAGTTCATTGTTATTTATTTAATTTTTCTTTTTAGTTTTGGTACTCTTAGTGACAGGTTACGAGGTGACAAAACGAGCAAAAAAATATTGTGGAGCAGCAATGTCGTGATATAAGGCGATTTCGTTAACCCACTGTGAGTTTTGCTTTTCTTTTTGGCAAATTAGTGTCTTTGTCTGGAGTACCCCATTTTTACAATAGAGGGGTATTGAACTTGCATGCTTGGTCTTCGGTCTTTGGAACCCAAACTTATTCCACTCAATTTTGACTTGGAAAAGAGTCGTAGGGGTAACAAAAAGACCGACTTAGTCACAATGGCAGATGATGATCCTAATGGAGAGAGGAGGGTTGTAATACCTGACCCCCTCCCTCTCAATTCACACTTTGCCCCCACAGCGTACACTACACCATCTTGTGTGCGACTACCCACGATCACGGCTAACCAGTATGAGATTAAGTCCGGTACACTTCAAATGCTTCCTAAGTTTCAAGGGCAATCTCAAGAGGATCCATATCAGCACATCACTGAATTTGAAGCTATCAGTTCCACGCTTTTAATTAATAATTTTCCGATGGATGCTTTGAGATTGATTCTATTTCAATTCTCTCTGGTAGGAAATGCCAGACATTGGCTTAGTACTTTGCCAGCCAACTCAATAACATCTTGGGCGCAAATGAGTGCGGCATTCCTTAAGAAATTCTTCCCTATAGGAAAAACACTCAGGCTTCGGCAGGAGATTACCACTTTCCAACAAGCTGAGAATGAACAATTCTATGAGGCTTGGGAGAGATATGGGGATCTCATTCGTAAGTGTCCGCACCATGACATACCTAAGTGGCAATTAGTACAAAGTTTTTATTCTGGGCTACTTCTGCCGCATCGTGTGATGGTTGATGCCTCATGTGGAGGCTCTGTGATGGTTAAAAGTGAAGAGGAAGCCTGGCAATTGTTTGAAACTATGAGCGAAGGCTCCCTACAAAATGTTTCTTTTGAGAGGAGAGGTAAGTCAATCACTACTGGTTCTGATAAGCCACGAGGTATGAATGAGATTAAACCATCTCATGACCTCCATTCTAAAGTAGAAATATTGACCGCAAAGGTTGACAAGCTTCTTTGTATGGGATAGGCCACCCCACAGCCTCCACCTTTTTGGGGGGCATGTTCTTTATGTGCTAGTCCGTCCCATTTCATTGCTGATTGTCCTGCGGCCCCACAATTTCCCATTTTTGTGGAGGAGCAAGTTAATGCTGCACAGGGGTACTCTAATGCACGGGGTTTCTCCCAACCGGGTAATGATCCTTATTCTAGTACTTACAACCCGGGATGGAGCAAACACCCCAACTTCTCATGGAAATCACAGGAGCAGGGCAGCTCTTCTGCCCAACAGTCTCAGCCATTTAACACTCAGTTTAACCCTGCGGCCTATCGCTCACAGAATCATCAGCAAGCACCTCCCCAGCCCTTGAGAGATCCATCCTTTGAGGAAAAGGTGCTACAAGCACTTGACAGACTAAATGACACCCAACAGCAAGTGCGCACCAACACACAGTCCATCGCGAGGCTCGAGACCCAAGTGGGTCAAATAGCCAATGCACTAAGTCGTAGGGAAGAAGGTAGGTTGCCCAGTCAGCCTGTCCAACCCCCTAAAGGACAGTTTATGGTTCATGAAACCACCCCTGCTGACGCTAAGGTAGTCATGACATTGCGCAATAAGAGAGAGGTCGAAACCCGACCAGAGAAAGCAAAACCGAAGGAGCATTTGGCTCCCTCCGACCCCAATAACTTTGGGGAGGAGAGTTCACAGAGTAAGGAGGGAACCCCTCCAGTCACACCTACACCATCCACTTCCATGTCAGAGGGCTCTAAGGTACCACCCTATGTGCCCAAAGCCCCATTCCCACAATGTCTCAATGCACCATCTCCCTTTCCTAAGAGAGGAGCATCTATGGAGGATACCCTTGAGGTATTCAAGCAAGTGAAAGTTAATATTCCTCTCCTAGATGCGATCAAGCAAGTCCCCACTTATGCTAAGTTTTTGAAGGACCTCTGTACTCAAAAAAGGAAATGCAAAACCAATGTATCAAAAAAGGTCCTTCTCATCGAGCAAGTGAGCTCAGTGTTCCAATCAATTGCTCCTCCTAAGTTACAAGATCCAGGCACCCCTACTATTTCCATAGGAATAGGGAACCATGTCATTGAGCGAGCATTGCTAGACTTAGGGGCTAGTGTCAACTTGATACCTAACTCGGTGTACGAACAATTGGGGCTTGGGGAGTTGAAGCCCACGTCGGTTACCTTGCAATTAGCTGATAGATCCATTAAGGTGCCACGTGGAGTAGTTGAGGATGTTCTTGTTAAGGTTAATGATTTTTACTTTCCAGCTGATTTTATAGTCCTTGACACAGAACTGGTGCAAACTCTTAAAAAGCAAACTCCAGTTATTCTTGGTCGTCCCTTCTTGGCGACTGCTAATGCAAACATTCATGTGAGGAGTGGGGAGATGGAGGTGACTTTTGGGAACATGACCCTTAAGCTTAATGTTTACAAGGCCGCGAGACCTCCTCCAATGGAGGAAGACTGCTTCGTAGTCGATGTCATAGAGGACTTAGTGGAGGAGGCGTTGCCTAATACTTTGACCGATGACCCATTGGTCGCTTGTTTGGCTCATTTTGACTTTGAGAATTTTGATATTGATCAGTCTATGGAGGAGGTTAACACTTTACTTGGTTCTACACACTTAATGGTCATCCCTCCTCAAGAAATCGAAATTGAGCCTGCACCCACTCTTGTGGGTGCACAACCCACTCCTTTTGAAGGGTTCCCATTAGAGCTTGGGTTACAGTCTGTGCCACCTGAATCTATGGCTCCATGTGCTGATTTGGTGGAGGCTATCACAATAGATTACGGACATGCGGAGTGTATTCAAAGTTGGGGGGCGGGGGTAGGTGGTTCTTGCACAAATATTCATGGTTCAGAAGGCGAGATGGAGAGTAATGTGTCTTGTCCGGTCTTAATTTTTAGGGTGAGTTTCGAGACCTTGCCATTTAAACATATTTTTCCTTGGTATGATGATCTTATTCGTATGGTGACTAGAGGAGCAATTCTGACTTGGTTATGTGACCCACTGTCTTTCATTTTTATAGTCGGGTCAAATGATATCTTTTGGAATGATCCATCTCGATTAAATTTTAAGAGGAGGATAAAACTGTTCTTAGAGTATTGAGTGTGAGGTGGATCGTGACAAGTCTAGGAGACTTTAAATCCATGGAGGATGGGATACCTCCAGTGTTTGTCGTGCTCGAACGGCTTCCAACGGTCTGGTATAGCCATCTTGTCAAAGCTATGTATGTAGTACTTAGGAGGTTGGGTCTGGCGGCAGGCGCGTAGTTAGCAGCGAGAAATCTGTCTGAACCATCCGACTTTAGTGTCCAGCTTGGCGGAGATTGCTTCATAATCCGAGTGGCGGGTAAGGAATCTGGCAGCCCCAGAGGGAGTGACAGCCTATTAGATGATGGCACCACTTCTCAAGATATCGTTGAATCCTATGCATATTGCTCTTCCAACAAGTAGGGAACCACAGTCTTTGACAAGGGAGAAAAGTAGTACTCGTGTCTTTCGTGTGAAGAAAGTGGTGGATTTTAATTGTTGTTTATGTTTTTAGGCAATCTTATGAGTTTTTCTTTTCTTTTTGCTTAGTTTTTGTTTTGTTAGTTAGTTTTGTTCTTTATTTTTGTATCTTGTTTTGGTGGAGACTAACGTATTGCAGGTTGTTTCGTTCAATTTGGGGGCCTCTCGGCCACCATACTCTTTTCTGCTTAGTTCTCCGCTCGAGGTGATATCCTTCCTCCCTCTTTCTTTCCATTGCCTTATTTCTTTTAGTGCCTTTGCAATCACTGAGGGCAGTGACTAGTTTAAGTTGGGGGGTGGGGCATATTTCAGATGCTTTCTTTAGTAGTTTGTTTAGAGTCTTAAAAAAATAAATAAATTGAGACAACTGAAAATTACAACACGGGAGCCTTTCTGCATAAGATTGTTGTTTGTCGTACTCGCTTGTTGATTACTTGAGTGTAGGCATGCTGCTACCATTTCGATATCTCTTTGGCAGAGTATTTTCAGTTTGCTAGACTGCTGACACTTTTGTTTTAGCAATTTTGCACATTGCACGTCGGGCCTTGACTGCTTGTGAGCTATGATTTGATTGTTCTTAAAGGCTATGATTAGTGGAGACTTATGCCCGAGTGAGCTTTCGTGCCTTGAGCTTTTTATTGGAGTGGTGTCGAATAAACTCTTTGTTTGTCATGGGAAGAAACACAATTGTTGTCAATCTCATCATCTTTGGTCGCTGGCTATTGGAACTTGAATGCATAACAATCTCTTGATTTTGGTTTGTCATATGGATGTTACACCCACCCCTGGGAGAGGATTACAAGCATTTTTTTTTTGGATATTTGAGCTAGTTCGTTCCTTTGTGTTTACATTTATCCCATGTGAGCCACATTGAGCCTTACAGATTTAGCCTTTTCTTGGTTAGCTCCACCTTCCATATTGTGTTTGGAGAAAGGCGAGAATGTAAAGGTTAATTTTTGGGTAGATTGATGAATTTTGTGCTTGAATTGGTGGTGTCCCTTAAAAAAAAAAAAAAGAAACACAACAATATAAAAGAAAGAGAAAAAAGGGCACCGATAAGTTGAAAAAAAAAATGAGGAATGGCTGCTTCATGATTGAAAGATGTTAAAGGATTAGAAGGAGAGATAAGGTGGAGTTTGAATTAATGTTAGCGGGGTTCACATTGCATATTTACCCCGTTTAGTTAAATACTCGCCTATTCTCTCGCACTTGAATCAATTTTTACCCTAACCTTGATACATTATCTCATCTCTAATGCTATAACCTTGAATAAAGTCCTGTTTGATCCTAGGGCTATTGGGTTGAGGTTTGATTGGTAGAGAGTTCCAATGCTTGAAATTTTTGTTCATGAGATTGTGTCCACTGTATAAAGCGTTCTTTTCGTGTCTTGTGTGCGATGTACTTTGCTTTCCATTTACGTAACCTCCAAACCGCACACTTGAGAGTTCATAATGCACCTTGTTTTGAGTGATTTCATTTGTGAGTGCATGACACGGTGAGAATTGAAGTTGAAGCTCGGTCCGGAGAGAGCGGTTGGTTATTGTTCATATGTGATTGAGGCCCGTATTCACACACGCTAAGCTTAAGTGCCATAGTTTCTTCTTGAATTGTTAGCGCTTGGAATTACGTTTGCCTTGTTATATCTTTGTGGTAGCTTTGTGTCCTCTGCATAATACACTGATGAGTGGCACGATAAATTGTAGTTTTGTGTTGAAAGGTTCCCTGTGTTTGTGGGTGTTCACTGTTGATAACCCTCGCACTTTTACGAGACTAAACTCGTCCTACCGGAGCACCCGGGGGTTCAAATGTCCTATCTTTCATTGCTTTCATTAGTTGTTTAATTCTTTTCTTTGCTAGGGACTAACAAAGTGTAAGTTGGGGGGCGTGACAGGTGCTGAAAAGCACCCGTTTATTCCCATTAATTTAGGTTTTGTCGGTCCTATATAATGTTATTTAACGAGCTTTAATTGGTTTGTGGTGTTTCAGGGCTTATGGAGCATTCGGAAAGGATTTGGGGTAATTATCGTGAGTTAAGGATGTTCCGAAGGGATCCGCAGCGAGAAGAGGAGCAAAACAGTATTATTGGTCTCGCTGGTCCGGACCAAGGCATGGCTGGTCCGGACGACCAAGGCTGGGCACGTTCTGAACTTGCTGAAATTCTGGTCCGGACAATGGAACCGCTGGTCCGGACCAGCGGGCAGCCGCACGTCAATTATGTTTCGTCTATTTTAAGTTAGTTTTGGGGCCAACTATAAAAGTAGGCTTTAGTTTATTATTTAGGGCACTTTTGATTTCTATTCCCAGCAGCTTTTGGTTGGAACTTTGAACGGGGAATTAAGGAGTGGCCGTGGGCATCGTGACAGCAGGCGGAAAAAGACAACATGGAGAGCAATCCAATATCATTCGATTCATCTTTCTTCTCCATGGCCGGCTAAATCCCTTATCTAGGGGAGGATGAAACTCCATATCAAGTAACTATATTTTTTGTGTGTAGGGTTTTGGTTTTATTATTCGAATCGATTGTGAGACTAAGAACCCTTTCCGTTTCAATTGAACGGATTGATTTTACTTTTTCTTATCTATTGAGTATTTGTATTCCGGATTTCAAATACCTAGTCTTGCAATGGTTTTCATTGATTGTGGTTGGAGTTCTGAGATAGATTATGCTCGTAAGACGGATCGTGCTGTTAGGTGGCCAAACCGTGCTACTGAGAGACGGTCCGTGCTATGGGATAGTCTATGCCTTTTAATAACCCAATTATTTTCTTGACGATTATTGTTAGGATTTGCAAGTCCTAGCGATAATCCCTTTTGATTCGAATAAATAAACCTAACCTATGCATATTGTTGTTACGTGGTCGGAGTGGATTCCAAACCTTAGATATTTTCCTCCATCGTTTCTAAATCTTTTAATTAAATTGTTCTTTAGTTTAATTAGCTCTTCAAAACAAATCAACAAATCAATCTTTACTTTTCTGAATTAATCTAAAAATTAATCGAATTGGTCGTAACGCAGCCATACTGTCTCCGTTGGAACGATACTCGGTTTTAACCATTATTCTACGGAGTAGTAGTTAATTCTTGATTTTTATAAATTTATTTTTGACACGGAACGACGCGGTCACTTACAAGTCATTAATTTGTCTCGTGAGTAATGTCCTAATCATCATCCTAATAAACGTTCGAGATTGATCCCACAATATTTCACCGTCAACCACGGCACTGTCTTCACCTGGTCAAATGGACTTTTCTCAATCAATCTCCAACTTGCCCTACAAATGGATTAATCCTGTGATCGAAAGAGATCAGATGAGTATTACTGAAAATTAATACTCATAGAAGACCATTGAACTGGAATTTTGTGAGTCTGTGAAAACTACGCATAATTTTGGACAACGAGAGACGATTTTGACACCGCAAGTGCAGACCATTCCTATTCAAACAGATAATGAATTAATTAGGTGAGTACAAATCAAATCTACCTTCTTAATTATCTGTTAAAAGGTTTTGAAATTAAAAAAATTAAACCAGCAAAAATTGTACTACTAACAATATACGAAGACGACAAATGGGATATTAGCAATTAGTCCTATATTGATGCGATACAAATCCAGAGAGAAAACTGCTTCTATTTGCCCCTAGCTATATCCGCTGTTTATCTTTAAGGGAAGAAGAAAATGTAAAGGTAACCTGAAGAAACCCAAAATAACAGCGCAGGATATATATTGTCCAAAATATATAAATAACAGGAGAAAGACTATAATACACACTCTTTATTTGGGTGTGTATCATATGCACCCCCCAAAATGTTATGAATTGTACAGAAAAAGTTATGAATCGTATTGCTAAAAAGTTACGAATCGTATAAAGGTTACGAGAGACACCAAAATATTATGAATCATAATAAAAATGTTATGAATCGTACTGCTGAAAGGTTATGAATTTTAGAACAAAAGTTACAAAACACACTAAAATGTTATGAATGAGCCATAAAATAGGTGCATATGGTACACCTATTTAAGGGGTGTGTATTATAGACTTTCCCAAATAACAGGCACAAAAGTGCTACAATACACACTCTCATTGAAACACACTAAAATGTTATGAATCTATTGCTAAAAAGTTACGAATCATATTGATGGAAAGTTACGAATTTTTAGTATAAAAGTTACGATACAAAATAAATGTTATGGATGACCGGTCGTACAAGTAGTTTTTTATGAGATGACACAATATGAACCACACAATAGGTGCATATGGTACATATCTTAAAGGGATGTGTATTGAAGATTTTCCCGAGTGACTATATGAATTTCTCAATAGGTTTGTACAATCCAAAAGATTGGAAGTACCTGATGATGCTGGAAGGTTCCAACATCTCCTTGTCGAATTAAAAGATATTCAATGCCATAAGCCAAAACAGAGTCTTACGAACAACAATCTCTGGAATTTCAAAATTGGTCTCCAAGAGAAGAGAACTTACATCCAATAATGTGTACCTCGTCCTCATAAACGAGTGTAATCCCACACTTCTTTACTGTCAACCACACCACTGTCTTCTCCTGGTCAAGTGAGCTTATCTCAATCTCCAATTCATCCCTGCCATACAAATGGATATATTCCCATGAGATTTGATGGGAAATAGAGGAGTTTCATCCGATCTACATCTTGATACGTTACCCCAATTTTGTGCTTGTTTTCATTTTGTAGACTCCCCAATTTGGGTTTTTAAAATTAGTTTACTTACGGTCTTTTGATTTTTCAATTATTAAATGGATCAAGACCACCCCAGAAATGTTAATATGGTTAAGCTTTGAGTGTTTGATACTCTTTTAAGCTCAGGCAAATTCAAAGCCAGAACCCTACCTGCACGCGTTGGTTCAAAACCAGCGCGCACCGGTCCAAGTGCCACCTGTTGGTCAACGGTTAGCTTTGACCATTGACCAGGGCAGGGGTACCTTAGACTGACGTGTGCAAGTCAATCACCCATGCAGGCGGGTCAAAGCTTGTTCCATCGCCTTTTCCCAGCCTGCATTTGCCATGATCACAGGACTTTTGGGGCCGGGGGAACCTACTTATTCGTTTGAAGACGATCCACGGACAGGGGGATATTCCCTCCCCTCTCACAAGCCTCAAATCACCTTTCTTCATCTCATTTAATCAGATATTCTTCATCTCATTTAATCAGATAGAAACTTTCTTTCCAAGCCAACCAGCCATTGCTTGGCTGGTTACACCCTCCTACACTCTCTCATCTCCTATATATAACCCCCATGCATCAACAAGCAAAAGGTAACCAATTTTGTTCATCTTCTTATATCAAAAGAAATCATAGCAAAGAAAGATCAAAGTCATTCTCATCCTAATAGCTACTTGTACATTCAGCCACTAACACTCAAGCATGAATCTGGTTGGTGCCATGAGAGGAGCTCCGTCAGTCCATGAGGCTGGCTGAAGTTGCAATAGTGGCCAACTGTCCTCCTTAAGAAAGGTTGGTGGGAGATTTGGTCCGTCGCGCGACGGAGTCAGTCTGTCGCGTGATGGTACGCCCTGGCGCGCGAGGGTCGACGGTCAAGCTTTAACTGTTGACCACCACTTGGCAGTTTGACCGTCGCGTGAGGATCTGGGAGCAGCGCGCAACAGTAGGGTTTTTGGCCTTTTGAAGTGGCTTAGGATAGGTTCAAGGGTTTTTCAAACACTCAAAACTCAAACACTTGTCATTCCCAGGGTGTTCTTGATCCGTTTCATCATCGGGGAATCAAAAACCGTAAGTAAACTAATCTGGAAGCCCAGATTAGGGTGTCTACAATTCTCCTCCATGATCTGTGCGAAGGGTTTGTATTTGGCATCCGCTTTGTTTCTCCACCAGGGCTTTGAATTGGAGGAATGTCGGGAAAGCTTCTGACTTTTCACTCAAAAAATACAACCACATCATTCTGGTGAAGTCATTAACAAAAAGAATGAAATATCTTTTGTTGTTAAGAGAAGGAGTCCTAGTAGGACCACAGATATCAACATGCACCAATTCTAAAGGGGCTTTAGCTCGCCAAGATGTTTTGGGAAAAGGAAATCGATGCATTTTACCGTAGATGCAACCCTCACAAATTCTTTCCTGCGCCTCTATATAAGGAAGTCCAATCACCATTTTCTTTTTTTGTAAAAGCTGCAAACCCTTGCTATTCAAATGCCCATATCTCAAATGCCATAAGTGCATTTTATCTAGGCATTCACTATTAAAAACAACATCCTCTTGGAGTGGAAAAGTAAGAGGGAAAACTTTGTTTGGTGACATATCAACATTTGCCACCAAGTGATTGTTCTTCTTGTCTAAAATTTTGCATTTTCCTTCATCAAAAAAGAGTGAAAAACCTCTTTGCAGCAATTGCCCAACACTTAAGAGATTTTGAGTTAAGTTTGGAACATAGAGAACATCATTGATAAGCTTTTTGTTACGTCCTTTGGCATGAACAGCAATGACTCCCTTTCCTTCAGCACTTTGCATTTTTCCATCACCAAGCTTCACTTGCGAATGGAATTTGTTGTCCAGCTCAACGAAGAAATCCCGATTTCCTGTCATATGATTGCTGCAACCACTGTCCAAGTACCATATATGTTGTGATTCATGATTAGCAGCCATGCAAGAATAAAATAATTGCTCCTCTTGACTTTCTTTTGTGAAATTTGCCTCATCCTTTTCTTTTCCCTTTTGGAACCAACAATCTCTTTGTGAATGATTAGGACTCGGCATTTGGTGCATCTATAACGACAATCCTTTGATTTATGATTTGATCTTTTACAAATAATGCAGCAAGGATTAATGTTACCCATATTTTGCTGCCATTTTGCTCTACCGCCTTTCCATTTGTTGTTACCATTGTTTTGATTTTGATGTCTTCTTGCATGTTGACCATTGCCTTGGTGCAAACCTTTTCTTTGCTCTTGCTCTTGCTCTTGTTGGGACTTGTTGTTCTTTCCCTCTGAAATGTTGAGTTTGGACTGAAATGGTTGTTCAACTGGCTGAGTTGGCTGAGTCGAAGACCTGTTAATTCTTTGCTCATGTGCTTGGAGTGAACCCATTAGTTCAAACATTGTCATTTTTTACAAGTCTTTAGCTTCTTCTATGGCAACAACACAATGATCAAACTTGGGAGGTAAACTCCTGAGAATTTTCTCGACCACCTTCTTATCTTGAATGGTTTCACCATGGCTTTTAATTTGATTAACAATCTCAGCAACTTTAGAGAAAAAATCTCTAATGCATTCACTTTCTTTCATTGATAAGTTATCAAAATCTCTCCACAAAGATTGCAAATTTATGGAAACAACTTTTCATTTCCTTGAAACTCCTCTTTCAGCACATCCCATGCTTCTTTTGCACTCTTTGCATTGAAAATTCTAGGATAGATTGGTTAGCTTACCCCTTGTTTGATGTAGCGGAGTGCAGTTGCATCTTTTTTCATGTTCTCCTTATGCTGCTTTTGTACTGCTTGTGTTGCAGCTTCAGGTTGATCTGGCACACCTTTTTCAATAGCTTCCCATACGTCTTCAGATACGAAAAAATTCTCCATTTCGCTACTCCAGTAGTCATAGTGTTCTCCTTCGAAGATAGAGACTTGACTTGGAGAATATTAGGGGTTGGAGTTGATGCCATGAAAAGGCTGCTAAGATAGCTCTGATACCAAATTTATTGGTGCAATGAAAGCTATAGATGGACTTGCCCAAGATTTACTAGTACTTAGGTGCAGCAAAGAGAAGTATTTTTCTGAAATTTTATTCTTGGGTACTTGCTTACAAAGATTACATCAGGATCTCCTATTTATACTTGCTGATGTAACTAGATAATATTAACTCTTGACCTTCCAACTTCAAGTGACTTATTCTAGATAGGTCTAACTCTTGACCTTCCTACTTCTAGATAAGACTCAATTAATCTTAACCAATTCTAGACCTTTTTACAAGACTTCTTCAGACTTCTAGATAATTACAAATTAACTTCTAACAGAGTTCTCCACTTCCTTTTACAATTACGATGAAGTGCAAGCAAGCTGAATGTCCAAATGCTCAATTTTCCCTTGTGTTAAAACGTTTCCAGGAGAAAAGTATGAGCCTGAACTTGCTTGTAACAGGGTGCTTCTTTGTCAAATGACAAGAAAGAAAATTCAGCAAAATTAGCACCTAAACTTCGTATCTCACACTAAAACAAGAAAGATGTATATACTTTCTAAGTGACTAAGAAAGTCGCAATATTCTAGGAAAAATTAACATGCAACATCACTCTGTGGTTACAGAGTTTTTTGGCCCCAAAGAATGAATAATTTTCTAAGTCATCATTCTAAAATGTGATGCAACCAATATCATATAAATATATAAAAGAATATGTACCAGCATTACCTCTTTGTTAATTTTTGAAAATATCCCCCGCAGATGCAAAAGTGGGAAGAGTTGAATCCTCGTGCACAGACCCATTTTTATGTTGAGGTTTTTTTTCATAATATTCTGATGCCAACCACTTTCACCTCTTGGAAATAATGCAGAATATTGTAATGGGGCATAGCAACCATAATAGTGCTAGACTCGTTGTCTTCTACCAGAATATGAATGAATAACAATATCTCCTTCAAATGGCACATTGGCGTTGTTCCCTTCAATCCAAATGCCTTCTACTTGATCAGCTGATGGGGAATCGCACACTCTCTCATCCAATTTCACACTACTTTGGAATATGAATCCTGTAAGATTCCACTGGCCTATTTTCTTCTGTGCGTAGAACTTGAGCATATGGATTCTCCAAAAGCACCTCCATAAGTATTCTAACAATGGACTCACTAAGATGTGCGTCTTTCAAAATCTGCAATCTATTTTCCACCGCTTTTAGGCTCGTGGCCGCTTGCTGCCATGGAATGCAAATTATTTTGCAACAGTAAAATGTACACGGATAAATGCAGTTAAATGCAGATGTATGTAAATGTAGATAGAGGTGGGGGTCAGACAATGGATTAAGTTGGACTTACTGGGTAATTCTATCTGGCGGCGGAAATTCTGGCGGTGTAGAGACGTACGGTGGACGGTGGGAGTTTGGATTGGCAGGAACTTTGTCGGTTGGAGTTGGAGATGTGGATGGAATGGGGTTGGGGTGAATTTCCATTTGGAGTGGTCGGCAGTTGTGATGGTGTAAATGGGGGAGCCGTTGGGTATGGGATGCGTCGTTTGGGAGTTATGCCGAGGGAATAGGTGCGTGTGTTTTGGGGGAGGAGAAGTAGGAAGGGTAATTTGGGAATAGTGAAAAGTCGATAAACAGGAGAGTCTTTTATAAGAAAGTATAGATTATTAACCATTTTTCCTTCATAAAGGTGATAGCTTTCCTCCCACTCGTAATTGTGTTTTATTATCTTTGTATTAAGAACCATAAGGCAGATCCTGTTTGAGCTCTGGCACTAAATGGCAGAGAGACTGAGACGGATTAAGGAGGACCCTAATGTTTTGGATCATATAGATGCTATACCTTTTGTTGATACTCCTCTACACATAGCTGCCTCAGCAGGACAGATTGATTTCGCTATAGAAATCTTGAGATTGAAGCCATCATTTGGTAGGAAGCTAAACCCAGATGGGCTAAGCTCCTTGCACCTTGCTTTATTAAAGGACAAGTTCGATATGGTAAAGCGACTCATAAAGTTGGACAAGGAGCTCATACGGGTCAAAGGAAAGCAGGGGAACACTCTTTTGCATTTTCATTGCCAACAAAGGAATTTATGCCAATCAAGAACAAAGAGTACTGGATGGTCACGTTAATATTTTGGCAGAATTCCTATTTGCTTGCTTGGATTCAATCGAGGACCTGACAAACCTTAGATGAGACTGCTCTCCATATTGCCGTGAAAACCAAGAATAAAAGTGCTGTAGAAGTTTTATTGGGACTTATTCGCAGGATTAACAAGAAAAGAGTGCTGGCCGGCCTCCAAAGATGACAAAGGGAACAATGCTTTGCATATAGCGGTGTTCAATTCACAGCTCCAGGTAAGCGGTCTATCCTCTTGATTGCACTTTTTTTATTATATGCCCACTAATGAGTTGATCAGGCAGCATTGGGAACAAACTCGGTTATTGGTTTCTCCAAACCGAGAGAGACGATGCGCAGTTGTGGAAAGATAACCATGAATTGTAGGTGCAGCTGGCTATCAAAAAGTTAGCAAGAATGCAATTTTATGTGCCTGATTATATGTACACGAGCAGCGGGTAGTTTTAGAGAAATTTGCTCGGGGAAAATACGAAATGGGAACTTGCATTTGCATGGATGTGAGTGAGGAGAAAGACACTGTTGCCATGGAAATGGTATAATAGACAATCTGTATTTTGAGTTTAACAGAGTTAACCACTTTACTCCATTGTTCAGGCTTCCAAATCTCTACAAAGAGATTCATTGTGTTAATCAGTTAACTCCATCGAGCAGATTTTATGCAACATGGGCAGGGGTCACGAGCCGATGTTATTGCTGCTATTACTGCTACCATGTGCTGCTATCACTGTGCCGAATTCGAGTACTGCTAGTGAAGGCTGCCAATTTGATTCTCTGCAGTAGCTGCTCTATCAAAGTTTCATCTACTGACTCCATTTCATGGCTTATGTAATAGACTCAAACTCATAGCTATAGGTTCATATGTCCCGTTGTTTCCATTCCCTCTTTTTAGATGGAATGGAAACAAATGGTTCCCTTTACTTGAGTATCTTGTAGCCAATTGGCTTAAGGGTCACTTTTCTTTATTCTTTTTTTCTTTCTTTTGTTTCCTCCTGGGGTATGCCCCTTATAGGTTGTATATTCGGTTATACTCTTTTCTATTTCAAGCTGATTTACCCCCCCAAAAAAAAGTTAACTTCATCGCTTAGGCTTCCAAGTCTGTAAAAAGAAGGGATTCATTACCTTAATAAATTGCTGATTTTTTTTTTTTTTTTTTTGTGCCTTTTGCAGATGGTGAAGTTATTAGTTAAAGAATCCTTTATGGACGTAAATGCAAATAATTCAGATACGCAGATTGCAGTTGACATCGCTCTGCTACTTGATCAAAGTGATGAAGCCAGATCGATTGTGAATACTTTACGCTATGCAGGAGCTTTAGAAAGTTCATCGTCTGCTAATAATGACTATAGTCTTGCTAAATTTTTTAATTCGCCCGAGCAACCTTTGGAAGTACTCTATAAATATAAGAGTGTTATCGGTAGGCACGTGTCAATGGAGCTGCGTAATCATGTCAACGCCACAGTTTCGTCCACCAACAATCTATTAGCTGCCAACACCTTATCCATTCCCCCACTGACGATCCTGTCAAACGATTCCCGTTTGACGTTCCTGATGCAAAACATCTTATACTTAATTATGGAGCTGCCTTCCTCACTTTTTATCGATTCAACACAGGTGCCATTGTTCTCTCGATGGCGTCGATAATGTTTGCCTTCCCAGTTCATGCCTCATTGGGTCTACTGCATGGCGCTCTTTTCATTATGATGCTAGCCTATGGGGTTTCATTATACCTCATATCACAATATCGTTTGGTTACTCTGTGACATTTTTTACAACATCCTGTTGGCGTGAGATGCAGCTGGTTTATTTCCGTAGGTGTCTGCCGCATGTAATGATGTAATTGGAACTACCTCCAAGGGATGCATGGGAGATCTCTTCGTGTCAAATTAAGCTTCAAACTAATTATACACCTTATATATATGATGCTAAAACGTTTGTTGGGCAATAATTGAGTGATCGATCGGTACCTCCTAAACCAGATGCGACAGTTGCCAAACATAACATTGGCAAGTGTGAGATCGAGTATTTGTTTTTCACCTTAATTAAGTGTGTACGTAGTTTAATGTCATTGTTGTTGTTTGGTTTTCCTTTATTTATTCTATATGTACCGACCCCCGAAACACAGCACCGAGGGCTCCCGAGCAAGCCTTATGCGCCTAATACGACACAGCATTGAGAAGAATCCTTGCGAGGAGCTGACCTGGCACTGTGCTCCGTAACCGCCTTATCCGGTGCGTCATCTATGATGCCACCCGAGGCGGTTACCCGAGCGTGACCTCAACGCACTTACTTGGAGGCCAAGTCAAGCGAGGTCTATAAAAGGAAAGGGACATTAACCTAAGGAGGTAAGCCGTTCGTCCCGATCCCTAGACCTAAACTTCACCCCTGAGATCTAACTTGATTGTCGGAGGGTCACTGGGCTTCCACAGCCTTAGTGACTTGTTACAGGTCCAACGACGGAAGAGCGGAGCAAACGGAGGGAGGAACCGGAACCCTCTCACGATCAGGATCCCGACAATTGGTGGAAAATGCCGGTTTGGTCGTCTGAAGCATGAAATTACACTGTTCATGTTCTTCCTGAGGCCTATATCCTTCCCGAGGCCTATCTCCTTCCCGAGGCCATCGACGCTCTTCCCGTCACGGCCAAACAGTCGTTAGGGAGGACGCTGTTTCTCCCTAACCCGAGGCCTATCTTCTTCTCCCTAGATCGGACTTGATCGCCAGAGGACGCACGGAGCTATAAGGAAGGAGCCAAGAGCGGAACCCGAATCGACTGATCCGAATCCGAACCCCAACAATTGGCGACTCCGCTGGGGATTAGTCGTTCTCTTTAATGTTCGCTCCTCCCCTTCAACAGTTCCCACCTCGCTCATAGGCGTTCTTCACGACGGAATTGTCGAGATCCGAGAACTGAAAGGCGGCGACGCAACGAGAGGAATTAGCAAAGATGAAGCGGCTCTTCCACCTATCCTCCAGCTCTAGCTCCAGCAGGGGGCTAGGACTGTCTGTTGCACAACAACATACGCATCCACCAAAAGAATCCATGGCCTAGGCAGTTCGTAAAAAGACCGCCTTGCCCCTTCCAGCAAATGGTTCTTTTGGAGACAACGGGCTAGCACAGAAGGCGTTCCCCGTGCCCCGAACAGCAATAAAACCAGGATTCAAGGCAGAAGTTAGCTTTCGACAGGGTCAGAAGTGTCCATACCCTTTCGTGCCTTCTTCGTGCCTAGGCTTCCTGAAGCTGAGCCCACGAATCGACGGAACCCTTCCGTGCCTCCTTCGTGCCTTGGTTTCCCGAAGCTGAACTCATGAACCGACGGAACCCTTCCTTGCCTCCTTCGTGCTTAGGTTTCCCAAAGCCGAGCTCACGAACTGACGGAACCCTTCCGTGCCTCATTCATGCGTTGGTTTCCTTAAACTAACCCACGAATCGATGGAAACCTTCCGTGCCTCCTTCGTGCCTTGGTTTCCTGAAGCCGAGCCCATGAAAAGACGGAACCCTTCCGTGCCTCCTTCGTGCCTAGGTTTCCTGAAGCTGAGCCCACGAACAGACGAAAATTTTCCCGAGCCTCCTTCGTGCCTTGGTTTCCTGAAGCCAAGCCCACGAACAGACGGAACCCTTCTGTGCTGCCTTCGTGCCTTGGTTTCCTGAAGCCGAGCCCACGAACCGACGGAACCCTTCCGTGCCTCCTTCGTGCCTAGGTTTCCCGAAGCTGAGCCCACGAACTGACGGAAATTTTCCCGTGCCTCTTTCGTGCCTTGGTTTCCCGAAGCCAAGCCCATGAACAGACGGAACCCTTCTGTGCTGCCTTCGTGCCTTGGTTTCCTGAAGCCGAGCCCACGAACCTACGGAACCCTTCCGTGCCTAGGTTTCCCGAAGCTGAGCCCACGAACAGACGAAAATTTTCCCGTGCCTCCTTCGTGCCTTGGTTTCCTGAAGCCAAGCCCACGAACCGTCTGAACCCTTCTGTGCCTCCTTCGTGCCTAGGTTTCTCGAAGCTGAGCACACGAATCGACGGAACCCTTCCGTGCCTCCTTTGTGCCTAGGTTCCCGAAGCCGAGCCCATCAACAGGCGGAACTCTTCCGTGCCTCAACTTTCCGAAGCCGAACTCACGAACCAACGGAACCCTTCCGTGCCTCCTTCGTGCTTAGGTTTCCCAAAGCCGAGCTCACGAACCGACGGAACCCTTCCGTGCCTTGGTTTCCTTAAACCAAACCCACAAATCAACAGAACCCTTCTGTGCCTCCTTCGTGCCTTCGTTTCCTGAAGCCGAGCCCACGAACCAATGGAACCCTTCCGTGCCTCCTTCGTGCCTTGGTTTCCCGAAGCCGAACCCACGAATCGAAGAACCAACCGGTATGAGGCTCGACACATCTCTATGGGGCTTTGTACACATCAGAATATTCGGACATACTACTTGTCAACTCCTCCCAAACCAATAAGAGGTCGGGAGAAGTTGAGGGGCTATTGTAGTGGCCCGGATAAATGGGGCTCCGTATCGAGCCCCGAAGACATACCACCGAGGGCTCCGTACCGACTCCCGAGGACATATTACAGAGGGCTCTGTACCGACCCCGGAGTCATACCACCGAGGGCTCCGTACCGACCCCCGAGGACAAATTACCGAGGGCTCCGTATCGACCCTGGAGACATACCACCTAGGGCTCCGTACCGACTCCGAAGACATACCACTGAGGGCTCCGTACCGACCCCGGAGACATATTACCGAGGGTACCCGAGGGCTCCGTACCGACTCTCGAAACATAGCATCGAGGGCTCCCGAGCAAGCCTCCTGAGCCTAATGCGACACAGCATTGAGAAGAATCCTTGCGAGGAGCTGGCCTGGCTATGTGCTCCGTAACCGCCTTATCCAGTGGGTCATCTATGATGTCACCCGAGGTGGTTACCCGAGCGTGACCTCCACGTGCTTACTTGGAGGCCAAGCCAAGCGAGGTCTATAAAAGGAAAGGGATATTAACCTAAGGAGGTAAGCCGTTCATCCCTATCCCTAGACCTAAACTTCACCCCTGAGATCT
The DNA here is from genome assembly GCA_019656295.1 of Rhododendron mucronatum var. ripense. Taxonomy (NCBI): domain Eukaryota; kingdom Viridiplantae; phylum Streptophyta; class Magnoliopsida; order Ericales; family Ericaceae; genus Rhododendron; species Rhododendron mucronatum. The sequence goes on from BPLT01000010.1 coordinate 5,193,590, forward strand.
AACTTGATCGTCGGAGGGTCACTGGACTTCCACAGCCTTAGTGACTTGTTGCAGGTCCAACGGCGAAAGAGCGGAGCAAACGGATGGAGGAACCGGAACCCTCTCATGATCAGGATCCCGACAATTGGCGGAAAATGCCGGTTTGGTCGTCTGAGGCATGAAATTACACTGTTCATGTTCTTCCCGAGGCCTATATCCTTCCCGAGGCCTATATCCTTCCCGAGGCCTATCTCCTTCCCGAGGCCATCGACGCTCTTCCCGTCATGGCCAAACAGTCGTTAGGGAGGGCGTTGTTTCTCCCTAACCCGAGGCCTATCTTCTTCTCCCTAGATCGGACTTGATCGCCAGAGGATGCACGGAACTATAAGGAAGGAGCCAAGAGCAGAACCCGAATCGACTGATCCGAATCCGAACCCCAACAGAATTTTATGTGCCTTATATTGCATACACGAACAACCGGTAGTTTGGGAGAAATTCTCTTGGGAAAATACGAAAAATGAGAACTTACATGTGCATGGATGTGAGTGAGGAGAAAGACGCTTTTGACACAGTGATGGTATAATAGTCTATCTGTATTTTGTGTTTAAAAGAGCTAACCACTTTACTCCATTGTTCAGGCTTCCAAATCTCTACAAAGAAATTCATTATGTTAATAAGTTAACTCCATCGCTTTGGCTTCCAAATCTATAAAAAGAAGGGATTCCTTACCTTAACAAATTGCTAACTATTTGTTTCTGTGCCTTATGCAGATGGTGAAGTTATTAGTTAAAGAAGCCTTTGCGAACATAAATGCAAAGAATTCAAACAAACAGACTGCACTTGTTCACATTGCTCTGCAACATCTTGCTTATGTTGTCAGATCGGCAAGAGCTTTAGAAAATTCATCCTGTGATGAAAGTGACTATGCTCTGGCTAAATTTTTGAATTCGCCTGAACGATATTTGGAAGTACTCTATAAACTACAGTTTTTTATGGGTAGATCAGTGACAGTGGAGTTGCGTAACATTGGATTGGTGGTAGCTGTGCTAATTGGAACGGCGACCTTCACAAGTGTACTTAGCCCCCCTGGAGGGGTACGCGGTGGTGATTTCAACCTCCTTACAGATGGCGGTAATTTCAATGCCACGATTATGTCCACCAATAACCTATTTGCTGCTAACACCAGTTTTTTTAACGCCACCTTATCCATTCCCATTGACAATCCTGTCAAACGACTTCCGTTTGATGCAAAAGATTTGGAATATGGGAAAGCCTTCGGCCTCTTTTACAGATTGAACACAGTTGCCTTTGTTCTCTGGGCGGCGATGATAATGTTTGTCCTCCCAGGTAAACCCATATTTTATTTTGCTACTGCATGCGGCTCTTTCTTTTATGATGCTGAGCTATGGGACTTCATTTTACCTCATATCACCGTCTTATGGTTACTGTGCGTTGTATGCAACAGCATCCGCACTGTGTACGTTGCTGATTTATATCTGTAGGTTTACGACGTTTGTAATTGAAGTTATCACCAAGGGAGACATGAGAGCTCTCTTCTTCTTGTTGTTGTCAGAGCTTCAAGGGGTTCAACGCCTTATGATGCTGAATAATTTGTTGGGCAATATTAATTGAGTGATCGGTCCTAATTAAACCCAGATGCGCCAGTTGCCAAACACAACATTGGCAAGTGTGAGAGGTTGTCATTAATTGTGTGGTGGTTTTGTTATTAGTAAATTAGAGGTCGGTCAGGTTTTTTATGTTCGTTTTCATTCCAATCTTAAAATATTTTTTCAAACCTGTACAGGCTTGGTTATGCTTCATAATGACATTTATATCCCCAAGCCAAGTTGAAGCCCTCACTCTAAATGCTCCGAGATCTCATCTCTCGCCACTACCGACCGAGACCCGCACTGCCAACACCCAGCGCCAGATTAGCATCGCCGTCTACTTCTCCGATGAGTCCGTCTTCACGGGCGATGAGTAGAGTCGGATCCAACAAGTGCAAGCCGGGCGACGATGGTGATCATCTGCTGCCACATCGAATCGGCTTCGGACGGCAAGATGGGAGGCTACGTAGTCCATAAGTGAAACTTTGTTTTCCACCATATTCTCATTCTCCGCCCGCCGCATACCCGACGGCCATGGACGCCGTTTCTGCAACTCCGCTGGAATTCGCCATTTCCATTAATTGGGGAAATCAGAGCTGACCTGTTACGATTTCGGATATAAAAGGAGGAGGAAGAAGAAGAATGTTTGGTGGAAGTATTAGTAGTTGATTTTTGGAGGGCGAGACTGGCCTTGACGGCCAAAGCAGCCATGTTGGAGGCAGTAAAGCGGTGTTTGCACCATAACTGTGATTTTCCTTTTGCCCGCGATCAAACGACATGTGGAAGGGGTAAAATTGGAAAGATGAAGAATAATATGGACTCAACGAAATTAAGTAAGATTGAATTAAATAAGTTGAATCGATAATGAAACTATGGAAAGTTTAAGATCATTTTACCCGTCGATTGGCCAATACGTGGCGTGTTTTCTTTATATGTTGAATATTATGGAGGTCATTTGGTCCGTCGATCGGGCGAAAGATGTCAAAAGGGGCTAGGTCCCATTATTCCACGAACAAAGGGGCGGTTAACCACGATTAGAGAAGCAGTTTTTCAAACGTGGGTTCGTTCTACAGTTGAGAGAGTTATTTTGTCAGAATTCGAAAGAGCTTTAACTGCAACCTCAGAGGAAAGATTTGAATTCAAACTTGAGGAGGTCCCTATTTATAATCAAGTTCAAGACGGTTTCAAGTACACACAAACGACGCCAACAGACCTTTATCTTTTCTTTTCTAAGAGTAGTTTTAACTTGTAATCGTTCACTCGATCATCTTGATCGATTGTTCTTCTACTTTGAGGGTTTATAAAGTCCATTTTGTTAATCTTCTCCCATACTTCACCCACTTCATTGTTTGTTTCCAAAAAAGTCCTGAAAACGGCAAGGAACCAAACTCCACTTTCACACCCCACATTCCAGCAAACTACGATACAATTTCCCGTCGATTGGAAAGAAATCAGAAATTTGGATAACAGGCGGTAGTGAAATTTAGAAGTGGGGAGCACAAAGTAGATCTCTCTCTCTCTCTCTCTCTCTCTCTCTCTCTCTCTCACAGATCCATTTCAATTCCATCAATTGGAAGGCTTGATTACTTAATTTTTTCTTTTCTTTTTTTTATTTTGTTTTTTGAGAGGTAAATTATATAAAGTAGATTTTGGAACTTGAAATCTCTTTTTGTGATGGTAAAATTGTTTTGGTGTGGAGTGAGGCTATGTGAACTGTGTAGTGGGCTATGTGAACTGTGTGTTGTAAGACTATGTTAACTATGTATTTTTCCATAAGAACTGTGTAATTTCTATGAGAACTGTGTATTTTTCTATAAGAATTGTTTATGAGAACTTTGTATTTTCTAAGAGAATTGTGTATTTTCTGTGAAAATTGTCTGAGAACTATGTATTTTTCTATGAGAACTGTGTGTTGTTCATGAGAATTGTCAATGAAAACTGTGTATTTTTTTATGAGAATTGCGTATTTTTCTATGAGAACTGTGTATTAGAACCGTGTATTTTCTATGAGAACTATATATTTTTTATGAGAACTGTGTATTTAAGTGTGTGGTAAGTCTATATGAACTATGTATTTTTCAGTTCATATAGTCTAGTTCTCATAACCAGTTCACAAAACTAATTCTTTATGAGAATAGTTAGAATTGGCAGTTTACATAGCCAGTTCTCATAGCTCAATTCACATAACCAATTCTCATTCTTATAGAACTAACTATGAGACTTGACAGTTAAAAATTCAATTCTAAATCAATTTATTTTATATATGAACTATTACTTTTTTACTTTGATTACTTTTTTAAGACATGACGGTAACATTTATAACTATATTTTATTTTGATTACCTTTTTTTGTTTTCAATTTTTGTTCATGTGTGTATTTTCTATGCGAACTGTGTATTTTTCTATGAGAACTATCTATGAGAACTGTGTATTGTCCACGAAAACTGTCTATTAGAATCGTGTATTTTCTATGAGAACTGTGTGTTTTTCAATTCGCATAGTCAAGTTCTCATAACGAATTCACAAAGCTAGTTCTCTATGAGAACAGTCACTTTTCATAGCCAATTCTCATAGAACTAACTATGAGACTTGGCAGTTTTCATAGCTAGTTCACATAGCTAAGGGTATTTTTGTTCAAAATAATATGATTTAGAAATTGATTCTAAAAATATAGATCTCGTAGCACTGGATAATTTTTTCATAGTCGATATTGGACCGTTGGATTGCCTTGATTTCCTAGATGCAAAGCACCAGATAATTTTCTCATTGTTATTATCGACAACAATCCATCTCGATCTCTTTTACTTCTTCAGATCTGTGAGTCCCTCACCATATCGGAGTTCCTCACCGGAGTCTCCCTCTCGCACGGTCTCTCTCCCTCTCGCTCGCCCATCACTAACGACTATGCCACTGTCCCCAGATCAATTAAGCCTCTCTACTGCCTCATCCGTCCAGCGACGAAGAACCCAACGGCGTCCTACTCTCTCCGGTGATGTAATCTTCTTCGACGAAGGTCTGCTCTCCCTCCGGTGCTCTGCTCTTTCACACTATAATCGTCTCTCTCCCTCTCTCTCTCTCTACGTGTGTGTGTCTCTATGTGTGAAGGGGGCAGATGAAGAGGGGGGATGAGGGAGGGTGGAATGGTCAAAATTTTGGGTGTATTCAGCCGGATAATCTATTGCTACCCCTGGGGGTGTCTATAATTTATCCCCCCAAAGGGGCATTAGCCTGGATATGGGAAGAGGGGGGATTAGATAATACACCCACACAAATGACATCCAAACGGAGCAAAAATGTCATGTGAAACCCTAATACAAGCGTATGAGGTAATACACCCCTCCAATACAATATCCAATCGGACCTTAAGTGTGTACATAGTTTAATGTCGTTATTGTTGTTTGGGTTTTCCTTTCATATTCGATGTAATCTTGCTTTTGTTCTGAAGTATTAGATTGGAGTAGAGGAATAAACTATTTTCTTCTCTCGCTTCTCTTCTCACTTTCAAATCTGTGGCTAGCATGCGTGGTATTGTTGGTCCAAATGGCAACTCAAGAAGGGGAATGAATTGGGTAACTCAAATATAATGCGGAATAGAACATTAATTGTTAGAATAGAATGAACAAATAATGATCTCAACAGATTGTGCAAGCTCCAAAAATAGATCAACATAGCAGATTGAGCAAGCTCAGACATAACAGATATTAAGAACCACAATAAAGTAGATACCGAACTTCTTCAATTGTAAGGCACAAAATTCAATGCAATGATTAGTCAATCAATTACTTCATTAACTATAGATATAAAAGTGATCTAATCAGATTAGTCATGTGATTTACATATGCCAACATAAAATAAAGAGGGTAATGAAGAAAGAAATCGAACACAAGGATTTATTGTGGTTCGCTCTGCAACTTGTTAGCATAGTCCTTTTCCCAAGTGTCCAACTCAGGATTGGCTTCACTATATCCAATAGTTACAATTATAGTTACAATTCTTCTAGCTTTAGTACTAGTAATTAATCTAACCCCGATTACTCCAACTATATTTGACTTTAGTGTTAGTCATACCTAATCCAACTAGTTTTGACTCCGACACTTATAACAACTAACTCGAAGTGATTTTCTTTCCAAAATCACTCAAAAAAAATAATCACTGACAAGAGCATAAACAATGGTGTGCAATAAGAACTCACACAAGTGAATAGATATCAAGATGAAGAATATAGTATGAAGAGATTGATCATTTGGAGGTTACATATTCCCTTATAATGGGATACAAATCATTTTATGCCTCTCTTCTTGTAACTCCCCACACATATATTCATGGCCTTTCATGCCCAATATTAGATGTTATTCATAGGATTTTATGTACGTCCTGTATATATTGATTGGAGTATTAATTAATGATTAGTCTATATATATGAGTGTTGAAAACCATAAGTGGTAGAGAGTACTTTTACTACCAAAAAAAAAAAAAGGAAAATTTTAAAAAAGCCCTTGAATTTTAACTAATGACAATAACACACCTGAACTTACCATTCTGTTACCAATAAAGCCTCCGCCGTCCAATTCCGTCAATTTGTAACGGATGGAGCTAACAGAATGCGGTAACCTTCCTACTTTTTTTTACCTTTTACTTTCAAAAATTTCATATAAGTCTTTCTTTTTTTTAATAGCAATTAAATAAATAGTTAATAAATGTAACGACCCTAATTTTGGCCCTAAATTTTTTTGATAAAAATAAAATAAAATTTGTATTGTCATTTCAAATTTATTAGTGGATTAAATGAATTAGCTTATAATAAATAGTAGATTGATATGTGCTAATTTCATTCGTAAATTAGATTATAAATAATTGTATATCCTTTGTAGTGACCCAACATTTTAATCAATTAAAATTTATAATTCTATTCAGAAAATGATTCTTTTAATAAGATAACTATCAATTAGTTATATACTTTATTTCTACACTAGGATGAATTTCATCTATATGTATATACCCACAAAACATGGTATTTCTTTTCCTCCCCTCTCCCTTATCTATCTCTCTCTGTGTGTGTGTGTGTCTGTTCGCCCACTACTCCCCCACTTCACCCCACACCCTCTCCATTATAAACACCTTCTCCCAATCTAGAAAACTCAACATTAACACCCTTCACACTACCACAAAAATTCAAAAGCAAGGAAAGAAAAAAAAGAGAGAGAGGACAGCCAGCCCCGCAGCACCTCCTCTTTCAGACAACTCCTCCGGCCCGTCACCACCGAGCCACCCCTCTCGGCCCCCACCATCATTTGGTTAACCCACTCCAGCCACCACCTCTCACGGCAGCCACCTCCTCTCCCCACCATCGAACTCCTCCACCCCATCCGGCCTGTACCCACCACCACCTTGCCTTCCGTGACCCGCCATTTCAGCTGTGGGTGTGTGCACAGTGCATGCTAATTGTTTCGGTATATGCCGCGCTGCGGGCCCCGACGGAGTATCGTCGAATGCTGCCTCGAGATTTTGGAACCACCACGGTGATCTACGGACACCATACAACACTTACCCGGAATTAGAATCGTGTTTGAGGTAGTTTTTCGGAAACCCGAAACCTTAATCTGCATTTTAATTGAGTTACGACTTAGATTTAAAGTTGATCGAAGATGATGACCTGCTGTTAAATTTTTAATTTATTTTTAGTCCTATTTATATTAAAATTCAGTCCGGTTGTGCTGGAATAATTAGCGTTATACCCTGTGAAAATTTATGATCATTTAACAAGTGTTTGATTGTGAAATTACTGTTGATGATGCATTGTTGATTTGTATTTGAGTGGACGTTTACGTGTTTAATAAATTATTGGGGTAGATAATTATTTATGAAATATTAACAAGAATATTTTACTAGTAAAAATTTATTTAGATTGTAAACAAGAAATATTTTAGATTATATATTTGTTAATCTTTAACCCTAATAAATATTGACTAGAATAGCCTCGAATAATTTTTGTTGTTATGAAAATTTCATATTAATATTTAATAGAGTTAGTAAATACTAAATTTAGCAATAAGTATTTTCCAATAATTAGTTTGTAAAATCTATGAATAATATGAGAGTTAACGATAATGTTTAAATAGTAGAAATGTTTTATAAAATTTTTAAATGTAGGAAATAGACTTAATGTTAAGTGTAGTAATTAATTGTTTGACTGAATATATATTTTGTTAATCGCATGATTAATTCTATGACAGAATTAATTTTCTCTCATAATTAATTTTATCGCATGGTTATGTGTTGTTAGCATGTTAGTACTTTTAGTTGAATGTTGAACCATGTGATATTTTATTGTGGTTGTAGATTGGCCAAATAGGTTCCTGGGATGCTTACGAATAGTGATTCATGTAGACGATGTTAAGTAAACGAAAAATGGTAAAGCATTGGAAGTGTGAGTGTGTGGATTGTGATTTTAGCCATGGTGATGGCAAGGGTAACCAATGTGGCCTTGTGTTGAAATGGGTAACCAATGGGGCCCAGTGTTGAGAGATGTTGTAACGCTAATGTATAATGCGTCATGGGAAAATTCGCTTCTTTTGTTCAAGAGGGAATAGGTCCCATGAGACGGTTATAGTTAGTGGTAGGTGAAGTCCGACCTTAACGTACGATACGTCATGGAAGCACTCGATCCTCTTGTTATGGTCTTAAGTGAGAACATGCTAAATACATAATTTAGGTGCGTTCACCTATGACCCTGGTGCAGGACAAGCAAGAGGAAGGGTGGACCCATGAGACGGTTGTAGTTAGTGGATGTGGGAGGAAAGGAACTCGTGGAGAGGATCTTTAGATTTTATGTAAGATGATGAATAGTAAAGAAAAAGTCAATGTGCTATTATTCTGTAGCTTCTGTGTATTATCAATTGTTATATTGTTGAACTGCATATTGTGGTATTGGGTTTTAGGATTTCTACTTGGTGAATTATCACTCAGAATACGTTTGTATCCTAGCAAATCATTTGCTTTGGCATTCAATTTGCCAGAGCGTGCAGGATTTCACAGTGGAGCAGTTGATACAGGTGGGACCCCTGGAACGGAGTTTGGGCCAACATTGTAGGGAATTCGTGTCAAAACTAGAATCGCTCTGGAGTTGCTTTTGTTAAATAAATGTACATAGATTTTTTGTATTATTTTGAAATTGAAATTTTTGTATAAGGATAAATAGGGACCTAGAAGTTTGTAAAATTCAGCGTATTTTAAGAGTAATGCGCCCGAAATTGCGTTACAATAGAGTTCTTTTATTTTCTTACTATTTATCAAAAACTACTTTAATCCCATTTTTAACTATTTACAAAATTTACTTTAAACTTTCAAATTTTACCATTCCCCCTCGATCTCTCTCCCTCTTTTTCTTTTTAAATTAGACTACACACCACCAATCAACCCCATGACCAACCAAAAGAAGAATTTCCTCGAAATTCAAACCCAAAATCACATAGAGAAGAAAGAGAGAGTTTCAGTTGATATATATATATATATATATATATATAGAGAGAGAGAGAGAGAGAGAGAAAGAGAGAGAGGGGGGGAGGGAGAGAGAGAAGTATAATTTTAATGTGAAAAATGGGGGTCAAAGTTATTTTTATAAATAGTAAAAAATGGAGTTAAAGTAATTTTTTGATAAATATAAGAAAAAAAAGAACTTTATTGCATATTTATTTACTACTTGCTAAAAAAGGAAAGAGTTAAAAGTAATTTTTGAAAGAAAAAGTAAAAAAAAAAAAAAAAAAAAGGAAGGTTAAAAGTAATTTCAAAATTTTGAAATTGGGGCTAGAGCTTTGGCAATTGGTTGTGGTGTTTATTGATGGTAGATGTCTAATTTCTGGTAAAGAGAGAGAGAGAGAGAGAGAGAGAGAGAGGGTAAAATTTGACAGTAAAAAAAATGTTAAAGTAATTTTTAATAAGTAGTAATAAAAAAACTTTATTACACAGTTATTTATTGCTTAAAAAAGAGTTAAAAATAATTTTTTGAAGTACAAAGTTAAAAAATAAAAAGGTTAATGCATTCCATTAGCTCTATCTGTTACAAATTGACAAAATTGGACGACAGGGGCTTTATTGGTATCAGAATGATAAATTCAGGTGTCTTTTTGTTATTAGTTAAAGTTCAGGTGTTCTTTTACAAAGTTCCTCAAAGTTCAGAGTTGTTTTTTAAAATTTTCCCCAAAAAAAAGAAGACGTATATATTGCTTGTGTTGTTTTACAAGGTACGTGAGATATAATTTTGAGTATACGAGCGGTTCTTGGTTCATGAAAAAGCTTTAGTTGTACACAAAGCTTTCCGAATGATCATTGTATTTTGGGAGTGAAACGTCGTATAACTCGGTGCTAGCGGAGACGTATTTTCTCTTCGAACAGCTCTTACGCGTGACTCAATCAATAAATTTTCTCTTAAACTCCTACTTTTATGCTTACATAATTATCTCAATATTTTTTATTCTTGTGTTGGTGTCTCTGTTCACTATAATTTACAAAAGGTCTAATGAATTTTTCCTAACAGTGATCCTCCTCCTCCTCCTGAGTCCTGCCCTCCTCCTCCTCCTCCTCCTCCTCCTCTCACTCTCTCTTGGGTCTTTTTTGTTGTGAGGGAGGCAGGACAAAGGAAAGTGATCTTTGTTTATCGCAATGCCTAAAACGTGATTATCCCGCGTCCACAGGAAAAAGTGTGGCTTTAAAGCCATACGAGGAAAATCAGTCATTCCGTGGCTTATTGACATTTTTGGTCCTCAAAGTATTACTCGCTTGCCATTTTGGTTCCCAACATAACAATTATAACAATTTCATTCCTAACATTTTAATTTTGCAGTTAAAAGGTCCTTGTGGTTGACGGTGTCGCCTCTCTCCGTTAAATTGATTGGATAAATTACAAATATCACCCTTAGGGTTTATATTTGCATAATAGTAAAGCCCCTACTTAATTTCTACAAGGTTTATATAAAGAAAAATTTGCATTTCTTTGATTTCTGTCAACTTTGTTTTTGGAATCATTGATTCATCTCGAGAAGAGGTCAAATGGTCAAAAATCACTATCGAAACTATTTTTTTAAAAATAAATTATAAATATCATCTGGCAAAACACGAACACCTAACAAAACCACCTCTAATTTTTTATTTTCCTTTGAACATTATCAATGTACAAGCACTTGATGTTTTCCTATTGACCTTATTTTTCATGAGGCCACTAATTTTTTTTGAAATCAATAAATAATGCAGATCACTTGTGTGGACCCCAGAAGTGGACCCCAAGGTCCGATGGTCAATACCCATTGATGAGTTCGCCCCAAATTCTATTTGGAATAGTAGTGGAGAAATTGAATTGATTACGAGCAATACGAAGACCTACATGACAAAATCACTATTTTTTTCCGCAAACTTTTTTTACCTCTCCAAAAAAAAATCGCATTCCTTTTACAATATAAAAAAATGTATATATATACACACAACACACACATAAAAATAGACTAGGAGGGCAAATGTGGAGGGTTTCGAGTCTATGAGGTGGTGAGTTGAATGGGTGGCTATGGGGGTTGAAATGGCAGTGTTGGTCAGCGATTGCGGAGGTAATTGCTTATCGGTGGTGGGTGATAATAGACAAATTTTTTTGGATTGCTTTTGTAATCTATTAAAAAAATATCTTGGATAATAATTTTTTACTTTTTGGATTGGTCCTGTTTAGACAAACCAATAATTCAAGAAAAATTTACGCAAAAACAAATAAATATGAAAAAGATTTGAATACACCATATAGAAATTAAGTAGGGGCTTCACTGTTATGCAAATATAAACTTGTAGGGTGATATTTGTAATTTATCCAACCAATGTAACAGAGAGAGGCAACGACGTTAGTCACAGGGACCTTTTCAACGCAAAATTTAAACATTGGGTATGAAATTGTTACCATTGGTATGTTAGGGACCAAAACAGCACGCGAGTAATATTTTGGGGACCAAAAATGTCAATAAGCCAGTCATTCGGCCCAGGTCACCAAAAGTGCGTGGGAGGCATTTGCTGATTGGAAAAGACAATTTTGTCCCCCGCATTTGGCCTTTGCCTCGTGGTTATCCAAATCAGGGATACAATTGGAAAAATTAGGCAAAAAAAGTGGCAGCCATTCAATTGGCTTTAAAGGTGAGATAACTTTCCTCCCACGGTCCCACCCACCCAACCCCCATACCTTTACCGAAAAATTAAAAAAAAAAAAAAAAACATTTTCCTCCCGGTATTTGCTGTGCTTTAGCATCACCTGTGATCAGAACCATTACAGTTTGAGATCGACTGGGCGCACTAAATGGCATAGAGAATGAAGGAGGCAGCTGAAACAGGAGATATCAATGGCTTGTACGAGTCAATTAAGGAGGACTCTAATGTTCTGGATAGTATAGATGCTATACCTTTCGTTAATACTCCTCTCATCAGTCCTCTGCATACAGCCGCCTCAGCAGGACATACTGATTTCGCTGTGGAAATCTTGAGATTGAAGCCATCATTTGGTAGGAAGCTGAACCCAGATTGGCTAAGCTCCTTGCACCTGGCTTTGATAAATCACAAGTTTGATACGGTAAGACGACTCGTAAAGTTGGACAAGGAGCTCATACGGGTCAAAGGAAAGCAAGGGGAGATTCCTTTGCATTTCATTGCCGGAAAAGAAGACATCAATACCGATCAACAACAAAGAGTACTGGATGATGATCGCGTTAATTCCAATCAACAACAAAAAGAACTGGATGATCATCGCGTTAATACTTTGGCAGAATTCCTGTTTGCTTGCCCGAATTCAATTGAGGACCTGACAAAATCAAGATGAGACTGCTCTGCATATCGCCGTTAGAACCAAGAATAAAAGTGCTGTAGAAATCATATTGGGACTTATTCGAAGGATCAACAAGAGAAGATTGCTGGCCAACAAAGATGACAAAGGGAACACTGCTTTGGATTTAGCGGTGGAAAATTCACAGCTCGAGGTATGGAGTCTATCCCTCTGATTGAACTCTTTTGATTATATAACCTTATATGCTATCAAGTACAGTAATTTGCAAGAATGGAATTTTATGTGCCTTATATTATATATACGAACAGCCGGTAGTTTTGGAGAATTTTTCTTGAGAAAAATACGAAAAATGGGAACTTACATGTGCATGGTTGTGAGCAGTGGCGGATCCAGAAATTTGACATAGTGGAGGCACCAATTTTTTTTTGTAACCGTAATATACAAGTTACAGTTAAGCACATTTACTCCAAAATAATTTTAGCATTCATGATAAATTAACAATTTTAAAGTGTATATGTATTTTAATAATTAGCTACTTGGGTAAACTTTCGCAGCTTGACTAAATGCATTAAGACAACATTATCACATGTTCATCATCTATTTTTCTATTACTAACTCTACTATTACAGTTTTGGGGACAAAAAGTATACAAATGCAGCGTGGGGTAGACTCAAAGCCATGAATAATATAAAAAACAAGGTATGCACTACTATTTTCTTCTGCCTTTTGGGAAAGAAAAAAAAGCCAGACAATTTCAGTGACCTTTTGGGAAAAAGGCAAAAAAAAACCTGCAGGAGAGCATGGGGGTGGTCTCAAACCCACCACCTCTTGTTTAGAAGGAGAGCACTTTACCACTATACCAACAAACAACTACTTACATGCATTTAACATAAATAATATATATGTGACCCCACGTGTCCTGTGGTGGGTCCGCCCCTGGTTGTGAGTGAGGAGAAAGACGCTTTTGACACAGTGATGGTATAATAGTCTATTTGTATTTTGTGTTTAAAAGAGCTAGCCACTTTACTCCATTGTCAGGCTTCCAAATCTCTACAAAGAAATTCATCATGTTAATAAGTTAACTCCATCGCTTAGGCTTCCAAATCTATAAAAAGAAGGGAATCATTACCTTAATAAATTGCTGATTATTTGTTTGTATGCCTTATGCAGATGGTGAATTTATTATCGGCGAGAGCTTTAGAAAATTCATCCTGTGATGAAATTGACTATGCTCTTGCTAAATTTTTGAATTCGCCCGAGCGAGGCTTGGAAGTACTCTATAAACGAAAGTTTTTTATGGATAGATCAGTGACAATGGAGTTGCGGAACATTGGACTGGTGGTAGCTGTGCTAATTGCAACGGCGGCCTTCACAAGTGTACTTAGCCCTCCTGGAGGGGTACGCGTGCTGCGGAAACTAATGATCGAACTAGAACACAAACACACACAGAAACACAGAGACAAAGGATTTATGTGGTTTCCCAAAATCGGGTACGTCCACGGGGGCAGCCGGATTATATTTAGGAGGAGGAGTTACAGAACACTCTACTCACACTCTCTCAAACTGATACAAACAGATACAAACACAGATACGTTCCTGATTTCCCACACCAAATATAAGTGCAAAGGGCTCAATTTATAGGCAAAAGTGAGAGGCCCTGTTCATGAGCCATGCTAGGCTCATTTATTTGCATATCCACGCCTGGGATTTTTCCAGATTTGGGCATGGCTTGAGAAGTCTTTAAAGGCTGCTAATCATCCACATGGGAGAGTGAATTGCATTCAATGCAGCCCACGCCAAATCTTCTGAGTAAATGCAAGTCTGCATTTGTACAGGATGGAGCCAAAAAACATTGCCTCAAAAGTCAACAACGCGGTGGTGACTTCAATCTCCTTACAGATGGCAGTAATTTCAACGCCACGGTTACGTCCACCAACAACCTATTTGCTGCCAAACACCAGTTTTTTTAACGCCACCTTATCCATTCCCACTGACAATCCTGTCAAACGACTTCTGGTTGATGCAAAAAATTTGGAATATGGGAAAGCCTTCTTCCTTTTTTTCGGATCGAACACAGTTGCCTTTGTTCTCTCGGCGACGATGATAATGTTTGTCCTCCCAGGTATACCCATATTTTGGCTACTGCATGCGGCTCTTTTTTTTATGATGATAAGCTATGGGACTTCATTTTACCTCTTATCACCGTCGTTTGGTTACTGTGCGATGTATGTGAGAGCATCCATTCTTTGTGCGGGGCTGGTTTATTACTGTAGGCTTACGACGTTTGCAATTGAAAATATCGCCAAGAGAAACACGAGAGTTCGCTTCTTCTTGTCAAAGCATCTCGGGTTTCAACGCCTTGTGATGCTGAATAATTTGCTGGGCAATATTAATTGAGTGATCGGTCCTAAACCTAGATGCGCCCGTTGCCAAACACAACATTGGCAAGTGTGAGAGGTTGTCGTCATCATTGTTATTTTGGGTTTTCCTTTCATATTCTATGTAATCTTGCTTTTGTTTTGATATTAAATTGGACTTCAAAGAATAAACTATATTTCTTCTCTCGCTTCTCTTCTCACTTTCAAATCTGTAGCTAACATGTGTGGTACTGTTGGTCCAAATAGCAACCCAAGAGAGGGGTGAACTGAGTATCGCAAATATAATGCGTTATTAGAAGTTAATTGTGAGAATAGATTAATAAATAAACAATGATCGCAGCCGATTGAGCAGGCTCCAAATATATCCGTACCGCAGATTAAGCAAGCTCAGACAGAGCAGAGATTAAGAGCCACAATAATTAAAGTTGATACCGAACTTCTTCAATTGTAAGGCACAATATTACAATGAGGATCATTACTTGTCAAGAATTCAATTCATGGTCTCAAGACTCTCGACCTTTTGACTTGATGAAGACTGGACAGTAGACAAATTGCCCTTATTCTACCTCACCTATAGTTAAGCCTGAGGCTTTTGGTAACAGTTTTAGCCTTCCCTGGCACTTCCACTCTATTCTCATGGCAATCTCTATAGCCAAATTAATTGATTATAAAAGATTTCGTGATTTTCTTATGTTCTTGAACTTCAAAACACGCTGTAGCAAGGTTTATCGTACTTCAGAATGGTGTTCAATATGTTACAGAATACAGAAGGGCACCAATAACACAAGCGGCTAGCCTCATAGCCTGAGCCCTTGTCCTCCAAAGTTCCAAGGGTACGTTATAGGATTTCACCCTAATTGGCACACAAGAGAGAGTTCACCCCATAGAACAATGTATGCCTCGGGGGCTTAACACTTGATTAAAGGACCACCAACATAGTGGGGACCCGGCCCCATCAAGAATTTGCCCTTTAGTCAGTAAGTCCTTCATATAAGTTGTATGTCTTTCACTAGCTTCTTGATAGGCGCGTAAATGCTCACATAAGTGCCCCTTAATTTATCCTCGCTAAGTCCATTTATATTATTACTCGGTGCTTAATGCTTGATTTTTGTGTTTTAGGTACTCAGAGGTTTTAACATTCTAATGGACCTTATGAATACTCCTACTGTGCACATAAATCCTAGAAGTGAATTGGATGCAAAAGAATACATGAATCATTTGTACAGATTCATGTTTGGTGGGCCCAAATACTTCCTATTTTGATTTATAATTGGACCAAGTAAAATAAGGCCTGAGCCATTCTCGGCATTGGGCATGGCCCACCATATTTGGAGAAAATATTCTTGCTAGAGCTTGGGAGCCCACTGAGGAGGGAATTAAAAAGGGTCGGCTACAGAGCTTATAAAAGACACGCACAACAGAGGGACTTTTGGGAGGCATTACGGAGAGAGAATAGAGGGCTGCGCATACACATCTAAATCACCGCGGCAGTCAGTCACGGCAATCAACAACAAGAACAGTGCGATGATTTCTCTTCTGATGTCCGGCTAATCCCTTTTCTAGGGCGTAGATGAAGCTCGAACTCTGAGTAACGATGTTTATATTTTGATTTAGTGTTTTATTATTCGAATCGTGGTTGTATGACTTGATGATTTATCTGCAGTATTAATTTTCTCTATCAAATCTTGAGTATGATTTTCAAGATTTTTATGCGCGTTCATACAATGGTTCTCAATTATTTGTGATAACTGAGTAAGATGGGTTATACTCCGTAAGACGCGCCGTGCTATTAGACGATCCGTGCCATAGAGACGGGTCGTACTAGTAAGATGGTTCGTGCTAGGCGGCGATACCCCATGCTATTCGGTGATTCATAAATATCTTTAGGCGATACTGTGAGGGCCCGCGAACCCTAACGATATCCGGATTGATTCGAGTAATTAACCTTTATCTTTGCATGAAATTGTTACGACGGGTCGAGTGGATTCGAAACCCTAGATCTTTTCTCCCATAAACTCTCATTAATTTTGATTGCTTTATCACTTTAGTTTGCATAATTTAGGAAACCAAACAATCAAATTCTTTTCTGAATTAATTTAGAAATCAATTGAAATAACTGCAACTCAGCCTTCGTAATCCCTGAGGACAATATTCAGAGTACTTACCGCTATCTTTTAGGTAGCAGTAATAACTCAGTTTTATTAATTATTTTTGATACGGAAACGACACGATCACTTCTCCACACCGATACTTTTACATTGTTGAAACATGTCACTGAAAAACGTTCTTCTTTTTCTATTCTGAGTGAAATAAACTGTGGCAAGAGAAGATGTTAAAGATCGGTTACTGTGCTCCTAGAAATGTGTTCTGCATACAATTATCGGGAAATGATCTTGATTTTACTCGATTTTGTTGCTTGAAAGAAGCACTTCTCTAATTTTGCAATCAATAGAACTTCATGGAAGCCTACACCTATCATACCACTAGTTAGGACGTGTGGCGGATCACGTTTCCATCCCCGTTCCTTGTAGCCCAACGATCCATGTTCAACATTGTGTGACTACTACTATTTTTCTTCTCTATTAATGGTGAACTGAATGGTATTTTCCTGGAAAAGGTGCTTGAGGAAAAGAGATCATAATTCAACAAGAATCATCAAACAAAAACCAAATTAAACGCAATTTGGATATTACCTTAAGCTTTAGCTATTGAACAATAAAAATAAGCATGAGGATGGCAAATTCGGTTTTATATGTACTGTTTGTAAGGCCATCTAATCCTACATATTAAGGAGCTTTTATGTATTAGTAAAATAATTAAATACGAGTATTGTGTACCTCTGCTATCACTGTTGAGGAAGTTGATGGGTGTCCATAGATGAAAGGCTGAGTTCTCAAGTTAACAGTTTAAATCAAATACACAAGGAAAATGCGGTATGAAAAGCAAGATATACGATAGCGTGTGAACTTAAAGGACGAAGGCGTCACCCGTGTCAAGCAGGTGGTGAAGGAAATAAGCTCCGCGACGCACAACGGAAGCCTTGAAGCCACCTTCACGCCCAACTCGGAACTTGGAGAAGCGAATCTTGGTGCGACCACCTCCGGGGAGATTGGGATCTCGGAACTTGATGATGCGAGTCCTGGTGCGACCAGGTCCGGGGAGAACGGGATCGGGATCGGGATCGGGATCGGGATCGAGTTCTTTGAGCGTGAGAAAACAGAAGCTATCTCCGCCCAAATGAAGCAAAGCAGGTTCGTCACGCATCATATCTTGGTACTTCGAAGTGGAGAAACCCTTCACTGATGCCCCCATGAACTCCTCGGTGCAATCAAATTGCTGGTTAAATCGGGAGGAGTCGAGTGGGAATTCCGGGGACGTAGGAGACCCTGGAATTCTTCCCAAGTTTCGGAATTCACGTGGTAAACACAGTCGCACCAGGCCAACAAGATCTTCGGTTCAGAAGGACCGCCGTAACTTCGACGGGTGAGCCAAGTACTTTGTCCACACCGTCGTAGAGGATATGATAAAGCACAGGGGTGGAGGTAGAGGCTCCCATTTGCTGTTGTTCCTCGCGGTGTCAAGAACCTCAGCCTATCAGTGTTTTTATCCCCCCCCCCCCCCCCGTGCAGCAATCAAAACCCCCGAAAAAGTTGCAACAAAAGCGTAACGAAAAATAATCACACACAAAAGAGACACAAGATTACGTGGTTTCCCAAACTCGGGTACGTCCACGGAGAGAGAACAACTTCCACTAAAATAAATTGAATGAGTATAATGAGATACAAAATACCCTACTCTGACTCTTATAAACTCTTAGATATTTTTATCTCTCCCACACTCACCAATAATATTCTCTCACAATTTTGCGCTCTCTCTCTCTCTCTCACAATATGTTCTTGTTCTCTACCGTTTTTCCCACACATATATTCAATTCACGGCACAACACCACTATAAATACATAGCATTGACAAAGGCAAGAAAAACTCTTCCATTGCCGAGAAACCTCTAGAGCCAGCACAACAAATGCTCTATGGGACTTGTAAAAATGCACCACCCAAAGCCAATTAATTCCACCGAACAATTTCCTATATAGCCAAATAAATTCTCTCTGTTTTCATTTTTCAAAAGCATTAACACCACATGGGCAAAACCCAACAAACACCCCCTTTTGCTCATGTGAAATCGCACCCCCTTACTCACGTGCCCCGCACCCCCTTACCGGGATGCCTAATCAAAAATATCGGAAACCAATTTGGTGCGAAAGAGACCATCTTTCTTGCGCACAATTTTTCTTATCAAATTTTTCCAAAACCAACAATTGAGGCACTTCATTCTCGATGGCTCTCCACACATAAAGATTCATTTGCTTGCGCCTTTACACGCGATGCCCATAATTTTTTCTTGCTCGGTATCCACCATTTGCATGCCACACTTCAACTTGACCTTGATGCTTGTACAAATTGTCCACCATTTTTCCTTGCAACATCACTTTATCATTCTTGAAAACCTCAAGAACATCGTCTGTTGTCACAAAGCTGCATCCCTTTGAATGTAACATTCCCAAAGAAATTAAATTTTTCCTTAGTCTCAACACATGTCGAACTCCGGTCAACCTCACAATCTTCCACCGGTCATACAAAAACGTACCGATCCTATGCCAACAATCTTATTCACCGTGTTGTTTGTCATCCTAACGGTACTTCCATCACAAGGCTCATACGAACAAAAATATTTTCTATTTGAACACATGAAATGAACAACTGGAATCCATAACCCAATCAAAATTCTCCATACCTTCCGAAGTCACTGTGAGCAAATCACCTTCATTTTCGACGGAGCTCTCAACAACCGTGGTCGTCCACCCTCTAGCTTGACTACCGGAAGATGCAATTATGGCACGATCCTCTGATATCTTCTCGCTCTCCTTCCTCCGCATCGACTCATGGGATAGGAGTGTAGCAATAACCTCATCAAGTCCAATAGTGTCTTTTCCAAACAACAATGTAGTTTGCAGATGCTCATACGATATCGACAAGGAAACCAACAAAATGATCGCCTTATCTTCCTCCTTAATCTTTGCACCAATAGCTTCCAACTCCGTTATTATCCGATCGAACTCATCTAAGTGCTCATTAATATTTCCTCCATCAGACATACTTAACGCATACAATTGCTTCTTTAATGACAACCTATTTGTTAAAGATTTGGACTTGTACCTACTCTCCAACTTTGCCGAAAGTTCTGCCGGATCTCTTTCATTGATGACTTCTCGAAGAGTGATATTCCCGAGATACAATTGGATGGTGCTATTAGCAAGCTCTCTCATCTCCTCCCATTTATCTTCCTTCATTTCTTCCGGCTTTTTGGATTTCGGCTTGAGTGCTTTCACCAAACATTCTCTCACCAAAATATTCCTCACCCTTTGTTGCCAAAGAGTAAAATCATTGTGCCTATTGAAAAGCTCAACTGCGAACCCGGTGCATTTTCCTACCATACCGTAGCTCTGATACCACTGATGGATAAAATATCCGATCACCCGCGCAACAGAAGCGTAACAAAAAACAATCACACACAAAAGAGACACAAGATTACGTGGTTTCCTAAACTCAGGCACGTCCACGGAGAGAGAACAACTTCCACTAAAATTGAATGAGTACAATGAGATACAAAATACCCACTCTAACTCTTACAAGCTCTTGATATTTTATCTCTCCCACACTTACCAATAATATTCTTTCACAATTTTGCGCGCGCTCTCTTTCTCTCTCTCTCTCTCTCACAATATGCTTTCTGCCGTTTTTCCCACATATATTCAATTCACAGCACAACACCACTATAAATATACAGCATTGACAAAGGCAAGAAAAACTGAGAAACCTCTAGAGCTAGCACAACAAATACTCTATGGGACTTCTAGAAATGCACCACCCAAAACCAATTAATTCCACCAAACAATTTCCTATACAGCTAAATAAATTCCCTCTGTTTTCATTTTCTAAAAGCATTAACACCACATGAGCAAAACCCAAACAAACATAAATCTTGCCTTAGACAGCTACAGCTCTACCGCGGGACCTTCCGGTGAGCATATCAGGGCCTCGAATCCAACCCGCCTCAGAACGACGACTGGTATCGAAGTAGAAGACCTCGTGGGAGAGTATGTATCTTCCTTCCGCATCAGTATGTCCTGGCATGCCCCCCAGGGCATTGACGGTCGTGCCAACAGTGACGGTCATCGAGCATGCCGGTTTCCACCCCAACTTGGGCGGCGTGAGCACCCTCATTCCTGGCTGCTCGCCGGGGCAGCACCTCCGGCGGTGGTTGTTCCTGCCTGGTCTCATTCAGTTTGAAGTGGTAAACCACAGGATCCTCGGTGGCACCACAGTACCCGAGGAAGCAGGGGCGTTTCTCGATCTCCGCTGCCGAGTCATCCTCCTCCCGCGAATTGGGGCTCGGCCTGGATCTTTTCCCCAATATGACCCGGTCTCCTCCGTCGCCGTCGCCTGCTTTCTTCATCTTCCCACGTCCACTCTTGTTCTTCTTCTCTCTTGCGATCCTGCTTTCTCCGCTTTTTGGTTGCGCTATCCATCTTGCCCTCTCTCACGTTCTATTAGGGTTTGGTAATAATGATTTCCTAGGTGCCTTGGATCGGACTAGGAAAGGAATTTGTGGATTTGCACGTAAATTGGCCCCAATATTAACTCTCGAACCCAATGAGAAACTGTGTAACATTTAACATGGTTTTTTGGTTGATTGGGATGTGCAGATGTGCTATTATGGCCTAGCCCAGCTGTAACAGCACAGGGTACTCACTCATATCATGGCCCAATCCTAAGCTTGAAAGTTGAAACACATTCTCCTTCTATTACATGAGAAATATACGGAGTAGCTGCAAACAGAACCGTCCAAAATTGTTCTGAACCGCATGGCGTGACCAACTGGACGAGAAAAACAAATGAATAACCGAATCATAAAATTGAACCGGAAGGAATTCCAAGCATAATAAGAACTGTTCGTGCATGAATAACCTTTTGCTATTTCTTTCCCTCCAAATTGGGATAATTTATTTTTGTAGAAATGATACTACCACCATCCACTTCCACTTTCACCTGTGCACAATTTTGTAAATTTCCTCAATCAACATAGGAATAACACTATACATGTAGACGATTATTTGGTTTGTGTGACAAAATAACTTATCCCATTGTGTTCACCTACTCACATAAAAGAGAGTGTGTAGTCAAATATTTGTAATTGAACTCTAAGAGCCAGTGTTCGACTATGACCCAATGTTAGACTACAAAAGAAGAAATTTAAGCAAATATATGCTTGGACTGTTCAGCTAACAACTAGGGGCAGCTCCAAGATTTTTGTTCAGCAGTGACAAAAACATAAAGAGAAATTTTGTTTAGAAAGCCTAAATATAACTAACATATGTATTTTGGTTGAAAATTTAATGGGCCTAGTTTATTTTGTATTGTTGAGCTATATCATCTACTTATTCGCAAATTTAGGTGAATTTTTATTTATTTTGGCTCGTAAGAGTAATTCAGTACCGACAATATTGAAGAAAAATCAAATTTCATGCAAAAAATTACATAGTTTTAGTGCATTTTTTGAACCCATATAAGGTAGAGCTGCCCCTACTAACAGCACTTGTTCGAATTGAAAACAACATACCACAAAATAAAAAAGGATTTGGAGGGTAGAAATAACTTACTCTGACATAAAACAGAAAGTAGAGAGGACGTATGTAGCTACTCAATTCACCGAAGACACGAGGATACAATGAATCTACAGTATAGAGTACAAAATTTGGTGGCAAATTATTTTATAAACACAGGAAGCATAAAGAGTTAACAGGTTTGTCGTGCATACTGTGTTGGAAATATTCATTAGAAATTTTGTAAACATAAATAAATGGAGACAGCCAAAAACACAATATATAAGATGTTGAAATAATATTTTAATTAGAGATATAGGAGAATAGAGAAAAACTTATCGATCAAGTCATGCGTAAAGCGCTAACTTAAGAGAAGATATGTTCCCGCTTGCACCGAGTTGTGTGACATTCCTCTCCCAAGATAAACGATTTCAAAAGCTTTGTGTGCAGCTAAAGCTTTTCCCGTGAACCAAGAATCGCCCGTACGTATTCTCAAAATACTAAGTTGTATGTAGCAAAACACATGTATCATATAATCTCCGTATATACGACCAAAAGCTTTTTCTGATCTCCTCTGCTCCCACACGTAGCCACCTTTTTATATTAAAACCAATAATATGCCCTTAAAAGCCCCAATAAAAGTGACCGAGAGTTACAAATGAAATTAACATGGTACTAATAAACTACTTTAAATAAGTTTTTAGAAGTTTTTTGCAACATACTGTCCAAAAGCAAAGGAAAGAAAACGAGAAGGCTCAAAATAAAGGAGCATACAAAACAAATTAGTGATTTGAGGCTCTACACTAAAGCATTAGAACCAGAAGCTCATCAAAGTAGAGGAAACCAGTTCAATGACTCATAGCTTCAAACATCCAAAGCCTCAGCTGGTAGCAGCAGGGGCGGATCCAATGAAGGACCAGGTGGGTCACGTGACCCACCTGAAGAAGTAATAAATAATAGATATGTCAACACATGATACAAACTGATGCTTGGTCCAGTGGTTTGGTGCTAGGGCGAGGAAGCAACGGTCGCAGGTTCGAAACTTGGAAGCAACGTGTTGTTTTGTTTTGTTTAATGCTCCCAATTTCTCTCTTCAACTTATAAATTTTATTTACAGTTCAAAAAAAAAACTTATAAATTTTATTTTAAAAATTCCTTAAGTACATTAAATTTTGAACATCATTAAAAAGATTATAGGAGTAATTCAATTCAAGGACTAGCATGGATTTTTGAAAATCTGTTAGTAGTGTAATCATAACGTGTCATATTTATTTATTTATTTTGTACTCTCATCAAGTTTTTTTTTCTTGTCTTTTTTTATAAGCTCCATTACATGATCTTAATTCAAAAATATCGTTACTTTTTTGAGTGATTTTATAGTTTTCAATTATTGTCAAGAGCTCAGATTTAAGATTTTGCCGCCCTGAAATCTCAAGACTGGATTTGTATTCGAAAGGTGACCCATCTGTATAAAATTTCTGAATCCGCCACTGGGTAGCAGCATGCGGGGATAGATTGGTTCAACACTTGGATGGAGTTTTGATTTGACCGCGGAGGATTAAGCTCCACGGATCAGAAAAAGAATAAGCTCCACAACAGCAAAAAAGCCCCCTTCAAGACCTGGAAAGACAAGACCAGAAAGGCAACACAAGAAACAGCACCATTATTAGAGTCGATGATGGAGAGCGCAACGTTTAGTGATCATTCGTTGTAGCTATCTTCAATAACATGCTTCCTTTTGCCTTTTTTTTTTTGAATGACAATCATAAGAATAAACTAATTTGGCCTGGGCACTAAATTCTTCCCATTCACTTGACTGACAATTGTGATGGAAAATCCCGAAAACGAAGTCCGCTGAGAACTGTAAAGGAATGTTTAATTTGCAAGAGCATAAAAACATGTGAGGCAGAGAATAAAGATGAACTATTTGAGTACTTCATGGTTTAATCACTCCCTAAATCTATAATCTTTCCTTTTATCTCTGCAAGCCTCTCCACTGTATGGATATCTTAATCTCAGTTCCTTTTTTTGTTCAGTTATCAATGTGAATTGTCGCTGAAGCTATTTGCAACCCAGTCCGAAAGAATAACCTGCATCCAATGATAATCACCCTTACAGTGTACAATCACAATTAATGTTGCATAGAATTATGAAGGCAAATCGATGTGCTTACATTATACATGAAAGATTGACTATGAATTTCAGTCCAAGTTATATTAGCATATATTGGAAGTACCTGATGCGTGAGCCTTCCATGGAAAAACAAGAATATAGAGAGAGAATCAAGAGAGAGAAACATATCGATCTTTTGTTTCTTTTCCTTGAACTGATTACAAGACTGAGATCCCAATCATAATGAACAGCTAGACTAAGAACAACCCTGATAGTTGGTTGTTTAATGACTGGACTAAATGTTTCAGTGAAGTCTAAACCCTCTTCCTGTTGATTGCCATTGGCAACAAGTCTTGCCTTATATCGTGCCACACTGCCATCAGAATTATGCTTAATTTTGTAAATCCATTGGCAACCTATGATATTTGCCCGTAGAGGTGGTGGTACAAGAGACCAGGTGCCTTGTTTAACCAAGGCCTGATATTCTTCAGCCATGGCAGCTTGCCACACAAAATGTTTAACAGCCTCTGAATAGTGTGTTGGTTCAGTGTTAGGGGCGGGAACAGAAGAAGTGACAGCAGTCAAACTCACAATAGTTTTAGGTTTAACTATCCCATGCTTAGCTCTAGTGGCCATAGGATGCTGATTAGTAGGAAAAGGGGTGGGTTCTGGGCATGAAACCTCAGAGGAGGAGGAAGAAGAAGAAGAAGGGGAACTATTAGAAGAATGAACAACAGAAGTAGAGAATGGAACTAGTTCAGAAGGAGAAACAGGAGATATAAGAGGAGCTAAAGGAGAAGAAGCAGAAATAATAGGAGTGCTTGAAGGATTAGGAGTGCTAGGATCAACAAGAGGAGTAGGGATAGAAATGGAAGTGGAATGAGAGGGTGAAACAGATAAAGGCACAGAGATAAGAAGATCATCAAATGAGGTTACAGGAACAGTAAAGGAAGAATCAACTGAAGATGAGTTAGATTTGGAAGAGACAAGACTGGGATAAGGAAAAGTATTTTCAAGAAATTGCACATGCCTAGAAGTGTAGACCTTTGTGGATTGAGGATCATAACATCTGAAACCCTTAGTGTTATCACAGTAGCCTAAAAATACACATGGTGTGGATTTAGGAAGTAACTTGTGACTTGTATATGGTTTAAGCCAAGGATAGCAACAACAACCAAAGGGTTTAAGATTGTAGTAATTGGGTGTGGTGTTATACAGACGAACATAAGGAACTTGATAGTGCAAAGAAGAATGAGGTAAACGATTGGCTAAGTAAACTGCAGTGATTAAAGCTTCTAGCCAAAAGGTAACAGGTAAACTAGCTTGAAGTAAGAGAGTGATAGTGGTTTCAATCAAATGCCAATGTTTCCTTTCGACAACACCATTCTGTTCTGGTGTATGTGGGCAAGTTGTCTGATGAATGACACCAGTGGAAAGAAATAAATGAAGAAGAAAGTGGTTAACAAATTCTCCTCCATTGTCACTTATAACAATCTTAATAGAAGTACCAAATTGATTTTGAACATAAGCCTTGAAATCCGAAATCTTGACCTTAACTTCTGATTTATAATGCATAGGGAACAGCCAAGAAAACCTTGAGAAATCATCTATGACAAGAAGATAGTACGTGAAACCTTTATTAGAAGCCACTGGGGATGGACCCCATACATCCATGTGTACTAACTGAAAAGGTGCTGTAGTGTGAGTTTCAGAGATAGGAAACTGAAGTTTGTGACTTTTAGCCATGTGACAACTATTACAGTCAAAAGAAACAACTCTGTCGACAGGTAAACTGAATTGTTTTATTAAGGAAACAAACAAAGGAGTACTAGGATGCCCTAGTCTTCTGTGCCAAAGCTCAGAGGAAGTAGATCTACTAAGAAAAGCAGGAACAACACCAGTGTCTGAAGGAGAAAGTGGTCCAGAATTGGATGACACTGACCTATATTGGCTCAGAATGGGGTATAAACCCTTGTGACATGGGCCTCTGTACAGAACTTGAAGATCGTGCTTGTCCTGGATAACAAGACCATTGGAATCAATCGTAAGTAGACAATGATTGTCTTTAGCAAATTGATGAACAGACAAAAGATTGAGAGTTATAGATGGAGTACGAAGAATGTGAGAAAGCTGAAAAGTAGTATGAGGTGTTGGAAGTAAACCCTTACCAGTGTGAGTGACCTGTAGTGTATTCCCATTACCAACCATGACACCTTCATTCAGAGCTGAGGATGGAGAATGACCCAAGTTGAGGTGCTGCATATTGTTAGTAATATGATTGGTGGCCCCACTATCAAAATACCAAGGTTGCGAGACTGAATCACCATTGTAAACAGATGCAGAAGAAGAATCTAAACCATAGAAGGCAGTAGACGGTTGTGAGATGCTAGGATTTCCATAGAAACCAGTAGAACTAGAAGGCAACTCATAACCACCAGTAAAACCAGCAAAAACAGTTTGAACAGGTTGCATTGGGAGCACTGAATGAGTAGGAGGAGGTCTGAATCCCCCATTAGGTCTGGTCTGTCCAGTGAAATGCTGAGGAAATCTCGGTGACGATGACGAAAAAGGAGAATAAGGAGGTGCATGAAACTGATAGGAACCAGAACCAGCAGGCATAGAAGGTATCCATGGAGAGAACTGATAGGGATTTTGATATCCCCTCCACTGAGAACTTGACATACCAGTAAACCCATTGTTTGGTCTATAGTAACAGTAATTAGTGGAGTGATTAGCTCTACCACATATATCACAAGGTCCTTTGGGATAATAAGATCCTTTACTCCCTCTACCTCTTGGAAAATGTCTAAATTGCTGAGGAAACTGTTGGTGAGAGGTGGGTAGAAACTGATTAAAACCAACACCTTGAGGCTGAGATGGAAATTGGTTAAAGTTAACCCCTTGAGACTGTGATGCACCAATAGGAGACTGAGAAACAGAGTTAACCAAGGGCACAGAGGAAAGAATGCCCGTGTCATTATGAGATGATGTTGGATTGCCATGAGCAGCAACCAAAACGGTATTGTGCACCTCTATCTCAGCAGTTTCTCTACTTAACTGTTGATCTTCACTTTTCATCATTACCACAAGTTCATCAAAACTCACATTATGACCTCTGGTGCGTACAGCCCGTACAACAGTCCTAAGGCCATTAAACACCTTAGGTAAGCCATGTAAAGCACGAAAAACAAGTTCATCATCTTTAATTGGACTACCTGCGGCAGCCAATTTTTGTGCGATTTCCTTGATATTATCAATATAGACATCAATAGTAGATGTTTTGGTCAGATTATACAGCTAATCCCTAAGCTCTTGAACATGAGTTTCTGATAAGGTATTATAGCGATTTGATAAAGATTCCCAAACATGATGAGCAGTGCGTAACTCTAGAACATATGGAAGTGTTGCTTGGGAGAGAGAAGCAGTTAAACAAGACCGAAGTTGTGAATCTATCAAACGCCATAGAGAAAAGGTAGTATTCAGAGTAAGTTCACCTTGAGTATCACGAACATGTGTGGCTGGAGTTTCAACCGTACCATCAAGATAACCAAGAAATCCATTTGCTTCGACAACATTCTCAACCTGAATCCTCCAGAGTCAATAGTTGGTGCTATCCAACTTGATGTTGACCAAAGAGTGCCAATTTGAAACGAGAAAGGCAAGCGCCGGAGGTAACGTAACAGCAGTGGTTGTGGTCGACATTGCAATGGTTGAATTGGACGCCATAATCGATAAGATCGACGACCTAATTTACTGAATGTGGAATCGAACAAGATTGAGAAGATAACAAT
Organism: Rhododendron mucronatum var. ripense; assembly: GCA_019656295.1. NCBI lineage: Eukaryota > Viridiplantae > Streptophyta > Magnoliopsida > Ericales > Ericaceae > Rhododendron > Rhododendron mucronatum. Next base: position 5,221,920 of record BPLT01000010.1, read on the forward strand.
GACCTAATTTCGTCGAAGAATGAGAATAATGACCTAATTTAGCTGTTGTATCAAAGAACAGTGTCTTGATCGAAGGAATGATGACCTAATTCGCTGTTGTGTCGAAGATCTGTGTGTGAATCGAAGGACTTTCGTCTCTGTAATGGCTCTGATATCATATGGAAAAACAAGAATATAGAGAGAGAATCAAGAGAGAGAAACATATCGATCTTTTATTTCTTTTCCTTGAACTGATTACAAGACTGAGATCGTGCTTTATACCCAGCACTATCCCTAACAGAATCTGTTACAAACTAACTATACTCAGCAAACTGTAGCAAACTAATTACACAAAACTCAATTAACTAACCGCTAAACAAGATTAACTAACAGCTGAATATACTTGGAAACTTAACTACCTAACTACCTAATGTGATTGCTTGACACCTTCCACAAGTCTTTTCCTTGAATTCAGAAACTTCGGTAGCTTACGCCTATGCAGCATCGGAAAAATCCACACTGCAATGGGCATTTAGAGAAACAAGGAAAACATGAGATTCGGAAATTGGGTATTTGAAATTGATATACAGGGCAAAGCCATATATCAGTATCAACTACATCATGTGTACACAGCTGCATAACACAAGATGGATCCCAGTTGCAGCGTTTTTTTAGAAAGAAGAAGAAAGTTTTTAAACAATAAATCTCAGGACACATACATTTTAACACATATCTTGCACATATATGCTTATGGGGCCCACCTCCGGTTCCACCAATATGATTCGCTCTGCGATTTCTGAAAAAGCTCTTACCGATATCCTATCGAGTTGATTTTTTACAGAAACTCTTAAAACATTATTTTAAAAATAATGAGCGATTCGGATCATATTGGTGGGACCCGAGGTGGGGCCCATAAAAGTGTATGTGCAAGATATGTGTAAAAAGGTATGTGCCAGTAGCATGACTAGTTTATAAATCAAAGCTAAGTTATAAATCTAGTGGAAAAAACTGCCTCCTATTGCCCCTACGTTCTCTGTATTGGAAAAATGGAATTTACCAAAGAGAATTTGGTGGGACCCACACCACATGAGGTGAGCCCAAGTGGATGAACAAATTCCATTAAGAGATGAATTAAAAATTGTCTCTTAAAATGGGTAAGTTGAGAAAGTGAAAAGTCACCAAGTCCCACATTAGTTCAAGGAGAAACCATTGATGGGCATATAAGTGGAAAAAATGCCTCAAGGGTTGGACCCTTTTGAGGGAACCTAAGTTTTCCGAAGGAGGGAGCACGTACGTTAAGTGGGCAAAGGCTCCGACCCATAGACCACACGCACGCACATTACCACCACCCACCCAAACTGTGATTGGGGCCCTGAGGCCCGCAGTTTGCAAGACTGGACCGCGCTTGGGATTGGCTGGTGGGCTTTGGGCCTTCTCTAATCTTTTTAAAACCCATCAGTTTGTGAGCTTCAGAAACAGGTCGGACCCGTTTGGCATTTGGACCAACCGCGGTGATCGGCTGACCTGGTCAAAGCTGGTTGATTACCAAAATAATTACCCACTTCAATTTTGGATTAATGAATATCGATTTTCATTCTCCAGAATTGAATTTGTAGAATTCAATACCCCATATTGAACGTATAGGCTCCTCCATGAATATTCTCCTTCATTGTAGCATTCATGGCAGAGGCTCCCCCTTCAGCTATAAAAGGGGACTTCTGTCTTTGGTTTCAACACACTGAAATTTAGAGTTCTTTTCTACTTCTGCAATACTTGTTCTTTGAGAGAGAGAGAGAGAGTACAAACACACAAGTTCGTTCGACGGATAGTCTACAGCAGTGCTCCGGCGATAGTGGTAACCGAGTCAACTCTGAGAGACAAATACCGACACAACCTCCACCACCGCCAAGGCAGCGAACTTGTCTTAAAGGCACCGTTGTATAAAACGGGTCTCGGTTTGCATATTCTTGTTCCTTTACTTACAATTTACATTTATGTTTACGTTTCATATTCTATAATTTCGTTTTGTGTAATTTCTGTTCTAGTTGTAATTTTTTAGAAATTAGTAAAATCGTTTGTTATTTTTCCAGACCGATTTTCCTACATTCTTAAGATAACTTTTCCCTTGGAAAAATAGTTTCGGTTTGGAAACAGTTTCTGGATTTCACGGTTAACAGATTTGGAAAAGGGAAAAGAAAACAAGGTTTTTTTTTTTCTTTTTCCCACGGGTTTTCGTAATAGTTTTTGGCCTGTTCTGGAAAACCAGTTTTGGATCTTTTTGAAATCGTCACGGACAGTTTTGCAAAGAGTGATATTGGTCTTTTCCTCTGTGGCAGTAGTTGGACCAAGTATTTAAGTTGTGACTAGTTTGACTAATTTTGTCCTTTATTGATCAGTATATGGTTTTGATTTTTCAGACAAATTTGGTTTAATATTTATTCGGAATTTTGACTCTCAGTACGGTACTTTTTCGGACAACTGTGACTACTTGTTAGGCTTCGTTCCACTTTCTCTTAAAGTTCCTTATTTTTGTCCCAAAAAAAAAAAATGTATAAATTTCCACAAACTAACCCTCATAAATGATTCAAAGTAGTTTTAAAGGTAGAGAATAATGGATAACGTTAGAAATCTCATTAAACTTTTTAGGGAGATAATTGCATTTCCACTTAGCAAACAATTTGAGAAGTTGAACACTGAATATCACATTATATTGGACTATATTTTTTTTGTGCCGGAAGTAGACTATATGCTAGCTATTGGCATAAACCTTGGCCACAGTTTGGACAAGAAGATGGAAAAAGAATAATAATAGTAAAGTTCCGTAGGAGGAAAGGCACTTCATTTTTTCTCCACAATTAGTACGTACTGTGTTGGAACCATTACGACTGGACCACGATGCATGTCTATGCCTCTGTCATTAAAAGTGTGAGCAAGAAAAACAAGGAAAGTTTGCCAATAATTTCGTTGATTTTAGCAGATCCTTCATCTGGCAAAGAAAGTTTTGCTATATCTCACAACGCCAGAAAAGGAAAATTAGAGTTATAGTGCATACGACTTTTCAGAATCTAATCTGCAGCCAGCATCATTTTTAAATGATCGATTGGTAGAATGAGAATGAATGAGGCACCATTCCACTTTCTTTTAAAGGCACCGTTCCATCTAAGAGAGAGCTCTCGGCCAATGGAGCTCCATCCCGCACCTTGTATATTCGAGTTTAATCACCCGTTATTGACAGTTTACAACTAATTGCAACCTAATTACCGCAGTCAACTCTGCCCATACAATTCTTTTAGCAGTTCAAAAATTACTTGAATTAAGTTACCAAAAAAAAAAATTTACTTAAATTATTTTGCTTTCCATTGACGAATAAGAAAGAATATATGGGTGCCAGTACTGTGTGTTTGGCAACAAGTGCACCACGAAAGCAAAGATAGCAGTAGCCCAAATCTGAGACAGAGATCGATACAGAAAATTCACCACTAACGGATTTTGGCCATAACTGGTAGGATTCGACCTCCAAAACCTAGTTTGATGCTACATTGTTCACTGTACATCGATTACGATCCAATCGAACCCCTAATCTAAACGGAGACACACACCCGCACACATACACAGAGAGAGAGAGAGAGAGAGAGAGAGAGGAACCTTGGTCGTGTGGGGTGCTAGGGCGCAGTGCTTGACAGATTGTGGATGCAATTTTTTGTGACCATATGTTGTTGTACGTGCCTCGGCCGAACCTGATGAAGATTGAACAGAGAGTGAGAGAGAAAGAGTGTCTCTCGGGTCTGGTCTGTGCGTCAAAGAAGAGGAAGGGTATCTGGGGAAGTTGAATTGATAGAAGGGGCATTATGGTCATTACGACAATAATTTTTTTTAAAAAAAAGAAGAACTTTTCAAGGGAAAAGTGGAATGGATCTTCTTTTTTGTTACTGTTCATTACCAACAAAGGAACTTTGGGAAACAGAAGTGTGGGCTCTCTGTACTGGCGCGCGCCCAGCACAAAGAGTCGCCACCCGAATTTTTGAGATGGATGATCCGAGAAACCAAGAGTTTGTTTTGAAAGGCTTTCGATCTAGCGAAAATATTGAGATTTTGGGTTCGGGAGCCACGTTACGAACGGGGAAGATTTTGTTGAAAAAAAAAAACCGGTCTCTACTAAACCTTTCAAAAGAGGGGATTTAGAATATCTTTTGAAAAATCAAACTCTTAAATAAGCAAGCAAAGGGGAAAGGGACATGAGTAATAGATCATGTTGGCATGCACGTGGTGTTAACTGTACAGTGATAATAAAGATGATGCAAAATGAAAGGAACTTTCAGCAGAAACTGTCTGGATCACAGTATCTTTGTACACGGCATTTTATAATACCGCGCACGATTTTACAGAATGCCGTGCGGGGTTTCCTCTTTGCTTTCAAGTTTTCAAAAAGCTTCAGAATGCCGCCCGGCGTCTTGGATAACACACGCGGGGTTTTAGACTGACAATGTTTTTACTGTCAGACGACTCTGGAAAATACCACTCTCTCAAGCCATGAACAGAAAACAAGCTTTAAAATCGTTGATTCTTCAAAATGACCCGAAAAGCTTTATTATCTTTGCTTAGCCTCCGAACCTCGCCTTTAAATAAGGTTGAGAAAACCCCAAGCGTAGGGCTAGGTCGTTGATAGCATAATATTCGGAAGTCCGGGATCGTACCCACAGAGAATCGAAATATAGCTAGTTTGGATTGTAGGTTTTATATGGTGGAATCCGGCGTTCAAGACGGCCAACTTGGTTTTGCATTTAAAAGTGAAAACTAAGGAAAAGACTAGAAATGAGCTTAATTAACTTAAAAGAGGCAAGTCTAGGGATCATCCATCCCTTGACAAAGGCCGCTACCGGTTCTCAATATAACTCAAGCGAGAGTCACGACCGCGTGCTCAAGCCCGGAAGATTTAACTTTAACGACTACATTTGTCAAAAGATGTGATTAACCGGAATTAAATCAACCTATATTTGCTAATGTATCTAACACGTAGGAGGCCACGAGCCCTCGATATATCGCTTGCCAAGACCGCTTGACTAAACGACATACTAAGGAGTTAACACCCCTCGCTTAGACCAAAATGGCTAGATTAATTCATTTCCGAAAACCATGATTTTAAACCCGAGAGTTCGAGAACCAAATAACCACCTAAATTATCGGGAAAGATTAGCCCAAGACTTAGCCAAAAGACTACTCACAACATAGCTAAAAGACTAGACATGGTAAGAAAATGGAACGAAAGATTTAACCGATAAAAACGTAAATAAACTTGATTTATGCAAAGATCTAAAGAGTAGCTACAACATTAATAAACGAGAAATTAACATAAGATAAATACTTACTTGAGTTCTTGAAGGAAATGACTAGAAAAGCTTGAAGAACAACAATGGAGTAAATCTAGAGAGAAGGAAGACTAAGGCCTAAATCTAACTAAATGGCCTATCCTCACCATATATGCCATATAAGCCTATTTATAGGCAACTAAAGTTAAGTTACAAAGGACCAAAATATCCCCAAAATATCCCAAAAACATTCCACAAGTGGAAACTTTCCATAAATGGAAGGTAGAGAAAGTAGCAAAAACGTGGCTCAGTTCTGCAGTATGAACCGGTACAGCCAATTCCCAGTACCGGTTCATGTCTTCAAAAACTCTGAAAAATGTGAACTCTGGACAGCATGAACCGGTACTGGGAATTCCCAGTACCGGTACAAGCTTGACAGCTTTTTTTGGGCAACTTCTCGGGCTCGCTCCGGACACTCCCGAACTCGGATTAAGGCGTTCTTTGGACCGTTGGAAAGCTCGTTGAGTCTACTTTCTAACCCAAGTGGTTTGGATCAAAAGTACTTTGTACACCAAAAGTTATGAGAATTCTACCCTCAGCACGTCGGAAGATGAGTAGCTTTGGTAAAATCCTCACTTCTCCTTCAATTCTATTGACCCTTGGGCGACCCAAGCAACCTCCAAACCATCTTTCGAGCACCACAACGGGGTGGCATGTGGCCTTGAGTACTTGGTTGCACCCGGAGCATTCCTTGGCGTTCAAACGCGCCTTATTTATACGAATTACCTGAAATAACCAAAAACACACCTTCCGTGCGATATCACTATAAAAGCTAAATAAACGCAAGTTAAACCAACATAATACGAGACTAGTCGCACCAAATATCTACAATATTGGGTGCTCATCACACCCCCCAACTTGAACTTTGCTAGTCCCTAGCAAAATAAAACAAAACATATTTAACTACCTATGCAATCCTCTCGAGATTCAAGATACAAAAGTTATGCTCAACTATTTTAATTAGGCAAGAGTCCAAAACACCCCTTCACATCTGATCACATGCAATCCACGCATAGACATGCCATGAACTAAGACGAACAAACTATGCCATATTAGAGCAATCACGCATGCATGCACCACAACGAGTTTCGACTCCAAAACTCACAAGGATACGCTCTTATTTGACTTTTCACACAATGAGATACAAGATACATCCCATGACAAGCGCTAGCGAGTAAATGCAATAGCCAGAGACAAAAAGCTATGCAAGCTATCAAAAGAGCGCTAAGAAAGAATGGAAAGCTAATTATTCACAACTATGCACGACAAAGGAACAACTTATACTCAAAAAGTAGTAAATATCAAGCATGCATCAAATGGAGTTAATTAGCGTACTAAAGATCAACGGATGACTTTATTAGCTTATAACGACCTTGGATATGAAGAGAAAGGGACTACAAAAATGTAGTGGCCATATACTAGCACGGTTCATCTACCATTGGCCACTACCAACCCTAAACTACCAAGGCATGGCCTCAAATCAACCAAACACCAACCAAAGTTATGAAAAAGAAAAAAAAGAACAACTACTAGATAAATCCTACAAAAACTACTACCACCGACTCAACCACACATAGTCGCCATCGTCATCCGGCTCCTCATGGTATTGAGCATCGAACTCCCCCTTTCCATTGGATTCTTTCTCATCCGGAATGTAAGCTAGCCCAGAGGTCACACCAATCCTCTCATCATAGTATTCAACCCTCCATTTTTGCTCTTTCATAGCATTTCTTTGATCTTTCTTTAGGAATAGGGTTATTTGAGATAAGATTTGTGGTGAGAGAGATTGAGGGGCCAAATTCGAGGGCTTTGGAGAGGGAGATGAAGATTTGGGCTTTAACATTTGTAGTGGGAGAGGAACATACCAATTCTTCGCCTTTTTGTAACCTAACCACTTTTATATCATATTCACACCATCCCCAAACTTCCTTGCAACATTGAAAACGCACTTCCACACAACCCTCCAAACATCCGGTTACCTAGGTTTGAACAATGGAAGAGACTCAGACTATGGTTCAAAATAAGGACAAGGTGATTCTTATGTGGTTTAATCAAACAAAAATGCCTTGAATCATTTCCTAAGTATGCTAACAACTCCAATAAGATGCATAAAAGATATATACACTACTTGAGCATGAACAAAAGATGTTATTTACACAAGTGCAGAAACGAGAACAAAAAGCATGAGATGCTTAATAAACGAATCTCTACTCTAGCGATGCACAACACTTGACTTGACTTTTAGGCTCAACTTATTCATCAAAATTCATGTATATGCATGTGACATGAATTGAAACACACAACCGAATTCGATGGAATACACGACTCTTGCCATATTGACACAATTGAGCATAATTAAAGTATCTAGCAAGCGAAATCACCACTAACAAGGAAGATTGCACAAAAATTTTGAAAATTTACCAAAAGCAGAAAAATGAGACAAGTCTCATGAACATATATATAACATATATATCCCTCCCCCCAACTTAAACGCTGCTATGTCCTCATAGCATGAAGAACAACAGTATTAAGAGGAAAGAACAAAAGATTGTACCTCTGAGGGAATGTCAACCCCCGTATACCTCGACCAAGTTGGAGGGTTTCTTGTCATTGCTTCCCTTCGTCATTGGAACTGCTTCCAAGGCTCACTCTTTCAGCTCCTCCATCGGAACCACAGCTAGTCACACAAGGTCATCGCCAGGGCTTTCTTGGTCTTACAACCGTGACACGCAATCGCACCCATGCTTAGGGCTCCTGAATGCCGCACTCACCATAGCTTTTAGACCTAAACCACCAAGGCTGGTGTGGTAGCATGCTTACCCTGTAAAAGACTTAAGAACCAACTACCTACTAAGAAGCAAATGACATTAGTACCGCCCGGCTCGTGTTATCCGAGCTCAAAAGGAACCAAAAGTAAAACATAACCAAATCTTCACGTGATTACACGGGTACTACTTTTCTCCCTATTTCCCAAGTGAGAAACAGGTGGCTATACCGGACCATCAAAAGAGGAAAAGAAAAGAGCAAGAGAAAGAAAGAGTTAATGTACATTCAGCCAAACACGGGCTCCGAATATTTAACATGCCAACTAAAGCTAATAAATTGAACGTAGCACTCCACCCCTCACTCTGCTTTAAAAATTGAATCCGACCATGCCACAAAAATAGATACTTTGAGTAGCGCATTTGCCGAATGCGTTTCAAAAACTTCAGTTCCACCGAGTGGCGCATTTGCCGTGCGGTACTAGGGGTTCAGTCCTGGGCTCTTGAGTTTGCTCTGAGCTTTTGATTTTGCTCTGGGTCTTTCGTTTGGCTCTGGGCCTTCGGGTTTTTGGGAGAGTCCCATTTCCAAGCTCTCGGTGGTATTTGTTTCTTTTATTTCATCATCGGGATATTTAAAGCACTTTCGAGGCTCGGATTGGGATGTCTACAAGAAAGCACTTTCTATCTTTTTATACAACACGTTGTGGGTATGAAAACGTCAATTTATAGTATTGTCATAACAAATTTGGTTATATTATTGAATTTGTGGTATTTTAGACATGTATTTTGCTTGGGTACAAATATTGTTAATCGTGGCACGACATATTTTAGTCTTATTACGGAATATTTTAACCAATTTTCTTTAGTACGAGACATTGTGGTAAGGAAATGTCAATTTATGATATTATCATAATAATTGTGGTTTGTTATATAATTTGTGATATTTACATATGTTTTCTTTTGATATATATGACACGTTGTGGTAAGAAAATAACAATTTTAGGTGTTGTCATAACCATTGTGGTTATTTTATGGTAAGTTGAGAAGGTGAAAGGTCACCTAGTCCCCCTCATTGGTTTGTGGAGAAACCATTGATGGATATAAGTGGAAAAAATGCCTTAAGAGTTGGACCTTTTGGGGGTACCCAAATTTTCCGAAGGACGGAGCACGTATGCTATGTGGACTTTGGGCTTCAATCCATAGACCACACACACGCCCGCCGCCACTGCCTCCTCGAATCGGACCGTGACTGGGGCTGGGATCGTGGTGTGAGGCCCGCGGTTCATAGGACTGGACCGAGCTTAGAACTGGCTGGTGGGCTTTGGGCCTTCCCTAATCTTTTTAGAACCAATCGGTTTGTGGGCTTCGGATACGAGTCTAACCCGTTTGGCATTCGGACCAACAGCTGTGCGCCACTGACCTGGTCAAAGCTGGTTGATTATCATAATAATTACCCACGCCAATTCTGGATTAATGAATATCGGTTTTTATTCTTTAGAATTGAATTTGCAGAATTCAATACCCCATATTGAATGTATAGGCTCCTCCATGAATATTCTCCTTCATTGCAGCATTCATGGCGGGGGCTTTTCCTTCAGCTATAAAAGGGGACGTCTGCCTTTGGTTTCAACACAATAAAATCCAGAGTTCTCTTCTATTTTTGCAATACTTGTTATTTGAGAGAGAGAGAGAGAGAGAGAGAGAGTACAAACACAAGTTCATTCGACAGGCAGTCTACGGCGGTGCTCCAGTGGCTGAGTGGTAACCGAATCAACCTTGGAAGACAAACACCGACACAACCTCCAACACCGATGAGGCGGCAAATTTGTCTTAAAGTCACCGTTGTATAAAACGAGTCTCGGTTTGCATATGCATGTTCTTTTACTTACAGTTTATGTTTTTGTTTCATATTTTGTATGTCACACCCCAAAATGGGAAGTGACTGGCCATGAACTACAAGACTGAAACTTGTAGAACACGTAGCCTAAAAAGAAATTTGATTAAAAACCAAGGCAATGAACTAATAAACAGTCAACCATTTTTTTATTAAGAACAACTCCAACCAATTAAGTTCAACAAAAGGTATGGGGCACAACCATCCCATAAACCAACCAATATCCAGCGATTCAAATGCGAAAGCAATTTATTAAAATAAAACTAAGATGAGTCACTCTAAGGAAGTCAAACAAAAGAATCCCCAAGGTGCTGGCAAAGTCCTTGCCTAACTCCCAAACTTGCCTGAAAAAGAAGTTGAAACAAATCCGTCAGCTGACAAGCTCAGTGAATTACAAGTATGTATATTAAATAAAGTTGAAAATGGAGATTAAAATAATTTACCATTAAATCATAATTTGGCATACGATGTGCCCAACAGAAAAATAAATTAATCAATGAAGCATTTAACCAATAAACATTCTTAGTGGTGATCACAACATTCGCTCCATCAATGATGGGGAACCAAATCAAATAGTACTCTGGCCAAAATAAATCTCATTAAAATTGGATCCAATATCGAACTTAGAGTCACCAGATTAGCAACCCGTGGTACTTTTTCCTAAAACGATCCAGCGAAAGAAAGCCGTTGAGCATTGGGGTCAACGGCCTAACATGGTCTTTTCGCCAATGGCCAGGGTCACCAACACGAATAGGAATAATTTCCCTGGACTTCGGAAATAAATGTTCCCATTAATATCCACCAAGTTTTCACCAAAAAGAATATTAACAATTGATCTCAGAAAATTCATTGCATGCCAATTTATAGAACTTATAAATAGTTTTGAGTCTCCAAATAACATTCATATAAATTTCTGAAGGAAATACTTTTAAGGGACACAAGGATCTTTCGAATGTACGTAACATACTTAACTAGTCACTTGAGTCCAAAAGTAATGCAATCGAATGCGCAAAAAGATGCTAATCTGAATAAAAGAACAAAGCACGAAATGACTAACTACGCAAATATACACTTTAATTTGTAGATACAGAATACCACTTCCTATCAAAATAAAACTTAGCCTAATCCTAACTACTACCCTCTGTAATCACCACCACTGAAACCAACTCCATACCTCCAACCACGAGCACACACCACTGTCTAATAGCATTAAAAGAAAATACCTTCTAGTGAAACTTGTACAAAACCAAAACTATCCAAGTCTACTGCCACTATCAATTATTAAAATCATTCCACATAAGTACTCCTAACACTAGCAATTCCTCTACCCCGACAACAGGGATCACCACCGTACACGACGTCCAATATAATAATAACCTGTTGCCGCACACACGACACACTCTAGATCTCACCCACCAACTCACTCCATCCATATCAAACCCAATTAATTCTAATAGCACAAAGAGATTGTGCAACCCAACAAACTGCTTCTATCCTCCAGACGGTAGTGGAAAGTAATGGAAACATTAAAGACAAGATTACGTACCATAACAAAGCCGAGAGCAAGATCAGGAAAAGGAGTTCGACTGTCACACCGGCACCTCACAACCTCCGGCTGCTTCTGCTCTCTCTCTTTCTCTCACTCGAAGTTCTCTCACTCAACTTCATTCCTCAAACGCTGTCCAAATAAAACCCTACACCGTGAAAATATCTCCTAACTTTGTAAAACTACCCACGACTCCCCATATTATAGCTAATTAGTTAATTAGATTTAGATAGAAAGTAACACAATTTATAAAATTACCATCCGGTTGCACTATTTTATCCAAAATCAATCTCATACCCCAAATGTTACAATCGTGACATCAATATTCATAGTGCTCGCAAAATAATTAATTGGGATTCAACATAACACCAACTAATAACGGCAATATAACTAAATAAAAAATGCCAGGCCGTAATATTGTAATTTCATTTCGTGTGATTTCCGTTCAAGTTGTAATTTCTAGAAATTAGTAAAATCGTTTAATATTTTCCGGACCGATTTTTCTACTCTCTGTTCATCTCAAGGGAAGAAGAAAATTAAAGGCAACAGGAAACCCAAAAGCAACAGCCCAAGATACCGACCAAAATATAGAAATAATGGCCACGAATGTGATTATATGAACTTCTTAACATTAGGTTTGTACAGTCCAAAAGATAGGAAATACCTGAAGCTGGAACCTCCCAGAAATCTCTTCCTGGAATTAAATAATCTTCAAAATCGGTCTCCAAGATAAGAGAAATTACAACCAATAATGTGTTCCTCGTCCTCATAAACGAGTTTAATCCCACACTTCTTCACTGTCAACCACGGCACTGTCTTCTCCGGGTCAAATGAACTTATCTCAATCTCCAATTCATCCCCGCCATACAAATGGATTCCCGTGAGATTTGATGGGAAATAGAGGAGTTTCATCCGATCTTCATCTTGATACGTTACCCCAGTTTTGTGCTTGTTTTCATTTCGTAAACCTTCAGTTTTCTTACTGAAAATATACATACAAGACCTCTGACCGGGTTTTTCGTGAGTCCTGAAAACTATGCATAAGATCCATCCCATTATTCCCCGAGTTTCCAGAGGTGGTACAACAAGAGAAAATTTTGACCCTCTATACTGGTACTGGAACCAATTGGGAACCTCATCCCCAGGCTGATAAAGAATACTCATTCTCTGCCGTGCAGACCATTCCTGTTCTTACAGACCACGCAGTAGATGAGTACAAATTAAATTTCTTTTTCTTGACAGGATTTGAAATTAAAAACTTCACAAAGCTGATATTGTACTAACAATACAAAGACAACAAATGGGATATTAGCACTTACATTGATGCAATATACTTTATACCCTATGATTCTTTTCATATTTTGTATTCCAGAGAGGGAGGGAGAGCGCGCACCTTATTAGCAAAATTGTTCTTATCTAACATATCGCATCCCAGAAGGGACATGTATGGTCCAGCTTGCCAGTTGAATTCAATGGGTATGCTTTCTAGTAATGTGTAGTAGCATGCATCCATAAAGCGTAAACGTATTGGAAGCTCTGGAAGTGATTGGAGCCTTCGACAATTATTCAAGTAGAGTATTTCCAAGCTAGCAAGGTCACTGAAACTATTTGGTAAGAAGCTAATATTGTTACTTTGAAGATCAAACCACTTTAACGACCTCAACATTCCAATTCCATCGGGCAGATGTGACACATTACAGTGTGCCAAAGACAACACCTCCAAGCAAGCAAGGTTACAGATACTATCCGGCAAGGTACGTAAATTGTTTCCTCCAAGATTAAACTTTTGCAATGCGATCAATTGCCCAATTTCGCTAGGCAGATACGACACATCACAGTCTGACAAATTCAAATTCTTTAAGCGAGTAAGGTTACAGAGACTATCCGGTAAAGTAAGTAAACTGTTTCCTTCAAGAATCAAAGCCTCTAATGCAACCAGCCTCCCAATTTTGCTGGGCAGATGCGACATATCACAGTTTGACAAATACAACTTCTTCAAGCAAGTAAGGTTACAGATATTATCTGGTAAGGTACGCAAATTGTTTTGGCCAAGATCCAAAGTCTCCAATGAGATCAAATTCCCGACTTCATTTGGTAGATATGATAGATTGCAGTTTTCCATCCTCAATTCTTTTAAGCAACTTAAGCGAAGTACAGGGGAAAGTGACAAACTAATAGAATCCCCTCTCTTTCTTTTAAAAATCCAAGATGAGAGATATGGGGATAGTGACTTAGATAGCTTGATTCCAGAAAATTTTCCAAGCTTGGAGCAGCCAGAGAGATCAAGATTTTCAAGAGTTTTCAACATCCAAATGCTTGAAGGAAGCTTCCAAAGTTTTTTACAGTTCTTCATATCTAGAACAACAAGTTTTTTGAGAAATCTAATAGAATCGTCAACCTCTACCAACCTTATGCAATCATTAAGCAACAGTTTCTCAAGATTGTTGAGTCCAGAGAAGTTGGGGGTTCTAGTTAGGTAATAGCAATGACTGAGGTAGAGGAATTTCAGTTTAACCAAGATCTGTACAAAAGAAAACAAGAACCATTCATTTTCACGTAAAATACAATGCTAGCAGTGTTCTGAGTGAGAAAAATAATGGAAAACGGCATGATGGGGCGCCGAAGTGCATAAGTCTATGGGCTTGTATTAATTGGTTGAGTTTGGAGAAGTCAGAGATTTTAGCAACGCTAATTTTAACATCATATACAATCTGAGGGGCGTTGAAAGAGAGAGAAGAATAATGTTGTACCTTGGTTCCCTTCCATACTTGTTTTAGGCGACTATGACTCAAGTCAAGGGTAACCAAATTCTCCATATACAATTTTGATGGGACGCATTTCAACGGGAATCCATTCCAGCTTAGCCATAGTAACCTTTTGGAGATATGTTCATAACCTACACTCAGGTTAACGTAATTGAGATGAAGTAGCCATAGTCTTTTCATCTTTTCAAAGGCCCTTGGATCCACTTGGATGTCACTCGGCTTACCAAAGTTTAGGAAGAGACCTTCAACCGCTTCAGTTCCCTAGTACAAAAATCCATTGCACCATGAGGAAACAAAATAAGAAAAAAGTTATGATTATGTCTATCAATACTAACTGTGAGAACTAAGAATATGCATACGCATTTGGAATTCTGGCAGTAAATAAACAAAAAATATGAATTAAAATTTCAGGAATATGAACCTCACCGTTCCATCTCTCAACACTTCAAGGGCATCCTCTTTATACCACAATCTGCTACGCCTCCCTGGTTCCTTAACAGATTCTTGTCGGACAATTTCTCTGCCCATGTCTCTAAGCAAATCATGCATCAGAAGCTCATTACAGGGCCCATATTTTATGAGACACCGATCGGCCAAAACCCGAATCCCAATCGTTGTGAAAAAATTACAGCCTTCAAGTATTTTGATTGTAGAAACACCATCTGTTCCAGCAAAAAAACATGCCATATCTAGGAACAACTCCTTCACTTCATCACTGAGCGAATCAAAACTTATCTTGAGTTTCGCTTGAATATCAACAGGAGGGATTTTTTTCAATTTTGATATTGCACTTTTCCATTCAAGTATGCTCTTGCCATACAAAAAGGAACCCAGAACTTCAAGGGCTAATGGAAGCCCTCCAGCATAGGCCACGACTTGATCTGAAAGGTCCAAATAGTTGCCTTTGGGATGGTCTTCCTTAAAGGCATGCCAACATAAGAGTTCCAGAGATTCACTCCTATTTAACTCCTTTGCTGCATATATCTCATCCACTTTAAGCAAATTTAGCAAAGACACATCTCTTGTTGTTATGATAATCCTACTTCCAGAAACAAAGGAATCTCGATCAATTGCTAATGCTTTCAATTGCTGGACATTATCCACATCATCAAGAACAAGAAGAACCTTTTGACAGAAAGCTCTTCGTTTTATAACCTCAATTCCTTGATAGCAATTTCTTACTTTATGGGTTCCATTTCTGCATATATCTAAAAGAAGTTGCTCTTGTAAGGTAGCCAGACCATTCGGTTGCTTCGAAATGTCTCCGACATTTGCAAGAAAACTGCTTCCTTCAAACATATGTCGGATGAGATTATACTGTTTCATAGCTATTGTAGTCTTGCCAATTCCACCAATTCCCCATATCCCAACAATGCAAACATTACTTGATTCCATGCTCAAAAGAAGATTGAGCTTTTGCAGACGAGACTCTAGTCCAACTTGGTGGTCTGGAACATTTAGATGTGCAATGTCTAATCTATTTCCGACCTCTTCAACGATTTTCTGAATTAACTTTGCTTCATCTCTGTGAATTGCGCATAGAATATAAGAGGAAAAATAAATTAAGCCTTTAGCAGATTTAGAAGAGCCATAACTACATACGAGTCATGCTAACGTAATGTGACTCTGACCTAGCTACAAACGTAGATTATAGAACAAATGTAAGATTTCAACATCTTTCTATGATTAGCGGCATGCATATGTCAAAGGCTTACCCTTAACTAGAATTTATTTCTTTTGGCTTTTTCAAAGTGCAAATTAAGATCTTTCACGAACATCTTCTGAGCCATCACACAAACGAAACCATTGTTGGTGCAAATACTATATTAATTGGCGGAAGAGGATAAAAATGGAGATAAATGGTTGCTTTAAGGCACATCAAAGACATTGTCCTCAAGACCATATTTGCCCAACCAATTGTGCCTCAGGTTAACCGCAAAGTCGTCTTAAAGATAATAATGAAACACAGTCTCAAGGACGGTTGTCTAACTGCATCATGCACTTACAAGATTTTGCAAGTCTGCCAATAAAATGATTATTTGATGGAACCCAAGGTAGCAAATTGGACCCAAACCCTCTAATAAGTCCAAACCCAACCACTAATAAATAGATCCAACCCAACCCATTTATTAGTTTGATCAGAATGAGTCAAACACATCTAACCCACCCATTTATTGCTTGGGTCTAATTGGGTCTTACATAAATGACCCAACAAGTTAAAGAGAACCTACCACAGAAACACACCTGTGTCGGATGTCAAATAGTGTCAATTTACTCTCTCTCTCTCTCTCTCTCTCTCTCTCTCTCTCTCTCTTCGATCACCCTGGAAATGGGATTGTGACAAGAGAGTTTTGTTTGCTAATTCAAGCCTTGAGATTGGCTTGAATTCCAGCCCCAGCTCCAAAATTAAAACTAGCAACAGTCAGAACGTTTCGAATTCTTAACTTTGAGTTATCATTTGAAGGTTTCATCATCAAATCCGTAACTTTTTTGCATTCACCAGAAACAAGATGCTATGTTAATTTTTGAATTTGCTGGTGGAGAACCCGAAACCCTAAATGACCAAAACTTTTGTGGAAACTTGGGTTGCTCCTCTAATGCTGCACCATTCTGATACGAATGAACGCAAATCAGAGTTTTGAAGCGCAAAAGGAAAGATTGGAGTGAAACAGAATTATGGCATTCGAAACTGAATCAGATTTGGCTAGCTGCAGCTGGAGTAAGCCATTCGGAACAGGGGACAAGTGACCATTTGCATTTTTTTTTTAATTTTACTGTAGACATTTTTTTTACGGATCGGACTCCCAGTTCAAACCCGAGAAAGCACCTATGAAATCTGGACCCCGAAATCAGCCTCCGGCGCAAGGCCGGAAGCGCACGGAGCAAGAGTGCGACCACGAACAAACCACCATCATCGGACTATTCCTCAATAGGCACCAGAATTATTTCCCCACCACCTCTACCACACCAGATTTGGGGAAACAACCAAACTGGTACAAAACCAGACTGATTTGGGGGAAACCCAAAACAGCCTATAGAAAGCCAACCTCAGAAAAAGCAAAAACGAAGAAGCGAAAATCCACGAACCCAATCGCACTCCTTATTTAACTACTCACAGTCGGCCCAAGGATATCAGATCTGAAAACGGTGGACAAGAACAGGCTGGTGCACCACCGACCGATGGACAAACCGACGAGAGGACCTCGCCGATCAACAGAGATGCAGCCTCAGACTGGGGAGCTTGGAGAAACCAGGAGAAAATGGGATAGAGAGGCGATGATGGTACCGTGGGGAGGAGTCAGGAGGGGAGGAGGGAGAGAGAGGCGGAGGCCTCCCTTACGGCGGCGACTAGGTTTTTTCTCAAGAGCTGCTAGAGAGAGAGAGAGAGAGAGAGAGAGAGATCCCTGATTACAACTATTGATACGATTTGCTATGTTCGGAACTTGGAAGATAAGAAAATGGAGGGGACACTCAAATATAGGTGACAGTTGAATTTTTGGGAGGTGATGCTTTTTTTTTTTTCAATTATTCTAACTCCACATCCAAATACACACTCAATCCAGTGTCGGCCCCGACATTTGGGTTGCCGAAACTCGACCTCACGATTAGTTGCCCACTTAGTATTAATTCATAAAAAAACAAACAAGTAAAAATAAGGTTATATTGTGCTTTTAACTTGAATTATATCAAAAATTCAAAATCAAAATGCAATCTCAATTATGGCACTATTTTATAATTTTTTTTAACTTTTCATCATCATTTTTGAAATTAATTATGGATCTTGATCGATGAAAGGAACAAGAAATATATAAAAATGTGAACAAAGTTTTAAAAATATTCAAATAGAACAACATTAAGGGCAAAATAAAAGTAGTTTTCTTTAGTGACCTTTTTTTTTCTTTTGGTTGTATTTTTTTACTTTTTACACTCCTATCGTCAAGATAAATGATTAATCTGACAAATAACGGGAATCTAAACAAATAAATCAGAAAAGACAGAAATTTTTGTAGCAAGAATATAATGTGGAAGTTCTACATATTGTAACATAACTTATGTTTTCTTTATTGATATTTAACTTGTTCATTTTAAATATTTAAAAGAAAGATAAATGCAAAAAATAAAAATATTAAGTTTTATGTTCTGAAATACGATCTTAATTTATTTGTATCTATATGAATTATTTCAATTAAGATCAATGCAAAAAGTACAAATATTTGAACGAAAGATTAAAAAAAAAAAGTATGCTAATAAAATTCGATCCCCCAAATAAAATCTAAGGCTCAATATTAAAAAAGTTAAACCTTATAGCATCCCATTATAATAAACAAATTTAACAACAATGCTAAAAAAATATCCGATATTGTAATAAACAAAGTTACAAGTTTTTTAGCAAATAATCAAATTCCACCCATTCCATAACCAAACTTAACAACTTTTACCAATAACCAAAACTCAATAACTCAAAAACACTTCTGTGTGATTGAAACTCGTTTGCGATTGGACAAATGTGCATTATATATTGTGAGAGTTTTTTTGGTTAGGGATTCAAAAATAACTAATGTAGAGGTAAATTGTTAAGTTTGATTATGAACTAAATGGATAATCAAATACTGACGTGACACATTTTAATACTTGATTTTGATTATTACCATTGCGGATGCTCTTAGAGCATGACAGGAGTTTTGAAAAAAAGAAGGTCAAGTGGGTTGCTGCTACTACCTATGAGAGAGATTGAAAAAGAACAAAATCCTAGACAGAGATGGAAAGTAACAATTAATTGCAAGCTAGTCAGTAATTTCTAGTTAGGCCAAGTGACATCAACAACAATTTTTGGGCGTGAGCCAAAAATTGAATTCTAGTTGATCAACACGAGATTCGAACCCGGAGCACGTATCCGCGCTTGTATTTATCCCACGCTACTTGGCAATAAGCCATCCCAATCCATTATGACAATTTTCCGTCAAAGTATTAATCTATATATTTACAAACAAATTTTTTGTTGGGGTTGCCCTAGCCTAGGGGCTTGCCCAAGTCCGAGCTTGTTAGGCTTACCTCAGGGCCGGCCCTGACCCAAGGACTTGTTAGGCTTACCCCAGGGCCGGCCCTGACCCAATCACACACACCCACTCATAATAGGGGTAAAATCCCCACACACTTGCGGACTTCACCCCTATTATGAGTGGGGGTGTGTGATTGGGTGTGGATTTTTTTTGAAATTTGTTGATCATGAGAATGGTGAAAATGGTATGACCATACAGTGTTTTTAATATACATGGATATTTTAGCCAGTTTAAAGTTTAAAATATATATGTAATTGAGTTAATAGACGGGTCGGGTTTGGTTTTAAATAAATGGGCCGGGTTGAATATGTATAATTGGGGTTATAGCTAATTGGGTTGTAAATGGGTTAAAGACTCATTAAAGACCCAACCCATTTATAATTTAACCCAAACCCATTATTTTGACACCCCTAAATTGAACCCCTAGCATTTAGATAGGCATGGCCGCATGGGATTGTGACCCCCTTACCAATGAGAAGTTTTTGGGTACGGGGAGGTTACCACGTGGTGCCCGAGCAGTATATCTGAACCGTTCAAAAATACAACGGATGATTTAGGTGCCATATCACCCGAATGACGTGGTACCCTCCCGGTACCCAAAATCTTCTCCCTGCTAATAGTCACACCTAATTATTTACATAATTGTGACCATCAGGAACATTCACAACATTTAAATCAAATGGTCCATGCATTCATATAACCACCTGAATGGACACGACTTTTGCATTTAAATCAAATAATCAGTCTATTCATCTAATTTGAATAGACAAACCTTTTAGATTACAAACCATTCAACAATAATCACATTTTTAATTTTCTTAAATATATTTTGAAAATGTTCCGACAACTTTTATGCAAATTCACTGGTGCTGTATGATAGCTAGTATGAAATTTGACAGCGTTGACCAATTTTCAAGAGTAGCATGGATGACTCCATTAAAACTGTGTCAGTATTGTAGTCTGTAGGTAGAATTGTAGTTGCACACCCAACAAAATGATACTACTATTTTCCGGAGCCACTTTAGAATATTTTCATGAACATATACATATTAGAAGGGTTGAGGAAAATACGTACCCATTGTTCACCTTTGGCAAGTGCCAGCCTGATAAGTTGGCAACCTGAGTAAGCGCTTCCTTCCACTTCTCAACCTTGCCACCCGGACTGATCTGATCTTTAAAAAGCTCTGCGTGTTTGGCAAATGCTTCTGCAAGACTCCCCTTTTGCGCTTGCACGTCTGATGGCTCAACGCCATGGAAGATAGGAAAAACAATGTGTTGTAAGGTCTTCCTGCACTCCATGATCTTCACAAGTTCATCAAGGCACCACTCTGACGCGGCATAATTTCTCGAGAGAACGACAAGTGAAATTCTTGAATCCTCAATTGCTTTCAGAAGCTCGTAATGGATATCCTCTCCTCTATTGAGCTTTGTGTCGTCTTTGAACGTATGAAAACCGTGTCGCTCTAAAGCGGCTAAAAGATGGCTTGTAAAGTTGGTGCGGGTATCGCTGCCATTGAAACTCAAGAAGACATCATAGTTGCGTTGCAGTTTGATGGGGGAGGAAGAAGAAAAGGATTTTTTCGCCCCACCAGAAGCCATGCAAAAAGCTCGAAGTTGAAAGAAAGTTTGTACACTTAATGGCTTTCTGAACTAGGTGTACTCTCCAACTTCCTGAATTTTTCTTGATGTGTTTGATGTTTTTTTGGAAATGTTTGAGGATGATTTTTGAAGAGTGATGTTTTCTTGCCTTTTGAAAATAAAAGGGGTTAGAGAGAGAGAGATTTTTTCGTGGTCCTCTTCTAAAGCAGCATAGAGCTGTTTATATAGGGGAGGAGAAAATGAATTTGAATATTGAAAATTTAATCAAAAATAAAATGGAAAATATTTTAGGAGGAAAAATATCTTTAGTCTTCAGTAGACTTCTGATGAGGTGTCCTACAGCAAGACCTCAGGTTTGAATGAATATAATCATGCCATCCTGAAAAAGCTAAAAGCTCAAGCATGCATTGGGCAATACAGTGGTCCTAAGCGCTCAGAAGTGAGCTTCATCTGAAATTTTGAAAATGGTCCTGGGCGCTCAGGAATGGTCTCGAGCGCTAATGACTTATTTTTGGAAAATTGTTTTGATTTTTGAAAGCTCTAGAAGCAAGGTCCTTATTCAACTGAGGCACATATTAATCCAAGTTCATCATCGGAGGGCCACGAAGCCATAAATTAAGAAATTTCAAGAGGTCCAAATTGGGATGTTTACAATACTACACAATTTTTGAGAGCTCCTCTTTGTAAGAATTTTTTGGCGCCCAAAAGATATTGCCTTGTTCCCTTTTGCTAAGGGCCGTCACTATTAAGATTAAGGCTACAAATAAGTTTGTCTCGATATGAGCTCGTTCGAACTTAGTTCGATAAGCAAACGAACGAGCTCGAGCCTAAAATCTCAGCTAGTTTATAAACCAACCGTAGTCCAAGCCATGACATGCTCGGCTCAAATGAGCTTGCAAGGTGACCTATGCATTCGTATCAATCATATATATAAAATGCTGCTGCTTGCCTAGTGCCAGCACATCACACCAAGCTCAACCATTAACTAACATTGGAATACTATCTTCCGATGTGGGATGAATGCCCTGTATTGGATTGCTTGTGATTGTTTGCTCCACATCGCCTACTTACGCGCGTAGGGAACTCCCACCAAAGGGATCTCTTACAAATTAAGAACCCAACAGTACTTATCGTTTTATGCACTATATCCGCTCCACAGCCATGCATCAAGCCTCTCGAGCCGAGCTCAAGCTTTGATAGAATCATAGAACTGGACGAGCTGAGCTCGAGTTCAGTTTTGCTTAGCTCGATTGGCTCGTTTGCAGCGTAAGCTAAATTTGTGATAGTCCAAATGGGCAAGGAATGGTAAGCTGTGGAAACACGGTCTGGACTTTTGTGGTCAAGATTGAAAAATTGGAGAAATGAGAAGAAAAATAAAATTGAGGTCTTGGCCCAAAAAATACTGCTACCAGTCGTACTCTATAACAAAATGGCATTTATTTCTGAAATTGCTAACAGAAAACTAAAAACAAAAAGGAGAGGATAATTCTAGATGATACACTCTTTTTGTTCAATTCGCTCCAAGAATTAAATCAAATAAAATCTTTCAGGTCTAAATTCATGATTAAAATTAACATTTTACAAAATTGACAGAGATGGTTGTTAATCAAGCTAGTTGGATATCGATAAAAATACCAACAGAGCTTGTATATACCATTACAGATTATTTATTACTCTGTTTTAACTTATTTGAGACATTATCAATCAATCTTGTATTTTTTTTACATGGCATTAGCCACCAACTGGACAAGACCATCAAATGAATATCTGAATCTATCGATCATAAAACTAAGCCTGAAAGAACTCCAAGCGTAATAGGTACCACTCGTCCATGAATAACCTTTTGCAATTTCTTTCACTCCAAATTGGGATAATTAATTTTTCGGTCTCCGTCGGCATGGGGATATATAGTCTTTCTCTTCTACATGTCCAGGGAGTTCTGAAAATTTCAGACATCTTTTACGGAAATGATATTGCCACCATCCACAGCCATCGCCTCAACGCTATCTTTCCACTTCCATCTGTCCACAGTTTTGTAACTTTCCTCGATAAAAAAAAAAAAAAAGAGGAGTAATACTATACATGTACACGATTAATTATTTGGTTTGTGTGTGACAAAATAACGTGTCTCATTGTTTTGACCTATACATTCACTAGTGCTAGCTCGTGCTTATGGCACTACGCATCCCTGTTGGAAGAGGATGACAGTTGTGTGATTTAGATGAAAACCATGGGCACTTAACTGGGGAGTGGGAGGATGCACTACAGCCTTTGAATCAAATGAATCTAAGCCGTTCTAACAACTTGTCCCCACACCCTTCTGTTTTATAATAGAAATATTATATTATATTATAAAGACAGTGTATTCACTTATTTGCAATCGAAGTACTCTAGTTAGAGCCAGTATTTGACTATGACCAAATGTTGACTACATAAGAGGAAATTCAAGCATACGTGTGTGACGATTCAGCTAACAACAGGATTGGAAATGAAAACACTATTCCAAAAAAAATTAGGTCCCGTTCCAGAATAGCTTCTTAAAAAATAAGTACTCATTTCACATTTTCAAACTCAAAAATAATGTAAATGAAAAATAATTTTTCAATTTTTTTTGCACCGTATTAAAGATCTCAATGAGATCTATCAAACAAAATCCATATTGATAGAAAAATTATTTGCGTAAGCACGTAATTTTTAAACTTGAAATTGCATTTTTAAAAAATAAGTTCTTATTTTGAGTTCTGGACGGGACCTTAGTACTCTAAAAATATCTGGATCCTCCGGATTTATCAATCTTAGAGCATCCGCATTGTAATGAGCAAATGATTGTGGATAATCAAACTTAACAATAATGCTCAAAAACTACCCCACATTGTAATAAGCAAAGTTACAAGTCTTTTAACAAATAACCAAATTTCACTTGTTCCATAATCAAACTTGGTTGTTCGGATAAATAAGCCAAAGTGGCTTATTTTTTGTCCTTATTCAAATTTTTTTCGTATTACTTGGCTTATTGTCAATTTTTTGGGGATTATTGCATCTTCATGACAAGAGGAATCTAAAAAGTAAATTTTTTTGACCGAAATCCAATTTTTATTTTTTTTGAATAAAGACGAAACAAGTGGCTTATTTTCGTTTTTTTGTGGGTTTATTTGGCTCATTTTTTGCGGGAAAGCCAATGGCTTATTTAGGAGAACAAGCCATAATCAAAACTCAATAACCAAACTCAATAACTAAACTCAAAACTCAATAATTCAAAAACACCCCACATTGGAATCGTCTCATCGAGACGAATAATTTGGTGTGGTCGGGTGCGTGATTGGAACTCGTTTGCGATTGGACATATATGCATTGTGCATTATAGAGGTTTGTTTTGTCGGGATGCAAAAATAACCAATGTGGAGATAAAAGTTGTTAAGTTTGATTATGAACTAAATGGATAATCAAATGCTGACATGGCATATTTTGATTATTGGTTTTGATTATTCCCATTGTGGATGCTCTAATCATTATCCCAATATAAACGCACCACAATACATGCACTTCCCCCGTTCACCGCCAACCACGGCACCGTCTTCAAATGGACTTTTCTCAATCAGTCTCCAACTTGCCGTACAAATGGATTCCTGTGACCGAGAGAGTTTAATACTCATAGTCATAGAAGACCATTGAACACCAGGAATTTTGGGATTCGTGAAATCTACGCATTTGATTTTGACCCCGTAAGTGCTGACCATTCCTATTCAAACAGATAATGAATTAATTAGGTGAGTACAAATCAAATCTACCTTGTTAATTATCTGTTAAAATTAAGGTTTTGAAATTAAAAAAATTAAACAAGCAAAAATTATACTACTAACAATATACGAAGACGACAAATGGGATATTAGCGGTTACTATATTTATGCGATACAAATCCAGAGAGAAAACTGCTTCTATTTGCCCCAAGCTACATCCGCTGTTTATCTTAATCGCCCGTTTGGATGAGAAGAAAAAATTGGGGGTATTTGTTAATAAGGGGATAAGATAGTAGGGGGTATTAGTTAATAAGAGATGACCCATATTGATTTAATGTTTTTGAATGAGAATTAAATAGTAGGTTGTTTGGACGAGGCATTAGAGAAGGGGAATTAAATAATACTTGGTTTGAATGGAGGATTAATAGGGGTATAAGGAATGGTGGATGATATAAAAAGTTGTCAAATAACCCTTTTACCCTTATGCAGTCCCTAAATTAATTATGTACTCCCTCCGTCCCTTTTTTATAGTCCATTTTGGGTTGTCCCTTAATAAGTGTCCATTTTGTAAAGTTAGTGGGTAAAAGTTAGTGTATTGTCTATTTTGTCCCTAAAATTAGATTCCTTTTTGAAAAGTTAGTGAGTAAAAGTGTAATGATGATGGGTAAGTAGGGAAAGTGGAGGAAAAAGTTGATGTGAAAGGTATAATGATGATGTTTTTTTAATAAGTTGGAATTATGAAGTATGACACTTAAAAAGAGACGGAGGGAGTATTATGTTTTACATGTAATTACAAATTTAATTATTCTTTCACAATTTAAGCCGTAATATTTATTTCTACTATGAAATTAACGAATTTAGTATCTATGAAATTAACGAATTTAGTATTATTATTAAACAATTTTTTTATAAAATTCGGTTTTTTTAAAAAAAAAATTAAGTGTTCCAAATTTCAATCCGTTTGAACCAGTGGAAAGATTTTAGTCTTCTGATCATTTTATTCTAAATGGTCATAATTAAATTTTGACTCTAAGGCTCTCATTGATTAGTCCTAAGAAAATCGTAAAATCAAATATCTCTTAGCGCTAACTAACGAGATTTATAGAGCCAAAAATTAATTATAATCCATTAGGATAAAATGATCAGAGAAATAAGATCTTTGTACCAGTTTAAACGAATTGAAAATTAGAACACTTAATTTTTCAACCTCTTTAGACAGTTTATATATTATTTCCCTCTATAACTAATATTTTTTTTTAAAAATACAGTATATTCAAAAAATTAAGTGCTCATACTTTCAATCCGTTTGAACCATTGTGAAAATCTTATTTTTCTGATCATATTATCCTAACGGGTCCTAATTAATTTTTGACTTTAGAACTTTCGTTAGTTAGCCCTAATAGAGACAATTGTGAACGCAATCTTTAGGGCTCTTATAGGAGAGCCCTAGAGCCAGAAATTAATACAACCCTTTAAGAAAAAATGATCAGAAAAATAAAATCTTCGCATAGGCTTAAACGGATTGAAAATTAGAGCACTTTATTTTTCAAGACGGTGTGAACGCAAAAACTTCCTTAATTAATCTTTGGCGCCAGTACTCTCAGTGGTGATTTGTTTTTGTGTGTGAGAGAGAACCGTTAGGGGAGGGAGATTAGGATGGGTGAAATGGTAAAAATTCCAGCCGAATAACTTATGGACAGCTCAAAAGCCATACATAATTTATCCAAACCACACACCAACCCCCCCCCCCCCCCCCCCCCCCCCCCGATTAGCTATGCCCGGTATTAACTCATCCCCCGCCAATAATGCATCCAAACAAGGGAAAAACTTATCCCCCTTTCCTTATCCGGGCATATAACTTAATCCCCCTGTTATGCCCCATCCAAACGGCCCCTAAGTGAAGAAGAAAATGTAAAGGTAACCTGAAGAAACCCAAAAGCAACAGCGCAGGATGTATATTGTCCAAAATATATAAATAACGGGCACAAAAGTCTCGAGCCATGTAATCGATTATGTGAACCTGGCCTGGTCATTGAAATGGTAATCACATCAATTTAGGAGATCCATCTAGCTACATGACACTGGCCAGTTAAAACCATTTGGGATCGATCGACTAAAATAATTAATGACTACCTGAAGAAGAGGAAGCAGTGGCGGCTCCAGGAATTTTTTCAAGGGTGTTCAGAAATTGCATTATACTATCTCGAGAAATCACAACTATATACTTCTTTCGTCCCATTTTAAACGCTTCCTACGTAAAGTCGTGTCATTTTGAGGTAAAAAAAATTTTTCATTTTTCATAATTTTTTTTGAAATTTTTTTGCACTGTTTTAAAGTAACGATGCAAAACAAAGTCAAAAATTAATTCTGAAAGTACTTTTTTTTTTAGGTCAAAGTTTCATAGTCTCCCATAGGCAGCATTTAAATTGAGACAGAGGGAATATAAACAAACAGGGAGCTAAGGAGGAACGAGGTCGGAGGTCTTCTGTCTGTGTTTTTTTGTCTATTTGTTCATTCCTTTTCTTATTTTCTTTTTTCAAAGTAAAGCTAGTTCAAAAAATGTACATGTATTCTAAGCGGAAAAAAAAAAAAAGTTTGGGTGGTCAGTTGACCATGGAAGAGTGTGAATGGAGCCGCCTCTGAGAGGAAGACTAGCTAACTAGGACTTGGGTCTTCTTTGTATAATTAAAATACTACTAGTATTTGCCTTCACAAAGGTGATAACTTTCCTCCCATGCTCGTAATTGTGCTTTAGTATCTTAGGCTGGTACGATCGAGTCAATTAATTAAGGAGACCCTAATTTTTTGGATCGTATAGATGCATGCGATACCTTTTGTTGATACTCCTCCTCTACACGCAGCCGCCTCGATCAGCAGGACATATTGATTTCGCTATAGAAATCTTGAGATTGAAGCCATCATTTGATAAGAAGCTAAACCCCCAGATGGGTTAACTCGATCTTAAGCTCCTTGCCCCTGGCTTTGATAACATATTTTTAGGTTTTGCACGTATATATTATTGGTTAATACATCAACCTGTAGAATTAAGGTAATTTTTGAACACCTTATTACAAATTTCTAGAGCCGCCACTGCCAGAGGCGGCCCTACATGCAGCTTGGCTTCGGTGTTCAATTGAACACCCCACGAGTAAGCACCCCACGTGTAAAGAAAATTAATTGTATAGATTTACTACATGCCTAATTCTAGATATATAAAAACAAGTTCTTTGAACACCTTAAGCCACAAACTTGAATACTAAACTCACAAAAGTTGAACACGTGTAAGAACATCACAACTCAGTCCAAAAGATTTAGCACATATATATGTATAGTAGGAAAATATTGCGATGGATAGAGTATGCCCTTTCATATATTTTAGGCAAAACATCAATTTCAGTATATTTAAGCTTTTTTCTGTTTATGTTTTTTCCTTGTATGGTCAAAAATATTAAGTTCTTGTTAGTGGCGGAGCCAGAATTGTGAACTCGAGAGGGCCGGCTTAGTGGACATATATTTTTTTTATCGGAACGTATATCATAAAATTTTTGTTTTCCAATACATTAAAATGATTCTAGCTTAATACAGTTAAAGTATACCAATCATTTTGTATTTTTTTCGTCAGACTACTTAAAATGTTACGTGCTTATTTTTTATTTATGAAAGAAATGAAAATGTAAAAGAATCTATTTTTTTATCAAATCAAATCAAAATTATTAAGATAATAAGTAGCTATATGCGAATAATTATCAATAATATTAAAAATCAGGTATATATAAAATAAAAAAATTTTAAAACTCGAGAGCTCAGGGTATCGGGGCCGGGGGGCCGAGCCCCAACATAGTTCCGCCACTAATTCTTGTTGAACATCCTTAAAAAAATTCCTGAAGCTGCCACTATTTGAGGGTAAAATATAAAAATCAACATTTTTGTCTGTATAGACCTGTACCAGCTTTTTGGCTGCTGCTGTAGCCGTTTCCATGGGGGAAAAAATCAACATTTTTGAATCCACTGAGGGGGTGTTCCAGTTTTTTCCAGTTTTTGAGAAAAATAACTTTTAAAAAAATAAGGTAATTTCAAATTCAAAAATTATGTGTTTACATTTTTCTACTAATATGGATCTTCTTTGATAGATCTCATTAAGATGTTTTAAACGGTGCAAAAAAAATTGAAAAAATATTTTTCATTTTCTTTATATTTGAGTTTGAAATTACCTTTGTTTGAAAAAAAAAACTTTTTTCAAAAGTGAAACACCACCTGAGTTTCGAATCCAGGTAATTTGGCGAATAAGGCTCCTCCGCACACGACCCAACGACCAACTACACCAACCATTATATATGTTGTAACTTTAACATTAAAAATAGTGATTAAAGTTGAATAAAACATCATTTTTGAACCCCTTTTTTTTTTTTTTTGGTAAATCAACTTGAAATTAAAAAAATCTAACCGAATATACAGTTTGCAAGGGGCATACCCCAAGAGAATCATTTTTGAACCTTTAAACATAAAAATTAGCAAATTTTTAATCAAAAATGAAAGTTGTAGCCGTTTGTATTATTGTTCAAACTCAATTTGAAAATTGGAGCAACTAGTTTTTGAGACTGTTTATATATTTAAAAAATTAAGTAATCCAATTTTCAATCTGTTTGCACTAGTTCGAAGATCTTATTTTTCTGATTATATTATTCTAAAAGATCATAATTAATATTTATTTTTAGGTGTCTTATAATTAACTATCTGTTCTTTATTTGGGACCCTAAAGAAACATTTACATTATAAGAGTCCTAAAGACAAAATTAATTATGCCTCTTTATATTAATATGATCAGAAAAATAAGATCTTTACACCGGTTCAAACGGATTAAAATTAGAACAATTAAGTTTTTAACCACATTTTGAATATATAAATGGTCTCTAGAAAATTAAAAGTGGTGGTGACTGTGGTGAATGGGGGCCTATTTTTGGGCTCTAGTAAATGGAGGGTTTGTTCCAGCGTTTTTATTTGGGCTCTAGAAACGGTCGACCTATTCCAGCGCTTTTGCTTTGGGCGCTAGGAAATCTCCATTCTATCAGCAGCTAGAAAAAGAGCTTTTTCAAACCTCCTATTATAGCGCTTTTGTTAAGCGTTGGTAGAAAAAGCATTGGTATTGATCAAATTTCTTCTTGTAGTGAATATTCATTGATCTAACATTTTCCAAGTATAAAATACTCCAAAGAAAGTAGAGAGTATAAAAGTTCTCGAAAGTGAGAAGTGAGAACAAGACGGAGTGGAATTTGAAAGTGAACCCATTCCTACTATGAATTTTCTCTCTCCTAAAAGTAGAGAGTTTCTCCAAAGTGAGAACAAGACCAGAGAGTGGAATTTGAAAGTTGAGCCCATTTTTCTCCACGGTCCCCGTGTGAATTTTCTCTCCTCTTTTCTTGGGAAAAGTAGGAGTGAGCAGAAAATAAGGTCCCCCTTGAGAGAAAATCTAGTTTTCGGAGGCACTCAATCATAATAGTTCAATAATATTTTGGACGGTTGGAATAGTGATAAAAAATAAACTTTTTTCTGAATTTTTTTTATTAAAATCCGGACCGTCTAGCTAGAACACTTTGGCAGTAGTAATTGGTTGGTGCTGTTAACATAATACTTTTGAAAAAAGAAAAAAAAGTGATAGGGAAGATTAGACCATATATTAATTGAAATATTAATATAATTAAAATTCCATAAAAAAAGAAAATTCTATAAAAATTCCATAAAAGTATTATGTAAAAATTCCATAAAAAAAACTTGACATATAGTAATTGGTTGGTGCTGTTAACATTTTACAGCAACTCTACTCACAAACCATCAACAACTTATTCACTACTACCGGAAACAACTTGACATATCTTAACCACTTATTCACTACCGGAAACCAAAGTTGTCAATACCGTACCGGTCAACGTACCGTTTTCACTACTGGAATGGTACGTACCGGTACCGGGCTGTATCCAGGTACCGTTCCGGATTTACCGCAATTAATATTATATATATATATTTAATATATATCTACCATATTTTAAAATTTTAAGTGTAAATATAAACAAAATGTAAAAAAAAAAAAAGGACCGGTACGGTACGCCGGAAAATGCCCGGAACGGACCGGTATTGTCCGGTACGTCCGGTATTGACCGGAACAGGCCGGTATTTTAACCGGAACGGAACATGACTTTTTGCGTTCCGTTTACGCACCGGTACGGTACGTACCGGCCGGTACGGAACGGAACTCACAACTTTGCCGGAAACATCTAACAACTTCTCGACCACAAATAAAAATTTACAAATTTTTCACTACCGAAAACACCCCTCAATATTGTTGGTTAACAGTGATTATTAGTTTTCTTTGAACCTCCCTTTTCTTTTTGGTTTGCATAAGATTGTACGAATAGGAAAAGAAGCAAAAATCCAAGAAGAGGGGCGACATAAATAAGCAAAAATTTGTGCTTTTTCGGCAGTAACAGCAGTTGCACTATCATTTGAAGGCATTAACAATAGGAACAACTTGATTCGTCTTAGTGCGGCCGAGGCTGTCTGATCTCTTACTAAGAACGTGGGTATAGACTACATGGGGATGATGAGGAAGTTATAAGCAAAATTATGGCAATAAAAGATGAGGATGATGAAAGGGCTAATATTCAGGCTCTTTAGAGCATCCTCATTGTAATAAGTATATGGGTATGGATAAGCAAATTTAACAATAATGCTCAAAAAATATCTCATATTGTAATAAGCAAAGTTAAAAGTCTTTTAGCAAATAACTAAATTCCACCCATTTCATAACCAAACTTAACAACTTTTACTAATAACCAAAACTCAATAACTTAAAAACACCCCACATTAGAATCGTCTCATTGAGACAAATAATTTAGACTGGTCGGATGCGTGATTGAAACTCGTTTGCGATTAGACAAATGTGCATTGTATATTGTGGGGTTTTTTGGTTAGAGATGCAAAAATAACCAATGTGAAGGTAGATGTTGTTAAGTTTGATTATGGACTAAATGGATAATCAAATGCTAACGTGGCACATTTTGGTTATTGATTTTGATTATTACCATTGCGGATGCTCTTAGCTTGATGCTTGAAAAGGGGTCCGGTTTTTGTGAGTTTTGGGTGTGGGTGGTTGGGAGTTATATTTTTTGTGGGGATTTGAGAGTCTTGGTTAGCTTCTTGTCAATCTTGAATTGTTATTTCCTTTTTGGGTCTTGACGGCATATACAGTAATTGTTAGCGTGTGAGGTTTCCTTTTTTTTGGTTTTTTCTCTGCCTTTGTGATGTCTTATGCTTATTAGGATCCTTTTAATCTTTGTAATTTGTTTTGAAAGATTACAAAAAATTGTTTTTGTTGTTCCAAAGTAAAAAAAGAGAGTAGGGAAAAGAAATTTGGAAAGAACACGTTCTTTCTCACTTTTCCAGAAAAAAAAAAAGGTAATGTTCAAAGGCCCACTGTATATTTTCATTTTCTTTGACAATGTTTAAACTGTTAGAAGTTTTTCTCTGTGCTTTGTAATCTTTATTTATGATTAAAAGTGGAACCCCTTGGTGTGAAGCTACGGCCAAGTGAAAAAATATCGGGCACAAAGTAAAATTAAATTTTATTGGAAAAATTACGTAGGCCGGGCTTGATCGGATTAAATTACTAGTATTTTATTTTTTAGTGTGCCCGGACTTGATCGGACGAACTACGGAACCGGTCGACATAGATGTGGAACTACTAAAGAGAGAATTTATACATCTAGACCATACACGAATTAAACATTCAATTTGCTCAAACACTAATTTTCTTGCCACATTGATCAAAATTCTCGAGCCATGTAATTATGTGAACCATGGTCATCAATGGTAATTAATCTCGGGAAATGATAATGTCAAAATTGTTTTTGTTAGTGCCAAAACTTTGACGCATAAAACGCTTGCACCATATGCAATGTACAGTACTTTTATGTATTAGAGTTTTGGCACAAACAAAAATAGTTTTGGCATTATCACTATTCTTAATCTCATCACTATCCTTAATCTCACCAAAGGAGATCCAAACAGCATATTCGAGACATCTATCGAGGGAACATTAAATTGAACCCACGATTTGCCAAAGAACTGTTAAGAAGCCATCTCCAAATTAAAAAGGGCCGTTAAAATCAGCTTGGAGCGACTGAAACAATGAGTAGCCGAAGACTTGGACTTTGGTCTATGATGTAAGCCAATAATTTACAAATATAGGTATTTAAATTTATTATTTTAAAAAAATATTTTATTAAAAAATTAGTATATTTTATTTCAATATTTTGCTAGAAATCTTCGAATTAGGAAAATAAGTATCCTAGAGTAATTAGTTTCCTAATTCTCTAGTAGATTTAGTTGCCTTTTAATTTTTGCTTGGTCACAAAGAATTGTTAGTTTCTAATTTTATTGTTTCCTTGTCTTTATTTCCTAGTGTGTATGGTTTCTTCTATTATAAAATAAGTTGTAAGCCTTAGGGTAAGGGCTTGTTTGATAACCTAGATTCAGCACTTAAAACTGAATCAATTAAGTAATAAGTGATTTAGTAGGTTTGATAACAACATTTTACATTACTTAACAAATTAAGTACCACTTAAAATATAAGCCAAAAAGTTTGAAAAAAATTAAGTAGCTTTGAGCCACTTAATTCTGACTGAATTTTTGTGTACTTATATTCAACCATCATACCACCATTACAACCACTCCCACCACCACCACCACCACTCTACAACCACCACTACCACCACCTCCACCACCACCACCACCACCTCCTCCACTACCACCACTCCTCCTCCACCACATCACCTCCACCACTCCACCACCACCACCACTTCCTCCACTACCACCACCACCACCACATCACCACCATCAGCTCCACCACTCCACCACCACCACCACCACCACTCCACCACAACCACCACCACCACCACTACCATCACTACACCACCACCACCGCTCCTACCACCACCTCCACCACCATCATCACCACCACTTCACCACCACCGCTGCTCCACCACCACTACCATCACTACACCACCACCACTACCAGCACTCCACCATCACTCATACCACCTCCACCACTCCTCCACCGTTACCAAAAGTATATTGTGACCGTTGGTAAAATAAGAGAGAATTGAACAAAATTAATTCATCATTTTTTTAATTCAGTACTTAATATATTCATCAAACAGCTTTTCAGCTTAAAAATTTCAGCATTCAGTTTTCAGTATTTAATTTTTCAGCTTTCAGTTTCAGTTTTCAGTTTTATCAAGCAACCCCTAAATCGATCAGTTGATTATGATTGATTAATGAACATTTGATAAGTTTTTTCAAAATTGTGTGTTCGTAGAGGGAGTACCTCTAATTCGTATTTGTTCGTGACTGTCCTTGTTGCACTTTTCTTCTCTTTCAACGCTTTCCTACATCAGTTGGTATCAGAGCCAATAATTCACAAATATAGGAATTTCAATTTATTATTTTGAAAAAACTAGTTATTTGATTTTAATAATTTGTTAGGAATCTTCGAATTAGAAAAATAAGTATCCTAGAGAATTAGTTTCCTAATCCTCTAGTAGATTTAGTTTTCTTTTAATTTTTGCTTGTCACAAAGAATTGTTAGTTTCTAATTTTATTGTTTCCTTGTTTTTATTTCCTAGTGTGTAGGGTTTCTTCTGTTATAAATTAAGTTGTAAGCCTTAAGGCAAATCAGTTGTTTATGATTGATTAATGCAAATTTGAGAAGCTTTCTCATAATTATGTGTTCGTAGAGAAAGTACCTCTAGTTCATATTTGTTCGTGATTGTCCTTATTGCGCGTTTCTTCTCTTTCAACAAACTTCTCTGCATCAGTTGGTATCAGAGTTTGTGCTCGATTACGGATCATGGCGCGACAAGGAGTTCGTTATAGTCGTTATGTTGTTGCCAAAGATGTGTATGAATGAGGTAAAGCTTCACGAGAAGCATGAATGGAGGAGAGATTTCAACAACTTGAGAGCAGCGGATGGAGGAGGTGTTTGGAGCGCTAACTGATCAAATTGTTGCCATGTCTGTTTGTGAAAACCCGTCTCGCCCTCGTTTGGTTCAACCTTGGTTTCCGAAAGAGGAGGAGGTGTTGGATGACGTTTCTATTACCAAATCTTTGACCGGTAACCATCAGTCGAGGGGGAAGACAAAGGTGGATGAATTAAGCTACATTGAGTGACCATTCACATCAAAATCTATTCCAAATCCAATTGTGGATTGGAGTAAGCTGCCGATTATCGACAAAAACCGTTCTTTTTTGGACAAAGTTGCCGATGAAGAGAAAGCCTTGCCAGTTATGAAGTTACCTTAACTTCCGTGTTAATAATAGATTTCTCCCAAGATAATATTAGTTCTCTTGCAGAAAGAGGAATGAAGCACTTCACATTAAAAACAAAAGCTGAAGGCAACTTATCACATGTGATAATTCCCACCATAAGTGCACATGAACATGAAGAAAACCTCTTTTTTGGCAACTTCAAAAATCAGGATCCTTTTTGGAAACCTTATGAAGACTTTGTAGGAAATAATCTGTGGCTTTCGATTCTGGAGCATGATAGATTTTGTTCTCTGACAGGAATTCATCTATTATTTTTAGAGTATTGTTTATAATTTCGATTTGGGAAAATAAATTTGAA
Organism: Rhododendron mucronatum var. ripense; assembly: GCA_019656295.1. Lineage (NCBI taxonomy): Eukaryota > Viridiplantae > Streptophyta > Magnoliopsida > Ericales > Ericaceae > Rhododendron > Rhododendron mucronatum. The sequence continues at coordinate 5,257,306 of BPLT01000010.1, forward strand.
GTATAAGATTGATACTGACAAGCTTTGACGAACTCGACTATATAAAGTCGAGGACGAGTTTCTTCAAGCCGGGGAGAATGATGCAAGGCAACAATTTACAAATATAGGAATTTCAATTTATTATTTTGATACAATATTTTATTTAAAAAATTATTTTATTTTATTTCAATATTTTTGCTAGGAATCTTCGATTTAGGAAAAGAAGTATCCTAGAGTAATTAGTTTCCTAATTCTCTAATAGATTTAGTTTCCTTTTAATTTTTGCTTGGACACAAAGAATTGTTAGTTTCTAATTTTATTGTTTCTGTTAGATTTCTTCGAGAATTCCAACCTAAAACCAATTGGTAATAGGTGGAATAGCCTCTAGATTTTATTTACCAACCTTGGATGGCTTACATGAGTGATGTGGGATAAGTCTAACACTTCTAGGCATGGCAGTTGCACCCGAACCCGCCCCGCCCCGCCCCAAACAAGGTGGGTTTTTCACCTCATTTTCGGGTATAGGGTCGGGGTAGGGGTAAAATTTCTAAAATCCGGCTGGGTTCGAGTAGGGTTCAGGGTGAAAGTACACCGCCCCCAAACCCGCCCTGATATTACCGGCGCCGAGTTGTATTTATATATAAAATTATACTTTTATTACTAATCTAATTATCATTATACTAATTTTTTTTATATTTTTACCCTAATATTTTTATCAATTTACTAAAAAGACCTTCTAATCTTACCTTTATATTTCACCATTATACTAAAATAACTACTCCGTATGAGATTAAGATTTGGAGGGTTTTTTTAGAGGTTTTTTTAAGGGTCCCCGGAACTGTCCCGATTTATTTCAGGCCGGTTCTTAGAACCCTTAAAAAAACTTCCCCAAGTTTCCAATCTAATTTTGATGATCTGAGCCGCTCAATATAATCAGAACGTGATTTTAAAGGTACCCGCGTGAAATCAGCAAAAAAAATGACCGGAAAGGGCTTCATCCGAACAGTTTTTTGTTGAACTTTATTGAATGGTTCAATAAAAAACTGCTCAAATCAAGCCCTTCCCGGTTATTTTTTTTGCCAATTTCTCGCTAGCACCCTTAAAATCACGTTTTGAACACATTGAACGGCTCGGATCATTAAAATTTTATCGAAAACTATGAGATTAAGGTTTGGAGGGTTTTTTTAGAGGTTTTTTAAGGGTCCCCGAAACCGCCCTATATTTATAATTATTTTATTTTATGTTAATAATTTTTTTAATTTCTTATGGAGCGGGGCGGGGCGGGGTCAAGGCTGTGTAATAATTTTTGAGTCGAGGCCGGGGTATTGCCATTCCTAAATACCGTCTCTCACTTGCAGCCCGGATGCACATGGAGGTGACAGACCAAGAGCTGAGTGATTAACTCGGATGACAGAGATGATAGAGACTTTCCCACAAGAGGTGAGGCCATCCAAGACCTAGTTCTGATACCGTGTTAGATTTACTAGTGTGTAGGGTTAAAGCACTTATTGCCAATTGATTTTAGGTTGGAACCTTCTAAGAAATCTAACAGTTTCCTTGTTTTTAGTATTTCCTAGTGTGTAGGGTTTCTTCTATTATTAAATAGGTTGTAAGTCTTAGGACAAATCCGTTGATTATGATTGATTAATAAAAATTTGAGAAGTTTTCTCATAATTGTGTATTCGTAGAGAAAGTACCTCTAGTTCATACTTGTTCGTGATTATCCTTGTTGCACATTTCTTCTTTTTCAACACGATTCCCTGCATCAGTCTTTGTATAATATTATTAACTAATAATTCTCTTCTCGTATCCTTTTTAAAGGTGATAAGTTTCCTCGATTTTCCTCCCACTCGTTGTGCTTGACTAAAATAATGAGCCGTGTCAAAAATTTATAAAAAAAACAAAAAACAAAAAAGAGACTAAAATAATGAGTAGTTAATAGAGGTGCAAATGGGCCGAGTTGGCATGGGCACGGCACGAGCACGACATGTTTGCAGGAGGCACGGCACGGGAACGGCACTGTCTTAGTGGGCACGCAACATGGCATGGAGGCACAGAAGTGAGCAGGAACAACACGGGCACGACACGACACGGTCTTAGACGGGCACAACACGGAAGTAGGATGGGGCGTGGGTCACGAAACTGCAAGACACGGTTCTAGCCAGGCACGGCACAGTACGGACGCGTGGCACGGTACGGGCACAGAAGTGAGGGGGAACGACACGGGCACGGCATGACACAATCTTAGACGGGCACGGGCACGACACGGAAGTGGGATGGGGCACGAGTCACTACACAACATAGTTCTAGCCAGGCACAGTACGGGCACGACACAGAACTAGGGCACAAGTCATGACACGACACGGTTCTAGCCAAGCACAGCACGATACGGGCACAAAAGTGAGGTGGAACGACACGGACACGGCACGGCACGACACGGTCTTAGACGGCACGACAAGGAAGTGGGATGGGGCACGAGTCACGACATGACACGACACGGTTCACGGCACGAGCAAGACACGAGGCATGGAAAAACCAAAAAAAATATGTTATTAAATAAAAAAGGGATTTCATATTATATTTTACTTTATTTTAGTGTATTTTTTGATAATCCAATAATTTATTAATCTTTTCCATTGTTGGTCCTCAAAGTATTACTTGCTTGCCGTTTTGGTCCCCAACATAACAATTGTAACAATTTCATTCCTAACATTTCAATTTTGCGTTTAAAAGGTCCCAGTGGTTGACGGCGTCGCCTCTCTCTGTTAAATTGATTAGGTAAATTACAAATATCATCCATAAGATTTAAATTTGCATAATAGTAAAGCCCCTGTAGAGACCCGTATTTTATGAAAATGATTTAAAGGTTTTAAAAATGCTAAAGTGTTGCATAAATGAGAAATTTATGAGTTTATTTGATTTGGGGGTTAAATGATAGGATTGTTATTTGAGAGAGTGTGAGTGCAATTAGTTTGTATGCTAGTATATATATAGGTGTCTGTGTGGATAAGGACCACACAACACAACCTCATATCTCTCTCTCTCTAGCCGGCCCTCTCTCTCTTTCTCAGTCTCTCAAACCAAAACCCATCCTCTAAGCTCAAAACTCTTAGCAATCAACCTCCATTCCACTCTCTTGATGTGATTTCAAGCTTGTGCTTCATTGGATAGAGCTTGGAGAGGAGTATTCATGCAGGATTTCGAATTCAAAAGCTAGGGCCTGCTTGTTTGGGTTGGATCTTCGTGTTTACACTTCGAGGTTGGGATTTCTTACTCACTTTATATGTTTATGAGTTGATTTCGTGCTTTAATTAAGCTTGGATCGTCAATCTTGGTGTCCTTAAAAAGCTGTCAAAATCTGCAGAAAATCACCTAAAACCGCGTAGGGATAGATCCCCCATTTTCATCTCTCGACCAGCAGCACCAAGGATCGATCCCTGGTGAAGGGGGGATCAATCCCCCTCCCTTCAAGACAACAACTTTTTGCTGTTTTGTGTTTCCTCGACCGTATTGAGCCCCGAACACTTTTAAACCCTTTTGGACACCTCCTAACCTATTTCAAGCATGTTCAATTGAATACCGTTGGTTAATCTAAGTTACCCTCATCTCGTTGGTCTTCCGTTAAGAATTGTAACTTGATCAGTTAAAACTTGATCAAAAGGCATCTTATGCGATTGATAGTACTTGGAAATCACTATGGCATGTTAGGATGGTTGAGGTAGCCGTGTTAGGTGCTATGGCACGATATGGTAATTGGTGGATTGAAAAACTTATAGTATAGAGGTTATCGAGTATTGTAGGCTATAAGGTATAATGTGGAATGCTTAGTTGGTCAATAGGGGCTTGCCTAGAGGTCCGGATGAGAGTAGGGTAACCTATACCCTCGTGATTCGTTTCATGGAACTTTCTAAATTCCTTTGGTGTTCGTTCTTTAAGATTCTAGTTTAGAGCCTAACAGGTGGTGCGTCATAGAGTCGTGTGGGTTCAATACGTGACGAAGGATGCCGTGATGGACTTAGAGGAACGATGTGAGTGTGTGTAGTTGTCAATGTACGTTGTGATATGTTTACAAAGTTTGTATTGTCTTGTATGATGATGATTGAAAGAATGTGAATTAGGGGATGTTGCTTGCTCGTATAAGGATTGACAATGCATGTGTTGGTATGTGTGAGTTGAGAATTCGAATAGAGGGTCCCGTAACGCAAGATGTGGTAATACGGAAACTCTAGAGGACCCGCAACGCAAGGTGTGGTAATGTGGAAACCCAAGTGGAGAGAATTCACTATAACGCAAGGTGTGGTAATACAGTTGAATGTCTCGCATGATGAAGAGAATTATGATTGACTTTAGAAATTCATGTGGTTGTTTGGACTATTTGTTGTTTGAGATTGTGACTGTTGAAAAATGGAATAAGCGGTTAATTCTTTAAGGTTTTATTAAAGAAAAAAATGTGAGTTTTGAAAAATCCTCTGGTATTTTTGAGCGAATCAGCGGATCCGGTATTTGGGCACAAATCAATGGACTCCAGCATTCAAGCTCAATTAAACGAAGCTTGACCCATAATGGTCTTGAGTTTTTCTCTAAATTGTTTTGGAAATCAAAAAGGAAAGTTTTATGAAATGAGGCACTATGGTGAATGGTATGGAATGAGGAAGTTGTTTGTGGCATTCATTCGAAAAGTTATTAGATAGTTGAACAGTTGTTGCAGTTTGTTCGATTGATATGAGTTTAAATGTTGGTTCTAGTTGACGTGTGAATGGTTAGGGTTATCTCTAAGACATCTGAAATCCCGCAAATCTAAATTCGTCAATTCATTTTGGTAACTTCTCGTGTATCTCATGTTCGCTTGTTGAGTCTCATTCGCATTTGGTGCATACTTCATTGCATTTTCATATAACTTGAGTATAGATTTCTCTACTAAGCTAGTGTAGCTCAACCTATTATTTTCATATACAAAGCAAGGAAGTTGGCATGGTGTGCATCTTGTGCTTGTTGATCATGTGTCTCGGAGGTATAAAAGAGGCGATTATTTGCATTTGTCTTGAAAGAATGATTATTGTAAGCTGTAATATTATTTTTGGTATTTTGGAAACTGGGGGCTTCGAGCCAAGATTGTAACCTTTGCATTTAAATTTGAGAACAGGGGAAGACATGTCATTTGGGTATTATCGGTACTTCAGTAATGATTTTGTCTATTGAACTTGATTATATATTATTTACGTTGAAAATCAAGGGCGTGACAAATTGGTATCAGAGCGTTACGTTTAGAATACCTCTAGATTGTTAGGAGACTTTTAGTCTTACTAGGGTTTGCCCATGAACGCGTTTTGAATACAACTAAAATGAATTATGAAACTATTGACCACCCTTGCCAATGCATGAAGCTAATTTATACGGAAAGATTTTTTCTTAAATTAGGTTCAAACAAAGTTCTTGTAGTGCATACCCATACCCGAAGACACGGCTTGAACAATCACATAAATTCTTGCAAACAGAGTTCTTTATTCCATTGAGGCATTCTTGCAAACATGCACCAAAATTCTGCTAATAAAAAAGAAGGAAACTACCTTACAGTTATGAGTCTGGTCTCTCCTCTGATTTGGTGTTGCTTCTCTGGGCAAATTTTGAAAGGGGAAACCATATCAAAAGGTCAAAGAAAAAGTTAAATCTTTAAGCAGGAAAGGGGCCTTAAAACCCTGCTTTTTAGAGGCAGAAAATTAACACATATCTTGAACAATTTTCACACGCTCAAACAATCGGCACACATAAATTAATACTGAGCTCACGCGCAATATTTCAACCCTTGCCAAGCAATTCCAACTATGCAAAAAATAAAAGCACATGTCCATGCCTTCGAAGTTCGAACAATAAACTGCTTTAATCTAAATCGTCTGATCTCAAAATTCACATTTTAAAGAAAGCTTCATCAACTAATTGTCTTTTCTAAAGGCATGACGAAATATAATCTCAACGAATCTAAAATCAATTACCCGCTGTTACAATTGACCATGACTATACTTTTTTCAATATTCGTCTGACAAAATTTGCGAAAAAAATAAACCATACATGTGTTTAGTAAGTGCGTGTAATTAAATTGATCATGAAACAAAAAAAATTCTTAAATTTCCTTTCTTTTTTTCCTTATCACTCCAACTAATGTCCCTTTCTGCCAACATTTCTTGGTTACTTCGTAGCCAACTAAAAATTTAGGTGAACTTAAAAATTAGAGATGCTTTAATTTGCAACCTCTTTGTTTGACCCACAAAAAACCACAAAAATAGGGTTTTAAGCAAGACGCCAAGCCATACAAATGATTAGAGTATAGTTCCTCAATTGCAAACATAGGACTCTCCTTTTTCTTGGCCCCTCCGCTAGGCGAGAATTAGATTAGTCTCTTGAAATTAGTCAAGTAAGCTGGCCCTGCAAAAAAAAAAAAAAAAACATTGGCCAATTTGATTAAGTTGATATTGTAAAGAAATACACAATCACTGATGTCTCCAATTCTAAATACATTATTTAAAATTCTTGTGACGGACATAACAATGGAATTAAAACTAATCGCTAAAAGCTGTAAAATTGGTAAGATCAAAGCGTAAGGCTTGCAATATAGGAGAGAAAAAGAAAAATTAAGAAGTCACCATTGAACTGTGTGCGACGACGGTAGAAATTTGGACGAAAATTTTAATAAAATTAAAAAGAAATCCTTGGCACAAAAAAAAAATAATGAGAAGCTCATCGAAACCCAGCACACGTGCACGCACACACACAGAGAGAAGTGGAAGGAGGTTATGATAGCTTTGAATTTTGAAATTGCAAGTACTTTTTTTGTGATGGATGTAACAATGGAATTAAAACTAATTGCTAAAAACTGTAAAATTGACATTCAAATATAAAAGGGGAAATTATAGTAAGCCCCCTTCAACTATACCTCGGTAACGAGTTGCCCCCTTCATCGTTTAACTCGGACACTTAACCCCCTTCATCTTTTATGGCGTGACACTTAACCCCCTGCCGTTAGTGAGCCGTTAACGGAATTGTTGAAATTACCACTTTACCCTCTGTAGGTTATTTTTGTTTCGCTCATACCTTTTCGTAGGAAACTCTGTTTCAGCCCGTTCTTTTTTCAGAACTCTTGTTTTTTCCTCTATTTTATGGGTCTATAATAATTTTAGTATGGTTACTTTATGCTTTCTAAGGTTAGGTTGTATCTCGAGTCTAACCTCAAATTCTCCCAACTGTCACGAAAAGTGCCATCTACCAGCCTTTTACTTTTTTTTATTCTCTTTTTCTGTGAACCTATGGGACACTAGCTGCCATATTTCTGAAAATGTCAATTTTAACCCGCGTGGGCCGAAAAATATCCCAACCTATTTTCTTGTTATTTTTTCGTTATTTAATTAATACTAATGTTTATATTCGGTATCTTTTTTCTTTCTTATTTATTTAAAATTATTTTAGTGTTCCAATTTTCAATCCGGTTGAATTGGTGGAAAGATCTTGTTTTCTTTATCATTTTATCTTTAATGGACATAATGAATTTTTGAACTCGTAGAATCAAATCTCTCTTAGGGCTAATCAACGAAAGCCCTAAAGTCAAAATTTAATTATGGTCTTTTAGAATAGAATGATAAGGAAACTAAAATCTTTCCACTGGTTCAAACGGATTGAAATTTAGAACACTTAATTTTTTAACTATATTTTTAAATATATAAACTGTTTGAAAAGGTTAAAAAAATTAAGTGTTCCAAATTTCAATCCATTTGAATCGGTGGAAAGATTTTAATTTTTTGATTATTTTATCCTAAATGATCATAATTGAATTTTATCTCTGTGGCTCTCATTGATTAGCCCTAATAGATATTTGATTCTAAGACTTTCTTAAGGCTATTCAACGAGAGTTCTAGAGTCAAAATTTAGGATCCTAAATTCTGAATGAAAACTTAAATTGTGTCATGGCCCATGAGGCCTTGAGAGGGATTAAGTGGCATTCCACTAAGCACTTTTTACAGTTTTTGGACTTTTACTTATTTTTATCTTTATTCAATTTTTTTTGCATTTGTTCGATTTGCGCTTCACTTTTTTGGTTTTTCATTTCGTTTTGTCAAGACGAATTATTAAAGTAAAAAATTATGACATTTATCATATTTTTTTTGAAAATATTCTAGATAAAGGTCAAAAAAACTGGTTTTATCTTGATATTTTTTAAAAAAAATTGGTAAAAGCTATAATTTTCTACTTTTCTAATTTTTCTTGACGGGACGAATTAAAAAACTCAAAAAGTAAGGCGCAAAACTAATATACGTAAAAAAAAATTGATTTAAAGCGGAACTTGATTTTACGACGAAAATTGATGAGATGCAGTCTAAAAGTGGGCCACAGAGTTAAAATTTAATTACGACGAAGGATTGAAAATTGGAACACTAAAATAATTTTAAATAAATAAGAAAGAAAAAAGATACCGAATATAAACATTAGTATTAATTAAATAACGAAAAAATAACAAGAAAATAGGTTGGGATATTTTTCGGCCCACGCGGGTTAAAATTGACATTTTCAGAAATATGGCAGCTAGTGTCCTATAGGTTCACAGAAAAAGAGAATAAAAAAAAAGTAAAAGGCTGGTAGATGGCACTTTTCGTGACAGTTGGGAGAATTTGAGGTTAGACTCGAGATACAACCTAACCTTAGAAAGTGTAAAGTAACCATACTAAAATTATTATAGACCCATAAAATAGAGGAAAAAACAAGAGTTCTGAAAAAAGAATAGGCTGAAACAGAGTTTCCTACGAAAAGTTATGAGCGAAACAAAAATAACCTAAAGAGGGTAAATTGGTAATTTTAGCAATTCCGTTAACGGCTCACTAACGGCAGGGGGTTAAGTGTTACGCCATAAAAGATGAAGGGGGTTAAGTGTCCGAGTTAAACGATGATGGGGCCAACTCGTTACCGAGGTATAGTTGAAGGGGGCTTACTGTAATTTTTCCAATATAAAATTGACAATTTCAAATATGAGATGAAGCCCCGTGCAATATGATTGTTGGAAGAATTTTTCGATTAACTCCAACTCCCAATTTTTTTAAACAACGTGAAGAGAGAACAAAGAACTGGCCGCAAAAAAAAAGAATAGAATTCACCATGGATAGAGGACAAAAAACTAATTTTCTAAACAATTAAGAGTCATACCTATGGAGAGAGAACCGGAGAGAAGGCGAGGGTCAGGGAGACAGGAAAGAGAATTGGAAGGAAAACGTTTAGGGGGAGAGAGAAAATAAAAAATTATGAGAATAATCGCCAAAGACTATATTGCTCAATCAAGCTTTCATTACCAAAAATCAAGCTACCCATAAAAATTTGTCACCCAAAAATCTACCATTATATTATTTCTCCCAATCAAATCTTTCAAAAAATTTGCCATGCTTCAAAAAATTTGCCATGCCAATAATTAAGATTCCTGTAAAGTAAGTGACTGAATATTGACTGAACATTTCCAAAACTTGAACATTCAAACTGAAAAAATCACTCTCAACCGTCTGATGATATCAATCTGAGTCATTCAATGCCAAGGGTTGAATGAAGGGTAGAGATTTGTGCAGGGAAATGTGTGTTAAGCCAATGGTGAAGATTTATGTAGGAAAAATGTGTGGACCATCACACCGTCACGATTTGTATTATAGACTAGATATTGCCCGTGCCTGAAGGCACGACACAACACGTTTTTAAACACAACTAAAATGAATTATCGAGGAGTGTAATTTATTTTCTTGGTCGAAGAATGTGTATTCAAATTTTGAAAAAGGTCCAACTTCCAATGTCTGAAATCTAATATGAGTGAGAAATCAATTCTCTTTCACAGATGATTTATAATACAATTCACGACGGTGTGGTAGCCCACACATTTTTTCTACATAAATCTTGACCGTTTGATTTAACACACATTTAGGGTCAATTCTCTGGAGTGCTGTAGCTAAGCATGGGTATAAGGTCGTAGTTCTCTTGCGAATTTCCATAACAATATCACACCTATAGGATTTTTGTTTTGGAGATTGGGTACAGTGTATGTCAATTAAGGTCAATTTTCTACCATGAATTGGTGATTTTAGTGGTACTGCTATACTTTTCTAACTCAATTTCTTTAAAGTGAGAGGGTAGACATGGTGATGTTAATGGACAATATGAGCAAATCTTCCTTTATTCGAATTTTGCAATACCATCTACCCATTCCCATACTATTAGCCCATCTGTTTGAATTTATTCTCCTTTTCTATTAGCTTTCGATCTTTTGCTTAAGAACTAATTATTTTAATATGCTTTTTATCACTCAACAATAATTGCCATTGATGGTAAAATAATGTTGACCCGTTTTAGACAACTTCTTAGGACTTTTAGTTTTGGACGATCTAAACATCTATGGACATGTGAATTGATGTATTTTATACCTTGGTCGTGGATATTCATTTGTTCGTTTTCTTAAATATGAAGGAAATTGTTGTTGTTGCTTTTGTGACTTCTCTTTTTTATCTTTATGTGCCTCCTTTTCTTTTTCTTGGTTGTTTGGTTGGTATCTTAGTAGTTAGAATGACTCCCTTTTTCATTTGTATCTTGACAAAGACACACAAGTGGGTTCCTTCGAAACTCGAACACACAAGTGCGAGTGTTATGCTCTCTTACTTCTGGATTTTAGAGAGCATTTGATAGCACATATAAATTATTAGTGTTGTTTACATTATTTGTCAATAGTATAATGAGTAATTAGTTTTTCGTGGTGATAAAATTATGTTGCTAGGTCACTCAAAATCATATTGAATAACGAATTCTTCAATTCATGCCTAAACAGGCAAGCCCTAGAGTAACACAAGCATGCCCAGAGGAGTTTGTACCTTAGTTTGTACCATATTCAACTTCAACTTAAAATCTGACTTTGCATAGAAATAACTAAGGTACAAACTCCACATACTTTTTAAGCTCATATTGAATTGATCTCTCTCACTCACGTGTATCCCAAAGTAGCAGCTCTCTCCCTCTCTCAATCTGTGTCTGTGTGTGTTGTGTCTGCAAATTCAAAATTATACTAATTAACTATGAAAGAGAATTGATTTGTCACTCATATTAGATTTCAGACATTAGAAGTTGGACCTTTTTCAAAATTTGAATACAAACTCTTCGACCAAGAAAACAAATTACACCATTCGATAATTGATTTTAGTTGTGTTTAAAAACATATTGCGCCGTGCCTTCAAGCACATGCAATATCTAGTTAAACCAAAAGAAGAAACAAAATGAAAATTTGCAAGAGATCTAGAACATAAAAATCAATTCGATTTTGAGAGAACATCAAAAGCCTATACAAACCCAGCTATCATACTTACCCACAATAAAAACCTTTTATCATAACCAAAAGGATACTTGTATTTTGATTAGAGTTCAAGAAATTGGAATTGAACCCACTCCAATGACCTTATCAAACTACTTGGAACAAAAAAAATCACAATAATACACTTAAAATACAGTAACTACTCAAGACACTATTGGAAGAAAAAGATATAGCAAAGATAAAAGGAAAGGGATTTTGTACCACGCGTTGAATAAAATCCTAGAACACAAAACCGAGAATAAATGATGACGGGAAAGAGAACAAAAGAGCTATATCTGTGGAGAGAGAACCCGAGAGAGGTTGAGTGTAAGGGAGATGGGAAAGAGAACTGAAAAAAGAGGTTTAGGGGAGAGAGAGAGAGAGAGAGAGAGTAGGAAACAAACAATGAGAATAAATCAGTTTGGTTTGGTTAGCATTCATTATTGAGAATAATTGAAGACGTAACCAAAAATTCGTTCACCATTCAATCCTTACCAAAAAAAATACAGTTCACCATTCAATCCTTACCAAAAAAAAATGTATTTAATTAGCATTCAACGCCTACCAAAAATTCAACGCCAAAACTGCATTAGATAATTATATTCAACCATATCATTACTCAAAATTGCATTAAATCGTTTCTCATTATATTCGTTAAATTCGACCATTTAGAATTCCTTACCAAAACTACATTCAGAATAAATCATTACCAAAACTGAAAAAATCATTACTCAACCATTTATTCCAGAAAATGCAAGGTATTTACGAAAATGCCAAGGGTTGAATGAATGATGGAGATTTATGCAGAAAAATCCATTCAATCCTTACCAAAAAAAATGCAGTTCACCATTCAATCATTACAAAAAAATGTATTTAGCATTCAACGCCTACCAAAAATTCAACGCCAAAACTGCATTAGATAATTATATTCAACCATATCATTACTCAAAATTGCATTAAATCTTTACTCATTATATTCGTTATATTCGACCATTTAGAATTCCTTACCAAAACTGCATTCAGAATAAATCATTACCAAAACTGAAAAAATCATTACTCAACCGTTTATTCCAGAAAATGCAAGGTATTTACCAAAATGCCAAGGATTGAATGAATGATGGAGATTTATGTAGAAAAATGTGTGTTAAATCAAACGGTCAAGATTTATGTAGAAAAAATGTGTGGGCCACCCCACTGTCGTAAATTGTATTATAGATGGATTAAAAAAAAAAAAGCATTGCATATTTTAACAAAACATGTATGTGCTTGCATGACCAACATTTGTTCACCGATGTGGCTTTTCATTTACGTTTACTCGGATAGGTGGAATGTTGGTGACCCATGTCTCGGAAAAATGGAAGTTTGGCCTGTGCGTAGTGGGTGTGGCAGCATTTATTGCTATTGTTGCGGTTTCCATTAGTAGTCTTGTTCTTGGATTCTTTGTGGTAAGATGTCTTTTAGATGAGCTGGAAAACCGTGAGTGATTTGTGGTGGTTGTGCGTAGTGCCGAGGTCGATGTGTGAAAGTTGATATCTGTTAGTATAATAGAAGTGCTAGACTATTAATGAGACTAGCGAATGAGCCCGTGCCTGAAGGCACGGTGCAACACATGCATTTTGAAGACAACTAAATTGAATTATCCTTCTCTACCTAAAAAAGGGTACATTTAATCAATTTCAAGCAAGTGAAATTCAAAAAAACACACTACTAGTTTACAACTACCAACAAAAACAAAGTTGTCTAAGTTTCGCCAAAAAAAATATGATCACAACCTAAGCCAATTAAACCACTGCATAATGATCCACTCTTTCAACCTCCCTAACCTCCGCAAAATATGCATAGAGCAATTTTAACAATTCATCAATTAAGTTAGATATAAAAACCTGCACATTTCATCACATCCCTTCAGAAATTGATAACTAAGAATGATTTCTAATAGAAAATGAGCCCATGCCTGAAGGCACTTATTCAAAAGCATTGATCAACGGCCTTGACTCATTCAATTTTCAAAAATTCTAGCACCACATAAACACTCACACACACCCACTCAACATAGGATCATCAAAATTTAGTGCATTGAATTCCAAAACAATCAAGCAATTTTTTTAAGTTAGAAAATACAAATTAAAGAAATTGACTACAATACAATTGCATGTGCTGAGCCTCATACCAACTACTCTATTTTACTATTGACTCAATGATAAATGCCAAAATATACATATTTTGGCCCTCCAATCTACATTTATTAGTCATTTATTTTTGTTAATTGGTATTTATTATGTGTTTTTACGTTTACAGGTCGCTCGAGCTTGATTTTTATGATTTTGGGTAAAAATGGAAGTTAGCAAAAGTTTTGGATAGAAGTGCAAAGTGCAATGGAATCTTGAATGGTCAATTTAATATTAGTCAAAACCCAAAGGACCACTATGCAATTAATACCATATATCCCTGTAAAACCAATTTATTATACCAAAAAGTTTCTCCGACGACGAATACTTCTCTCTCTCTCTCTCTCTCTCTCTCTCTCTCTCTCCCAAGCGGTGCCTTTCTAGGGTTTCTGGAAATCATGGCTACAGACAGTGGTAGCCAAGACCAATCTCATAAGTCTCACCGCTCTCACCAGTCCGGTGCGAAAGCCGAAAAGAAGAAGAGCAAAAGCAAGCACGGCGGCGGCGACCAGAAGCAGCACAATCCCAAGGTTCCTCTCTCTCTCTCTCTCTCTCTCTCTCTCTGCATAGATAAAGAAGTATACGTGCTCGTTATACTTATGTGAGCGTGTGTATATATGTGGTTTTGGGCATTTGCTTTTAGTTCCGACGGTAAAAGCGAAGCGGTTGCAGTCACGTGCGACGGAGAAAGAGCAGCGCAGGCTACATGTCCCAACCATCGACCGCTCCACGGGGGAGCCAGCGCCGTATGTTGTGGTGGTGCAGGGCCCTCCGCAGGTAATTAAAATTACTGTCATGATTTTTTTTACGTGAGTATTACAGTGATTAAGTGGTGCGACGTCTTGTTACTAGCTTAGTTGCTTTAAAAACTTGATGAATTTTGTTTGGTGCGACGTTTTGTTAGCTTGATGAATTGATTCATTGTGATTTTAAGACGTATCAAACAGGCAGTAAGTTGTCGGTTTTTAGGCTGCTATAGTGTCAAAATGGCAAGGTTTCTCCACTGGTTAAAAACAGATTGTGTGCAAAAAATTTGGCTTGAGAAATTTTGGGATGGAAATGGTGGGGTCCATTGGAGAGAGAGAGAGAGAGCCAAATCCAGTGGCAAAGCAATTAGTTGGCTATAGTTTGGTATAGGATGGGGGATGGTTTTAAATTATGGCTTTCAGAGAGGAATGGCGTAGGGTTAAAGATGCTCTAATTACTATGGATATATTAAAGTGATAATGATATTCAATTTGTTGAGAATTTGGTTTTTTTCCCCCTAGGTTGGAAAGTCTCTTTTGATAAAGTGTCTTGTGAAGCATTACACGAAGCACAATCTACCGGATGTCCGAGGCCCCATTACCATTGTGTCAGGTTTATTTTGCTTTCTCCTATCTGTTGTTATAGTTTTGTAAGTACTAGTTGCACCAGGAATGTTTCTTGTTTTCACTTATTGAGGTGCAAGTGGTTGATCACCATGTTTCAAACTTCTCGTTTTAGGAAAGCAAAGGAAGCTGCAATTCGTTGAGTGCCCGAATGATATTAATGGAATGATTGACGCTGCCAAATTTGCTGATCTAGCATTGCTTCTTGTAGATGGAAGTTATGGTTTTGAAATGGTGAGGTCTTGTCCGTATCGGATTGATCACCTTTTGCACGTCACCACTAATATTTTCAGAATCCGTTTCTAGGTTATTAAAATCCAGAATCAAGTCATGTATGAGTATATTTTAAACTATTGGAATTATTTTGGTTTCTGTTGGTTGGTTTTCGTGTTCGTATTAAGTGTTAAGAGTATCAGAGGGAAGCAAACTCCTTTCATTCGGTAACAGATAGAATATGCTGCATAGTGCATAGTTAGGATTGTGTTGCCGGTGAAAATTATCAAATTTTAGGGGTTTTAACTAGAGCAGGTACAGAGTTTAAAATCCCATAAAAATCATTGGAAGCTTCTGCAGCAACTGTTCCTTGAGTGGTTGTGCTTGTAAAATTCTGTTCGGTTTGCTGTTATTGCATGGTCAGGGTTGTGCATGCTAGATTTCTTTTGTGTTCTAAATTTAACAAGTTATGTTCAAAGATTTATTATTTCTATTCTTTCCCCAATTTTTTCAAGGTATCACTTGAGTCGTCTCTGTGCCACATTGGCTTGTGATCTGTGATTTTCTTCATTATTCTTTTTAAGTTTTTTGGGAGGTTAGATTTAAGTGTAACTGTTTTTTTTTTCTCTTCAAATTTGTCTACTCTTTTAGTTTGTACGATCATACAAGTTTCTGTATTTTTTGATTTATGAATTTTGTGTAATGGGTTTTTGTCTTCCAGGAAACTTTTGAGTTCCTTAATATTTTGCAAACTCATGGATTCCCTAAAATTATGGGTGTTCTGACACACCTTGATAAGTTCAAGGATGTAAAGAAGCTTAAAAAAACAAAGCAGCGCCTCAAGCATCGATTCTGGACTGAAATATATGATGGAGCTAAACTATTCTATTTGTCTGGTCTTATTCATGGGAAGTAAGTAACTGGCTGGCTTATCTTCTTCTGCAAGTTCATTGTGTTGAAACAATCATCAACATGAAAGTTATGATAAATCTTCAAAATGAACAGGTATCCTAAACGAGAGGTTCACAATCTTGCAAGGTTCATTTCTGTTATGAAGTTCCATCCTTTGTCTTGGCGAGTTACCCATCCTTACATGTTGGTAGATCGTTTTGAAGATGTCACTCCTCCGGAAAGGGTTCATATGAATATGAAGTGCAATAGAAATGTCACTTTATATGGTTATTTACGTGGCTGTAATTTGAAGAAAGGAACCAAGGTACGTCTAGCTAAACCTTTTTAGTTTTTAATTTTTGATGACCTGAAACGTAGTTTGGACCTCTATTTGAGGTTGATTATGTCTATTATTCCGTGATTCTATTTGTTGATTACCTTTTTAGATGGCATATTGCTTGCAATGGTTTTGTTTAGGATATCAAAAATGTGTACATGGAGTATCGTCTTATAACTTGTTAGTGTACCCCTATAGTGTGTGGTAGGACACTTTTGAATGCAATTCAGTTTGCACATAGAAAAGACACCATGATTCCATAATCTTGCTTGCATAGGATGATAATTGCTTGCTACCTGGAACAACTCTCCTTTGCAACTGACTAAGGTTTCATTGTGGACCAACATTTTCACTAGGTTAATGTTTCTTACTTACTGAAATTCTAAATGTTAAATGAAATTTTTGCGTCTTTTAGATCTTTGGGGTACAGCTCCTTCTGAGGGGTTGGATTCAAGGGTTAGACAATCTGTTGGGGATGAGGTAAGAATTGTAGGAGAAGTTGTATTGTGGGCTAAGAAGCATTGACCCAACCTTGGGTACTAAACCAATAAGCCACTAGACATAATAAGTCAAATAACAAGATTCGCAAGTGAGCACTGCAACACATTCCTACTACCTTGTCGCCATTAGGGTTACTGCTATTTGCTCTATGGTGTGCCATTGAGCTCAATGAATCGCTCTGGTACTACTTAGGAATAGTGGAAAGCCAAACCAGAATAGGATATTGTTCTAGTAGCTAGGTACTCCCTATGTCTCATTTTGTTTGCTCTCTAAGGGGAACTCGATTAATGCACGTCTCCTTAGAAAGTTTTATGAGATTTCCGATATTACCCCTGATTCTCCACCTTTAAAACTATGTGTAATCATTTGCGAGGGTTAGTGTGTGAAAATTTACACTCTTTTCTTTGAATTTTCAAACGTGACAAACAATTTGGGACATCTCAAAATACAATATTGAGCAAACAAAATGGGACGGACGGAGGGAGAATCATTCTAGCAAACAAAGCGTACCTTTGAATCTGGAAGAGAAAAATATGAGAACTGTTGAGAAGTATTGTTGATGTAGGATGCATTTGTCCTTAGGCTTACATCTCACCATATATATAACTGGGATATTTTTTTGGTGAGCAAGAAAACAAAGAGAGGAAATCAGAAATCTCACCAGAAATAGCAAGCAAATTTGAGGTAGTCCCGATAAAAGAACACTAGGAATAATATCATTCTGATGAAAATAGGCCGGACTAAATTAAATATTCCCAGAAATATATTTTTTTTCAAAGGAAAAGTTTCAAAAAAAAATTAAAAAAAATACCAGTATTGATTTGATTACTTTGACTCCTGAGGGTCACCTGCTCTGATAAATCTTTAGCCACTTTTTCTGTAGCAATTTGATTAAGAAAGTGCAAAATGGGGAAATATATCTTCTAAAGGAAGGGTTGCCACCATGAGTGATTCCAGAATAAACCAATCCTGATCCATTCTATTGATATTGATTATGGTGTCTCTAATGTTTCTTCACTCTGTTGCCCAGAATGTGGCCATTTTGATATGTAGAATGGGTATGAAAGCATGGTAAGCTCATGCAATACCTTACGGCCTCTTAAGTTTTTGACAAAGTATATTGTTTGAAGTTTGAACTACCAATATTGCTGTAAAAAAAAGAAAAAGAAAAAGAAAAAGAAAAAGTAAACTCATTGGAACAAGTCTTTTGTCCCAAACTCCCAATTACTTCAGGATGGCTGAAAAGGTATTCGATTGATTCCAACCGATTTTATTCGTGTTTGTGTATGGATTTAGAGATCTGTCCTTTGCTGGGTTCATAGGTTTTGCTAAGGTAACTTAAGGGTGTGAGGTTGATGACTGGACATAATGTTGATTTTAGGAACAATTTGAATTTTGTGAGAGGATACGGTGTATTGGGTCATTGCACATGCAGTTAGGTGGTGATTGAATTGTGTTGCTTTGAAGCTCTATTTTGCTTATCTAATTTCATTGTCTTTATTAGTGGTTTTTCTATTTTGAGTGTCGCACTAATAGTTAGCCTGGATCGGCTTGAAAATTTCCTGTAATTTTTTAATATGGGAAACTGTCAACTGTTGTTCACTGTTAATCTAATATATCAACCAAGTATTGCTATGTTCTATTGCTCTCTGTGTTTCATGTGTGATCTAATCTCCAGTTTGTAATCAGGTGCACATTGCTGGTGTTGGTGATTACAATTTAGCTGGCATTACTAGCTTGGCAGATCCTTGTCCTTTACCTTCAGCTGCCAAAAAGAAGGGACTGCGGGACAAGTAGAAGCTCTTTTATGCACCTATGTCTGGACTTGGGGATCTCCTTTATGACAAGGATGCTGTCTACATAAACATAAATGACCACTTTGTGCAGTTCTCTAAAGCTGATGACGAAAATGTAGTGATGTGCAAAGGACTATTCTTGTGAACATATATCGTTTTCTCACTTAAATTCCTTGTTGAACTTGGTATTCTATTGTATGGTATACTCGTGCATAAAAGGTTGCCTTTCTAATGCTTACTTAGTGGGAAGTGGTTATTTTCTTTCTGGTCCCATGGTCCCTTTTCTTTTCGTATTTTCATTCCCTGTATGACTACATCCTTACAGACCAACCTTTATATTGTCCTGATGAAGTACATTCGTTCCTCGATTTCAGGAAAGGACAGGGATGTTGGTGAGGTTTTGGTAAAATCACTTCAGAACACAAAATATTCCCTCGACCAGCAGTTAGAAAAAAGATTCGTTAATCTTTTTGCCAAGAAAGTTAGCTCCAACTGACCAAGAGGATGCTCACAAATCAATGGATCATATCAGAGATGTAGAGCCTGCAGAGAACTATCAGTCTGGAGAACCTGAGACTGATGATTCTGATGAAGAAAGTGATGCAGAGGAGTTAGATGGTTCAGAAATTTTAGATGAAGATGAAACTTATCAAGGGGGTCTGAAGATGAAAATCATGGATAATGATTCTGAGGAAGACAATAGTAATGTTCTGGAGGAGCATTTTCCTCCAGAAAAAGGCTTGAAGGAACATATTGATTTTCATGATGGAAGAATGAGGAGAAAAGCTTTCTTTGGAGATGGCTTTGGTCAAGACCATTTGATGGTAATATGCACTTATCTTTGTTTGTTTGGAGATTGTTTGCCAATGGAAGGGGGGAGATCTGATATCTTTTTTGTCTGTGTAGTTTGCTTTAGGTGAATGTGAATGCCTATTTACACCCTTTTGATTTTTGCTGAAATATCAACTATGTGAAATGTAGGATGCTTTATGCAGAATATGAGGTCCTTCTATTGCTTCCACTTATTTTGTATCTTTAATTTCAGTATGGCTGAGTGCCAAGACTTTTCTTTCTTTTAGATCTGATTTGCTGCTCATCTGAATAAGAAAACATCTCAGATCTGGTTTGCAGATAAAAAAAGGAAAAGATCAATTTTTGTTTTATCTGGTCTTTTGTCGAGCTTTGGCACAAGGAATTCTACCCCTTTTTATAGGTGAAGTAATATTTATGCCAGAGCTATTCGAACTATGCTCACCCAAGACACTCAACCAATTCTTTCTCCTTTTCCGAGTAAGCAAAAGCGTTGGAGATTCTTCCTGGAAAATGGGCACACAAAAAAGAGTCATTAGAAAGACTGAAAAGGACGAGCCACAAATAAAAAAGCATACAATGAAAATAGTTCTCCTCAGAAGAATTACCTAATCAAACTGGCCAAACTTATCTGTATCCTCAACTCAATACACATTATAATATTTTTGTGCAGGGCCCCAAGGAGTTGTTCATATTTGAGAGTACATTGTAAATTTGGATGATCAACTATCATTCATTTTGTGTGTGTTTTACGCTCGTGCTTTATGTAAGTACAATTTTGACTTGAAACAAGAACTACAGCTCATGTTCTACATACCTCGTCGGTCTTACTGCCATGATGTCCTAAATCGTGGCATTTGACTTGTATTTTAAGGGCAATTCAGTTTTATCTGCTCTTGGCATGGGTTAGTTAGCTCCCAGACCAATAGGAATATATGTCAACTTTGGAGTATTTCATCCAAAACTTTTGTTGTAATGTAGGTATCTTATGAGTTAAGATGGTTGGTTTGTTATGCTGGTTGTCTCGGTTTGTTTCTTGTATATCCCCTTGACTAGCTGTTAGTAGGGGTTTGGATGTCTTGTTTTGATTTCTACCAATGATAAGGGAAGTTGCTTGTACTTGTAAGGGCCTGTCCCCTTGACTTGCTGTTGTTTTGATGATTGTCTTGATTTCTATCCTTGATAAGGGAAGTTGCTTCTACTCATAAGGGCATTTCCCTATGTTACTTTTTCATATGATTCGGAGTAAGGTGTAACTTACCCAAAAGAGGATAAGAAAACTGTTCTATTGGTTTACAAGTTAAAGAAGTATGCTTATTAACATCAAGCGTACTATTATCTTACTCGTAGGTATTAATATTCACTTGTAGGATTCGGGGGACAGTGATGGTGCTGAAGATGATGATCCAGATGACAGATCTTCTCATTCAGATTCTTAAGAGGATGGAGAGAACTATTATAGAGATGCTACAGTTTCACACCTTGAATTTATGGTATTTAATTGCCTAGATATGTACTTCGGTGAAATAGTTCTCACTTCGTGAAGAGATGTGATTGTTCTAGGAATGCTATTTTTTATTTTATTTTTTTGTTTGCTAGTCAAAAGAAAGAAGTAAGGTCAAAGCAAGCAGGATTGATTGTCAAAGAATCTAAAATAACTGTCAAGTTTATCCACCTTCAGTGATCCTTAAATTGTCCCTGGGCAGAACTTGTTTTCTAATAAATTGCCTTCCTTCTGATGACTGTACTTAATAATTTCCCTGACAGAAGATGAGATGGGAAATTCTTCAAAATGGAAAGAGTCCTTGGCAGAGAGGACCGTTTTGAGACAGAATGCTAATCTGGAGCAACTTGTATATGGAAAATCTGAAAAAATGGCCAATATTTCTGACCAAGCTCAAGCCAGCAGTGAGGATGAAGGCAAGGATGATGAATTTTTTACGCCGAAAGGAGAGGGAACCAAGGTTGTTTCAGACGCAGTTAGTATAGTTGTTTCCTTTTTGTTTTCTGGAGCAAGAGATGCTTTTTTAGTGGATTAGATAATGTTGGTATAACCCTATAGATAAATGAATTCTTTTTTTTTTTGTGAATTAAATCTGAATAAATGACTAGCTATTTGTGCAATTAAATAATTGATGAAATATGAATTATTGCAGAAATCAAGCGGACGAGTGGATGGTGATAATGTCAATATTGATGACTGTTTCAAGTTCATAAATCATGCAAGTCTTAAGAACTGGAAAAATGAAGCATTAATTGAAAGCATTCGTAACCGTTTTGTCACTGGAGACTGGTTAAAGGCTGCTCAACGTGGTCAAGCGTCAGAAGCTATTTGTAATGATGATGATACCGAATTTGGAGAGTTTGAGGATTTGGAAACGGGTCAGAAGTATGAGAGCCACAATGCTTGCGATGATCTCCAGGAGGAAGATGCCACTAAAATTGAAGAGCGGAGGCATAAGAAGCTTGCTTTGCGTGCAAAATTTGATGCTCAATATCCTTCTGTTCCTCGTCGTTTCTCTTCTTATTTATAGCTGGTTCATGAACCACCAGTGAAATGATTCGTTGTATGAATGATCTTGCATCATCATGCATGACATGCCAATATTTAAATAGCTTTCATTTTATTTGCCACCCTTGTCATATTTGGAAACCACTTGATTTTGTGACCTTGATTTTCATTTATACATACAAAGGGTCTGAATCACCAGATGAGGATACTGATACCAAACATGGTGCAAAATCGCACCGAGGTCAAGCTAATGAAGGTGGATTTTTTGATAAGGTAACGGTATTTTGTGTATTTTCCGTAATTTATTGATGCAGTTTTCAGTAAAAATAGTATTTCTTTGATTCAATTTATAGACTTTTGATAGTTTTGTAATTTCTTTACTTTGTTTATTGATTCTTGCAGCTGAAGGAGGAGATCGAGCTTCGGAAACAAACAAATGTAGCTGAACTCAATGACCTTGATGAGGCAACTCGGATAGAAATAGAGGGTTATAGAACTGGAACTTACCTAAGATTGGAGGTTCATGATGTTCCCTTTGAAATGGTTGAATATTTTGATCCCTTCCATCCTGTTCTTGTTGGAGGAATCGGTCTTAGTGAAGAGAACGTTGGATACATGCAGGTTAGAAAAGCCTTTATTATTATTATTATTTTTTTGTCATTAACCCTGTCTCGGGTTTTGAGGGATGGGAACAGAAAGGAAGGGAAATATGTGCTTCCCTCCTTTAACTTTCACTTTCACTTGTTTGGTCCTGAATCCAATTTTCGTTGTCACCTCACTTTGAAGCTGCATCAATGTCACAAAGAAAATACCTAAATGCCTAATTAAAATTGGACCTGGCACAATTGGGAGATATCATATATGCCTGGACATATTGCGTATCAAGAACAGAAAAATTGCAGCTATGGTCATGAAGGGTTTTTGATCTTTCTAACTTTGTAAACCAGTCGTTTGATTTCAGATAATTTGAGAGCAACTATTGAGAGGAGTTACTTTTACATAATTGGCTTTAGCCAAAGCTCCGTAAACATAAGTGAAATCTCAAATGACTCAATAATGAAACTGGTTCTAGCAACTTTGTTGTTTGACAATATCTCTCAACTCTACTTTCTTTTAGTTCCAAATTCAACTCTACTTCCGTCTTTAATATTTCAATTCTACTTCCTTTCACAAGAGATTTATCTTTTTTCTTCTAGGTGCGGTTAAAGCGCCATAGATGGCACAAGAAAGTACTAAAGTCTAGAGATCCAATAATTGTTTCTAACTTTCTATTGGATGGAGGCGATACCAAACTACACCTGTTTATGCCATTGAGGACTGCAATGGACGGAGTCGTATGCTCAAATACACTCCTGAGCACATGCATTGTCTTGCCATGTTTTGGGGTCCACTTGCACCTCCACATACTGGGGTAGTGGCTGTTCAAAATGTATCAAACAATCAGGTTAGATATTGCATCTGGATGTCTTCTTTTGGTTGTTTTTTTTTCCCTGTTTTCCAGCTTGATTAACTGTTGAAGAGTCAACAAGTTCTTCCAATTTTGAATAGAAAGTGTCTGCCTGGTAAACTGCAATATACTCCTAATTGTGTTGATCTGAAGGTTTAATTTTTGTCTGTGGGATTTGATTTTGTTCCTGTCAACTATTTGATGATTACACACCAGATTCATCACAAGAGTTGATTATGTGCAAAAGCATGTCAATAGTTTACACCAAAACCAGGCTATTCCAAGTCTCTTTGAAACTCACCCACCAAGTTGCCTCCAACCCGTATTTATAAAAGTGAAATTCAAACTGGGAAAGTTCAAAGCACTACTTGACTTCAAGAGGAAAGTGAATCCATTCATTCTTACACCAGAACAAGTGTAACTTTGATCAAGGAAAACTTGAACTGAGAGAAAACTACATGACTTGCGGTGACACTAATAGAAAGCTCTTCACAGTATGTGGAAACTCTTCATTGGCATGACTCACCCCTTCAGACAAGCAAGTAATCAAGCTTCAGGATATCCATCTTCATTGTAACCTTCAAGCTCTATTAACCAGGCTAAGTTTGACGGATTCCTTTGGTGTGTAGCCCAAATTTAACCCTGGGTATTGCTTTTTGACTTTGAGCTTAAATCAGTCACATGGTAGGGTTTTAGCCTTGTAGACCGTTTCTGCTTCCTTCTCTTTTGGCTACGAGTACCAATATAACTAATTTGTTGGATAAAGTTTTTTTTTATTTAATCATGTGGGGGCATCTCTACAAGTGCTTTCTGGCCCTTTATAGCCATCTTTTTGATTGTTTCCTTTATTTTGTTCATTTCGTTTTAACCATGGTATATCTGTCCCTTCATAACTGTCTTGCTTTAGTAGTTTCTTCCTCTCAGATTTTGAAGACCATAACTTGACTTTGGTGTATCATTCATTGAATAAGATCTTAAAAAGTTAGCAGCTGCTGCGTTTTTCTTCCTCTGTAGTTTTCTAATGGTTATAGGATCTGGCTGTGGTGCACTTATGCAGGCAGTATTTAGGATCACAGCGACTGCATTGGTATTGGAGAGCAACCATGCAACTCGAATAGTGAAAAAGATCAAGTTAGTTGGGTACCCCTGCAAGATCTTCAAGAAGACAGCTCTTATCAAGGATATGTTCACGTCAGATCTTGAAATAGCCAGATTTGAAGGTGCAGCTGTTCGAAATGTTAGTGGAATTCGGGGGCAGGTGAAGAAGGTATGCCTGCCATATTTTTGTGCTTTGTAAATTAGACTATGTTTGGTACAAAGTAAATAAAGTTAAGTAAAACATTCTTAGAGTGAAATCATTTGCATCCATGCTGCATGACAATATTTACATATGATTCTCTGAAAAGTCCGTAAGTTAATTTTCGTAAACACTCAACTGTTCAATGCCTCTTGGCACCTAGTCCTCTGATGGCCATCCTCATCAATTGCTTCTGTCACTGCTGGCAACAACATTCCCCATTCCAGACCAGTAGTTACATGTGGGCCACCTTGGTGATTAATATCATCCTAGAAACATGGCAATAAAGTACCTAATATTTCCGCTCAAGTTTCTTTCTCTAGAATAGCCACGTTACTTGATGGATGAATCCTAAGGTGGGGAACGTCAACGGGGGCCCGCTGAAAGCAGTTTATTTGGATTTGATAACTATTCTTCAAGTGACATGTAGACATCGGAAAACGAAAGGGGGAAAAAATTCTTTCAAATTCCTTTTCCAGCAAAAATAATTTACAAAGCAAGAGCCTCAACATTGATATAATAGCATCAGTCTGCTGAAATGGCTATTTTCCCTTGTTTAATCACGCAAATGAAAGACTAGACATGACAGGCCAAGTGAATGATACTTTTTCACGGACTTGTGGATGGTTTTAGTAATTGTGAAGGATATGATTAATGTCCATTAACATTATTCTGAACAGGCTGCAAAAGAAGAGATTGGTAACCAACCCAAAAAGAAAGGGGGAGATCCTAAAGAAGGAATTGCAAGGTGCACCTTTGAGGACAGAATTCTGATGAGCGACATTGTTTTCTTGCGTGCATGGACTCAAGTTGATGTTCCTCAGTTTTACAATCCGTTGACTACAGCATTACAACCCCGTGACAAGACATGGCAAGGAATGAAAACGGTGGCCGAATTAAGGAGGGAAAAGAATATCCCAGTACCACTCAGCAAGGATTCACTCTATAAGGTAATCAACGAACCCCTACAATTTTAGAACTCATTTACTGTACTGGTATTTGATTTAAACTACACAGGCTCTCCACATCTAGATTTTAGAAAGGAAAAAAAAAAAAGTCAACCTTTTATATGAACATATATGCCACCGCTAGGTCAAAATCCTGGGTCCCTCTCTGAAGGTAATTAATATTTTTTTGGCCCTAAATTGCGGTATCCTAGGTTTTCTTTCTTTGGTGGTTCCTTCGCACTTTTTAACTTCTTAATTGTTCTTTGCATGTCTTTTCCCCCTTTTGACAGCGAATTGAGAGGAAGATGCGGAAATTCAACCCATTGGTCATTCCTAAGTTGTTGCAGGCAGCTCTGCCATTTGCCTCAAAGCCCCAGGATATTCCCAGTCGGAGACGTCCACTCCTCGAAAGTTGGAGGGCTGTCATCCTGCAACCTCATGAGAGTCAAATTCATGCGCTTGTTCAACAACTTCAGCTTATTAGACATGAGAAGGTACGTTCTTTATGGTTGAAATGTTATATTTCCTGAGATATTTGAACTTTTTGGTGGGCTTTGTATGGAAATACAGATATGCATCTTGTTGGCTTTCCCACTTCTAGGGGTAGCTTAAAACACATACCAGGTAGTTTAAATGTGCTGACAGATGAACTAATAAGATGGCATGCAAAATTAAAATGGAAAATGGTAATTATTTCTACATTCCTATTCTTCTCGCCTTAGTAGTGCCACATCCATTGCATGCCTAAGTATGATAGGCTTTAGAAGCCTAGAGTAAAGGGTGTGACTCCCTTGATCGTCAACAGTGAAGGCAGCTGCCCCTAAAAAAATTATTAAGGTTGTGTCTGATACTTGCGCCACTGGAAGAAATTTCTGGCTCCACCACTGACTGTCAATAAGCCTTTTGGGCCAAAGCGCTCAACTCTGGTTTGAAGAATTTATTATGTACCAGAGTGCAATGCCATTGAGGTTATAAGTAGCTCTAGCCTTCTGTGAGGAGAATTTTATAGCTTCAATTTTTCGAAGGAAAAGTTGAGAAATTATACATTCCAAAGAAGAAAATGAAAATATGAGGTGCAGGTATAATTGAGGCATGAATAATTTCTTTATTTTGTGGTGCAAGAGGACTACATTACAATACAAATTGTGGAAATTTGTTACATTAGCTGTTTGAGGTTAGTTGAAGATTAAAAATGAAAGACTTCTCTTGTTTCAGCTGATTGTAAGATTGCTGCTGAGCCTGAAACTGTGGATTCTCCTTATTTGTGCATTTTGGTTTTGCTGATGTCCTATCCAAAATAGCCTGTTTGCATAGCATGATTGGCTCAGATGAAGTTTTCCAGCAGCATAATTAGGCTTGTTTTTTAGCCAAGTTCACTCAAATCTCCATAACTGAAACATGTCTAAGTTTGTCCTCACTAACCTGTACAAACTGTTTCTTAGTGGTTTCTTTGATTACATCCTGAGCTCTGTGTCAGTAAACATGTTCCTAGTGGATCCTTATTTGTTTATTCTATATTTTGTTTCCATCCTAGAGTCGGTCATTCCAAATGAGCTTGCCTTCAAGTCTTTGTTTTCATTTGTGTTTTGCAGCTGAAGAAGCAAAAGCTCAAGGAAGTGGAGAAGAGGAAGGCGCGTGAAGTGGAGAAAGCCAAGGATGAGCAGCTTTCGAAAAAGCGCCAGAGAGAAGAACGGCGGGGAAGATACCGTGAACAAGACAAATTAAATAAGAGAATCCGGAAAAATACAGAGGGCTAGAAGTTCCAAGAGATTTAAGGCAGAAGGGCGACAAGAGTTAGGAGTAGGTCCGAGGATGCCACATTATTCAAATAATGTAAAAATATGTGTTTCAATTACATGTGCTTTCCCAGCACACTTGAAAACAGAGGATTGGGAAACCCAAAAAAGAAGGGGGGAAAAAAGAAGAGAATAGGGGGAGAAGCTCACCTTTCCATATGGGTAAGAAGTTACCTGTGCTTGTGCACCACATATTACAGTACAAGGTAATGTGAGTGCATCACCAAGAGAATGAACCTTGAGCTGTTGTGTTCAAACGTCTCAATTTCTCCCTCCTTGCTTCATCCCCACTACTGGAATTACTGTATGGAAAACATCATTAGAAATGGAAGTTTATACTACTCCATGTTGTATGAGAGAGAGAGAGAGTGCCTAGCTAACAACCATCAGGTGTGCCATATCCATGCATTCGCTTTCAGTTACACCTCTTTTACCTTTATCTAAAGAGAGAGAGTAGCTAGCTAACAACCATCAGGTGTGCTATCTCCATGCATTTGCTTTCAGTTACACCTCTTTTTACCTTTATCTAATGCATCAATTCATTTATTGTCATTGCCTCAACACAAAACTCTGCAATCCTATAGAGAATTTCGGGCAATGGAATTTAGTTCATCGGCCAACCCAGTACGCGAAACTTGCTTCGAAACAAGGTTCCATCGTCAACAATTACCGACTCACCCATTTGTAGGAGTGAAGTTCATGTTATGCTTTGTTGTCCTGTTCATGATCTTTTCTAATGGAGGTAACAATTTCATTGCTTGGAATGCTTTAAATGGTTCAATCTTTCAAATTCACCAGTGTTTTACTTATTTCCTTGTGATTCTAGAGGCATATGATCCATTGGATCCATTCGGAAACATCACGATCAAATGGGATGTTATGTCTTGGACTCCAGATGGTTATGTGGTGAGTATCACCTCAGCGTTACTATTACTTTTCCAAATCTTGAAACAACATAAACATTTTGAAGAAAAAAAAAAGTTCCCAAAGTCTAGTGCTTTATCTGTTTATTGTTCCCGCTATAGTTTCCAGATCAGTTTTTCATAATTGTTTTTCGAAACTTGTTTGGTTGATGCAATATTTAACCCGAGTAGTTTTCAATTTTCAATATAAAAATGAATTGTGTATTTGTGCTTTCAAAATTCATTTGCATTCTGCAAAATTGATTCTGGAAACTCCAAACTAGCATTCTAATTATTCTCAAACGAATTTTATCAAGGCCTCAGTGACGATGAACAATTTTCAAATGTTTCGACACATAATTAGCCCTGGGTGGACCTTAGGATGGTCATGGCCGAAAAAGGAAGTGATTTGGTCCATGGTTGGAGCACAAGCCACAGAACAAGGAGATTGTTCAAAGTTCAAAGGAAATGTACCTCACTGTTGTTTGAGAAGTCCCACCATTGTTGACTTGCTCCCTGGGGTGCCTTACAACCAGCAGTTCTCAAACTGCTGCAAAGGCGGCGTAGTGGCATCGTGGGGACAGGACCCTGCAGCAGCCGTCTCTGCCTTCCAGGTGAGTGTTGGAGTGGCTGGAACTTCGAACAAGACTGTGCAACTGCCCAAGAATTTCACTTTGTTAGGTCCGGGACCCGGGTACACTTGCGGGCCTGCAAAGATTGTGCCATCCACGGTGTTCCTCACTGCTGACCGAAGGCGGAAAACTCAAGCCCTGAGTAAGATTGTTCTCCTGATTGTTTCCTATAGTAACTTCTCTCAAACGTTGATATACATAACATCTCACATTCAAAATGTTGTGCTGGTAGCACTGCATATTCATTGTGGATGGGGTCCACTTATGAGCCGCCAATGCACATAAGTGATCTCCGGAAACGCGAGGGACTTGGCAGGATACGTATGGGACATGCTACCATGTTGAACTAATTTTATTAACTTTTAAGCAGGGGAACGCTTGTCTCAAGTGTAACAAGCATAGGGACATCGTTTCATTAGTTTTGGTTGTTTGTAGAAGATATATTTACATACGAATAACAAGGCAAAACATACAACAAGATCTATTTACAGTTTTTGCAATCGCCATGTTCGGCGTTCATCATGCTTCTTAGGGGGCCAACACTCAACCAGAATGAATACAATGCAATGCTACACTACCCTGGACACTTTCTGCAAAACAATTTCGCAACAGTGAAATGCAGAAAGTTGGTAGTTAACAATGATTGATCAATGAAATGCAGTGACTTGGAACGTGACATGCACTTATTCACAATTTATGGCTTCCAAGAATCCAACCTGTTGCGTTTCTTTCTCATCTTTCTACAATGATACCATCACACCTTGCCCGTCATGCTCCTGTGGTTGCCACAACAAAAACAACTGTATCATGTAAGTTTCTTTCCCAGTTCAGAAAATGATGTGCGAACACAAATTTCACACAGAAAATCGCACTAGAATGACATGACGGTGACCTTTTCCAAAATTAGAAGATACAATGATGGATAATTTGTGTTCTTTGGTTCATGGATGTGCAGGAGCAACTCGAACCAGCTGAAGAAGGCAGGCATTAACACTCCAAGAAAGGACAACGCGCCACTATTGCAATGCACTCATCACATGTGTCCAGTAAGAGTGCATTGGCACGTGAAGCTCAACTATAGGGACTACTGGCGAGTCAAGATCGCAATCACTAATTTCAATTACAGAATGAACTACACACAATGGACTCTCGTGGCACAACATCCCAATCTCAACAATGTCACTCAAGTTTTCAGCTTTGATTACAAGCCTGTTGTCCCATATCAATCAATAAGTGAGTTGTAGAGTAAACTATAGTACAATCCATAGACTCCTCTATAGTGAAGAAGTATTTATATCAGACACCCGATGCTTAGAAAGGGTACAACATATGTGACATGCACCTAGGAACATCTTAAGCATTCAATCTATCTTACATTATGCATGAACTTAGCTATCACACCACCTAAAAACAATTTTATCTTAGAAAATGGAAGAATTTCACTAATATAATGTCAATAACTGCAGTGTCCCCACATGTTTGATATGAAAACTAGATGATTCTGACACTTAAATACCAAATCCACCATCTGTACGTGAATCCATGTAGCAAAGGCCATAAGATGTTTAATATACTGACATTTCCACAAAACTCCAAAACATGATGCTAATGTGCAGATGACACTGGAATGTTTTATGGAATGAAATTCTACAATGACCTGCTAATGGAAGCCGGGCCAGCAGGCAACGTCCAATCTGAAGTACTTCTTCAGAAGAACAAGGAAACGTTTACACTCAAGCAAGGATGGGCCTTCCCTCGAAAGGTTTACTTCAACGGTGATGAGTGCAAGCTTCCGCCTCCTGATGCATATCCTGTACTACCAAACTCTGCCAGAGCAAACCCTGCTGGATTTTTAACCCTGGCGACTTCCGCGTTGTTGCTTATCCTGTCCATTTGCTGATCATATTCCTATCAGCAGAAGCATGGTCTTCTAAGATTTAGTTAGAGAGACGAGAAGAAAGAGGACAGGAGGACCTATGAATCAGTAAACTAAATACAAACTTGCCTTTCAAATACCGAATCGAAATTCGGCAATGATGTCTATATTACACCATCATGCTATGATGTCCATTTATAAAATGAACTGTTTCTGATACCATGTTGCCTATTTTTCCTGTTGTGTCGGTCAAATTGTTCTTGAAACCAAAATAACCAAGTTGGGGGGAAAAGCAAAAAGTTAGAAAACAGATTCAATCTTATGAATAAAAACTAACCTCTGATTTATATTTTAGAACAGGACAACACCAAAGGCGTATAAGTTTACAACATTCCAAAGTTTACATGATTAATGGATCAAATTCAAGAAGCTAAACCTAAATCCTTTGTAAATCTTGACTGTGGTACATATATCAGCAACAGAGCAGATCTCAGTAGCAACATGCTACCATTCATCCAAGTCCGGTTTGTTGCTTCAAAAAAATGCAGCACATGGATCTAACCGTGTTTGTTTGATCACCATAAAATTTGGTATGATTTCAGCCACAAGACAAGTCAAAAATGCATCCAGACCACAAAATAATTTCTCCTTACAGGGAAAACTTAAAGAGGGACAAAGCGAAGAAATTATCGTGCGTGCAGATTTTAAAATTTTCATCCGGTTGAAATCGTACCAATACTTATAGCGATCTCAGTAACGGGGTTAGTTTTCCAATGTATCTCACTAGACATAAGCCAACAATAATAGGAATGAAACCAAAATAGTCAACACTGGATGAAGCAAAGCGATAATCGTCTCAGAACTACCATTTGGCATAAATGGATATTCATCTGGAGGCGGCATCACGCAGTTATCGCCATTGAAATAGATCCTCCGAGGTAACGCCCATCCCTTGTCAAATGTGAAAGTTGACTGGTCCTTCCGGAATAGAATCTCTGACTGAACGTTCCCTCGCGTCCGATTTTGTGAGGGGTTATCTTAGTCATTTAGTTTTCTGTTTTCATCTATGAGAAATTATTTGTTCTATGTTTCATACCTAGAGCAATTACCCAAACCTGTCCATGAGTTGTGAAATAATTACCCCACCGGCCTCTGAAATGCAATTCCCCCATGATTTTCTTCAACATAAGGTACTTTTTGTAGTCCTCTTAAGTTCCAAGGTTAGATCGAGTGCGTATTTAATTATTAATTTCCTCCATGACAAGGGTTTGGGGGCTTCGTCTGGATTAATTCGAGTGCCAGATCTGGTTCTAGTTTCCTTGGTTCTTGGTGGCAGATACAATGGTGTTTGCTTAGGAACAGATAGAGAAACGAAAAATGAGATTACCAAACAACAATATCAAAATGTGTATTAGAAGTAATGAAAGTATGAGGTTTCGCTGTCATGCTTGTGTGAATGCCTACTCTTAGCAGATGCTAAACCGAAAAACCATTCAAGCATATTTGGCATTGCAAACTTTGAAAACAATCTCTTCGATCAGTATCCGCCGTGCTGAAATTTGGTGATTAATAGTGGTGACCTGTGAGACTTTATGTCAGCCGCATGCTTGGATTGTGCTGTTCAGTGAATTGTGGCATTTAAAAACAGAGGTCCTAATTGTTTCTTAACAGGTTTCATTTTTATTTTTTTTAAGGGCGGTAATAGGGGAGGTGATATTTCAGTGGTATACCATGCGCGACCCTAGTATTTGCGACGGGGGTTTTGCAGTTGATAACGCTCTTCTATTTGTTGGGTACCAAACGTAAGCCCAAAATGGCTGTATGCATGCTTGAAGTTTACTACTACTGCAGTCTGTATCAATATTTGATGGGTTAAATAAATCAGCAACATTTGATCACCATGTAATGGGACTGGATATGTGTTTTCACCATGAACGTAATACGTTGGAAAACAATACCACTTTATCACTTTCTTGACATTAATTAAGTTCTGCAGCTAGCCATAGCAATTTAGAGGATGGCATAATTTTCAGAACTAGGATTAATTATTTGTTCTTTTTACAACTCGCACGTGCATGCAAACCTTTTCATATAGTGTAGTTGAATACCAATTATTCCTTCGTCTCCTGTTCCTCACTTCTGTTTTGCAAGTATCGTTAGTTGCGTGGTTGACGTTGAGGGCGTGCTTGCATGGGACGTTCTTTTGAAATTTGTGGGGTGTTATAATTATGTTGAGGGCTAGTTTGTTTGTTTGGTTATGTTGGGCCTTCGTTTTTGTTTTGGCCGGAATGTGTTATGTTGTTTGCCTTGTGCTATTTTATTTGGATCCTGTCTATAGGTTGTATAACATTAATGTACCATCTTTATTGGACATATATGATAAATTTGTGTTTTCCTCTGAAAACAAATATGTAAACTAATTATGTATTTTTTTTCCTACTAGAAGTCCAAATATGCCTCAATTTCAAAAGCAGAGCACTGATAAGCCGAACACCTAACTGTCCTCGTTGTAATAATGCTAGCGAGGATATGATGCATTTATATTTTGATTGTCCTTTGGGAGCTAATGTTTGGCTTCAGATTCCTAGTGTCGAGAGACCCCTTACGGGTAATTTGGAGGAATAGCGTGAATGGCTTTACAGCAAGGTTAACTACTCGAAGGCGAACCCAGGGGGTTATTTTTTGAATGTCTCAATTGTTGTTATCCTTTGGAAGATATGGCTATCTAGGAATAGGAAAGTTTTTGATAATATTGATACTAATCCGAATGAGATCTGTTCTAGTAGTCATATTTTTGCGAATGAAATTGTGCATAGTTTTCAGTCCATCTCATGTACTAGCTCAAGACAGGTAAGACTTGTTTCATGGACATTCTCGGGTACTGGCAGACTGAAACTGAACACTGATGACAGCAGTAAAGGTAATCCGGGACCAGCAGGCTATGGTGGAGTTTTCAGGGAAGAGAGAGGGCTTTGGATCCTTGGTTTCTTTGGAAAGCTTGAAGACTGTACAAGTTTGGAAGCGAAGCTTTAGGAGCTGTTCATGGGGCTCGAAATGATCCAACAACAAGGGATGGATGCTATGGATGTGGAGTCGGACTCAACTGCGGCTATTGATTTGATTATTGGGAAACCGCCTCAGAATTCACCCCACATAGTGCTCATCAAAGAATGTAAAATCCACATGGATATTACTAGATGCACCCTGAGGCACACGCTTAGAGAGGGAAATAAGGTGGCAGATAGGCTTGCCAACATGAGAGTAGATCAAGAGGACCGTATGGTGTCACACATTATTCCCCCGGATGACATTATCTCTCTCTTGGAGGCGGATATGAGAGGAAAGCTTTTGAGAGGGTGTAGCTATTTTTTTTTTACTTCCTTTGTACCCAAAAAAAAAACTGATAAGCCATAGGAAACAACTTTTTTACCAAATCTATATATATATTAAACAAAAGTGGTGATTATTGAGAAGGCCTCACGTAGCAAGAAGTAGCGAGATTTGATTAGCTAACTGATTATTTAGTAATATTATTTTTTGAATGTTTGAAATTATTCTTTCTTTTAGGCTAGCAAATCCTTAATTTGTGAAACATATAAAAGGTCCTACTAATTAAGGCAATGGAATTAATTTGACGGGTGCAGTTATAGCCTATAGGATGACCAATTATGGGATTAGCGAGTAATTGGTGGGGCAAGGTGGCTTCAATCCTTGACCTTGGGATTTTGAGGAGTAACGTAACACCACCCTCATCAGGTCAAGGAGACATGTACTTTGTATTAGCGAGTATATAATTGGTAGAGGAATTTTTCAGTGCCGAGCGGGTATTGCCGACGTGGCACCCGCTCGGCGCACCCAAACCGTCTGATGCATTTTTGGACGACTCGGATTAAAACAAACTCTCTCCTCTCATCCTAACACTTTTTCTCTCCCCTTCTCTCTCAAAATTTGAGCCGTCCATATACGTAATGGACGGCTCAGATGGCCGAGGTGCCCGCTCAGCACTGAAAAAATTTTCAATTGGTAGGGCAAATAATCATTGTTTTGATTTCTTCCTTTAGAAGCCAATAACAGTACATGTCGGATAAATTATTATCGCCATGCTTCCGATACCTTATGCCTCCAACTTGGAAACTTCCCAAAAAAGCCCAAAAGGAAAAATAAAAGGAAAAACATTATTGAACTTTGTCCACAACAATAGTGTTTTGCTAAATCTAATTTCAGTGACTGAGTTGTTCCGCTAAATAAGTTAAGTGGCTTTTTTTTGTCCTTATTCAATTTTTTTTTTCATTTGTTGGTTTTTCGTCAATTTTTTAAGAATTATTACTTCGTCATAACGACAGGAATCTAAAAAGTAAAAAATTTCGAAATCTATTTTTTTTAATAAAAATTTGCTTATTTTTGTCTTTAATAAAAAAAATTAGGTTTCGATCGTAATTTTTTACTTTTTAGATTCCTCTCGTCATAAAAAAATTAGGCTTCGATCTTAAATTTTTACTTTTTAGATTCCTCTCGTCATACGAAGCAATAATCTCAAAGAAATTGACGAAAAACTAATAAGTACGAAAAAAAATTTGAATAAAAACAAAAAAATAAGCTACTTAACTTATTTAGTCGAACAGATAGATCGGAAAAGGTAATTTGAGATTTGCTTTTAAAGAATTAATGGTGCATCTAAAAGCTCCCACATATCAAATCCTACCGAGAATAAAAACTTTGCATTATTAGGTACACTACTACAATAATAGTTATGCATCACACTATGGAGATTCACAAATATCACAGTTTTAGTGAAAGCGTGACAAAAAGTGGTGCTTAAATTTTTTTATCTCAGTTTAAGTGCAAAACTGAGATAAAAAGTGGGTTTTAGTGCAAAATAAAAGACCTCGCTCTTGCGGTGAGATAAAAGAAAAACAACCTCGCTCTTGCGGGGTGATAAAAGATTTTAGGGCGGAAAAAAATGAGATAAAAGATCTCGCTCTTTTGGCGTGATAAAAGAGAAAAGATCTCACCCTTGTGGCGTGATAAAAAAGAGAAAAGATCTCACCCTTGTGGTGTGATAAAAGATTTTAGGGCGGAAAAAAATGAGATAAAAGATCTCGCTCTTGTGGCGAGATAAAAGAGAACTGACCTCACCCTTGTAGCGTGATAAAAAACTTTAGCGCGGAAAAAATTTAGATAAATGATCTCACTCTTGCGGCGAGATAAAAAACCTATCTATTTAGGCACGCAGTCTGAATTTTTCAGTGGGTGGACTGGAACTCATTTAGGCAGACTTTGAAAAATTATGTGAGAAAAACGATGTCGTTTAAGAACTTTGAAAAGTTCTTTTTTTTTTCTTTTTTACAAAAGGTAAGAAGATAAGCTCTAATCACACTCATTCCAAAAAATTCTACGTTTCATCTTCATCTTCACGCCCAAAAAGATCGAGAGAGAAAGAGAAGGCAAATTCCACAACTTGGTTCCACCAGTGCCTAATTGTTTCTTCGACGATGGACGGACTGTTCCACTAGTGCCAGATTTTCACGTGGGCGAGCCGTGATCTTTATGGTTTATTGTAGTAGTGAAATTTAGTTATTCGGATGTTTTTCAAGTATATGTTTGACACATTGGGTAAAAAAACAATTATATTATTATGGCTTAGCCTTATCTAAAAAGAATTAAATTCCAATTGAGAAGCCACCATTGAAATTGAAATTCAATATAAACGCAAAATCCATGTGAAATGGTTAGTTTATAATAAAAAAATCTAAAATTTGTCCATAATGTTCCAATCTGCAAGTTGTGATAATTTTCATAAAAATACAAAACGCACACTACAACAAAAAAACACTATTGTCAACTAAATTTACTAGTTAAAACTAAATTTTTTGCCCCAAGAAATCTTTTGGTGACAACAATTTTGATTGACAAAAATCTGTTGTCATATTTTTAAAATTTTAAAAAAAATGTTTATATATGTATTTTTATATATTTTAATATCATGTTAATTGCATTCCAAAAAAATTCAGCAAATTTTAAGAGAAAATTTTTTTTCTCACTTTAGAAAGTAAGTATAAATATTTTTGTTTTCCTAATCTAACAAAAGTTCTTGGCTAGCTTAGTGGTAAGGGCTTGGGAAATCAACTAAGAGAGCGTGTGTTCGAAACTTAGCAATGACAAGAAAAGATGGTCTAGTAGATACAAAGAAAAGATCACGCCCAATGGTTTTCCATCTCAGTTTATAGTGGTGTGATTATTTTAAACTTTCTATCACGGCTATAGACCGTGATCTAAAGTGCCATACAATAACACCCAGAAAAGAGAAATGATCACGCCCAAGAGAAACAATCACGGTTTATAACCGTGATAAAAGAGAAATGATCACGCCCTTTGGCCGTGATTGTTTCTCTCTTTCAATCACGGTTTATAACCGTGATAAAAGAGAGTGACTTACAATCACACTCAAATCCATCACGGTAGCAAAAGTGTGATAAAAAACATACAATCACGGTCAATAGCTGTGATCTTTATGATTTATTGTAGTAGTGGTAGGGCCAAGTCCAAGTCCAAGTCCAAAGAAAAAGTAAATAACTATTCATATCTCAACCTCCTATACACATCTCCTCCACTGTATGTCTATTGCATTTTTTCTCTTCTATTATACTCTCCATTTTTTTCCCAAAAAATTGAAAAGTCGTAGTCTTGCATAGATATCATCTGGAAGATTAATAGTCCCTTTAGATTTGTCTTTTAACTTACTTCGCTGACTCCAATTATTCCTTTGTGTTTTGCGTCATGCATTTATAGACGTTTATGTTGTTTGAAGTCTAACAGTAATTGAATATTGTGCAAGAAAAGTATCGAAGAATGAGGCGTTGGAGCGAAACTTCAATGACACGGAAAAAGAGATGTTAGTAGATTTCTCATATCCCAACTCATGCTCATAGAAATTATAAGCATGCATGGTCGTCTTCAACAATGGTGATTCCATAAGTATTTTATAGTATAGTAACTCCTATCCCAGTTATAGAATAACATATAAGTGCATTTTTTTCATTTTTTTCCCCCTTTTTTTCTTATCAATTCCACTTTTAAATGTCCTATGCCAATTGACTTGGTGAATATACTTTCACATCAAGGAACTGACTATCAAAATGGTTCGATAGTTGTGGCAAGGTTGCCGATAAAAAATAGTTTTGTGACAAGGTTTGCATGAAAAGAAACTAGAGAATTTATTTTCCTATTTTAATGTCCAATTAGTTGAAAAAATAACTCACATAGTCACAAGAAAATATTAGAGAAGACTATGATTTTCATGTATCTATGATATCAAATTAGATATTTACAAAAAGTAATAAAATGTTTATAAAAAAGCTTAAATTTAAAAAAAAAATCCTATAAAGTAGAGAGGCAAAAAGAATAATTGCTCACTTCCCATTTTAATTATCTTGTGTGTTACGATTCTTGTGCATACATAGCACAGGTTTTCTGCAAATTTTTTGTTAAATAAAAGAAGTAGAACTATGGTTAAAAGTATATCTTAAAATTTAATTATTTTGTGTGTTACGATTCCCGTGCATAGCACAGGTTTGCTACTAGTCACTATAAATGCACAAATTAACTTAAATCTATGTAATTGGCTTAAGGTGTGGAATATAACGCATATGGAAGTTGTTCAATAGAATCCAAATTGACAACACAATGAGGTAACTGTTAATCAGTAGGAAGCTTTTACACATTATAGTAGTAAATTTAAGTTTGGATAAAAGTTAACAAATGTTGTTGTGAGAAATCTTTTGTTAACGTAAATTCATGTAATTAATACTGACGGTATTTAATTCTAATGAAAACCTAATTATTGTAAAATAATCTTTTCTGTGTTTTGATTTTGAAGCGTGTTCTATCTTTTGATTTAGAAGCGTTTCAGTGTTAATTGTCACGCCACTTATATCACAAAAAATACAAGAATCTGCGTTCAGGCTGCCATGCCCACTAAATGGACGTCGTCTTGAACTACTAAAAAATGTGATTTAAGTCATTCACTTCGTAGAGCTTGATGCGCAGAATAAGTCCATAAAAATAGAGCGGATTGGACATTGATAACTAAATGAGTGGATCAAATTTACAAGTCATAGAGGGTTGATATCGATGTCGAAAAAATAAAGTTAAAAGCATGTGATTGGTTCATTGGGTTACCGATATCGTATGCTATGAGTTTTAGGGAAAGTTGCTTAGCCTCCGAACCTTGCCTTCTAATAAGGTTGAAAATCCCAAGCGTAGGGTTAGGTCGACGATAGCATAATAATCGGAAAGTTCGGGATCGTACCCACAGAGAATCGAAAATAGCTTAATCGGATTGTAGTTTGTAAGGGTTTCCGGCGTTTAGACGGCCAAATTTTAATTTTCCTTTGAAAGGTGGAGAACCACTCTTATGGAAAAGACTAGAAAATGAGTTTTAACTTAATTAAACAAGCGGCAAGGCGTAGAAGTTCATAACACCCGTTACTTAAGCCATCTAACAATTCTCAACGAAAACACGGTTGAATCGCACGGCATAGGCTATCAACCAGAAGATTTAGCTATGAAAATTGTTAGACTTGATATAGAGTTTGAATAACAAGCTAAATACAAAGCGTGACATCACTCCCGGAATCATGTGAGCGAGCACATGATCACCAGAGATTAACAACGCCAAGACTTGCATTCAAACTAAATATCAAGGTCATGAACTAGAAGCATAGTTTGGAAAGCGAGCAAATTTTTTGGTTCTTTTGGCAAACACGAGGCGAGACATAGCTCACGGAACCATATGTGCAAGCATATGATCACCGGAGGTTAATATCGACAAGTTTTGTTACATAAAAGGCGAACCACGCACATTTACAAACCAAACCTCAAGTTCTAAGATTGAGAAAAGCCAAAATAACGCAAGTCATGAGGCATTAATCACCCAATGGCCAAGCCTAATCGACTACTTACACACAATTAAAGAACTAAGCATGGTAAGAAATTTGGTCATAAGATTTAACTGATAAAATTGAAAATAAACTTGATTTATGCAAAGATCCAAAGCGTAGCTACAACATTAATAAACGAGAAATTAACATAAGACAAATACTTACTTGAGATCTTAAGAAATTAAGCTTAAACAATAATGGAGGAAGGACTAGAAAGAAAACCAACCTAGAGCATAAAGTAGTTTTTGAACTAAAGTGAGGGAGAAGAGTATTTATACAACTCATCTTCTCTCCCAACAAATATCCTATAAATATACTATAAGTAGCAAGTATTCCAAAAGTAGAAGATCCAAAAAGTAACAAATATCTGGCCGAAAGCTCGTGGTATCGATACTAATTATGGAAAGTATCGATACCACACTGCTAAGTTGAAAAAGTCATTCTCTCCGTAGTGCATCCGTATCGACACGTATTAAGACCGTATCGATACAATATTACTTATCTTCCCTCAAAGCTAATGCGTATCGATACAGATTAAGTTCGTATCGATACCAGGAGCTTATCTCCAATCTTCAGGCCAATCTTTAAAACTTGGCACCCGACGGCTCCCAGCAACTTCACAGCTCCACAACACCTTATTTTCATTCTCTAAATTTAAGTAAAGACTACATTTTAAACATTTCTTTTACTTTTTCTTTACTTTAATTTATTTAATGAAAATAAGAAATTACCCCCCATTTGGAAACAATGGTATTACCGAAATTTCAAGATTCCAATTAAATCAAAATATCAACCCCCCACTTTTAGTACAAAACAGAAAACTGCACATTTTTTTCTAGAGGAAATGGGGCAAAACATAATCTTTCTCTTCAAATAAAATCTTGCAACTTTGTAGTTACTCTTAGAAAAATTTAAGGATCAATTACCGCCATTTTTAATCTCGAAAATCGATATTTTTCCAAAAAGTCATTTTTCCATACTTAGACAGATTTTAAGGGGCCGACAAGGTCTTTGGGTACTTGGAAGCACTTGGGCTATGCATGGCGTTGACATGCGCCTTATTTGCACGTTTTACCTGAAAACACTAGAAACACACCTTACATGCAATATCGCTATAAAAGCTAAATAAACGCAAGTTAAAACAACATAAAACGGGACTAGTCGCACCAAATATTTACAATATTGGGTGCTCATCAAAAGTCTACAATACACACCTCTTATTTAGGTGTGTATCATATGCACCCCCAAAGTGTTATAAATTATAGAGTAAATTACAGTAAACCCCCCTCAACTAACTCAAATTTTCACTTAACCCCCTCCGACTACAAAACCCAACAGTGTGCACCCTCTAACTATCCAGAATTGACACTTAACCCCCTTTTGTTAGGTCTCCGTAGGAAAAATGTACCGACGGCCGTCTCCGGCCACTGGGCGGCCGATCCGAGCCGTCCAAAATTTTTTTAAAAAAAAATCCAGTGGGCTCGCGCGGGAATCAACGACATCCGAAGTGCGTAAGTGCTC
This sequence comes from Rhododendron mucronatum var. ripense, assembly GCA_019656295.1. Taxonomy (NCBI): domain Eukaryota; kingdom Viridiplantae; phylum Streptophyta; class Magnoliopsida; order Ericales; family Ericaceae; genus Rhododendron; species Rhododendron mucronatum. The sequence continues at coordinate 5,298,590 of BPLT01000010.1, forward strand.
GATCTAAACACCCCATTTAAATTCTTGGGATGTTTGGATCGAGTACCTACGCACGTCGGATGCCGTTGATTCCCGCGTACGCCCACTCGGTTTTTTTTAAAAAAAATTTTGGACTGCTTGGATCGGCCGCCCGGTGGCCGGAGACGGCCGTTGGTGCATTTTTCCTACGGAGACCTAACAAAAGGGGGTTAAGTGTCAATTCTGGATAGTTAGAGGGTGCACACTATTGAGTTTTGTAGTCGGAGGGGGTTAAGTGAAAATTTGGGTTAGTTGAGGGGGGTTTACTGTAATTTACTCTAAATTATAGAGAAAATGTTAAGAGGTGTGTATTGTAGTTTTTCCCTGAGTTTTATGGTGTTAATGATTCAGATCACTTTTTCGGACACGTATCAACGCCCATTTAAAGAGCACAATATGATTGTCCCGGACATAGAGTACACCACTACACCCACCTTAAACCATCAAATAACTTCTCGTTTGAAACCAGCTGAAGAGGTTAATTGAGTTATTAATTAAGAGCCAAGCTATTTGCAACCACAAATTTTCTATACGTAGCGTGTTCTAAAATTAATTACTTTTGAACAAAAATGCCCTTTAAAAAATTGACAAAAATACCCCCAATGAAACGACGTCGTTTTAGGATTGCAAAGGATCAGCCACCATCTTCCTGCCCACTCTTCTCCCTGTAAAAACCCTAGGCCCTCTCTCTCTCTCCCCGCTGCAAATAGTCCACCCCTTTTTTTATGCATTTGGGTTTATCATCAGGTGCACCCCTCTCTCTCTCTCTCTCTCTCTCTCTCTCTCTCTCTCTCTCTCTTTCTCTACTAAAATGTCGACGATGAACTCCGACAGCATGTCGACTGGAGGAGGAAGTAGCCGCGGGGAACATCACGGCCTTCGACGACGTCGGTTTCAGCTTCAGGAAAGAGAATACAGAAGGAGATGGCTGACCTCAACATGGACCCACCTTCCGACTGTTCCGCTGGCCCTAAAAGCGACAATCTTTATCATTGGGTCGCCACCGTCATTGGCCCTCCAAGTTCCATCTCTCTCTCATTTCTTCGCCGACGAACTTAGTCCCATCGCGCATTAGCAAAATGCTTGATGTTAATCGCGCATTTTGTTAATGCGTTATACGGAGCATGACGCATTTAGAATTTGCGTTTTTTGCGTTTTTAATAGTCAGAATCTACGTTTTTAACCCAAAAAAAAAAAGACATGATGCATTTACAAAGGGTTCGGATATAAGAATCTGAATTTTGTGAACATTTTCGAAAGTTAATTTTCGATTTTGGTAGCGATTTTCGGGATTGAATGTCTGATTGGTGTTTCATCATTTTTTTCAGCATTAAGAAACCTATAAATGGCCTTCGTGCCCCTAGGCCTTCCTCAGCCGCCAATGGTTTTAGTTGGTGCTGCGGAGTTCATGGCAATGGTAACAGTTTTGGGATTGAGAGATTTGAAAATGGGGTTTGGAGAGAGAAAGTGGGAGGAGGAGGCCAAGTTTTTGCAGGATTAGTGATGGCGGTGATGATTGTGGTGGTGGCTGTACTGGCAATGGAGGTATTGGTGGTTATGGAGGTGTTGGATAGAAGAGGATTGAGAGGTTTGAAAACGGGGTTTGGAGAGAGAGAGAGTGGGAAGAGGAGGCCAAGTTTTTGCAGGAATGGTGATGGCGGTGATGATTGTGGTGGTGGCAGTACTAGCGATGGAGGTAGTGGTGGTTATGGAGGTGTTGGGTAGAAGAGGAGAAAAACGGGGGGGGGGGGGGAGAGAGAGAGAGAGAGAGAGAGAGAGAGAGAGAGAGAATATGGGTATTTTGGAAAGTTTGTGGATATTTGTTAGGTTGTATATAGGAAATTGTTATAAGATTTGGGGGGTTAGATTTAGAACAGGCTACGTATAAAAAATTTGTGGTTGCAAATAGCTCGCCCCGGGGTTAGGTTTAGATTAGGTTACGTATAAAAATTTGTGATTACAAATAGCTCACCCTGGGGTTAGGTTTAGAGCAGACTATGTATAAAAAATTGAATAATGTTACTCACACAACGATTCAAACACAACAATTTACACAACCTCTCACATGCATGTGGGGCCCACACATAGTAGTGTGTGTGGAGCCCACATACATGTGAGAGATTATGTAAGTTGTTGTGTTTGAATTATTGTATGAATATCATTTTTGTAAAAAATTTGTAGTTGCAAATAGCTCCTCCCGTAATTAATAACCAGCGGGTGCCAGTAATCATGGTTTAAATCATTGTCCAAAAACGGCACCGTACTCCAGAGGCACAAATACGACGTCGTCGTCTAATTATCGCCCTCGTCTTCCGTAATTGACCTCATTCTTTGGTCTAAAAGAAGCGTCATAAGATAAAACACACTGTAAATTAAGGTGAATCAAGGGGCATAAATGTACGTCGAGGACTATATATACAGTCCGGCCAAAGAAACGCCTGTTTCGAACGGCTGGAAATACTCGGGTGAGCGAAGCAGGGTAGTTTCCGTTATCCTATTCTCTCTCTCTCTCTCTCTCTCTCTCTCTCTCTCTCTCTCCAAATCCCATCGCGCTCTCTCTCTCTCTCTCTAAACTTCTTGGCGAGATATTTTGCATCGGAGATTAGGGTTTTCGAAAAATCTCAGTTGCTCGAAAAGCCATATCGACAGCCATGGTTTCTGATTCGATCGCCAATGCTTCGATTCCAATCGCGGCCAAGGATTTCCCCAGGAAGAAAAGGGTCACTACCTAGCCCTTCTAATCTTCAAAATACTCTCTCTCTCTCTCCCCCCCCCCTGAATTCGTATCATCTGATGTGATATCTTTATTGGACTTTGTGATTTTCAGGCGAACAGGTCGGCCAAATTGAAGCAATGCAAGCTCGATGCTCGTCGCGAGCAGTGGCTCTCCCAAGGTATGTAAAAAGTCAAGTAGCGATTTTTGGACTAACAAATTGGGACGGAAGGAGTATAATTCATACATGATGTAATGATTTCTCTTATAAAAAAAATTTCAAAAATAAAAAGATCATTGAATGGTTGGGCTGTAGCGTATAACTTTCATCAGTTCACTAACATGAGTAACCGTAAAGCATGCTTAACCCAAAATTTTGATTTGAGGGAGGGGGCCGGCTTAATGGAGATATATTTTTTATCGGAAGATATACCTATTATATTATAAAATTTTTGTTTTCCAATACATTAAATTTGTACATTGAAATGATTTTCGCCTAAGGCAGTTAATGTATACAAATCATTTTGCCTTTTTCTTTAGGCTACTTCAATGTTTACGAAAGATATTAAGAAATGAGAATGTAAAATAATTATTTTTTTTTTATCAAATCAAACCAAAATTATTGAGATTATATGTACATATACATGAATAATTATCGATAATATTTAAAATCAAATATATAAAAATAAAAATTTTGAAATTCGGGGTCGAGGCCGGGCCCCCGGGGCCCCAACATAGGTCCGCCCCTGAATAGTGTCCGCGTCCAAAGAAAATGTCCCTTCTTCGCTTGCCTCTCTTAAAGTTCAGACTTGCCCTTTCATCAATCGTTGCAACAAAAAGAAACAAATAAAAAAAAGAAAAAAAGCAGAATATTGAGTACTTAAATTAAGTTGATTTGTACTGCTGCGTGTTGTAATTGTTTGGCCCTATTCTTTAGTTCATGTTCGTCATTAGCTAGTTCCTTTCTTTGAATTGCATATATCCAGTGTAACTCATGCATCAACCTCTCATGGTGCTTAGAAATCCCATTTCTGTTCAATAAAGAGCCCCAGACTAAGGCAGCAAAAGTGCAGTTGACCTCATTATTTGTTAGATTTATTATTCCTCCTTACCCTTCACCCATTTCTCGATCGTAGGACTTAAACTATATGAGATACGAGACTTTGTGCGCAATGGGAATAGTTATGGTGAAGCCTATGTATCTTTGCCAGGGAAGAAAATAACTTGAATAATGAAATTAAAGATCGCCCAATTGTTTTACAGAATACCTCAGATCCGCTAACCACATGGATAAACAAATAAACACATAAAAACTATTAGTAAATGAAAGTCAAGGGATTTTGTTCCATACCAAAAGAAAAAGAACTCGTAGTGGCATTTTACCACAGCTTACAAAGCAAAATCAAGGGAAAGAAAGTCGCCAAATGCTTGTAAGTGGTAATAGGTTAGGGTTACTGTCATACTTATAGGGTTACTGCCACATTTGTGACTAATGATGGAGTTGAATTCAAGGATATGTTTCGTTACTCAAAGTTGAAGGTAAAAACAGAAACTCCCTCTGCTTCCGTCATTATTCGAGTCTCCTTCAGGTGACCCGAACTTCACTCGGATTTGTTAATAAAATCAAAAGTGTATGGGTTTTAACAAAGAGAGAATTAGGGAGGGAGGGGAGATAAATGATGAAAATGATTACCAGTCATATCAACTTCTATAGGCCAAACAAATCGAAAAAACAATGCACACTCAATTTTTCTGTACCCACCCGATCCCCAATCCTCCCCACAGGAAACATCTAGATGTTTGTTTGACTTCTCTAACTTGTTGGGACCCATATACACGGAACCTGTGTAATTCTATAAGTTTTCAAAGTAAAATGATATGAATATAATAAAAAAACAACCTACATAAATCAAGAAAAGAAAAATGACGTGCAGCCTAAATAAATCAAATCCACTTCAATCATACTTACACTTCCATATTCAACAAATTTGACAGTTTCGCATTTGAACTCATTGCAAACAAGTCTCCATGCATCTAAAAGTCCATGAATAATCTCATAATAAATTTTCTGAAACCAGTGGACGTCGTTCCCCTTCAACTTCCGAGTGTTGCATGGCAGCATAGGTTAAATACTTTTTCTGTACCAATCAAGGCTTGCAGCGTAGTGAAGAAAAGTGACTATGCAGGTTAACAGTAGAGTAAACGGTGACACAAATAAGTTAGTTTTCAAAAGTTAGAAACTTTCGTACGGTTCAACTGTTGCGGCATAAGTGCTGTACCTTGAGTCACATACGGCTGAAGCGTGACCACGAGCATGAGCAGCGAGATCCTCCTTTAAAAATATCTCAAAGTTTCTGTCACAGAATCTGTGCCAAGTCTTCTGCTTTTGGCTTCTGGCCAAAACATCACTTAAATAATTGATGACAAAAAAATGATTATGAGAAGCTCCATAGTCCATTCTGGTATTTTCATTTTTTTTTTCGAATAGTAAGGGGAGCCATAAGTTTCGCTGCAGCATAACACCCACAATGTGTCTATTTGATACACAATATACGACATATATGTAGTTGAGCGTGTTTACTTTGTTCTACCTTATATTGTTTTATTTTGAATCTGATATGGGATGGACTGTTGTTCCATACAGTGAAGAACAAGGGATGCAAAGGGGAGCCGGACGCCAGTGTGGTGGTTGATGCGCACAACCAGAGGGGTCAATCCATGGAGAATTTAGAGATAAAGCCCAGAGAGGATATGAAGGTGGAGTCTGTCCACCCTTATAGTGACTTGGACTCACCTTCAAACAGTCCCACCAGCCATACCAGCATTGCTTTGGGTAGTAGTACCGTGTCTGGTACAAATTTCAGTGGGAGTAGTGGTGACAGTAGCAGTGGTTCAAGTTGGTCTGGAAGCGTAACTGGAGAAGATGAAGAAGGGGATGATGAGTGCTTGGATGATTGGGAGGCTGTTGCCGATGCTTTAGCTGCCACCAATGACAAGAAGGAGCAGCATACCAACTCTAGTTTAGAGCAGCATATTCACCCTACAGATTCTCCACCTGAATTAGCTCATCGGCCAGCTTCACAAATCGTGACATTATGCCCAAAGCCAGAGTGTGTGGAAAAAGTTCAGATGGTTCCACCAACTGGCAGGGCTTGGAAGCCTGATGACACTTTTCGCCCGCAAAGTCTGCCAAATTTGTCGAAGCAGTTTAGTTTCCCCATGAATTCCGGAAGGCATTACGGGTGTGGAGGTGTTACATGGGGCTCTAATAATGCTCCTTCTTTGCCTTCGTCGTGTCCCATATGCTGCGAAGATTTGGATTTCACAGACTCGACTTTCCTTCCTTGTTTGTGTGGGTTCAGGCTCTGCCTTTTCTGCCACAAAAGAATTCTTGAGGAGGATGGACGCTGTCCGGGGTGCAGGAAGCAATACAACGGTGGGCCCATTGTGGGGGAGGCAACTTTGGATGGAGGCGGTCTCCGATTGGCTCGTTCTTGTAGCATGATCACGAGGTCTTAGGAGGAGTCTGTTTCCCTCAATGTGTATGTTAGGTCTCTTCGTTTCCAAATATCTTGCATGTTTCTAGTATTTAGACTCTTATTTTCGTAGTCCCAGACGTTGGTATAGCCGTATAGGAATGTGGTTTTGAAAGCACCAGGCGTTAGGCTCGTTCTCGTATGAGTTTGGTCATCATATGTGTGCTGCATGTGCTGATGTGGAAGTCCTTTTTGGTTTGTGAATAGGTGAGGTGGTATAGAAATTCAATACATCCAATTTGTTAAGAATATGTCAGTGTTGCTCCCTGCTGAACTAATATGCAATCTTTATTATATTATCAAATAAAGTTTCCAATATTACGCCAACAATAAGCAGTATGACATACGTGCTTCTTAATATGTTTTCTCTCAACTCCATCTGCTGGACTCCGTTGAATTGCTCATGGTGTTGACTCTTGAGATAACTTAGTTGTTTGAGTTGCAAAGTCAACATTTATGTTTGTGGAGCAAGATCTTGTTTCTTGATAGTAGGAAATACTTGCAATCCCATTCCAAGGCTATGTTACACATGCAAATTGAGGCTTGGTTTGAGGTGGTACTTGAGGCTCGTTGTGGTGGACCTTGAAGCTAACTTTATTTAATCTCTCCTTAAAGCACTTTCTTACATGATAGCAAAAGCATCTCAAGGCATTGGTATGTTGATGCGTTTTTACATTTTTCAGCACAGGTGCTTTGTATGCATTTCAGCTGTTTTGTGTTATGTTCTATTAAGACCTTAAAATTAACGGATTGTTTTTTACACTTTAGCCTAGTTTGGCAGCCTCAAGATGCAATTTCATTATTTTGCTGCTTCTATACTTACTATAGTAGTGTAGTCGGAACTTAATCAGTTAATCTTCAATGCCCCCTGAGTACAGCCGCCTCATGTATTGTTTGCTTAATTAGAGCAACTAATTAGAACATAGTTGCATCATGAACCCTGATATGCCTTGATAAGAAGATGACTAATATGTATACCATGCATCGAAAATGAAAAGAAAAGAAAAGAAAAGAATGCCTAATGATTTTTTTCACCTCCTTTTCCTACATTATCTACTGGAACCTGAAGGGATTGAATGTTGCCTCGATCCAGAGTTGCCTCACTCGTTATTGTTGAAAACTTTCAATACTCGGCTGGCGCTTTTAGTGGTCCAATATATAGTTTAGTAAAGCCTTCAACTGCAATTTTGCCAGGTATAGAGATTTTTCAGCTGGTTGCACAAGTTGGCTGCCTAACAAAATAATACTTTGTACCTTAGCCTTTGAACTTTTTTAAGTGAGGAAAGGGCTAGGCCTTCCATGGAGTTTGGATGATACATATTTGTGGACCCTAAAACTTGATGGGCAAGTGACGAGTCTACAATGTTCAGCTATGGTTTACATTCCTGTGACTGTATGGCTGATTAGTTTTATTCCACTTGGATTCGTCAAAGGGAATTGATTTGGGGACCATAAAATTCAAAACGAATCCAATTGCTCCGGCTCGTGGCCGTGGGCTTCAGGATTTGGTCACAAGATCCGGGCTTGTGGTTTTATTTATTGAAAGGGGTTTGGCGAGTGCAAGTCTCCAAGAGTCATATGACTCATATCCCATGATCCGACCCAGTTCATCGAAAATATCACCCGCTCACAGCATATCTGCCCCAAATGTTGCATCCATTCAAACATTGAGATTTTTTTCTTCCTTGCTCCGAGTCAAACACCATGGTTATCACTTATCACCATGACTGATTCATTGATTTCCAGATATACCTACTAATAATTGATTGGTTTTCATGAGGGTGGTGCTTATCATAGCTTGAATGAAGGTCGTCCAAAGCTCCCTTTGTCCACCGGTTATCGGAGGGACTGTCAATATAGCTTGAGGTAAACAATCAATTGGCACTTTTGGTTATACTGGAGTTATTTTTCTAGCTCTTGCTTTAGTGCTTTTACATATCCTCTATCTATGTTATCTCCTTTTCTCATTCCATTATCATTCAATCATTTCGTGGTTGAATTTGTTCTCTATTGCCTAGATATATGACTTCACTTTGGTTCTGCCAATGAGGTACTGGACCTTTTGTCGACAGTATATCTGTGGAAAAGTGGCAGAATGGCAAAGTTCAAAATGTCAAAGAGCATATAGTAAAAAAGTGGACGATTCCATCTAGAGAAGCCACCACAATCAACTAGGCACTTTCTACTTTGTCAGAAACACTGAAGTCCATTGCTTCAGTGTTGTTTGGGAGAAAATACTTTCCCTGAAAGTGTGTGGTATAGTCTTCTATTGGATCATCTTGAAGGGTTAGCATTGAAAGAGGGATGAAGGGGTGGCCATCTCCTCAAGCGAGCAGGTTGACGGATTTGTTGAGTTGTCATGGAGTGGTGAGATGTTTTGCTGTGGATGACACAGGCCTCGTGCAAGGCCATGTATAATTAGACTATATGTGACAGATTGGCAATGGGATTTTACTAGGGTGGGAATAAACTTATTATGTGCAGATCTTAAACAATGTGTGGAGGCCGAGTTCACAGGACTGTGGCAGAGAACATTGTGCGTCTATTTGAGGAGGAAGTCAATGTGATTTGGAGATGCATTGATTACTGGGTGACCCTATTGACTGCTGGACGTTGAAAGCATGAACTCATTGTGCATTAAAGTAAGACCTGAGAATTGAGATTGCTTTTTACTTGGTAATGGTGTCAATTTTGTCTGGAAGGGACCTGACTTTTCACTTATCACCAAAGTAACTAGTGGAGGTAGTTTCTAAATTAAGTTTGAACTGACAAATTTCTCCTCTTTTTTTTTTTAAACAGGGACAAATGTATCCTAACATTGCAAATGTAAGTTAAACTACTTCTTCGCCACTAACTGACAAATTTATCCCCAAACATTGCAAATGCAAGTTAGAAGTCTTTTTTGCCACTGGACTAAAGATTCCAGTTTGTCAAGTGTTTCAAATTTGTTTAAGAAGTGTTCTTTCATGCTTGTTGCTCTATTTAGATTCTAGCAAACAACTGGTTAAACTCAGTTAGAATGGTTTTGTTTTACTGATTTTATGTTCAGAGACTCCTAGACTCATAATTGACCTATTCGAAGAAATTGGATGCGTGAATGAACACATCATCATTTGGTGACAACTGACAATTAGTACAGGATTATTGAGTGGCATCATTATTTTAGGATATTATCTGATATTGGAAGTTGTATATGGGTTGTTTGTTGTATCTGTATGCAATGAAGAGAGCAAAGTTGCCTGTTGATGCTGAGTTTGGAAGTCCCTCCCCGAAGTGGAGACTACTAATTTTGTGACAGGTGATCTACTTGGATATCCAAATTTTCTTCCGTCAAAACCTAAAGTGTGTCGGTGCCATTACCCCCCAAAACCCTACATTGGCAGTTCATGTCGAATCAGACATAAACCAAGTCCAACAAGACCAAGAGACCTTGGGGAGAAGGTAGTGCACTAACAGCCCCTTTGGATGATGAGAAAGGATGAGATAACAAAAGGGAGCCCTTTCTCACCAAATTTCACCAGTTTTTGTGAGATTGAGTGAGAAAGGAGAAGGGCCACGTAAAATTATTTGTTTTGTACTTATCTCTCCAAAATGCTCAATCCAAATGAGTGATTTGACAACAAATCATAGCCCTTCCCTTTCTTTTCTCATGAAACCCCTCCATCCAAAGGGGCTGTAATTCTATCGTCCTTTCCTGCTACTTGGTTAGCATGTGCCTCTGCTAACTCCTTTTGCACCTGCTAATGAACTCCTATTCCTGGAACTCCTCTTTATTAACCACATTTCTTGCTTCTGCATGAATCATGGTCACTGCTCCTGCACCTCCAACTACAAGAGGAACTTCCGCATCTCTATTTCTCATAATATTGCAACCACAGACTCAGACGGAGGATGCTCAGCGTTTCTTATTTCTTTGGTTTGTGAAAGGTTGCTGAAACATTAGCAAGTTGGTTTCTCACTTGTCATTTTCTGGTAATATCTTTATATAAAGGAATTCTGTCCTCTCTCTTTTACTTTCTTTGTTCTGGCTAGGTAATCACTGATGTAGTTAGATAAAAATCATATAGTCTGCTGCTGATGCAATCTTGTGTTACCTTGTTTATTAGATCACTGCCTAATCCTATATAAACAAGACAAGCACCGTAGTAGTCTGATGACTCTCATTGTGGAGTAGTCATCTTATGAAACTTCCCCCGCGTCCCTTCTTTTTTTCTCTCCTTTAATGCAAAGAAAGTGAAATATGAAACTTCTGGGAATTTTAGTCATTTCTGACCAATTTAGTAAGGGGTCCATATGTTGTTATTCACTGAAATTCGACGGGATTCGGTTGCTGGTGGTATGGCATATATGTTGGCTTTGGTGATTGTAAGTCTTGATCTCCTATCCTTTCTCATGCATCTTCTGTGGTCTTAATTACACCATGAACAGTTTCGGAGTTACTTGCTAGCCACTTCAATGATAAGGACTTACCTGATTCCACATACCAAATGCCAGAACCATTTCAGATTGTCATCAGAAGATCTCTCTCTCTCTCTCTCTCTCTCTCTCTCTCTCTCTCTCTCTGTGTGCACGCGCGCGCGTGAGCACACACGTGTGGGCGGAAAACCGTCCTTTGGGGTGGGAGTGTGGCTCTACAACAAGTATCGAATTGTTGTTTGATTTATATCATTCCTTTTGCATTTGTAAGATAAAAACCGAGAAAATTGACAAGCTGTTTTTCTTCTATTGTGTTCCTCAGAAAGAGAAGATTTCACAAACATTACGGCTGATTTTATTAATTTTTTACAAGAACCACATGTTGCAAAGGTAAGAGTAACATCTGGATTCTTACAATCTAGACAATTTTTACACGGATACCTCTAAGAATCAAGGATGTGATAAGGAAAATAAACTGGAAAAAATGGAAGGATCTAACCATTGTGAGCGGTTAACTTGTCTATTTCCTTACCCAAGTTCTTGTTCCAGTTCCAAATATAGCCTAAAGAGGTTTGACAGGGTCTGTGACAACTATTCATGAAAGTGTCCATGAAAAGGTAACGGACGACTATTCATGAGAATCTAGACTGTCCGTTACCTTTTCATGAACACTTTCATGGATAGTTGTCATGGATAACATTTTCGCAGCCGAAATGTTCTTTCAGTTTCTCATAAGCACAGCAATGCAGGATTTTTCCCTGTGCTGAAAAGGGAGCGTTTTCCACCACTTGGAAAATGTCGACTCGTCCAAGATCACATCCTTTCCGATCTCCCCATGTTTAAGCCATTTGAATAGATCTGTCTCTAATTGCTCAATCTCCTCCTTCATCTCTTCAAACTTCTTATTGCTACTTCTAAGTTCCTCCACTTCAGCCCAAAAGCAGGATTCTGAGCTGGATCCTTTTCCCGTTCTTTCAGCATGTTCGCGCCACCGTTGGGTGTATCTGTATCGTTTCGGCCTGCCCTTGTTCATGTAGGGTCCGGAGTCATCGTTCTTTAAGTGTCTGTAGAAGTTGGCAATATCTAGAGGCTCCACCAACCTTCTGTACTCGGTTCCAAGCTTTATCCAGTCTTCCTGCCCCTCAAATTCGCCCGGAAGTTCGTACTTTTTCAACATTTCTATAATTTCGTCCCACATGCCCGCTAACTCTAGCCTATTAACGTTGGCATTAAAGTCCTCGACAACATTTTGTAACTTGAACGAATCGTAATAACCCACCTTGCGAGCTTCCCTTTCACTTTGGTATTTCCGGATTTTTCCGAGTTTTTCTTCGATCTCAGTCTTGTTCGTGTTTATCTTGTCTTGGTTTCCCTGTTTTTGCTTTTGCAGTTCACCTGCAGCACGAAGACACAGCCTACCTCTTGTGCTCTGGAATTCCAAGCACTAGAAATTAGATAATCTTCCAAAGAATCCAAACAAAAGTTGATACTAGACTGTTGGTATTGAATTTTTTTTTTTCCTGAACATATCAAACTTGAGTGGTGATACGTTCTCGGAAAATTCTTTGAAAGAAATCCACTTTCCAGGAAATGCACGATGATTTTGGCTGATTCAGTAACAGTTTAAGAATCAGTTTTATTAGAATATTTTCATATATTGTATTTGACAATACCAGCACCCATTCGGTCTGATTTTTGAAAATTAGCTAACATCCTTTTAATTTTGTCCCAAAGACGGTTTCTCTTGAAAAAATATCAGTAAATTACTTTTCCAAAATCGTAAACCAACGTATTTTCTGAAAAATGTTCACCAAACTGAATTTTCAAAACCTGTTTACTCAGAAAAAATGAAAATGATTCTAAAACGATGAGTGTTTTCGAACTTCTTCTTGTATTGGCCCCTGAAAAAACAAAGAACCAATACTGGATTTCATACTTTTCAGCAATCAAGTCTGCAAAACGAAATAGGAGACTCCAACAGCAGGAGGAGAAAGAAGGGTTGAAACTCACCACGCCAAGGTCATTCAAGGCTGTGTTAAGATTTCCTATCTCTCCCTCTACGCTTGCATTTGAGGACAAAGGAAGCTCTTTGAAATGATCATCCAAGTAGGCCACATTTTGCATTTCTAAGCTTTCTTGCAGTTCATTTTCGTACCATAGATGTTCCTTTAGACTTTTACCAGCCACCTCTTTGATTTCTGCTTCACATTGCAACTGACAACTATAGAACAAAATTTGTGACACTGCATCCGAATTCTTCGCAACGACCAGCTTTCCATTCCCAGTGCAGAAGACATAGGTACCAAAAGGCCTGTAAGGGCTTGGTTCTATGAAGCTGGTTAGAGTTTCCAGCAATGGGTTTGTGGACCCCATCAGATTGCATGCGATATGGCTGGCAACAGACGATACATTCCTCATCACATTCATAAAGAAATCTGAAGCTTCCTTGGCCATTGCAACAGAATTATTTCCAAAATACGAGGATCTTGGATTGAAAAAGTGTAGAACGGGCTGAAGTTCTCCTCCAATGGAGGAGAGAGGAGCGAGCATTAGGCGAGGGACAATGTCATACCTCATGACGAAGTGTATGAAGTAAGTATCCCAGTTCTCCCTCCTTAATGCATGTGGAATGATGTGATCACCAACTAGAGGGGACCCAAAAGTTACACAGAGGGGGGTCGTAGGACTGCTGCTTTTCCTTATGTACTCCTCTAAGAACCAAAAGGTTGCAAGAATGGCCGTTGGGCCGCCTGAGGAATGCCCTGTGAATACTATCTGCTTGTTCGCTGTCACTGCTTTCTTGACCTGGGAATTACATGCACATTTTACTTGGTTTTCAACATTGAGATAGCAGATTTGGATATTATTGTTATGTCCACTACTAGTGAAATGAAATCTCCTTTGAATCTGGTGCTTGTTTTTCTTCTCTATTTTTGTCTCACTTCCAGGTTTTAGATATTCATTGCAAATGAAATTTAGTACTCGTGTTCTCTGTTGATCTATGAAATACTTCTTGATGCAATGATAAGGTACTACTGGATTATTAATCTATCATCATGATATTACTGAGGAACATCTTTATCAGAATATTTTTGCTTCTCACTTTAGGCAATTAGCAATAATTTTCTGTGGACTTCGGGAAATCTGTTTCCTGTAGCTTGGCAAGGATATTTCAGTCTATGCTAGTGATTGACAGATGCACTGAAAGTAACAAGATTCTTCACAGAAACTCTGTAAGGGACTTTGTCATATTTCAGGGTGTAGAAAAGTGATTTCACAGGTGTCCAAGGCCACCAGTATAATTAACACTACTATCTACTCACTGAAACTCTGTAAGCCCTGATTTGCAGGACAAAATGAACTGATTCTGTTGGGATCCTTGGACAGTTGCTTGATCTGGGCCAACATTTCTAGGCATCGTTTGATATGCTACTTCATTGCCCCTCAATTTCTTGCGTTATGTATGTACACTTCTTTTCCCTTTTTATTTCATTTACTGATGCAACATTTCATGTCATGTTTCATCTGAATTTGATTTGAAGAATGGGTTAAAAAGAAAATACAAGGAGTAAATTTATAATACCTCATTTTCAAATGAATTTGTTCTGAGAATGGCTTCAAATCTCCGGAAAAAGGCTTCATTCACCGCGGCTACTTCATCGTTGCCAATGCTCCTGAGGAAAGGAAACAGATTGAGATTGGCCTTCGTATCTCCGAAAGGCCTGCTGCTGAACCAATCCTCCACAGACCATGACCCTGGGAAGCTGAAAACAGCTTCGGATGAGCTGCGGCTTTTCTCATAGAGATACAGCTTCCCAGAAGCCCTGTGAGCCTTCAAGGAAAGGGAACAAGCTTTCTTGATGAGCTCTTCTCTCATCCCTATGGTCTCTCCAAGTCTCCCTCCCATCATCTTCTGTTTTTCCGTGCTTCAGCAATTTGCTTAGGCTTATGGCTTTCTTGTTCTCTCTTTTCCTTGTTTTTGTAGTGGGGGGGAGAATAATGTCTAGTGGTGAATTACTGCAGTGCCCCTTTCCGAGGTTGGTTTCTGGTTTCTGTGTTAATGATTATTTGGGGCTCTTTTTGTCATTAGACATCATTGACTTGAAGTCTGCTTGACTTGTGTTGGAAAATGCTTGGAACTTATACTTGCAAAGCAGATGACCAAAAGACCCCTCACCTATTGGTTACAAGCAATTGGGTTGGTGGACCATCGCATCTTTTTGGTAGTGTTATGCTACAAAAAAAAAAAAAAAAAGGTCTTCTTTTTCCATCTCTCATTTGCTCGGAAGTTGCCATAAGCACTATTTAGAGATCCCATGTTTTGTCCAATCAAAAACTAATCTCTCTGATTTTGCGGTTTATTGATATTTTGGCATCCCAAAGAAGAGGTGTAACTTTTTCGACCAAAGAGAAAGAAGAAGAAGAAAAGGTTTGACCGATGTGGTGTCGGGGTTTGCTCCATCCTAAAGGTTTTAGGTTCAAAAACGTTGAGGTATTATCAACTCCTTTGGAATCAATATATGCAAAGTTTTGTTTTGACTTTAATTGGAACCCGCAAGTAAACGATGGGATTGGTCTTTCAAGATTAGTCGAAGTGCGCGTAAGTTGGCCCATACACTTGAGTTATAAGAAACACTTTGATGCTTCCTAGAAACAAATCAAACATCCAAAGCAATGATATATAAAGTTAATAATGACCAACGAAATCCCTTGCCATATCATCCGTTAAAGTTTTTCTTTTGATACTCGAACCACTTCTCCTTGCTCTGGGGGATTGAACATGATCAGCAATATCATTGCGGATCAAAAAAAAAAAAAAGCAATATCATTGTTTATCTTTTTTCGCTTCCAATTTTCTTGACTCGAAAGTTCACAGAAGACACGGTCTATCTTCCTAGAGCAGTCTACATCACACAAAATAGTAAGGTTGTGTTCTTTGTTAACTTATTGATAGTTATTCGCCTTTAGTGAACGTTTTTTCGCCTTTTGTCCTAATTTTTTACTTTTTAGACTTTTCCCCTCGAGTTGAATGAACAATTCAAAAAATATAACACAAATCTAACAAAAATTTAAAAAAAAATGAACAAAACACACCAACCGGGGTGAGGAGTTTACAAGAATCCACCTTTAGTAGTTATAAAGGGAAAATTTCAAAATAGCACCTGACATTTCACACAAATCACACACAGCCACCTGACCTTTTAAAATTATCAAAAAAAACACCTGACCTATTTAAAAACCCATCAATTTTACACCCGCCGTTAACTTTCCATCCAAAACAGATGGAAATGCTGAAAATGTGCATTTTGGCATGAATATTGGCAAAACAGATTAAAGCTCATTTTGGCAAAACACAATATTATACTCATAAACAAGATTAAGACTCGATTTGGCTTTAAAAGTCAATTAAAAACTTAATTTTTGTCTTTATTCAAAAGAAAAAAAGTGCATTTGTTAGTTTTGCGTCAAGATGAATCAATAAGTCACAAAAATTACTTAACTTTTTAATCTAAATCCACCCTAAATAAGGAATCAAGCTTAATTTAGTAATTAAATACTCATAACTATGTAACCAAATAAGATTACTCTGTATTAAATAAAGGAAAATGCAAAAACAAAAAAACATATAATAGTCATGAGTAGGTGTGAAAAGTGCCAAGTCATGGGTATTTAATTACTAAATTAAGCTTGACTATTCTATATTTTTTGTTTTTGCCTTTTCCTTTGTTTTAATACGGAGTAATCTTATTTGGCTGCATAGTTATGGGTATTTAATTACTAAATTAAGCTTGATTCCTTATTTAGGGTGGGTTTGGATTGAAAAGTTAAGTAATTTTTGTGACTTATTGATTCGTATTGACGCAAAACTAACAAATGCGTTTTTTTTCTTTTGAATGAAGACAAAAATTAAGTTTTTAATCGACTTTTAAAGCCAAATCGAGCCTTAATCTTATTTATGAGTATAATATTGTGTTTTGCCAAAATGAGCTTTAATCTTGTTTTGCCAATATTCGTGCCAAAATGCACATTTTCAGCATTTCCGTTTGTTTTGGATGGAAAGTTAACGGCGGGTGTAAAATTGATGGGGTTTTTAATAGGTCAGGTGTTTTTTTGATAATTTTAAAAGGTCAGGTGCCCGTGTGTGATTTGTGTGAAAGGTCGGGTGCTATTTTAAAATTTTCCCAGTTATAAATTGCTATAAGAGATTAAAGAGAGTCAAGGGGAGTAGGTAAATGCTGTGTGGTCGTGAAGGGGGGGCCTTTTGGTTGAGGGAATAGTAGGAAAATATTGTGTGGTTGTGAGGGGGGGCTTTTGGTCGTGGGAATAATGAAGGGGACCAAAAATGTACAAATACAATGTGCGAGTTTATATTGAGTACTACACAAATGATGAGAGACATTGGGGAGTGGGAAAAACCTTGGTTGTGAAAGAGTTTCAGTGAATTTTGAAAAAAAAAATAAAAAAAGAAAACTTCGGAGTGCGGGAGGGAATTGAACTGTTTTAGTGGATTTTGAAAAAAAACTAAAATAAAACTTCGGAGTGCGGGGAATCAAACTCGTGCCGCTTAGTCCTTAAAGCATGTTGCTTACCAGTGCACCAAACTTCAACTTATTGCACATGTTAAAAATCAATAAATTTTTTAAAAAAGAAAAGGCGTGAGGGCACGTGACCCCACGTGTCCTATGGTGGGTCTGCCCCTGCACATAGTAATTATAGGGAGTGCATTAGAGATGCTCTTACGATAGCTTGAAATAGTACATTATATTAGAAATACTGGTATATATTGGCACAATTGGATTTATTAGGCTCTAGAATTTGCATTACCCCCTTTTCATGTCAAAGGTACCGAAATGAGCGAGAGAGCGCGCTAAAATGCATGTACAACTTAATGCATTCTAAATATATTAAAGTTACAGTGGTTGGCTAGACACACAATTTTCTGGAAAAATGTAAAAAGATTTTCATAAGCGTGTGAGAAACGTATACTGTTATAAGTTGCGTAATGGTTTGTAATTATTATATATTTACACTTACAAGCTTTGGGATTATGTTAATTATTTTACGCTTCCGCATACTTTGATTTATTTTCATGAAAATGGCAATGATGTTGAAAATCTCTAAACTACCTTATCAATAGGCCTTCTTAGCCAGTCATGACTTCCAAGGTCAATTTTGAGATTGTAACAAAAGTGGTATCAAAGCATGTACATGAGACTAGCAAAACCCACCTCTGTAGCTATTTTACCGAATCAAAGGCGCAAAAAACAGTTTGCAGCAGTCTCAGAAAACAAGAAGCTATTTTTCCTTTTCGAAAAATCCTCTCTACATCTACCGAGCAACTATTCAAGGGCAAAAGATTAAAATATAAAAGATTAAAATATTGTTCTTTCTCTCTCTCCTCCCTACCACTTTCGGGAGTGGATCCTCTGTTCCACTGTACCCGAGTACCTTACAACGTCGTTTTGGACGGGAAACACAAGCAAAATTTTTATTTTGGTTCTATGGTTCTCTTAGGGTTCTCATTGAAAGCCCTAGAGCCAAATATTAATTATAACTCTTTACGATAAAATGATCAGAAAAATAAGATCATTGCACCGATTCAAACGGATTGAAAATTGGAGCGCTTAATTTTTAAACTATATTTTTCAAATATATAAATAGCCTAATAAAATTAAGTGCTCCAATTTTCAATCTATTTAAACCAGTGCGAAGATCTTATTTTTCTGATCATTTTATCCTAAAGGGTTATAATTAATATTTGGCTCTAGGGCTTTCAATGAGAACCTTAAGGCCCCGTTTGATAACCATATTAGCTCTTGGGATTGGATTACCAATCCCATGGGACTACTAATAATGTGTTTGGTAACCAAAAATGAGTTGGGATTACTAGTCCGTAGGACTAGAAAGCCAGGGATTAGGAGGTATTAGGAATACCCCGGGGGAGATGGTATTAATAGTCCAAACCCAACCCATTCTCATTACCAATTCCTTCTATCAATCCAATCCCATCTCAAACAAACATACTCATTACTAATCCCTTCTCATTACCAATCCCAATCCTAATCACATCTCCTTACGAATCTCACTCATCTATCATTGTTATTAAACGGGGCCATAAAACCAAATAAAGATAAGATTTCTTTATTGCTGTACAAAACGACGTCGCAAGGGACTCAGACCAGCGGAGTAATTTTTTTATTCTGTTTAATGGGAATAGAGAAGAGTAGTAGAGAGGTTGGTGTGGTGGTAGAGAAAATAATGGATAGGTAAAATAGAAAATGTGCTTTTTTACTAGGTATTTAAGCTATTGTTAATGTGGATTGTGAATACAAAAAACCACGAGTAGGTTAATAAAGTTGAGGAGAGTGATTTCATAATAAGTGGAACTTATCTCAAGAGCAGCATGTCTTTAGAGCATCTCCAGCCCTACTAGTCCAAAAAAAACTACTCAAAAGTACCAAAAAGATAGTACAATCTTTACTTTACCTACGTATTTTTTCATCAATCCATTCTAACCCTACCCTCTATTATTCCTACCAATGCTCGAGTCAGCAACACCTCTCCATTCCTCCTGACCGCGCGTACACCACACGATGAGAGTAGATCTCACTCGCCGGTGTCAAACGGCACGTGAGAGCTATTCCGGTGGAATTTCAAGGTCGCCCTTTTACCGTCGTGATCGTCCCTTCTTCGTGTACACAACCCCGTGGTCAAAAGTAATTTTCGACCACTTTCACATACCGGCCAAAGTGAAATTTCGACCACTTTGACATACCGGCCAAAGTGAAATATGAAACTTCTGGGGATTTTAGTCATTTCTGACCAATTTAGTAAGGGGTCCATATGTTGTTATTCACTGAAGTTCGACGGGATTCGGTTGCCGGTGGTATGGCATATACTTTGGCTTTGGTGATTGTAAGTCTTGATCTCCCATCCTTTCTCATTCATCTTCTCCGGTCTTAATTACACTATGAACAGTTTCTGCGTTACTTTCTGGCCACTTGAATGATCAGGACTTACCTGATTCCACATACCAAATGCCAGAACCATTTCAGATTGTCACCTCTCTCTCTGTCTCTCTCTCTCTCTCTCTCTCTCTCTCTCTCTCTGCGCGCACGCGAGCACACACGTGCGGGGGGAAAACCATCCTTTGGGGTGGGAGTGTGGCTCTACAACAACTATTGTTAGAGATTTTCAAAATAAAGTGTCGTCGTTTTTGGTTTTGGAAAATTTCTTTGTTTCCTTAAAATGCTTGTTTTTCCTCTTTGTGTGTTTTGTCCCACATTGGTTAGTTGAGAGATGTCGGAGTGGTATATATTAGAAAACATTCCTAATATGAATAAACAATGATCTAGTGTGGTGCAGCCCTATGGTGCGTCGCCCATACCGGCAAAGCCGGTAAGCACACACGCGCGCGCGGCATGGGCAGTGTGGCGTGGGCTGTGGTGCATTGTGGCGCTTTAGCGGCGCACTTTGCACTTTGCACGTCAGCGCTAGGCGCCTTGTAGGCGCCATTTCTTATTGCGAGTTGGCGGTAAGGTGGCGCTGACGTGGCATGCCGCGTGTCGCACACGTGGCAGGTGAGTCACACAGAGCGGTTCCGATCGGGTGCAACTCGAGCTTACGGGTGCGTTGGTTCGTAGAGTTGCGATCTCAGTCGTCGATTGCGAACGGGCACGATCCAACGGATTGGATCAAATCCGATTGGGTGTGAGCGAAACAGTACACCTGTTCGGTGTGACTGGTCGATTTAGACCATAGGATCTGATCCAACGGTCAGATTGGATCGGGTGCGTACCTATTCACAATCCACACACACACGCACATATAATCCGAATTTCTCCCACATCTCTCTCTATGTTTTCTAGCATTCATTCTGCGTTCTATTTTGCTGCAGAAAATAGAACACAGTGATTCTCGGTTCTTATATTCGTTCAAGCAGGTATTCTGTCCGTTTCGTTAGTGCAAACGAAAACGGAAAGAACTTTGAGTTCGGGCTTCGATTTATCTTGAAGGCAGATTTGCTGTAACCCTTTGCATACCAATTAGTGGGGGCAACTACTGTCTTTAGGAAAGCGACATAGTCGTGACTCGAAGCGTATTACAGATTTTGTGGAGATTTCGTCAACAGTACAAATTGCAGCGACCAATTTTTCCAACAATCTAAAGACAGTATTTGCGATGGCGATGTCTCTACAAAAGATGACGCAGGACTTTCTGAAATTGGAGCGGTTTGAAGGTGGGAATTTCAGGCGTTGGCAGAAAAAGATGCACTTCTTGTTGACTACCTTGAAGGTGGTTTATGTTCTGACTACTCCGAGTCCGGAGATACCGGAGAATCCGGATGATGAAACTATGGAACAGGCCCATGAAAGGGGCAAATGGGAGAATGATGACTACATCTGTAGAGGACACATTCTCAATGCACTATCGGATGCATTATTCGATGTCTATCAGAATTCAATGACGGCAAAGGAACTTTAGGATGCGCTCAACGATAAGTATCTTTCTGATGACGCTACAAGTAAGAAATTTCTTGTTAGTCAGTTTATGAATTATCGCATGGTTGATACAAAGCCGGTCATTGATCAGTTGCATGAGATTCAGTATATTCTCAGTCAGTTTAAGGTTAAGAATATGCATATGGATGAATCTATTATTGTCTCCTTTGTTATTGATAAACTGCCTGCATCTTGGAAAGACTACAAAAAGGAACTCAAACACAAGACCGAGGAATATACCCTTGATCAGTTGGCCCAACACCTTCGGGTGGAGGAAGAGACAAGGCGTCAGGAGGGTAAGGAGGGTAAGGATAATTCTACTTCTAAGGTTCATATGGTGGAAGAAAGTTCCAACAAGAAACGCAAGAACAAGGGCGGTGATAAGTCTTCCGGTAAATGGAAGAAGCAGAAATTGGATCCTACTGATACTGGTTGCTGGCATTGCGGCAAACCTGGGCATCTTAACAAAGATTGCAAAATCCTGAAAAGGAAGAAATCTGGTGGAAATCCAGGGGCATCTGGGGCAAAGAATTCCAAATTCATTGCTGTTGTTTCCGAGGTGAATATCCTCGAAAATGCTGGAGATTGGTGGTTTGATTCTGGTTCGACAAAGCATGTCTGCAATGACAAAAGGTTTTTTACTGAGTATAAACCAGTTGCAGATGGTACCGTTCTGTTCATGGGAAAGGCATCAACTGCACCCGTTAAGGGTAAGGGCAAAGTGGATTTGGAGTTCACTTCTAGCAAGACACTGACTCTTACTGATGTGTATCATGTTCCGGAAGTTAGGAAGAATCTCGTGTCTGCAAGTCTACTTAATAAGTATGGCTTTAAAGTTGTATTTGAGTCTGGCAAAATTGTTGTGTCCAAGGGTGGTGTGTTTGTTGGCAAAGGCTATGTAACCGAGGGGATGTTTAAGCTTAATATCAATAACACAGTTGTTTCTGCTTATATGCTTGATTCTTTTTCTTTATGGCATACTCGTTTAGGACATATCAGTACAAGGAAAATGGATTGCATGATTAAATCTGGATTAATTCCTAATTCTGATAATGACATGGTTGATAAATGCAAGATTTGTTTGGAATTTAAGATAACCAGATTGCCTTTTCCTAAAATCGAACGGACTTCTTCATTACTTGAATTGATTCATAGTGATGTATGTGATTTTCATAGCACTCCTACTAGAGGTGGAAAACTTTATATGGCAACATTCATAGATGATTATTCGAAGTTTTGTTATGTCTACTTGCTTCATTCCAAAGATGAAGTGCTTGATAAGTTTGTTGCATATAAGATAGAAGTTGAAAATCAATGTGGTTTGAAAATAAAACGTCTTAGGTCTGACAGGGGTGGTGAATACCACTTCCCTGATTATTGTGAATTAGTAGGGATAATTCATGAAGTAACTACACCTTATACACCACAACAAAATGGAGTGGCCGAAAGGAAGAATAGAACTTTGTGTGAGATGGTGGTTGCTATGCTAAGCAATGCAGGATTAAGTAAAGGTTTGTAGGGCAAAGCCATACTTACCGCTGCTTATATCTTGAATCGAGTACCTCTCAAAAAGTCTAACATTACTCCATATGAGCTCTGGTCAAAAAGGAAACCAAACCTAAGTTATTTTAAGACTTGGGGGTGTAGGGCGATTGTGAGATTGCCTGGACCTAAAAGGAAAAAACTAGGTCCAAAAGGAATCGAGTGTGTATTCCTTGGATATGCTTTGCATAGTAAAGCATATAGGTTTTTAGTGGTTGAGCATAATGATGTTGTGTCTATCAACACCATCATTGAATCTCGAGATGCAGTGTTTTATGAAAACAGATTTGACAGTATTCCAAGGTTAAAATCCAGTAAGGATTTGGAATCTAATAAAGATTCGGAAGAGTTTCCTTTGGTGTCCGAAGAGGACAATGAGCCTTTCGAGGTTCCAGTTGAAGGAAATGACCCTGAGGAATAAGTTGAATTGAGGAGGAGCAAATGAGTTCGGACAGAGAAAACGTTTGGTCCTGATTTCATAGTTTTTCTAGTTGAAGGCACTAGAGAGACTTCATGTGCTCACAATGTATTTTCACTTCACGTGGAAAATGATCCTTTGACATTTGAGGAAGCAATGAAATCGCAAGACGTGGCTTTCTAGAAAGAGGCTATCCAACATGAGATGGACTCTATTATGGGTAATAATACATGGGTTTTGGCGGATTTACCACCTGGTTCTAAACCAATTGCTTGTAAATGGATTTTCAAAAAGAAAATGAAAATTGATGGAACTATTGATAAGTTCAAGGCCAGACTTGTAGCCAAAGGTTTTACCCAGAAAGAGGGTATTGATTACTTTGATACCTATGCCCCGGTTGCTAGAATCTCAACAATTAGAGTTTTAATCGCTCTTGCTTCTATATATAAGTTTGAGATACACCAAATGGATGTCAAGACTGCATTCCTTAATGGTGAGTTAGATGAGGAAATCTATATGCAGCAACCAGAGGGGTTCATTGTGTAAGGTTATGAGCACAAAGTATGCAAGCTTATAAAGTCTCTTTACGGACTTAAGCAAGCGCCTAAGCAATGGCACGAGAAGTTTGACAAAGTGATTGTGTCAAATGGTTTTACAATACACCAAGCTGATAAATGCGTGTATAGTAAGTTTAATGGCAAACAAGGAGTCGTTATCTGTTTGTACGTAGACGATATGCTCATTTTTTGTACTGACCAAGAAAGCGTTCAGAGTACAAAAGATTTTCTTTCTGCTAACTTTAGTATGAAAGATATGGATGTTGCTGATGTAATATTGGGAATAAGAATTAAAAGGAATGGTGGTAATTTAATTCTATCCCAGGAACATTACATTGAGAAAATTTTAAAGAAGTTTAATTACTTTGAAAGCAAACCAGTGTCTACTCCGTATGACTCTCAATCGCCATTGGATCATAATGAAGGGAGAGCGGTGTCACAACTAGAGTATTCTAGAGTGATTGGCAGTTTAATGTACGCCATGACAAACACGAGACCGGATATTGCATATGCGGTGGGGAGGCTTAGTAGGTATACTAATAATCCTGGGCATGTACATTGGCACGCAGTACATAGAGTACTGCGATACCTCAAAGGTACTATGGATTATGGAATAGTCTATAGTGGGTATCCTTCGGTTCTAGAAGGATACACTGACGCTAGTTGGATTACTGAGCGGAATGATCACTCGTCAACGAGTGGTTGGGTTTTTACACTTGGAGGAGGGTCAATCTCCTGGGGATCTAAGAAGCAAACGTTGATAACAGACTCGACCATGGCAGCCGAGTTTGTAGCGTTAGCTTCTGGTAGTAAAGAGGCAGAATGGCTAAGAAATTTATTGCTGGAAATTCCAGTGTGGCCTAAGCCTATGCCACCTGTATCGCTGCATTGTGATAGTCAAGCTACGTTGTCACGAGCGTATAACCAAGTGTATAATGGGAAGTCCAGGCATATAGGACTAAGGCATAGCTATGTGAGACAATTGATTGTTGATGGGGTGATAACCATTGATTTTGTTAAGTCAAGTCAAAACTTGGCGGATCCTTTTACGAAAGGCCTTGCAAGGGATTTGGTGTTGAAAACATCAAGGGGAATGGGACTTTTGCCCAATTAGGTTAATCACTCCTGGTGGAAACTCAACTCAACCGGTTGATACTCTCAATCTCTTGAGTTCAATGAGAAACTACACCACATGTCGTGATTGGAAACACTTTAAAGTTATTTTGACATTCCAAGGTAAAGTGTTTTGTACCTATAATGTGAATACAAAGGAGGTTGAACTACTTAGTTCTTAATAGATTGTTTGTGCTGTGTTATAGGAGTACGGATAGCAATCTACCTATGTGAATGTGGAGGTGGTGCCGCTTCCTATAGGTCACAGGGGCTAGACCTTAGAGCGTTCATGAATTCAAGATAAAGGACCCAAGGCCAGTTCACGGGTCAACCGATTAGGATATCTGCATTTATTGAAGGATTATGTGTGAAACACGTCCGGTTGGTCGACAGAGGACAACTAGTTCAAAGACACGTCTACTATGCTGCCCTGACTAGCTTTGATATGTTTTCACTAAGTGAGTAGTTGAAGTCACAAGACAATATTTATGTATGCATAAACCTTGTAGTAAGAACCGAGGATATTTCATCTGTATTTCGAAAATGGTGGGGGATTGTTAGAGATTTTCAAAATAAAGTGTCGTCGTTTTTTGTTTTGGAAAATTTCTTTGTTTCCTTAGAATGCTTGTTTTTCCTCTTTGTGTGCTTTGTCCCACATTGGTTAGTTGAGAGATGTTGGAGTGGTATATATTAGGAAACATTCCTAATATGAATAAACAATGATCTAGTGTGGTGCAGCCCTATGGTGCGTCGCCCATATCGGCAAAGCCGGTACGCACATGCGCGCGCGCGCGTCGTGGGCAGTGTGGCGTGGGCTGTGGTGCTTTAGCGGCGCACTTTGCACTTTGCACGTCAGCGCTAGGCGCCTTGTAGGCGCCATTTCTTATTGCGAGTTGGCGGTAAGGTGGCGCTGACGTGGCATGCCGCGTGTCGTACACGTGGCAGGTGAGTCACACAGAGCGGTTCCGATCGGGTGCAACTCGAGCCTACGGGTGTGTTGGTTCGTAGAGTTGCGATCTCAGCCGTCGATCGCGAACGGGCACGATCCAACGGATTGGATCAAATCCGATTGGGTGTGAGTGAAACAGTACACCTGTTCGGTGTGACTGGTCGATCTAGACCATAGGATCTGATCCAACGGTCAGATTGGATCGGGTGCGTACCTATTCACAATCCACACACACACACACACACACATATAATCCGAATTTCTCCCACATCTCTATCTATGTTTTCTAGCATTCATTCTGCGTTCTGTTTTGCTGCAGAAAATAGAACACAGTGATTCTCGGTTCTTATATTCGTTCAAGCAGGTATTCTGTCCGTTTCGTTAGTGCAAACAAAAACGGAAAAAATTTCGAGTTCGGGCTTCGATTTATCTTGAAGGCAGATTTGCTGTAACCCTTTGCATACCAATTGGTGGGGGCAAATACTCTCTTTAGGAAAGCGACATAGTCGTGACTCGAAGCGTATTACAGGTTTTGTGGAGATTTCGTCAACAGTACAAATTGCAGCGACCAATTTTTCCAACAACTATCGCATTGTTGTTTGATTTATATAATTCCTTTTGCATTTGTAAGATAAACACAGCGAAAATTGACAAGCTGTTTTTCTTCTATTGTGTTCTTCAGAAAGAGAAGATTTCACAAACATGACGGCTGATTTTATTATTTTACGAGAACCACATGTTGCAAAGGTAAGTGTAACATCTGGATTCTTACAATCTAGACAGTTTTTACACGGATACCTCTAAGAATCAAGGATGTGATAAGGAAAACAAACTGGAAAAAATGGAAGGATCTAACCATTGTGAGCGGTTAACTTGTCTATTTCCTTACCCAAGTTCTTGTTCCAGTTCCAAATGTAGCCTAAAGAGGTTTGATAGGGTCCGTGACAACTATTCATGAAAGTGTCCATGAAAAGGTAACGGACGGTCCAGATTTTGAGTGAATCTAGACTATCCGCTACCTTTTCATGGACACTTTCATGGTAGTTGTCATGGATAACATTTTCGCAGCCGAAATGTTCTTTCAGTTTCTCATTAGCACAGCAATGCAGGATTTTTCCCTGTGCTGAGAAGGGAGCGTTTTCCACCACATGGAAAATGTCGACTCGTCCAAGATCACATCCTTTCCGATCTCCCCATGTTTAAGCCATTTGAATAGATCTGTCTCTAATTGCTCAATCTCCTCCTTCATCTCTTCAAACTTCTTATTGCTACTTCTAAGTTCCTCCACTTCAGCCCAAAAGCAGGATTCTGAGCTGGATCCTTTTCCCGTTCTTTCAGCA
This sequence comes from Rhododendron mucronatum var. ripense, assembly GCA_019656295.1. Taxonomy (NCBI): domain Eukaryota; kingdom Viridiplantae; phylum Streptophyta; class Magnoliopsida; order Ericales; family Ericaceae; genus Rhododendron; species Rhododendron mucronatum. The sequence continues at coordinate 5,325,694 of BPLT01000010.1, forward strand.
TGTTCGCGCCACCGTTGGGTGTATCTGTATCGTTTCGGCCTACCCTTGGTCTTGTAGGGTCCGGTGTCATCGTTCTTTAAGTTTCTGTAGTAGTTGGCAATGTCTAGAGGCTCCACCAACCTTCTGTACTCGGTTCCCAGCTTTATCCAGTCTTCCAGCCCCTCAAATTCACCCGGAAGTTCGTACCTTTTCAACATTTCTATAATTTCGTCCCACATGCCCCCTAACACTTGCCTATTAACGTTGGCATCAAAGTCCTCAGCATCATTTCGTAACTTGAAGCAATCATAATACCCCACCTTGCGAACTTCCCTTTCACTTTGGTATTTCCGGATGCTTCTGAGTCTTTTTTCGATCTCAGTCTTGTTCCGGTTTATCTTGTCTTGGTTTCCCTGTTTTTGCTTTTGCAGTTCACCTGCAGCACGAAGACACAGCCTACCTCTAGTGCTCTGGAATTCCAAGCACTAGAAATTAGATAATCTTCCAAAGAATCCAAACAAAAGTTGATACTAGACTGTTGGTATTGATTTTTTTTTTTTCTCTCTGAACATATTTTAAACTTGTGTGGTGATACGTTCTCGGAAAATTCTTTGAAAGAAATCAACTTTCCAGGGAATGCAAGTCGCAAGATGATTTTGGCTGATTCAGTAACAGTTTAAGAATCAGTTTTATTAGTATGTTTTCATTGACAATACCAGCACCCATTCGGTCTGATTTTTGAAAATTAGCTAACATCCTTTTAATGTTGTCCCAAAGACGGTTTCTCTTGAAAAAATATCAGTAAATTACTTTTCCAAAATCCGTAAACCAATGTATTTTCTGAAAAGTGTTCACCAAACTGAATTTTCAAAACCTGTTTAATCAGAAAAAATGTAAATGATTCTAAAACGATGAGTGTTTTCAAACTTCTTCTTGTTTTAGCCCCTGAAAAAACAAAGAACCAATACTGGATTTCATACTTTTCAGCAATCAAGTCTGCAAAACGAAATAGGAGACTCCAACAGCAGGAGGAGAAAGAAGGGTTGAAACTCACCACGCCAAGGTCATTCAAGGCTGTGTTAAGATTTCCTATCTCTCCCTCTACGCTTGCATTTGAGGACAAAGGAAGCTCTTTGAAATGATCATCCAAGTAGGCCACATTTTGCATTTCAAAGCTTCCTTGCAGTTCATTTTCGTACCCTAGATGTTCCTTTAAACTTTTACCAGCCACCTCTTTGATTTCCGCTTCACATTGCAACTGACAACTATAGAACAAAATTTGCAACACTGCATCCGAATTCTTCGCAACAACCAGCTTTCCATTCCCAGTGCAGAAGATATAGGTACCGAAAGGCCTGTAAGGGCTTAGTTCTACGAAGCTGGTTAGAGTTTCCAGCAACGGATTCGTGGACCCCATCAGTTGGCACGCGATATGGGTGGCAACAGACGATACATTCCTCATCACGTTCTTAAAGAAAATTGAAGCTTCCTCAGCCATTGCAACGGAATTGTTTCCAAAATATGAGGATCTTGGATTGAAAAAGTGGAGAAAGGGCTGAAGTTCTCCTCCAATGGAGGAGAGAGGAGCGAGCATTAGGCGAGGGACAATGTCATACCTCATGACGAAGTGTATGAAGTAAGTATCCCAGTTCTCCCTCCTTAATGCATGTGGAATGATGCGATCACCAACTAGAGGGGACCCAAAAGTTACACAGAGAGGGGTCGTAGGACTGCTGCTTTTCCTTACGTACTCCTCTAAGAACCAAAAGGTTGCAAGAATGGCCGTTGGGCCGCCTGAGGAATGCCCTGCGAATACTATCTGCTTCTTCTCTGCCACTGCTTTCTTGACCTGGGAATTACATACACATTTTACTTGGTTTTCAACATCGAGACAGCGGATTTGGCTATTACTGTTATGTCCACTATTGAAATGAAATAGCCTTCGAATCTGGTGCTGGTTTTTCTTTTCTCTATTTTTGTCTCACTTCCAGGGTTTTAGACAATCATTGCAAATGAAATTTGGTGTTCTCTGTTGATCTATGAAATACTTCTTGATGCAATGAAGGTACTACTGGAAAATTAATCTATACAAGTGATTGGCAGATGCTCTGAAAGTAACAAGATTCTTCACAGAAACTCTGCAAGGAACTTGGTCGTATTTCAGGGTGTAGAAAAGTGATTTCACAGGTGTCCAAGGCTACCAGTATAATTAACACTACTATCTACTCACTGAAACTCTGTAAGCCCAGATTTGCAGGACAAAATGAACTGATTCTATTGGGATCCTTGGACAGTTGCTTGATCTAGGCCAAATTTTCTCGGCATCGTTTGATATGCTACTTCATTTCCCCTCAGTTTCTTGCGTTACGTATGTACACTTTTTTTAACTTTTTATTTCATTTACTGATGCAACACTTCATGTCATGTTTCATCTGAATTTGATTTGAAGAATGGGTTAAAAAGAAAAGGGCAAAGTACGGATCACCTCCCTATGGTTTGATCGTTTGGCAGATAACATCCCTGTGTTTTATTAATGACCAAATCACCTCCCTATACTTTTGAAGTAAAGTGCAATCATAACTCCGTTAACGGTAAAGCTGAACTGACTATAATACCCTTGTATTTTATTCCTCTTCTTTTTCCCTTTGCCTTTTCTTGGCAAAAAAAACTAAATCGACGGGGAGAAAGAAAAGGAAATATTATGTTCCTTTCACAGTTGGTTAAAAAAGGAAGCCGGCGGTTCGTCGGAGTAAACCACTGAAATGGATAGCGTTTTGGGTATGTTTAAGAAAGACGATGAAGAGAAGGATAGTATAGTCCTTTTACAATTGAATTTGACTTTTCTTATTACTATTTTTCTTTCCCAATTTCAAGACATGCACGTGTAATCTACTCTCTGTTAACTTAGACGGAAAAGCTAACCATTGCACTTTACTCCAAAAGTATAGGGAGGCAATTTGGTCATTAGTGAAACACAAGGGGGTTATCTGTCAAACGACCAAACCATAAGGAGGTAATCCGTAGTTTGCCCAAAAGAAAATACAAGGAGTAAATTTATAATACCTCATTTTCAAATAAAGTTGTTCTGAGAATGACTTCAAATCTCCGGAAAAAGGCTTCATTCACCGCGGCTACTTCATCGTTGCCAATGCTCCTGAGGCAAGGAAACAGATTGAGATTGGCCTTCGTATCTCCGAAAGACCTGCTGCTGAACCAATCCTCCACAGACCATGACCCTGGGAAGCTGAAAACAGCTTCGGATGAGCTGCGGCTTTTCTCGCAGAGATACGGCTTCCCATAAGCCCTGTGAGCCTTCAAGGAAAGGGAACAAGCTTTCTTGATGAGCTCTTCTCTCATCCCTATGGTCTCTCCAAGTCTCCCTCCCACCATCTTCTGTTTTTCCATGCTTCAGCAGTTTGCTTAGGCTTATGGCTTTCTTGTTCTCTCTTTTTCCTTGTTTTTGTAGTGGGAGGGAGAATAATGGCTAGTGGTGAATTACTGCAGTGTCCCTTTCCGAGGTTGGTTTCTGGTTTTTGTGTTTAATGTTAATGGTGGGATTTGGGGGCTCTTTTTGTCAAAATCATTGACTTGAAGGCTGCTTGACTTGGAAAATGCTTGGAACTTTACTTTCAAAGCAGATGACCAAAAGACCCTCGCCTATTGGTTACAAGCCATTGGGTTGGTGGACCATCGCATCTCCTTTGGTAGTATTCTGCTACAGAAATGCATATCAAGGGCAGCTGGTCTTCTTTTTCCATCTCTAATTTGCTCGGAAATATCCATATGCACCGTTTAGAGATCCCATGTTTTGTTCAATCTAAAACTTATCTCTCTGATTCTGCCGTTTATTGGTATTTTGGCATCCCAAAGAAGAGGTGTAACATTAAAAAGAAGAAATGGTTTGACTGATGTGGTGTCCACAAGGCCTACGATTTAGGGGTTTGCTCCCTCCTGACTAAAGCTTTGGGTTCAAAAACATTGAGGTGTTATCAACCCCTTTAGAGTCAATATATGCAAAGTTTTGCTCTAATTTTAATTGAGACCTCCGCAAGTGAACGATGAGATTGATTCCCGGACATAGGAGTTATAAAAAATACTTTGATGCTTCCTAGAAACAAATCAAACACCCAAAGCAATGATCTTTAAAATTAATGACCAACTAAATCCCTTGCCATATCATCAATTAATGTTTTTCTATTGTATAAAAGTAGGGGAAGCAAAACTCAACCAACCACTTCTCTTTGCTCGGGGGATTGAACATGATGAGCAATATCATTGTGTATCTTTTTTCGCTTCCTATTTGAAAACTCAAAAGTTCACAAAAAGACATGGTCTATCTTCCTAGAGCAGTCTACAACAACAACAACATAATGGAACCCATCTAGTCCCCAATCATTGGAGGTATGGGCGGGGGATGATTGGAGACAGACCTAACCTTTGGCAATATATGCACAAAGTGGCTGCTCTCAGAATACCACTGAAACAGTGACCGCCCCAAACCTCCAAGAACCGAGGAGCTACAGGGACGTTTTGTTGTTGAACCATGTCCCCAAATCAAAGCCAAATGGCACCAGAGAGGGCCGGCATAGAGACCCAAATCAATTTATGTGCACATTACCAAGCTTCCTTCATTGATAGTTCAGAGCATCACCATGCACAAACATCTTCCTAGAGCGGTCTAAATCACACAAAATTATAAGTAGTTAATATATTCCTATAAGAGATTGAATGCCTCTTTGGAGGAGGTTTCATGAGAAAAGTAAAGAAATTACTCCTAAAAGAAAGAGTATTCTCTCCCTTGTTTGGAAGGCCAAAGCGTTGAGAAATGGTGAGAGATAGTGAGAATCAAGAACCCCTTAATGAGCCATTTTTGTTTCTCACCGAAGGTGATGAGATTATGAGAGAAAGAGGAAGGATCCATATAAAATGATAAGAAAGTCTAATCCTTTCTTTTCTTTTCCTTTCTTTTCTTTTCTTTTCTTTTCTCACAAGTAAATTAAGTCACAACTCTTTCTTTTCTTTTCTTTTCTTTTCTTTTCCCACCTAGGTTGCTAACGTGAGTCAATGGGAGTATGAAAATGTTTGGGGCACGGCTATTCGCAGTCACGTATTTTCTCCCATAGTCCATTAAAAATTTTCAATTAGACTCGACAGCTAGTTACCGAAATTAAGATACATTTTCAACATCAAATTACCGAAATATGATATTTTTTTCAACAGCTATTTACCGAAACTGCATGTTTGGCAGTTGTCTATCGAAAGTTGAATATATTTTCGACATGTAGTTACCGAAATATAATCTTATTTTCAACAGCTATTTACCGAAATATTATTTATGATTTTCAACAACCACTTACCGAAATAGAGTGGGCTATGAGAGAAAATACGTGGCTGCGAATAGCCCAGCCCAATGTTTGTCTGGTTGTGAATGTGAAGGGAGGCTTTTGGTTGAGGGAATAATGAAGGGGCCCATGAAATGATAAAAAGAGGGGCAACATTGGACATTTTGAATAGCCATGTTGGTGACCGCGTCAACTTCTGTTAACCATTTAGGAGTGTAAATTGTAAGAGGTTAGTGTAACTTGAGGAACCTCGAGAGAGAGACTGCTATATTTGTTAGTAGAAACTTTAGAGGACGTCAGTGAAATTAACCCAAGCGAAACAGATTCCACTATTCCAGCCAAGCACCATCAATAATGTCTTAAGTCTCAATTAGCAGAATACATCGGACCAACCTAATAGCGTTAGCCGATCTGCTACATTGGGTAAATTACTTTTTAAATAATAACAAAATTTTACATTTCATCTAGAATCTGCGAAAAAATGTTTGAATAATAATATGTGCCAAAATTCTGCAGAAAGATCATTTCAAGTTTTTTGGGTTCTATATTCTACAGTTCTTTTCTAACACAGTGTTTGGTTACAGTTGTAAAAACAGCCAAAAAAGCTGAACAAGAAACACATCGGAAAGCGAAAAAGAAATCATGGAGGGGGAAAAGTCCTCCAAAAAAACCAGGAAGAGGAAGAGAACCCCTGATAGTTATTAGTTAGAGAAGGCACTGCATTTGTTAGCGAACAACTCACCCACTTGATGATTGCTCGATCCCCTTTGATCAAGGAAATAACCAAAGGTGAGTACTAATAATTCTGAAACACTTGACTGAATTGATTCCTTGCAATCTGATTCAAAGGAAATATTCCACATTCCTTTGTCTTTTTAGCCATGGCACAAGCTAGTAGTATAAACGAATTGCTGACAATTCCCCTTGCAGAACAAAAGCCACCTGCACTTTCTTCACTCTAGGGTTGGCTTTTAAACACATGAAAACCAAAAGATCATAGCTTAAAATGGAAAAATGCATCGGCCAAACAGGCCCTTTGAACAGACTCACGGATTTGTGATCTTAGTCACATAATCGTCATGCCCAATTGAAAATAGGTGCGCGAGTGCGGAACAACTTCTAAAGACATCCAAATTTACTAAACTTTGTGAGAACAATGATTGAGAGCTGAAGCAACGAATCTGCTGAAGGATTATTCAGTACTATGATTCCTCACCCACTTGATGACTCAAGAAATCCCTGATGTCCAGAACCAAAGCAATAAGCACCCGAAGGAGTACTAATTCTGAAACACTTTACTGAAATTCTGAATAGCTTCCTTGCAATCTGATTCAAAGGAAATATTTGACATTCCTTGTGTCTTTAACCATCGCACAAGCTAAACGAATTGCTGACAATTCCCCATGAAGAACAGAAGCCACTGCATTATCTTCACACTTAGAGCAGGTTGGCAAGCCTAAAAGCGACTTTCAAAAATCTCAAAAACTACTCGTAAAATTCACTTGAACGATAACTGGGAACGGGAGTGTAAATGGTTGTACACAAGGATTATGTGACTTTTAGATTCCAACTAGCTAGCTTCGGAGAAATCACCATCTGATTCACTAGAAGTCCCACTCCCACCTGCCTTGCCTCCCATAAACTCCACCCGAAAATTCTGTGCCCTCACCGGAGTCCTCGGCGGCGACGACAACCCCGACTCCGACCTCACCCCACTCCCCCTCTCTCTCCTCCTCCTCCTCCTCCCAATCTCAACCCTAACTCCCTCAACCATACCCAAGAAATCCTTCACAATCCCGAACAACTGCAGCGGATTCCCTCCTCGCTCCTTCTCACCGCCCGCCTGATAATACTTCGTCGTCTTACTCACCACCTCCATAACCCTAACTTGCTCCTCCCTCACAACCCTAATCTCCTCCTCGAATTCCTCCAAAAACCCCTTCATTTCCCTCACAAACCCCCCACTCTCCCCCTTCTCCATAACCCTAATTTCACAAACCCTAGCTGTCAAACTAGAACACGCGTTGATGAAACCATCGTAGTCTATCACAGCTGATTTCTTGACGTTTGTGAAATCCGCGTTCAGGGTTTCCAACGCCGGCAACCCCAGCAGTAAGTACTCTTCTCTTGCGTCTCCGCCGTCAAAATCGTTGCTTTTCGTTGGATTATTATAATCGCTAGTTCCGAAGCTAGGGTTTTGATTCAATTTCTTGCGTTTGCCTTCTGATCGAGCTACTTGTTCGACTATGAAGTGGAGGAGAGTGGTTTTACCGTCTGTGCTTTTGACGTGGGAGAGTTTTCGGAGAGCGGTGAGGTTAAACCCCTGCGCGTTTCCCCGGTTCGTACCGGCGTTCATTCGGTTGCCGGCCTTTAGGATAGCTTGTAGGAGTTTGAAGAAAATGCCTTGGTTTCGTAATTCTTTGCAACCTAGTTCTAGGGTTTGGATGGACTCCTTGAGGTGGAGGATTTCGGAGTTGTAGTTCGACCGGAAGAGCATCGCGTTGAAACGGGTGAATGCAGAGGGCACCGGTTTCAGGATTTGGTAGAGGAAAGACTCGGCGTCTGCTAGTTTCGTTGGGCTGCCGTTGAACTGGAGGATTTTGGAGGATTCTTCTTGGGTTGGGGAGATTTTTGTGAGTTTCTCGAGGGTGTCGGGGCTGAGGCCTCGGCCTTCTAGGAGGGAATCGAGGATTTCTTTACGGGATATACTGAGGGATCGAAGTACTATAGCGGTGTTCTGGGATTTCCTTGGATCAAGGATGAAAATTTGACGTGATGAAGGAGAGTTGGGATTAGTCAAATTTGCGAATCTACCGGTTTCCGTAGGTTTCTGATTGTCGTGAGTGTATCCGAATAGAGATTCCATAAGTTCATCATCAAATCTGATATGAAAAAAAAAAAAGCACCAATTATCAGAGGGATGCAGTGAAAAGAAGCGAAGAGAATTATATGAAACGGGTATCAGAATTTCAGGAATTATTTACCGGAAAGATCCATCAAGATTGATCTGATCCCAGACCATTGAGTGATCAACATTTGCAGTGACCTTGTCCCAGTGGAGTGGCTTCAGTTTCAACTTGACATCACCAACCCCCTTTGCGCTGCTTTCTCCGGTGAGAGGAGCCTCTCCCCTGCTATTGCTGTTTGTCTTTCCCCTTGGCACAGGAGGGGGTTTCAGTGATGAAACCAAACCGCCCTTCCCAGGCAGGGGAGCCGGGTTTCTCTTCGCTGAATTTGGTGGTAGACGAGGCGGAGGCCGAGGTGGTAGTGGTGGTGGTGGTGGTGGTGGTGATGGTGGAGGAGGAGGGGGAGGAGGTGGAGGTGGAGGTGGAGTTTGCCTCTTGGGGATAAGTGGACCTGTTTTGGAGACTTGGGTGGCAAAATTAGCTGTATTGGATGAATCATGGACTAATGGAATTTCTTGAATTGTTTCAAGGGTTATGGATTTATCTGCTTTTCTATCAATACTATTTTCTTCTCCTCCTGCTACCATTGGATTCACCCAAATTTTGGAGAAACACCTCTTGAGGTCTACTTTTTCAGGCTCTCTCAAGTAAAGAACATCCAACCCACTCTCATCAACAGCCAACCCTTTGACAGCTCCCCCTTGTTGAATGAACTGCGGATGACTCGAAACGCTTCCTTCTTGACGAAAACTTGAATCAAATTTCCCTCTCTCTCGCTTTCTCGCCATAGCTAATTTGTAGAAGATCAAGAAAAGGATGCCGGCAACGACTAGTGTACTTGCAGCTGTGGCCGCAACAGCTGTGGCAATAGCTGTGACTGGCATTTGTGCTGGAGAGCTACGAAGGTTGTCCAGAAATCCAAGTATTTGGCCTTTTACCTAAAGACTTGGATGCTGAGGATGATCAAATTCTTTGTGGAGAATTTGACTGAATGAATTGGAGGGGAAAAAGACAGAAAACTGAACAAACAAGATGATGAAGAAGGAACATAAGGACATTGATGTCCTGTAAGGAACGAGAAAGAAAGCCTTTTCGATGTTTTTCTTGGTAATCCAGAACCGATCCCTTCAACCTTAACCTTGTATTGCTTGACAAATCGTAAACCGTAAGAACCCTTCAACTGCTATGCTGCACTATCTGTTTTGCTGACAGTTTCAAATAAGGTTGTGCAATGTGGGTTGGTTTCTCTTAAACTCTTTGCTGACCTTTTATGCAGTGCAAAGACATTAATGTTGCTGCTTCCAGAAAGGTGCAACTAAGATGGCAATGGAGATTTTGGTAACTTGACTAACTTCACCATTTTTAACTATACAATCCAGTGTCTGTTTAGACGGGTTCGCTTTGGCCTGCTTAATTTCCTTTGGTTTAAGCAGTTCATAAAGCCTTTCAAAAAAAAAAAGCAGTTCATAAAAAAAAATTCCCGTAGTTGAACGACGCATATATGTGTTTGGTCTTGCCTGAAATATTATACTCTTGTCACTTAAATATGTTTGTGACATATATATGTATAATTTTCTGTTGAAAAAATAATTTAGAGAATGGGAGATTGAGGCGCAAGCGTGTTTTCCTATTGACCTATTCAGCACTGGTTCGTCAGTGCTCAAGTTTAATAGAGAAGCAAAAATGATTTGTCACTTTCTTTTATTCTGATATCTATTCTATTCTAACATATCCACAGGATTACCTTAGGGTTTGGTTGAAAGATGCAACGTACATCAAAGATTCTGGCAGTCGAACGGTGATCCAAATCCATTAATTTTTTCAAATTAACCCATTCTAATCTACCCATATCCAAACCACTAATGAGACGAGTCGTGATCCATTAATTCAATTTGACTCATTTCAAAACAGTTCAATTTTATTTGCGGAAAGAGTTCATTATTTTAATGGGAACGCTTTTTCTTTTTTCAAACCACTAATGAGACGAGTCGTGATGCGTTAATTCAACTTGACTCTTTTCAAAAGAGTTCAATTTTATTTGCGGAAAGAGTTCATTATTTTAATGGAGATGCTTTTTCTTTTTTCAACCATGATCAATCAAGAGAAGGATGAACAAAATTATTTTTGGCTCATAAGATAGTGATGCATAGTTAATTCCCGCTTCCCTTCCCGTGTATATAAATTTTTCCTCGTAGCCCTAGAATATGGGCACATCCTCAGGGCGATAAAGTGCTACTTAGGTTTTGCTTGAATTTACAATTCAGTTTATTTTTCTTCTTCTTCTGTTAGTCCTTTATAAATCCAAGATCAAGACACAAGATTAGGTTATGAGAAAAACTCATTCTGTCAAGTGTCGTGTAAGAAATATTTGCATTAATTAACTTGTAAACAATGTTTAACACTAATGATGAAGAAAAGTTTTTGCAGGTCAACCACCGGGGACTAACCCACAAAGCTGGAATCCAACCCAAGTCCATTAGCTGGAGCTGGTAATTCTTGGTTTCCATAGTCCTGGTTGGAGTTTACCATATGCATGAAGCAATTTTGCAAGCAAGTAAATGTCTTCTCAAATTCTTCACTGATTCCCCTTGTTTTATCTTTTAGTACACAGTCAAAGTTAGAACTTATGAATTTGTGATTGGATTTAGCGGACCCAAGTAGTGGAGAAAAATGCATTTTTATGACTTGACTTTACTTGAAAGGTTTTGAACCCTTGAATCACGGTTAGCCCTAGTGTTAGACGAGTACGCTACCATATGGTACTCTCAATCATTTATGTAGCGACAAATTCTCTAGTCAAATGTTGTCATTCACTTTTTTTGGGGTGGCTGGGATATAAAGAATCACCCGCATTGTATGGTGGGTGGGGATCTTTTATTTGGAGTACTCAATAATTGGCCTGTTAACACAAACTATTTTTCCAAACTCATAGGCTTAAGTTGGATCGCAAGCCCTCCTGTGCCCCTACAGGACAACGAAGTGTTGTGCCCTTCAAATAGATGGGATCCCTGGCATTATTACTCTGAACGGAGTCGTTCATTTTGTTTAATTCGTTGAGTTGTTGGCCATGTTAAAAATAAGATTGATCGGATATAGTCATTCCTACGAATAGAGTTCATTTTTCTTAAAGTATTTCTTAAAAAAAAAAATTCGTTTTGTTGTAGATATAAATTTGGATCAATTTAAATTCTGGGATGAATGGCAAACTTGATGAGCCAAACAAAATAAATAGTTTTAATAAAACTATATTGTCCCGGGATCAAGGATGGAGACAGAGGGGGACAAGTGGCTGCAACAATTTTGAAAAATGCTATTGTTATAATAGAAATATTTTTTTTACCCGTAACTTACAAAGGCCCGCCACCACTAGATTTTTTGTGATGTATTTTGTTATATTCTATTTCTTTAGTGCTTTAGTATTTTTTGTAGACAAGTCCCAAATTAATGGTCTAAAATCAAATTTAACGGGCTAACTGATATATCTAGAAAATATAGGGTGTAAATATAGAAAAAAAGGTACATACTCTGACTTCAAAATAATAAACTTGGTGTTTCTAAACATTCGAATTTAAAATTCTGACTAAAATTTTAAAGTTTAGTGTTGGGTGTTGAACAAACAAGCTAGAAAGTCCATAAATTATCTTATTGTCAGCCAATTGATTTATCTTGTACTATTAACATTGCTCATGTCAACACCTACAATAGAGCGAGCATCTTCAGTTATGAAACTTGTGAAAGATTAAAATGTACAATAAGATGCATGATAAATTTTTGACAAGTTTCGTGAACACATATATTGAAAACATTTTACTAAAGATTTTAATATCTATTCTCTCATCGATAGTTTTAATAAAATAAAAGTATCTAAGCAAAATTCAAGATAGTTCAATTTAAAAGAATTCATTGAGTTAAGTTACTATTTACTTTTTCGGTACTCAACACATGCATAAGAGATATTGTTCATTATATTTCTTTTAGTTTGCTATTTTGATTTTTTTTTATTCGATGAAAAATTATATGTTGTCCATCTTTCCGTTAGACTTTTATCATATATATGTTCGCCATCACAAGCTTAAAATTCCGGCTCTGTCCCAAGCCAAAATGGTGCCCATAAGGCCATTCAGTGTATTATATTGGTATTGATGTTCATACATTACTTAAGGAGGACAAAGAAAAAATATTTTCATAATTGAATTAGTCACATTATTAGAGCATCTCCAATCCAAGTCTTCAAATTGAGACTCAAAATAATTTTTTTATTCAAAAAGTAAGTATGAAAGATGTAACTATATATCCACATCAACTCCAACCCAATTCTTCATTTCTATCTCTAGTTTATAAAATAGCATTCAATTCTCTCCAAAACTCAATTTTTCCTCCAAAATTTGAACTTTTAGATTTTCATAATTATCAAAATGTATTGGTTAGTAGTCTTGTTTTAAAGGTCTCATGAATATCTTTCCAACTATGCTAATTTTATAAAAAGTGAATTACAGTACTATACGTTACGTATAACATTTCAAAGTGTAAAAATAAAATGAAGAATGTGTTTCATTTTGGGGGGAAGACAATGAGAGTTGGTTGGAATAATTCTTCAAAATGAAGAAACGAAGGTTTGGTTGGCGATGCTCTTATGGTCCTTTCATTAAATATTCCATCATAATGCCTAAACTACTAGATATGTTTCCAATATGGTTAAATGAGATTTGAAAATCTGCTTTTCAATATTAAGTATTTTTTTAAAGAATTTTTTTTAGGAACAGTAAGAACTTCTTTAGTAAGAGATAATATAATTCACCATGTGTATCTAATGCAACTGGAAAAAAAGAAAAAAAAAATCTATCGATTGCAAAAGGGTAAAGATTTTTAAAGAAGATTGAACTAGCCTATTTATTACTCCTACTTGCTCTAGTATTGATTCCATGAGTAAATATTGAGCTACCCAAGGAGTTTATGATCAATTTATTGATGTTGTAGTAGTACTTGTTTGTTGGAGAACCAGTACTAAAGATTACTCCTATCTTTTTCTGGTAGTGAAAGAGACAAGAGATGAGTGACTTTCGGAGACAGGTAGTGAGAATACCTAGAGTGACAAAACATGTGGTAGGCAGAGATGGAAATCCATTGATCACTCCATATGCCTTGAAACGTGTAGTGATTTATGACAAGACCAAGTTCAGATAAAGTTTGGGTGATGGATTTTAGGCATGGCAGGCAGGAAGGTTGAATTCTTTTTCTTTTCTTTTTCTTTTTCTAACCATTAAGGCCGAAGAAGGTAATAGCTGGATCATAGGATTCAAACAGGTGCGTGAGGATGCCAACACATCTTGAACCCGTGACCACATGAAAGCCAAATCTGATGGGAACAAACCAATTGACATCTTGGCTACCACCCCGGATGGCAGGAAGGTTGAACAAACCAATTCACACATCGTGAGTCCGGATCCTTCCTGCAGGATCAAGGGAATCTTGTACCCCTGTCTTCGGGTCAAGGTCATCCAGTTTTTAATTTTTATGGACTTGCCCTAAGCACTTCACTCGAACATGAATAAACTATATGTGTGTCAATAAAATTTGAAGACAAGTGGTGGCGGTCATCGGTTGCCACTTTTAGAATTTTTTTTTTTTGTAATAAATTCATGTTTTGTATTTATCCTGAAATTATGTAGGTAGTTAGGTACATTACCTTAAGAATTTTTTTCTTACTATTGAATATTATTGTTCAGACCTATGAAAGATTGTCCCTATAGAAAATGGTTACTTGCGTGTATACATGTTTGAGTACAATTGAATTTTTTATTTTTTAACTAAGGTACCACAGAACAGAATTTAGAACTTCTTTCTTAGTTGAAGTTTTAGGTAATTAAGAGTCACTGTTCGTATTAGCTTCATATGTGCTACAAGTTTACACATTGTCTTATTTTAGGGGTCCAAATCGAACTGCAGCACCGTGCAATAGTCTCAACTCTCGCATCACTTTTGATGAGTTTGTTAAGTGCAACTTGTTCAAGACATCGTTCAGGATCATGATGTGTTCGTTCTTTAGTTTGGTGGTAAAGACTAAGGATGTGTTTACGACA